>JABWTJ010000397.1:0-744885 GCA_016801875.1 Solanum sitiens
CCCAATATGGGAAGCTAAGTTCACAATGGTTCTCATGAGATAGAGATTACAATGCCATTGTTCATAAAGAGGGTCTCAAGTATGTCTCCTAGTTCTTGAACTATGTTGCCCCCATAGGAATACTAGCTAGTGGATCCACCTAGAATGTTCTGTTCATATTGTGGTTCTATCTTGGAAAGTAGACCACCTTCTTTCGGTGTAGGATTTCATGACACCGGATTCCACATTTAGCTCATGTGGTATATGTTGGTTAAGGCAATTGTTCCCAAAAGTAAAATGAAGTAATGAAGATGAGCACTAACTAGGGTGACTTAAGGGGTTTGACTTAGTGTAGGTAGGGGTATAGGACTCTATCTATACATTGTACAAGTTGGCCTTGAGGGAAGTCCTAGTAGGTTGTTCTTATGTTATTATGTATATTGATGTCATGAAATGTATAATGTTGACCTTATATGATGTTATTCTTATATGATGTTGGTTACATTGATGAACATGGTATAGGTCTAAATTGTTATATGTGGTGATGGCTCCTAATGATGATATGTGTTATGAAGCAAGGCATTACTTATGATCTCCTATCTTGTTTACTTGATTGTATGGGGTTATGGGGATCCACATGAGCATTGCACTTGTAGGCTTGGGATGGGATTGTTGGTAAGGGTCTTGAATGTTGATGATATGAACTAATGACCATGAAATGATAATATGACTTTATGATGATGTTGTCCTTGTTTATGCACATGTCTTATGTTGTTGTGATCCTTGTCTTTTATATGCCCTCTTGTATGTGCATAAAGACTTTCAAAATGACTTAGCATGTTTCTAAAGAAATGGTCCCTTTCATGCGTGTCTTCAAATGATTTTATGTCCATATTCCCAGACTTAGTACAAGTGGTGTACTAACCCATATTTCTATGTTTTCTACAAATATGTCGTTTCGGGCCATTGAAGTTAGAGAGCCATTTGCAAGACTACTTGGATATTTCCCAAGTGTTTGGTAGGTCCTCAACATTTGAGGATGATGACATTATCTATCTACTTGATGTTGTTATTGTCTAAATACATTTAGTTTCCTTCTCTTTCATTTGAAGACTATTATTGTATAAGCCTATATGTGACTTTTGTTGTAATGAAGTAAGGGCTATGCCCGAATGTTCTACTAATTTTAGATGGTTTGAATGTAAGACGGTATATTAGACTAAATCTTTATATGTTATGTATATTGTCTAATCGAGAAACCTATGTATGCTTCGTATACGATGAGTCTAAGTAAACTCCCTATGTAGTATGCGAGAGGTCTATGTAAACATCACTTGTATATATGAAAAGTTGTAATTTTTCCGTATTTTTAACCTATGAAATGTAATGACGAATGCTAAGAGGCTAGTCTTAGTCCTCTCCGAGGCCGCCGCCGCCGGTTACGTCTAGGGGGTGCTCTGGTCGTGACATCAAGAGGTGGCAATTTTATTAAAAATTGGTTCAAAACCAACATTCCAACAATTTTCATTTCAAAACATAAGACCAACACAATTGATCAAAACCAATATATATAACCAAAATCAACATTCACAAAAAAATCACAAACACATTATATCTATAAACCAAACCAAAAGAGGTGGGTATGGAAATACCTCACCCCGCTAAACTAGTCTAGAAATTGTCCTCAAATGCACAAAAAATAGTAAAACATTCAAAATAATAACTGAAAGAGAGTCAAAAGAATTATCCTGCCAGGCTAAGCCTTGGGTGAACTCTGCATGTCTGTGACCTCCTTTGTCTAGACATCACTGTCCAACTCAACAACATCCTTTGCTTCACTAGAGCCCACCATCGAGGTATCCCTCAAAGAAGACTCTACAAGTGCATGTACCATAGCACTCTTAAGGTCCTCCAAGTCATTATATACAAATGAGTCACGAACACCTAGCTCCTCTTCATCTGTCTAAGACATAGATTCAACATCAACCTTATCTATAGCAACATCTCTGATAGTAGTAGCCAGAGGAATCTCAAAAATAGTCGGTAACTCTACACTCGGGACCTCGAGTATCTCTAGTGTATCGAATATAATAGATATATCAGTAGACTTCAGCTCATCCACATCTTTCCTCATCCCAACAATATCGATCTTCAAGGAAATCACATTAGTAAAAGTACCTTGACCCTACTTACAAGCCTCTACCCTCACAGTAAGGGCATCAAGTGAAAATATGTGGGAATCTATCAACTTCTTGTGCTCTCTCAACTCAATTCTAATCGAGGCCAAGGCAGCAACAATCGCCCGCTCAATCAACCCAGGCACAATAAACTCTACCCTAGAGGAACACACATATACAGACTAATCTAGATGGACCATTTTGTACAACACGTCTTGGGTGAATTGGGGGTCAGGAAAGAGCACCAGTAGAAGGAGGGGAAACAATAGTCGAATCTGAAGGTGCAGAAGTAGAGGTGATAGGAATACCTATAGGCTCACTGGCTTGAAGGGGAAGTATTGCTTCTATCGGCAATATCTCAACATTGCCTACCAAGGATGTATCCGCCCGTGCATCTCTCCTTCGATCTGCCTCATCCCTCATATACTCGATCTCTATTCTCTGGATGTTCGTAAGGGAAGTGGGAGTCACTTTCACATCCGCCTTGGCTAACACCAAAACACTGGCCTGCCTGCAAAGTTTAATAATAAAAACAATAAAGAGAGAGAGGTCTGACTCTGTTTGGCCCTTATGGACATCTACAGCTCGATAAGTAGACCTAATGTTTTCCTCTCCTAATCCATGTTACAGCTTAAACACGCAACTTTCGGGTGCCAAAGTATCGATTCATTCTCTGAAGACATCATTGTGATGCTAATGAACCCAGACCAATATATGGAAGACATGTTCATGTCCTTCTTCTCAATAGGAACATCAACCTCAATCCACCGTTGCATGATGTTTGAAATCAGTGGTGCCAACCAACCCTTTAAATCATCTAGTAACTTATTTTGGATTTTATCTATGTAGTAGTACATGGAGTTTATTGTACGTCCTAGTACCTTATTTATCTCGGTGCTATAGAAGTTGACTTTTTGGCCCCGCACTACCACATAGTCAGTCGGCTTAAAAATATTGGCTTTGTTCTTTCCTTTGATAACCATCTTCTCGTACTTGGCATAGAACTCCCGGACCTAAGTCGGAATGTATGAGCCTCAAATCTAGGAAAAGATCTTGAACTTTTTGAAACTTTATGGTGTTCTACATCTCCGGGTATCGGTCTACAACTCCATCTAGGACAACCACTTCTCTTATAATATCATCCTCTAACCATCGACCTCTAATTTGTTCAGTGACCGAGGAGGAGAAGCCTGAACTTGTGGTACCTTCTCTACAACCTGTGCTAGAGGTGGAGGAGGCGTAGGAGTCACCGGGATACGAGTTTCATCATGCATCGCCTTGGAGCATAACTCTGATCTCCTAGCTTGGAGGAGTTGATCATCTTCCAGCTCAGAAACAGTGTCGGAGAAATGGCCTCTGACAGACCCTTACTTTTAGAAGTGGTGAGGTTAGTGATATAGATTTCCTCGCTATTTGAACTCTCCACCACTGGTGTGGTGACAAATGGACCTTTTAGTTTTCCTTTTCCCCACAGTTGGAGGTAATATAGCCGGCACATTCATGGAGGGTACAACCCCCTCATTAATCACTATGCCTCTTGCTCGCTTTCAGGGTGGCTGATTTTTCACTATTGCTTTTGGTCTTGCCATACCTGCAAAACAAATTAAAAAATGTTAAGACTTATTTCGGTGATGTACATTGTATTTTGGCGAATCTCCGATACTATTCGGCAAACTAAAAGTATCTCTTTGTATGTTAAAGAATACTTTCCAAAATTAGGGGTACAGAAGGGCGATCAGAAGGGGCATTCGGTGAGTCGCCAAGTAAACTCAAATAACTCAGTCATATCACCGAATGTTACAGAACTAAAAATTACAAAAATGATAGATAAAAAGGCAATCCAGGGGTCATTAAGAGAACTGCTGAACTATTTGACGAGCTCAAACCATCTCGCCGGATAGTCCAACATGCTAGATTTCTAACTCGACCTTCAAATTCTATATTGAGCCCACAAAAACAAAATCAAACACCTATTTTATGCAATTAAGCTTAGAGCCATACTACCCATGACGTCGGGGTACTCAAACTTTCCTTGATTTATCCAAAATTGGCCAATCGACGTCTTTTGTACTTAAGAATGATGTCAACCACTATAACCTTGGGCAAAATTGGACGATTAATACAATCAGGGCTACATAGAGTTCACCCGACTAGACCCAACAACAAAATCAACACAACCCATACAATTTATTAATTAAATACGTGGGATTTCAACAATTCTAGGTGAATAATATAAAACGAAACACAATTTGGTCAAGCACTACAACAAACATTCAACCAATCAAGAATACACAATTCTAAATGATCACACATTTGAACTTATCAAAATATAAAGGTGGTGTTCGGATAAACAACCTACAAAATAGACGGTTGAAAAGCTAGGTTAGCAAAGTACCAAAATGCCCCCCCCCCCGAGTGATTGATCCAACCCAAAGATATGATAAAATGGAAGAATTAGAACCTAAAATGCGGTTGTAGAATATGTAGAAGTTGAAAAGTATATGAAATGAGGAAGAGTTTCAAATTTAAAAGTGGTTTGGGCCTTTTGACTCTTCTGTTCGCACACAAGTCGGCGACACTCACTTATGTTGCCGACCCATTAAGCGATGCGCCGATTCCCTTTCTAGACCACCAAGTTTTACTGAACCTCTGGCCAACTAGAAAGTTAAAATAATGATCCAAGTCGGGCTCGCTGACCTTTTTTGAGAGTCACTGACTGGTCCTTGGGCTTGTCTAACTGTTTTTTCCCCAAAATTTCAAATTTTCAAACTGCACATTCGACACCCATTATTCAAATGACAATAATAAAATATTAAACACTTGGTTTGTCTCCCAAGAAGCACCTTATGTAATGTCCTGGCATGACTTTGATATACTTTCAAGGTTAGTTCTTAGGGTTAGCAAATGTATCACTTGGTAGACCCCCTTTTGGCCTTGGGTTCATATGAGATGATATTTGACCCATTTTAATTTCTAGTTGCTTAATGGACACCAAGTGAGAAGTAACTATTTTGTTTAGTGTAGAGACGTTGTCTTTCATTTCTTTAAGAACCTTATCTAACCCTTCCACTTTATTGAGAATAAGTGCTAGCATATTTTTAGTGCAAAAGTTCTCCGGGTCAGGCTTTGCTCTTTTGGATTTTGATGCTCATGGGGAGGAATATATCTCTCTTTGTCACTATCACGCTCCCTGCAGTTTGTACCACGGTCACACCACTCCCTATCACAATCCTTCTATTCTTCATCATGTTATCTATTCCAACCTTGGTTTCTACATAGCCTTAAATAATTTCGGCAGAAACCATCTCCCTAGTTTGCTAGAAAGTGTACTTTGTAATTGTACAAGACTTCAAAGTGTGCATCATCGAGATTCACTCCGCTAATTACAATAACATTCACAACTCTAGAACCACTACCCATACCATATTTTGACAAAATATCCATTTGGGTCATCATTTTGGCCATGTTTTGATCTCGCTCTTGGTCTTGTTGTATTTTCTCCATTGTCATCCTAAAAGTCAAAGGAGACACCTGATCCTCCCGAGTATACCAAGCTCGGTTTATCTTCTTTATCCCAACAAATAAAGTCGACAATACCTCAAAAGGATGATACATAATAACTCATGAAACAAGTTCATCAACCACACCTTTGTTAACCGAGTCTAGACTCCCATAGAAGTGTTGTAACAACACGTTGTTTGGAAGTGCATGAGTCGGGCACTGGAGTAGTAACTTCTGAAACCTCAACCATGTTTTGTGGATTTGTTCACAATCTAAATGTTTAAAGCCTAGAATATTGTGTCTCAATGCCATCATATTTGAAGGAGGGATTTATTTTATGTAGAATGCCTCGGTAGGATCATCCCAAGATGTAATAGAATCCCTCGGTAGAAAAGCTAACCATTTGGCTGCTTCCCCATCAATGAAGAAAGAAAGAACCAGAGCCTGAATTACTCTTGTGAGATGTTTTCGAATAGCACCGACATAATCCAATTGAAATGCTTCAATGACATCATAGACGTTGCCATTGTAATCTTGGTGTCCAAGCTTGCCACCATTACTTTCATTCATACTCATCTAATTACCTGTTCACGAGCAGCCAATACCAAAAACAAAAACAAGGTAAGTCGATTCAACAATAAGCAAGATTAGATCACAATTATACTTTAATGAGAGAATTCTAAACACCATTCCCCGCCAACTGTCACGACCCGAAAGTACCCCCTAAAAGGAGGGAGCACCCATGGGTCGGACAAATTGCGTACTTGACCTTTCGGAGGTCTTGTATAAGCCTTAGCTATCAATCATTACATAAGACATGAAAAGTAGTGCAGAATTTAAAACTTTTCAAGAATAAAATAATAAAAGAAACATCTTTCATAAAAGCTAGGAATGATCTCGTCTTCACAAGCCAACTTAAAGACATGGCATAAATAATTTTAGGGACACGACCCTTTATATTGAAAAGAAATACATATTAAGTCTTAAAGATAGAAACTAAGAAAATAGGACTATGCCCTCAGATATATGAGGAAATACTTTGTCTTGAGAGAGTAGATTCCCAAGCTTCGCCTGGTAGTCTTCAAAAGCCTCCAACATATAATTATTAAGTATAGAAAAATATGGGGTTAGTACAAAACAATGTACTAAGTATGACATACGCAAAAACATGCAGAAAGGGACATTTTAGTAAAATTAGCTTTCTTGCCAAAATTGTAAAACCTTCATGATATAAGAGTTGAAATAGTATACGAATCATCATTTAGCACATAAAGTAGAACTCTCATAATTTTAGAAGCAAAACACACTTTACAGTAACATTAAGACACCTTACAGTGAACACAGTGAAACATTACATTGAATTCATTTTATCCTTTACAGTGAACCATCTAATCCTAAAATAGTGAACTCCCAAAGTCAAGCCAAGAGGAAGTAAACTCATTTCCATAGGAGTTTCCCAAGCTAAGGTTATCCTAAGACTCACCAAGGTATACATTAAGGAACCACCCATACACTTCCTTCAATACACCTAGGTGATCCCCAAGACTACCCCGTTCTAGGATTACTCACCTCGGGAGAACAAATCCCCACTCAATGAACAAACATTAGGAGAACACTCAAACAACACGCCAAGACTTACCTTTCAGAATGCCTACTTAGTGCAATGAGTAGATGGCGTCCCATTCCACCACTTACCCTATGTAGTACACTCTTTTAGAAGACTTCGCTCATTCAATCTCTATTATACCCACCAAGACTTTCCTTTTGGAATGCCAGATACGCTCAAACTTACTTCTCAAATAAGAAGTAAAGCGGTCGTATCAAGTAAAGAACCCAACTAATGAGGTTGGGATCGATGCCACAAGGAAAATAGTTCAGACTTAACTTTATTCTATTATTACTATTATTTAGCCAACTATTTTCCCAGAAAACAAAAGACAAAAGGGGGGTTCTATTTCTAAATTAATGGAAATGATTAACTAAATAAAAATGAACAACTAACAGCTTCAGTTTTCGGAGTTTAATCAAATTATAAAAGTAACTAGGGCTTAAGTGTTCCCCACAGGTTCCTAACTTGATAAATCTAACTATAACAATTCTATCCTAATATCTTGCATGTAAAGTGATAAGTTATGTATCTCTAAATCCTTGGTCCGGCATCTAGAGAATTTCACTCTGCACCTTGGTCCGGCTACGTGTGTTGCTATACTAACCCTTATCTTTACCTCATATTAAACATTGTATTCGGTATTTGACTAAGTTATTAACTCGTACCAACCAATACTAGCCTATTAGATAGTCTATACTAAATCAATGTTGATAATTCTTTTCCTATTATCTACCTCCTTGGCCCGGCAAGTAGCATTAAGGCGGATTCTTCTGCCAAAAATTATTCCAAATAGTCTAACCCCAAAAATGAGGTTTTTCAAACTATTTATAATAAAAAAAAAATCTAATCAAAGAAGGATTCTATTTACTAAAAATCTGTACAAACGCGTCTGGGTCGACGGACCACGTGATGGACCATCACGGACACGACGGACCGTCATGGCCTCCGTCGTCCCATACTTCACACATTCTTCTGCTGCTTTCTTCATTCCCCTCGACGGACAGGTATGACGGACCATTTCAAGCACGACGGTCCGTCGAGGGTCTCCATTCCAAAATACTTGAACTTTTTGGAATTTGGGTACTGGGACTACTTCTCTGATCATCACGACGAACAAGTAGGACGGACCGTCGTGGCCATGACGGTCCGTCATGGACTTCGGTAATCCCACACTTGGTTAGACTTCCCCATCTTCCTTCAGCAACTTGTCTCCTCACTACGATGCCACCTACGGACCGTCACAGTCTCGACGGACCGTCATAAGTTCTGTAGGTGGTCTCTTCTGCATTTCTTTCTTAGAAACTTCCGCGTTTATCCTTGGACAGATTTTCTGCAAACAAAGAGAAACTTACATAAAAATCAACACAAAAAAGGCTTTCGACACACACTAAACTTAAGGAAAAAGCATTAGAAATACCGTGAAACCACGGTACATCAACACCCTCAACTTAAATTCGTTGTTTGTCCTCAAGCGACGCACTATGACTCACTACAAAATCTTTGTACAAGAGTATCCATATTTTTACTTTCGCAATCATTTGGCTATCAATCCCGATCATTCTCATTATGTTCATGCATTGTATCACTATTAGGCATTGACTTGTGTAGAATCGGACCATGACACAGACTCACTACGCAATGACACCTATCCTCTTCAATTTCTCACCGAGGTGCTAATTTTTCCGGTGTTGCAACTACTGTCCTCACTTTAAATAACATCCTCATTTTTCACACAACGATTTTAGTTTGAGTATAAGGATCACTTTTCGACACTCACTCTCAGAACAAATTCACAACTCATTTATACATATTGCCATAGGCTTGCCCATATTTTCACTACTTCAAGTTCGCCATACAACTCTTAGGATCACAATAGGACTTTTTAAGATTATAACATAGGCTCAGAGTCAGGTAGGGTATATTTAGGTATACTTTAGTGAATTGTTGCCCTCCTTGACATATCGGCTAAGCGTACCACCTTTTTATCATTTTATTTTGCCCTATTTCTCAATTTTCTTTTCACCTTGCTGTTTTCCCTTTCTTATCCTTATATGTAAGTGACTTTTCTCTTTTCTTGTGTTTATTTTGCTTCATATGTATGCTTTATTCATAATCTTTTTTTTTTAGTCACTTCTGTTTTGTTCTTTCTTTCTCTTCATTCTTTCAACCCCTCTTTCCGGGGTTTTCCTTATAACGACCACCCTCAACTCATGATTTTGCCATGAGTCAAGGTTCACAATACCCATGGTTGGGTCAGGGCCAAAACAAGGTTGCTTTCTGCATTAGCCACCCTCAACTTATGCTTTTGGCATAAACTGAGGTGCACATGTCCAAGGAGGGACCAGGGCCAACACATTGTTCCCGGAGAAGATCATTTGGGGTGAAAAAGAAAGATCTATTTTAAGCTCAGTTCATTTGGATCAAAAAGGGATTAACTTTATTTGGTTTTCTGTTTTGTTTTTCAAGATTGACTATTTCGAACAAGGGCCTATGATCCTTTCCTAATTGATTGATTTGACTCACTTTTAGCAGGACTAACCAGGCAAGTCTAGCACAGTATTGATGGTGGACATTCGAATTCACCTCACACTCACTTGACATTCCTTACATTCCCAGATTATTAGTCACCTAGTTCAAGTCTTAGATTCAGGATCATGCAGTAGTGTATCTTTATTTCATGTTTCAAACCACACATTATCACTTACTATGCCTAGTCATGCATCATTTTGATTATCGGGATATCATATTTGTTTTTGACATCATGCTTCAGATTTATACTATGTACATAAGATATGACATGCCGGTTCAACAATTAAAGTAATCAGTCTTTTGGGGAAAAAGAACACAGGCAAGAAAACCCCAAAAGAGGATCGTGAACTTGGGCTACTCAGAATTCACCCAAGTACTCACTTTCCATTTACCCCACCCCCAACAAAAGATATGCAATTGTCCCCAATGCATAAAAAAACTAAAATACACGAAAGGTAAGTGAAACAAACCTGAGGCGCTAAGCGTCGGCGATCAGCAAGCTGGTGGGTCCGGTTCACCGGAACCCACTCCCTGCGTAGTCTGGACACCCTCAGTAGTGTCCTCAGCATCAACAACACCATCAGTAGTCCCTCCTACTGTATCTACAATTCTGGAGCTAGACGCCCCGACAGGTAACTCTACAGCCCTGAACGTACGGGCTTCCTCGTCAGCAATCGAGGCTCTCCTCGCAGCCTCCATCTCACGACACTTTTTCTTCCTCGCCCTAGCCTCATCCTCCTCTCGACCCCTGCATCTCTTGGCATGCTCTCGTGGGGGAGGTGGTGGAACATCAGAAGTGGCAAAAAGAGCAGCCATCACTGTGTCCTCAGCAGGCTCTGCAGAAGGAGCCTCAGACTCAGGCACCCTCGCCTCTAAGATCATATCGAGATCAGACCGCAGACTCTCAACCTCAGCCTGAAGGGTCGACATGTCCACCGGAGGTGCTGGTCGGGCTAGCACTCGCAACTCAAAAGCATCTAAGCGCTGATGTACCTCTGCGATCTTCCTCTCTGTGTGCTGTGCCATCTTGCGCTCCATGCGCTCCTCTGCCTCAGCAATAATCTCATCATCCAAGGCTGGATGTGATGCAGAAGTGTAGCCATTTGTGCCTCGAGTTTCTGGACCCTAGCAAGTGGGACCAGAGTGGCGGAAGGAGCCGAGCGAGAGGAGCTCGGGGCAGTGCTACTACCTGGGATAGACTCGATAGGGGTAGTGTCAGTGTGTGCAGCAGCAGCCTGGGAAGCCATATGAGCATGCTCTATGGTATCTGCCAGGTTCTCACTAAGTGGGACCACCTCTGGGCGGGGCCCTTTGCATGGAGCCAACTCATTGGCCTCATCCCTGATGAGGCCGATGTCAACATTTCCCTGCGGGGTCCTGAGCTGGTCAATGTGCCAAATGGGCACACCTGCGGATCTGCATAAAGAAAAAACCATGCAAGGAAAAGGGTAAGTCGTGGTGACCTTGAAGGCCCTCTCGTGCATGACCGCCTGTAGAAGCTAAGCGAAGTCGACCTCAAACCCTGCCATCATTGCGGCCATCAGAACTGCACGATCCCATGTGACTATATTATCAGCAGCAGTGGGGGAAAGGCAGTGGCGGACTATCAACCAAAGAAAATTGGCCGTAAAGGTCAAGTTGGCCTTCTTGATGGCTCCCTTTGGCTCCATAACCCAATCGGCAGCCTCTCCATCAATAGACAAGTGCTGGGCCATCCACCTCTTGGTGGTCTCTCTCAGCCATGGCTCACGTAAGAACCGGCCCTCTTTAACAATTTGCCACCGGTAGTCGAACTCGGCGGTGAGAGATGTCCTGGTGGTATCAACATCCTCGCCATACAGATATCGGCGAATGGCTGGCAGGGAGATGTCGACCTGTATGCCGCGTACTCGGACGTGCTCAAGTGGGGCCTGTTTGGCGGGGGCAGCCCGCCTATCTATCTGTGATCGGAGAGTGGCCACATAAGAGGCATAGAACTCTCGGACCAACTCCTCACTCTAGCGTCCCAAAAAATGAGCCATCCACTCCAGCCGGTGTCTGGTGAAGAGAGTGAATATCCGGCATGGTGGGGAGACTTCCCGTAAGGACCCGCCTCTCCAGTGTAAGGGTCCGTGTCATGATGCCTTTATCATTGAGAACCTTGGCGTCTAAGTACACTTGTTATTGCCCGTCAACACACCACCGGTTGGGCTGGTCGGCAACCGGGGCAGGAACTCCAGTCGGTGAGCCAGGAGTGGAGTCAGTGCTGTCAGCCTCATCAGCCGAGGCAGACTGTGTAGCTGTGGCGGGTGCAGAGGCGTCTGCGGACCCGAAGGCTTCCTCTGACCACGAAACTCCTAAAGAGCCAGATGCTCCTTCGTCTTGGGCAGCTGACCCAGTAGGTGTGACGGTCAGTGTGCGCTCCTCATCTGACTGGGAGGCAGTGAACACGCCGGACGCCACCTTCTTGGGCGTGGCTCTCTGTGCACGTGGAGCTCGTGCTGTAGTAGCAGTTCCTGGGGGCACGTACTCGGGATCATGCTTATCATCAGAGCCTATCACCAGTCGGGCAGACGGGGCAACAGACTTGGAACGCCCACGTGCGTAAACGTGATCTTGTTTTGGTGCCATGAGAGGTAGTATCTGTAAAGAATCAGCATGAGTACTAGAAGGAGCAAACATGACAAGAAAAAAATGAGACACAATACACATAAATTCAAAACAGTAATGACAGCACTGTAGTAGCAGTGAGGCACGACGGACCTGGTGATGGCCCGTCGTTAGTATGACGGACCGTCATGGGGTCCGTCCTGTTATACTTAACAATATAGACTCTTAGAAAGAAGGTCTCCGACTGGTACGACGGTCGAACAGGATGGGCCATCGTGGGCATGACACCCCGTCACATGTGTCCGTCAGTGGACACTTAGAAAAATTATTGAGACCCTTGGGACAGGGGTGTCTGACCGTCACGAGGGTTCTGCAAGACGGACCGTCGTGGGTATGACGGTCCGTCACATGTGTCCGTCAGTGGACACTTAGAAAAAGTGTTGAGACCCTTAAGACAGGGATCTCTGACCATCACGACGGTTATGCAGGATGGACCGTCGTGGGTATGACGGTCCGTCATATTTGTCCGGCAGTGGACACTTTGAAAAAGTGATGAGACCCTTAGGACAGGGGTCTCTGACAACCAAGGCGGTTGTGCAGGACGGACCATCATGGGTATGACGGTCCGTCACATGTGTCCGTCAGTGGACACTTAGAAAAAGTGTTGAGACCCTTAAGACAGGGATCTCTGACCGTCACGACGGTTCTGCAGGACGGACCGTCGTGGGTATGACGGTCCGTCACATGTGTCCGTCAGTGGACACTTAGAAAAAATAATGAGACCCTTAGGACAGGGGTCTCTGACAACCAAGATGGTTGTGCAGGATGGACCGTCGTGGGTATGACGGTCCATCACATGTGTCCGTCAGTGGACACTTGGAAAAATTATTGAGACCCTTGGGACAGGGGTCTCTGACAACCAAGACGATTGTGCAGGACGGACCATTGTGGGCATGACGGTCCATCACATGTATTCGTTGGTGGACACTTGGAGAAAAGAAGTTGTGGGGTGTTGGGACGGACCCTATGACGGTCCGTCGTGGTTACGACGGTCCATCATCGGGGTATCATTCTGTCATTCAGAGACAGAACTGGGGATGCCACAATCAACCCATGTGATTCAAACCAAAGACCCAACATTTCCCTAACGCTCTTTAACCTAAATACCTATCAAATTTACAAGTCTAAAACCCTAATTTCTCGAGTTTTATCAAGGCATTTCGTGGGACTAATAACCTAGGTTAGACAAGATATGGTCAAAGATCAAAGACCCACATGCTAATAGTAAATAAAGACCAAAATGAAAAGTAAATGGGTAGAGTTCAGAAACACATACCTTGGAAGAGGAGAAAACAACACGGAAGTGATGGCACCCAACAAGAAAAACTGAGAATCACAGCAGCAGACTCCGACCAAGAAAGGAGATTTGGGATGGGGAAAGGGAGGATGTGGGGAATTTGGGAAGCGAAGGAAGTTGAAAGGGAAGGAAATGGGAGAAAGAGGGAAAGAAATAGTTTAATGAAGGGGTGGGGAGTTTAAAAAAGTTTTAAAACTTTTGAAATTCCTTACCCGGGTCTGGTCGGGTTGCTGGGTAATGAAGTGACGAAACCCTGATGACGGTCCGTCACAGCTGTGACGGTCCGTCATGGGCTCCGTTGCATGTGCCCTAATTTTTCAAAACAATAAAGAACGTACCTGGCACGACGGAGTAATGCGACGGTCCGTCACAGGCGTGACGGTCCGTCGATGTATTCGTCAGTGAATGTGGCAGAGTAATTTTCTGCAGAACTTCCTGGAGATGTGCTACCTGAAAATTTACAACCCATTAGTAGAAAATGCTACCGTTACTAGAAAGAAAACTATAAATTGGTTAGATGATTCATATTGGGTTGCCTCCTAACCAGCGCCTAATTTAACGTCGCGGCACGACTGAGGACACTCGATTACTCAGACTTCATCAAGATGATATGCCTCAATCACCTCATTCGCCGATTTCGCATGACCTATATAGATTTTTAGACGTTGTCCATTCACCTTTAACCGCACACCTTCCTTGTTTTCCAACTCAACCGCTCAATGAGGGAATAGTTGGGTGATCAAGTAAGGGCCAGTCCATTTGGACTTGAGCTTGCCCGGAAACAAGCGCAATCTAGAGTTGAATAAAAGCACCGAATCCCCAATCATAAACTCTCGTTTCTCGATTTTTAGGTCATGGTACTTCTTCATCTTTTATTTGTAGAGGGCTGAGCTTTCATAAGCTTTTAGGCGAAATTCATCGAGTTCATTTAACCCATTTAACCGTTGTTCTGCAGCTTCGTTCTAGTCCATTTTTAACTTCCATAGCCCACATGGCTTTATGCTCTAATTGAACTGGAAGATGACATGCTTTCCCATATACTAGTTGGTATGGGGACAATACCTATGGGAGTCTTATACGCTGTCCGATAGGCCCAAAGAGCATCATCAAGCCTCCTTGACCAATCTGTTCTACTAGCGTTCACTGTTTTTGACAAAATCTGTTTGATCTCCCTATTTGATACTTCAACTTGCCCACTAGTTTGAGGATGGTAAGGAGTGGCCACATTATGGCGAACCCCATATTTCTCCAATAATCCCTTTAACAATTTGTTGCAAAAGTGGGATCCCCCATCACTAATAACTGCCCGTGGGGTACCAAATCGAGAGAATATATTCTTTTTCAAGAATGCAGTGACACTCTTCCCCTCATTGTTCGCGAGGGCAATAGCTTCCACCCACTTAGATACATAATCAACTGCTACTAAAATATACTTCATTCCATGAGAACTCACAAACGGACCCATAAAGTCAATACCCCAAACATCAAATAACTCAATCACAAGAATGGGGTTTAGAGGGAGATCTTGCTTTCTTGAAATGCCGCCATCTCTTTGGCATCTATCACACGCTTTGGTGAACTCATGAGCATCTTGATGAATAGTTGGCCAATAGTAACCACATTGTAAGATCTTCTGAGTAGTTCGGATACCACTATGATGTCCACCAAAGGGTGAGGAATGGCATGCCTCTAAAACACTCAACATCTCAACTTCTGGCACACAACGCCGAATAAGACCATCAGCACAACTCCTATATAAGTATGGTTCATCCCAAAAGAACTTCTTCACATCGTACATGAACTTTTTCCTTTGATGAAAAGACAAGTCCGATGGAACAATATCACTAGCTAAGAAGTTTGCAAAATCTGCGAACCATGGAATCAAGTCTTGTGAGGCAGCCAATACATGCTCATCGGGGAACATGTCATCGATATCAGTCTTATCCCCCAACTCTCTCATAGCTTCATCTTCTAAACGGGACAAGTGATAAACAACTTTATTTTCGGTTCCTTTTCTATCCCTTACCTCAAAGTCAAATTCTTGCAGTAGTAATACGCAATGAATCAACCTCGGTTTCGCATCCTTCTTTGCCATCAAATATCTCAGGGATGAATGGTCAATATGCACTATAAATCTAGTACCTAGCAAATAGGAGCGAAATTTTTCAAAAGCAAAGACTACTGCAAGGAGCTCTTGTTCAGTTACTGTATAGTTCTTCTGAGCTTCATTGAGGGCTTTACTAGCATAGTAAATAGGATGAAGGATTTTGTCCCTTCTTTGTCCCAATACCACACCAAGGGCAACCCCACTCGCATCACACATCACCTCAAATGGACTGCTCCAATCCGGAGAAATAATGATAGGTGCAGATACCAATTTTTCTTTTAGCTCACCGAATGCTTTAAGACAGGATTCATCAAAATAAAATTTACAATCTTTCTCCAGCAGTTTGCACAACGGATGTGCAATTTTTGAGAAATCTTTGATGAATCTCCTGTAAAATCCTGCATTCCCAAGAAAGCTTCTCACACCTTTTATAGAGATAGGTGGAGGAAGTCTCTCTATTACCTCAACTTTGGCTCGATCAACCTATATGCCCTTTTCTGAAATGCGATGGCCCAAAACAATACCTTCTTTCACCATGAAGTGGCATTTTTCCCAATTGAGTACTAAATTGCAGTCTTCACATCTCTTAAGAACCTCAGATAAATGGCTCAAACACCGCTCGAATGATTCACCAACCACAGAAAAATCATCCATAAAAACCTCAATAGTATCTTCCACCATGTCGGAGAATATTGACATTATACATCTCTGAAATGTGGCGGGTGCATTGCACAACCCAAACGGCATTCTCTTGAACGCAAAGGTCGCATATGGACAAGTAAAAGTGGTCTTCTCTTGATCTTCTGGTGCAATAGAAATCTGATTATACCCCGAATAACCATCAAGAAAATAGTACCACCCTTTTCCAGCGAGTCTATCCAACATCTGATCCATGAAGGGCATGGGAAAATGGTCCTTTTCGGTCCATGCATTTAATTTCCGGTAATCCATACACACCCTCCATCCAGTCACCGGTCTCACTGGAACAAGTTCATTTTTTTCATTGGGGACCACAGTCATTCCCCTTTTCTTAGGTACACACTGAACAGGGCATACCCAACTACTATCGGCGATCGGATATATTACTCCAGCATCCAACTATTTTATGATTTCCTTCTTCACGACCTCTTGCATAGGTGGATTTAAGCATCTCTGGTGCTCAATACTTGGCTTATGATCGGGCATGAGTTGGATTTTATGAGAACAAATACCAGGAGGGATCCTAATAATGTCCACAATAGTCCACCCAATAGCTCTTTTGAACCTTTTTAGCACTTTCACCAAACTCTCAACTTGTTGTTTATTCAGGTCTGATGCAATGATTACCGGCAATGTGTCACCAATTCCTAAGAATTCATACCTGAGATGAGGTGGGAGAGCTTTTAGTTCTAACTTTGGAGCCTCCTCTATAGATGGTTTAGCGGGTGGAGACTCGCGATTCTTCATGTCTAGCTCATATTTCTTCGGTTTAAAACGAACATCACCACGATCAAGAGCAGCGACTAATGACCCATATTCTTCAATGCATTCATTATCAAAATTCATTATCACTGCCGCCAGTGCTTCTACACCTAGACATTCTTCTATTTGTGTCTCGGGTGATTTACCAACTTTGTAAGATATAGAAGATACCGATTGGAGCTCACCACTCTGCCGCATGGACCTACAAATGTTGAAAGTCACTTCTTCATTGTTCAACCGAAATTTCATTTGCCCCTTTTCCATATCAACTAAGGCTCTACCCGTAGCAAGGAATGGTCTCCCAAGAATAATAGGAACCTCAAAATCGACTTCACAATCAAGAATAACAAAATCTGCCAGAAATATGAACGACTCCACTTTTACTAGCACATCATGGAGTATCCCTATAGGCCTTTTTACTGTTCGATCGGCCATCAATAGCCGCATTGCAGTGGGCTTTGGATCACCCAAACCCAACTTCTTGTAAATCGAGAGGGGCATGAGATTTATGCTTGCCCCCAGATCACATAATGCTTTCGCAAAATGTAATAACCCGATTTTACAAGGAATAGTGAATGCACCCGGATCTTCTTTCTTTTGCACTAAAGACCTTATAGCAATAGCACTACAATGCTGCATTCTGTCATCATCCTGAAAAGTGACCGATCTTTTCTTTGTAACCAAATCTTTCATAAACTTGGCATAACCGGGCATTTGTTCAAGAGCTTCTACCAAAGGGACATTGATAGAAAGCTGCTTCAACATTGTTATAAAACGCCGATATTTACCATCCTCGGTCTTTTTCACTAATCTTTGAGGAAAGGGTGGTGGTGGTCTAGGTATGGGAGTTACCTTTTTAGGCACTTCAGCATCTTTTTCAATGTTATCTTCTACTTCATCACTAACCTCTACCACTTTATCATTATCTCTCATCACCTTTTCCACAATAGACGGCATAGGTGGGTCAATAGTTTGTTTACCACCACGAGTAGTAATTGCCATACAGTGTCCATCATTTTTCAGATTTTGGACAGTGTTGCTAGGGAGAGTGTCCGGTTGCCGTGTGTTCACAGTCGCAGATAATATGGCCATTTGCAATTCAAGTTGCTTAATCGATATGGCATGTGTATCGACTTTCTGTCCAATACCCGCTACATCACTCCTTAACTCTTTCGTGTGCTCATCACTAGCATCGAACCTTCTCATCATCTTGTACAACATATCCTCAACTCACGCCATACTACCTCCACCATCCCTAGGAGCAACTTCATGATTTTGAGGAGGAACATAGGGCCCACTCCTATCATTTCTGTTACCATAGTTACCCCTATTGAAGTTGTTATCGCGGTTGTAACTTCCATCACGGACATAATTACCCTTACGGTTGTAGTTACCATAGTTCCGACCTTGATTCCCTTGACCTTGGCGCCAATTCTCCTGATTGGAGCCTTGGGCATTCGGTCGGAAACCCCCCGGCTGATCATTTACTGCATAGGAATCTTTCTCATAATAATATTCATCAGTTGGTGGTGGTGGTTTAGACAAGTAGTTCACTGCGTTTATCTTTTCTACACCCCCAGTGACATGTTTTAACACCAAACCAAGCTCAGTTCTCATCTGTGCCATCTCTTCACGAATCTCATCTGTGGCTGGGTTGTGTGTGGATTGCACTGCAAAGGTATTTGTCCCAGTATCTGACTTCCTAGTACTCCATGCTTTATTATTCTGGGAGATTTTCTCTAATTTTTTGGCACTTTCAGCATAAGGACACTCCCCATAAGAACCACCTGCTATAGTATCCAATACCGATTTATTATTATCGTCCTGTCCCCGGTAGAAGTATTCTTTCAGTGACTCATCATCTATGCGGTGATTGGGGACACTTCTCAAAAATGAAGTGAACCTATCCCAAGAACTGCTAACTGACTCTCCTGGTAGTGCCATAAAGTTGTTCACTCTGTCTTTGTGATTTAGTTTCTTGGAGACCGGGTAGTAACGTGCTAAGAAAACGTCCCTTAGTTGGTTCCAAGTGAAAATTGAGTTATAAGGGAGCTCAGTGAACCAAATAGCAGCCTCTCCCGTCAGTGAGAGAGGAAATACTCTTAGCCCTATTACATCCAAATTCAAATCAGGCCTCCCTACACAACTTTTACACACTGCCCTCACCTTAGCTATATGGGCATTCGGGTCCTCAGACGGTAGTCCTGAAAACAAACCTCTAGCAGTGAGCATTTGCATTAGACTACTAATGACTACAAAGGTGTGACCTTCTGGTAGAGGGGGCAAGACAAGTGGTCCATAAGAATATGCAATATTATCATAACCTCTGTAGTATTCTTGAGGACGTGTAGCGGGATTTTGTCCTCTTTGTGCATCTTGACCAGGATTATCAGGTAATAATCGACCATGAGCATCAACTGGAGCTGGGATGTTCTGGTTTGGATCATCATCATTTATACCCAAGTTTTGATTCATATTGCGTAGTGTACGCTCTAACTCGTGATCGTAGGGAAACAATGGTTCTCTTCCTCTCCGTGTATTTGGCATACAAAGACGTTAGTTCTGCAAATAAAAATCAAAAATAACAGAAAAAGTAAAATTAGGAAAATATTGACTAAACTTTAGTAATAAGTTTAAGTTAATCTAAAAGCTATATTCCCCAGCAGCGGCGCCAAAATTTGATACGCTCAAACTTACTTCTCAAATAAGAGGTAAAGCGGTCGTATCAAGTAAAGAACCCAACTAATGAGGTTGGGATCGATCCCACAAGGAAAATAGTTCAGACTTAACTTGATTCTATTATTACTATTATTTAGCCAACTATTTTCCGAGAAAACAAAAGACAAAAGGGGGGTACTATTTCTAAATTAATGAAAATGATTAACTAAATAAAAATGAACAACTAACAGCTTCAGCTTTCGGAGTTTAATCAAATTATAAAAGTAACTAGGGCTTAAGTGTTCCCCACAGGTTCCTAACTTGATAAATCTAACTATAACAATTCTATCCTAATATCTTGCATGTAAAGTGATAAGTTATGTATCTCTAAATCCTTGGTCCGGCATCTAGAGAATTTCACTCCGCACCTTGGTCCGGCTACGTGTGTTGCTATACTAACCCTTATCTTTACCTCATATTAAACATTGTATTCGGTATTTGACTAAGTTATTAACTCGTACCAACCAATACTAGCCTATTAGATAGTCTACACTAAATCAATGTTGATAATTCTTTCCCTATTATCTACCTCCTTGGTCTGGCAAGTAGCATTAAGGCGAGTTCTAACGTTGGCCATCCGTTAAAAAGACTTCTACATGAAAGAATTATCAATACATAAAAGACACCATTCTAGAATTGTTATTTTAGTTAGATTTTTACCTTGTTATTAACCCATGGTTCCCACAACCCTAGCTATGAGGTTTAGTTACCCATGTTCATAATTACACAATTCATATTGTTAATGGAAGAATTCATGCACTTACTTTTATGAGAACAAATAAATTCCAGAATTTAACTTGATCAATCAACAAAATCACCAACAATCAATTCCGAAAGAAAAAAGTATCTTAATTCCCAAAATCGAGAATTCAATACTATAACAAGAGAACTAAAAATTATTCCAAAAAGTCTAACCCCAAAAACGAGGTTTTTCAAACTATTTATAATAAAAGAAAATCTAATCAAAGAAGGATTCTATTTACTAAAAATCTGTCCAAGCACGTCTGGGTCGACGGACCACGTGACGGACCGTCACGGACACGATGGACCGTCATGGCCTCCATCGTCCCATACTTCACACATTCTTCTGCTGCTTTCTTCATTCCCCTCTACGGACAGGTATGACGGACCGTTTCAAGCACGACGGTCCGTCGAGGGTCTCCGTTCCAAAATACTTGAACTTCTTGGAATTTGGGTACTGGGACTACTTCTCTGATCATCACGACGAACAAGCAGGACGGACCGTCGTGGCCATGACGGTCCGTCATGGCCTTCCGTAATCCCACACTTGATCAGACTTCCCCATCTTCCTTTAGCAAATTCTCTCCTCACTACGATGCCACCTACGGACCGTCACAGTCTCGACGGACCGTCATAAGTTCCGTAGGTGGTCTCTTCCCTTGATGTATGAGTTGAATGAATTGGAACTTTATACTGAGCACCGATAGACTAGCTATGAGCGGTGATGCCTTCTTTAGGGAAGGGCGGAGGTTCACATAACTCTCATGAGATGAGACTGTTCGGCATGCCGGGTATGGGTCTCCTTATATCTCCTAGTCTTCGAACCTATACTGCCAATATAGGGATCTGCCGGGGTTCAATTCCCATGTACGCTAGCATGTTTTGGGTCACTTTGGACGGTGATTCCACCTCTTTTCGGTGTGGGGGAGATATTGGATTTCATGATGCTCACATGATCTATGTCGGTTAAAGTTAAAGTTCCCAATGAATGAATGAGGCCAGCCTCAAATGATGCAATTAATGAAGTGAACGATACCAAAGGTGTTAGGATATCATAATCAAGAGGTGATCTAGACTCAAGTAATGACACTAGGTTATTCTTGATCATTGCACAACAAACTCGATGAGAGTCTTAACTACATCCTAGGTATAGCTGGTGTTTACACTAGCTTATGAATGAATGAAATGAAGTACATACGAATGAATAAAGCAGACTATGTGTTTGCTAAAGAAGACTCCCTAGTTGAGGTCCCATATGTTGAGCCCTCATTTTGGGAAGTCTTAATGTCAAGTCCATGATTCCAAGGTCTCATGTCATATGAATGAATGATATGAAAGATGTTATGTGCTATATGCAATATGATATGTGCTATGTGTAAGATGTTATGTGCTGTGTGCAATATGATAAGTATGATGATGCATGTTACTCTCATGGAATGACTTTCCTAATCCAAATTTGGAAAGATCACTGACTTTCCTAATCCAAATTTGGAAAGCTCATTGACTTTCCTAATCCAAATTTGGAAAGCTCACTAATTTTCCTAATCCCAATTTGGCAAGTCCACTGACTTGACTTTCCATAATCATGTTGTTAGGAAAGAGCTATTCTTACTCATGCATGTCCTTGGTGTGTGCTTGCATATACCCATACTTAGTACAAGTGTGTACTAATCTCATGCAACTCTATATTTTTAGGTGCAGGCACAGGTGGACGTTAAAGCTTACAGGTTGAAGTTGCAGCTATCCGTACGTGGAGCTTTCATCCGTACTTGGTAGGCCCTTATGCTTTCGAGGATGTCTACTATTACTATCTAGCTTAGTTGTAGGCTTTAGCTAGTGGAGTATGTTCCACTAGTGTTTCTTTCCGTTTTTATTTCAGACATTGTATTGGTGCCATTTTGGCAATTATACATTTAATGTAGTATCGAACTATTTCTTTCAGTTGATAATCTTAATGCTAGATGGTTGATGGTGAACATTATGAATGTAAGTAGAATGACCTTTATGCATGATAAGAAAAAAAAAAGTTTCAAATTTTCCGCTAAAATTAACCTAGATGAAGTAAGAATGACGTAAGTAGGCTTGTCTGTGACCTCTGAGAGGTCAATGACGCCGGTCTCGTCTGGGGTCTACACTCCGGTCGTGATAGTTTAGTCTTAGAGTTGTTACATGGTTGTCCTTAATTTGGTTATATGAGTCTAAAATGGTTGAGTTGTTAATGATAAGGTAATGAATAGATTGAATTAATAAGGTTAAGGGTCATGCTTAAGGGTCTAAAGAAAGATAGGCTATATGTGTTAAAATGGAACTATGTTGTGTCTTGTTTAGGTAGATTTGTGTCCCTCACTTGATGCTTATGTGAATTAGTGATGTCTTCACTTAGGAACCTAAAGGGTCATAGTCTTGAATAAATGGATATAGGTGAGACCTTGAATGATAATAAGAGGGTCATTGATGTGGAACCTTGAACAAGTGGTAAGGTTATGAATCGTGAAGTAGTTAGCAGTAATCGTATCCTTCATGTAATGAGTTATGGACTTAAGGTTGATTGGCTAGAACGGCATCATATCATACCTTAGTAAAGTCGCGATGAGATTTTTGTCGCCATTGTGAGATAGCCCTAATGGACCTGGCTTTGGTAGGGTAAATGTGATTGGGTCATGAACATGATATGGGACCCATTTGTATGAACCTTAATGTAAATTGATCTATGAAAAATAAGGCTAGCACCGAGTGAGTATGGTTAAGGGAAGTAGTTCTAGTTAAGTATGAGACTAGAATACAAAGTACGCCTTTCATATTCCTTAACCATGTGCCTACCTATGATCTTTATGTTCAACCATTGGTCAGTAGAACACCTCATCGAAGTAGGATAGAACTTTGGATTCCATGCTTTGCTACCATGGTCTATGTCGGTTATTACCTATTCTCACCATATGAGATACCTATTAGCATTAGAGAAGTTTCTATGAAGTTTAGGTGGTGGTATGGGACGCTACTTAGACATTGCACAATAGGCTTTGGAGATGTTAATAAGAGTCCCTAGGTCTTGTCTAAGACCATTATTTGGATGTCCTTTATGTGATGTATGTCTCTTAAATGAATTAATGAACTAATGACTAAATGATAATGAGTATGTAAATGTATAAGTACCTAATCTAAAGCGACTTAAGAATTCCTTAGTTAAAATGTGAAGAGGGCATAAAGGATGATCTCTTCATGTCTTATCTTTGGAAGTCTTGAGAATGACTCTAGATAGGGAAGTTGCTTGATATATGTTTGACATGATCTAAACCTAGGAAGCCTTAAGGATTATTTAGGTAGCCTTGAAGTGAATGTATGGGCGTTCTCTTCTAGGAGTACTTGAGTAAGTCTTTTGATAGCCTTGGTAGGGGAGATTGTCATATTATATATGTCTTGTATGTTGGTGTATTGTAGGTGTGTATGTGTCTCATTATGAGTAATCTTGAGGAGAGTCTAGGCACATCTAGAGAGGGTGTATGGGCGGTCTCTTTTTGTGTGACTTAAGTGAATCTTAGGATGGCTTTGGTGAGAAGACTACATGCTAGAAGATGTTCAAAAGGGGAAGGCTAGGACTTTACTGTAATAGTGAATGGACTTCACTGTACAGTGAAGTGAACTCACTGTAAAGTGAGCTCTAAATTTATGATTTTGGTTTTAATGTTTTCTTATGTGATTCTAAGTTGCTAAATGTTATTCTTATGATGATATTATGATGTTTTAAAGAAAAGATGCATATCTCCAATAAAGTCCGTTTTCATGATTTTTATGCATAATGCCATACTTAGTACATGTAGTTGTACTAATTCCATGCGTTATTTTCTATCTATATAGTTCTTGGTAGGTGAAGAGCTTTGGAAAGAAGACTTTGACAAGGAGATATTTCAAGAAGAGTTGAAGTATGTCCTCACTTGACTCGAGGGCATATATGTCATTTTATGTTTCATTCATGAAGTTTTGTAATAGACTATATGGTAGTATGTTTTAAATTCGTATGGGCCGTGACCCAAGTATTGTCGTGTCTTAAGAAGATGATTCGAGACTTAGTGTTTTCCTATTTCCATATATGAAAGAGTTTAAGACTTCTATAATGTTTTATGAAAAGTTTTAATTCCGCACTAGTTTTCATTATGTATATGCAATGAATGATATTATAGGCTTGTATGAGACCTCCGAGAGGTCGAATACGCCGGTCGCAATCCAAGATTGCACCCTAACTTCTAGGGTGTGGTTTCGGGATGTGACAATCAACATAATAGAGTAATCATAACTTTAGAAGACTTACCTATTGCATCCAAGAATCTTCATCAAGAACTTACACTCAATCCATAACAATCATCCAATAATATAGTGAAATACTCAATAACATAACCAATCCCAACCACTCTAGTCATACACAAGACTAATTCATAGTTAGGGTTAAGGGAAAGGGTTCATTTATGAGTTCGTTGAAGCAATAGTTCCAATCCCAACATTACATGACATTAAGTGAATGATATAACATAATCGAATTCCATTATTTAGGGAGAGGACATGCTTCACACGAAAATCAAAAATACCATATCAATTATTCAATAATACATACTTAATTAGCCATAGAAAAATCATAATTCATCGTCATTAGTCATAAATTCTAGTTTGGAAGAAAACTCATTTATAGAGTAAAAACCCTAGGAATTTGAATTGTTTGAAATCATCTTTGAAAGTACATCTTGGGGAAAGGAATCCCAAGAGTTGAGAACCCATACCTTATTGAGAATTAATCCACGAAATTCGAATAAAAAACCTTGGGAATTTGATCTTCTTCTTCAAACTTCCTTGTTCTTCAATGGAAGATAAATAGAGAGAGAAAGTAGAGAGACATGAGAGTTTTTTTTTTTTTTGAGTGAGTAAATGTGATGGAAATATGATTGAAAACCAATATATAGGCCCCCCATGAAATACACAAAATACCCCTCACTTAAATTGACCCTTTAATGAAGTCAAACTTGAATTCCAAATTTCAGATTTTCGTCGGGGAACAAGTCCGCAACACGGAGCTGCTCTCGCAATATTTTCTAAATTAATTTTTGAGACAGAGGAGTCCGCGACATGACCGTGACGCAGACTTTATTTTTTTCCAAAGGCACACCATGTCCACTACGCGGACCCATTTCTCCCATGTACCTTTTGGCTGTTGCTTTGGCAGCTTGCTTGGCTAAGTTTGGGGTCCGTTCGTGGACCTCTAGGGTGACCCTTGGGGGGTCGGACATTGATGTTTTCACTCTATATACATGGTTTTACATATTTACAGTCATCTTACCAGTTTTAGACCTCATACAACACCTCCAAACCTTCACGAAACCTAAGGACATTTAACTAGTTCAATTACACTAGCCTCCAGACGTCATGAACGTTTCTTGACGTCTTAACTCTAAAACTTCCCAAATGACTTATAAACATTATTTCAGGCCTTATAACAATGTTACGAACCTTATACCATCATGTGAGGCTCTAGATAAGGTCTTGGACTTTCGGAGTGTTACATTATCCCTCCCTTAGGAACATTCATCCCCGAATGACACTAAAATCTTTTGTAGGAGGAGGATAGACTCAATACTAGCAGCACAACCAACAACATGCATATCATCATGAGTCACAGCTCATAGGAGTGCTTCACAACTCCATTCAACACATAACATGGCATTACACATAGTAACTCAAATCACAACATATAAGAGCTCAACATTTCATAACACATTATGAGGAATTTCCTTCTTAACATCAACATAAGATCAAAATGATATTAAGGAGTTACCATGCTATTCTTCTCAAGACAACATCAAAAGACCAAAATCTCAAGAATACAGAACATATATTTCACATAAGTGCAAGATAACACAAAAAGCCTTTTTCAAGAAAACTCATTTTGACATTAATTTTACCAAAATATGCACATATTTGAAAACAAGCCAAATTAATATAAACTCATTATTTCCATCACTTATAGGAAAAAATAACCTTAATTAGCAAAGAGATGAGGATAACGGGAATTCATGTCGGCCTCGGCTTCCCATGTTGCTCCGTCAACTAGGTGGTTTCTCCATGAACTTTTACGGAGGCCACCTCGTTGTTCCTCAACTACTTCACTTGTCGATGAAGGATTTGTACCAGAACATCTTCATAGGAGAGGTTCTCATCCACTCTTAGACCTTCAATAGGTAGAATAAACACCGTGTCGCCTATGCATTTCTTGAGCATAGAAACATGAAACACCGGATGAACCGAAGCTAGTTCAATAGGTAGTTTCAATTCATAGGCAACGTTTCTGACCAGTTGCAAAACTTCATAAGGTCTAACATACCGGGGAATTAACTTCCCCTTCTTACCAAATCTCATCACCCCTTCATGGGTGAAATCTTCAAGTATACATGATCACCTATTCCAAACGCGAGGTCTTTTCTCCTATGTCGGCATAAGACTTTTATCGACTACAGGTTGTTTTCAACCTATCCCTTATGACCAAACTTTATCTATAGCCTCATAGATAATATCGGGACCAAGGAGTAAAGACTCACAAACTTCAAGCCACCCGACCGGAGATCTACACCCTTTACTATAAAGAGCATCAAAAGGAGCCATAGAAATACTGGAATGGTAGCTATTATTATAAGAGAACTCAATCAACGGTAGGTGGTCATCCCTACTACCTTTAAAATTCATCACACAAGCTCTTAGCACATCTTATAAGGTTTGAATGGTACGTTCCACTTGACAATCCATTTGAGGATGAAAAGCGGTGCTAAGCTTCATTTGTGTACCTAAACCCCCTTGGAAAGTTTTCCAAAAATGAGAAGTGAATTGGCACCTCTATCCGAAATTATGGACAAGGGAATCCTATGAAGACTCACAATCTCATTAATGTAGATTCTTGCATACTCTTAGGCCGTATAAGTAGACTTAACGGGGATAAAGTGGGCAGATTTGGTCAACCTATCCACAATAACCCATATTGAATCATTTTGCCTCCGGGTTCGGGGCAACCCAACTACAAAGTTCATATTGATGCCTTCCCACTTCCAAGTAGGAACATCCATGATTTGGGTTAAACCACCCGGTTTTAGATGCTTGGCTTTAACTTTCTGACAATTTGAACACTTAGCAACAAACTCCGCTATGTCCCTTTTTAAACCATCCTACCAATAAACCTCCCTAAGGTAATGATATATCTTGGTGGCACCCAAATTAATAGAATAGCGGGAACCATGGGCTTATTCTAGAATTTGATTTCTCAAATTCTCTACATCCGGTACACAGAATCTCCCTTTATACCTAAGAACACCATCACCCTCTTGGGAGAATGACTCATTTAGCTTACAAAGTACCTCTTCCTTCAACTCCATCAATAGAGGATCAAGATGTTGCTTAGACTTCATCTCAATCACTAGTGATGATTCGGAGTTATGATGGACCATAACACCACCATTTGGAGAACCTTCTAATCGGACACCCAAATGAGCCAACCTATGAACATCCTTCACTAGTTCTTTCTTCTCTTCTTCCACATGAGACAAACTACCCATAGTCATACGACTCAAAGCATCTGCAACCACGTTGGCCTTTCCAGGGTGGTAAAGGACACTCATGTCGTAATCCTTCAACAATTCTAACCATCTTCTCAGTTGGAGATTCAACTCCTTTTGTGTAAACACATATTGAAGACTCTTATGGTCAGTAAACACATCAACATGAACACTATACAACTAGTGTCTCCATATTTTCAAGGCAGATACTACAGCTGCTAACTTGAGGTCATGATTTAGATAATTCTTCTCATGCACTTTGAGTTGTCTAGAGGCATAAGAAATCACTTTGCCCTGTTGCATGAGGACACATCCCAAGCCCAACCGGGAACGGTAACAATACACCACAAATCCTTCATTACCCTCCGGTAAGGTCAACACCGGAGCGGAGGTAAGCCTATCTTTCAACTCTTGAAAACCATTTTCAGATGATTCCGACCACTCAAACATCACCTTCTTTTGGGTCAAAGCTGTAAAAAGAGAAGCAATAGATGCAAATGCGTCAACAAACCTTCTATAGTACCCAACTAGACACAAGAAACTTCTTAAGTCGGTGGGAGTCAAAGGTCTAGGCAAATTTCTGACCGCATCCGTCTTCTTCGGATTTACCTTTACTGTAACAACCCTAAAAATGGATATGATAAGTAATGCTTAATGTGTCTAGAATGCCTACGATTAGACCGGGTTCACACGGATTGATGCGCAGACCTTGGAACCCTTGCTACAGCCAAGCCAACTAACTTGGGGAGTTAATTGAGCTAGGAAAGGTTGGGTCCAGCCATGTAGGGCTCTCGAATACGAAGCTTTACTCGAATGAGTCTTTACCGGACTTAAAAAGGGAAAATCTTAGGTTTGGAGGGTCTAGGGGTAAAATGGTCTTTTTATAGGCTAAGGGTAGTATTGTAATTACCCTAAATATATAATTAATTATTTAATTAATAAGATAGAGGGGCATTTTGGGGAGAGAGGGCCGAAAATTGGCTCTTGAAGTGAAGTCTTGCTCCACCCGGGTTCGAACCTAGGTGGAAGCAATGAATTAAAGTTGTTTTTATTTAAGTTGGTAAATTAATATAATTCATTAATATTTATTATTTATTGTATGATTTAAAATAAAAGGGAAATCAGATTTTTATTAATAATTAACTAAACCTTATTTGACTAAGTCCTAAAATAGACTCCTAAGCCTAAGGTAACTCTCTCCTCTCACGTCTATCTCTCAACACACGTTCAATCTCTCTTCTTTTTTTTCACGATTCTCTCTGCCAAATAACTTCAAGAACATTAGGTAAACCAAAGTTCTTCACACTTGAAGAACTCACAACGAAAATTATAAATAAATAACTAATCAATCACGTAGGCAAAGAGAAGGTTTTCCGTCGAGTTTGGTGTTGAACTTTTGGTGTTGGACGTGTGTTTGGAGGAAGTCTTTGGGCAGCAAGTCTATGTTTGAACGTCAAAAAGGCATGGGTTCTCTTCTCTCTTGGTCCCTTTCCCAAGAGACCCCTAAGGTTCAGACGAATCTATTCTGAAAACTAGGGTTGTTCTCCGTTGCATGTCCCTGTCACTACCTCCCATTGATTCATAGGTTGGTTATGTTTGCTGGTAGAAAACTAGGGATGAAACGTGTTTTCGTGATGATTATGTGTTTATATTTATGCTCGGATTTATGTGACTTACGTTGATGTTTTTCCAAAATTATGTGCACGTGTGTGCAATGTGAACCGTAACTATGTGCCTCGGGTTAAGGCTCTAAAATGTGATGTTGTGGTTGTATTTCATGTACAAATGTTTATGTAAATCGTGATGTTCATATGAGTTGAAATGTGGCTGATTTGAGTGATAATCTCTTGGCTAAACGAATCCATGAAAAATGCACCTAAGAACGTATTAAATGATCTACGAATTACCCTATGAATTTATGTGTAAATGTTGATGAAAGTATACTGAAAAATTAAAAAACAATTTCCAGATTTAAGTGAGGAATTTTGTTCAAGTTAAGGGGTTTCAAAATATTGTGAAAAATGAGTAAAAACAAGTGAGGTCATGGAGGATTAAACCCGTGACCTCACCATGTTAAAAACCATGAAAATAAAGAAGTAAAAAGAAATGTGGTGAAGGGGATTCGAACATGGGTACTCCTAGCTGGAAAATAATGTATGAAATTAAGAATTGAGAGGAGTGGGATTCGAACCCACAACCTCTTGGTCAGAACTTAAAGAAAAATGAAAAGAAAATAAATGTGAGGCGTGGGAATCGAACCCACGACCTATAGGCGAAAAAAGGAGAATTAAAAGAAAAGTAAAGTGAGGCTGTGGGGGTTCGATCCCACAACCTCATGGTCAACTCGAAATAGACAAGGAGAAATAAATAAAAAAATAAAAGGAGCTGTGGAGGTTCGATCCCACAACCCCTCGGCGAAGGAAGAGAAAATTCAAAGGAGAAAAATAAAAAGGAAACGTTGATGTTGGGGCTCGATCTAGGGTCCCAATGTCATGTGGATTGAAATTAAATGAAAAGAAAAATGTAAAGTGTTGTCCAAGGGATTCCAAACCGGGTTTCCTTGCCCAAATTTCCGTATTGATACATAAGTCATACGTGAATTAAATATTCAAGAATAATGCTGCCTACTTAGATCGAAATCGAGATCTTGGCATACAAACAAGATGCATATGTCTTGTACTACATAATCTTAGGAAGATATGAATCACTTAAGTGAATTATGAATGAAGCCTCATGACTTGTATGTATAAACCCATAAGTCTAACATACGTTTAAAAATAAGTGAACCTAAGATGTAAGTAATGAAATGATGTAACCCTAGAAGGGTTAGGTAAGAGTGTAAAACACACTAAATGGCCAAGTGCATTGGCATACGATGAAATGAATATTATGTAATGAAATGATGAAACCCTAGAAGGGTTAAGTAAGAGTATGAAACACACAAATGGCCAAGTGCATTGGCATATGATGAAATGAACATTCACGTAAAATGGGATGAGTAATTATGAAGAGCAAATGTTCTAATTTTAATGAATGTGGTGACAACATGATAAGAGACTAATGTGAAAGATGAGAGCAATCTCAAACGAGCCTAAGTAAATGTTACCAAAACGTACTCACCTATGAGAGTGTAAAGTTAATGAAGAGACTAGTCTCTATGAACACTCTAATGAAAGTATTGAGAATAATGTATACTTAATACTAATGATGAGATGAGAAATCATCTATTGAGCTATGATGTCCTCATACTAGAAGCCAGCTTCCATGACGTATGAGTTGAATGAAATGGAACTTTATACTGAGCACCGATACACTAGCTATGAGCGGTGATGCCTTCTTTCGGGAAGGGCGGAGGTTCACGTAACTCTCATGAGATGAGACTGTCTGGCATGCCGGGTATGGGTCTCCTTATATCTCCTAGTCTTCGAACCTATACTGCCAATATAGGGATCTGACGGGGTTTAATTCCCATGTAAGCTAGCATGTTTTGGGTCACTTTGGCCGGTGATTCTACCTCATTTCGGTGTGGGGGAGACACTGGAGTTCATGATGCTCACATGATCTATATCGGTTAAAGTTAAAGTTCCCAATGAATGAATGAGGCCAGCCTCAAATGATACACATAATGAAATGAACGATACTAAAGGTGTTAGGATAGGATAATCAAGAGGTGAGCTAGACTCAAGTAATAACACTAGGTTATTCTTGATCATTGCACAGCAAACCTGATGAGAGTCTTAAAATACATCCTAGGTATAGCTGGTGTGTACACTAGCTTATGAATGAATGAAATGAAGTACGTATGAATGAATGAAGCAGACTCTGTGTTTGCTAAAGAAGACTCCCTAGTTGAGGTCTCATATGTTGAGCTCTCATTTTAGGAAGTCTTAATGTCAAGTCCATGATTCCAAGGTCTCATGGCATATGAATGAATGATATGAAAGATGTTATGTGCTATATGCAATATGATATATGCTATGTGTAAGATGTTATGTGCTGTGTGCAATATGATAAGTATGATGATGCATGTTACTCTCATGGCATGAATTTCCTAATCCAAATTTGGAAAGGTCACTGACTTTCCTAATCCAAATTTGGAAAGCTCATTGACTTTCCTAATCCAAATTTGGAAAGTTCACTAACTTTCCTAATCCCAATTTGGCAAGTCCACTGACTTGACTTTCCATAATCAAGTTGTTAGGAAAGAGCTATTCTTACTCATGTATGTCCTTGGTGTGTGCTTGCATATACCCATACTTAGTACAAGTGTGTACTAATCCCATACAATTCTATATTTTTAGGTGCAGGAACAGGTGGACGCTAGAGCTTATAGGTTGACGTTGCAGCTATCCGGACGTGGAGCTTTCATTCGTACTTGGTAGGCCTCATGATTTCGAGGATGTCTACCGTTACTATCTAGCTTAGATGTAGGCTTTAGCTAGTGGAGTATGTTTCACTAGTGTTTCTTTCCGTTTTTGTTTCTGACATTGTATTGGTGCCATTTTGGCAATTATACATTTAATGCAGTATTGAACTATTTCTTTCAGTTGATAATCTTAATGTTATATGGTTGATTGTGAACATTATGAATGTAAGTAGAATGACCTTTATGCATGATAAGAAACAAAAAGTTTCAAATTTTCCGCTAAAATTAACCTAGATGAAGTAAGAATGACGTAAGTAGGCTTGTCTGCGACCTCTGAGAGGTCGACGACGCCAGTCTCATCTGGGGTCTACACTCTGTTCGTGACAAAGTTGGTATCAGAGCACTAGGTTAAATTCCGAGAATAATAAGTTCACATAAGCCACATTGAGTAGTTTCTACGTCATGGTAGTGAAGTGCACCACTATCCTGGATTAGAGACTGCATGATGCATAGGAAATTTTCCCTTCTTCTGATCTTATCGTGCTTTTCCTAATGTCTGATTTCTTGGTGTTATGAGCGTGCCTAACATTAATTCTTATTGTTTTCTGAGAATGAATACTAGGAGGAACGTTGGTCAGAGGAGAGGAGGAGTAGCTGCTGGGGGCAATCAGGTTCCACCCCAGGCTCTAGCTGAAGGAGTGGCTATGCCGGTTAACCCAGCTGGGTTGACTAATGCGGAAGTGAGGTCATAGGTTAATGCAGAACATCTTAAACCTGGTGGTGTTACTCAGATTATTGAGGTTCCGACTTGGAAGTGGGAGGCCATTAATATGTACTTCGTGGTTAGTCTTCCGAGGACTAGGAGGCAGCATGACTCCATATGGGTTATTGTGGATAGGATGACTAAGTCTGCCCACTTTATCCCTGTGAAGTCTACTTACAGAGCCGAGGATTATGCGAGACTCTACATTGATGAGATTGTGAGATGGCATGGGATTCCTTTGTCTATCATTTCAGATAGAGGAGCTCAGTTTACTTCACATTTCTGGAGATCTTTCCAGAAGAGCTTAGGCACGCAGGTAAAGCTTAGTACTGCCTTTCATCCTCAGACTGATGGGTAGGCAGAGCGCACCATTCAGACATTTGAGGACATGTTGAGAGTGTATGTGATTGACTTCAGAGGTAGCTGGGACGACCATCTGTCTTTGATAGAGTTCTCGTATAATAATAGCTATCACTCCATCATTGGGATGACACCGTTTGAGGCACTGTATGGTAGGAGGTGTAGATCTCCAGTTGGGTGGTTCGAGGTTGGAGAGTCATCCATTTTGGGTCCAGAGATCATTCATGAAGCCTTAGAGAAGGTCAGGGTGATTAGGGACAGGTTGGCTACTGCTTACAGTCGGCAGAAGTCATATGCAGATAACAGAAAACGTCCCTTAGAGTTTGATGTTGGTGACCAGGTCTATCTGAATATATCACCTATGAAGGGGGTGACGAGGCTTGGCATGAAGGGGAAGTTCAATCCGAGGTATGTTGGGCCATACGAGATCCTACAGCGTGTGGGTGAGGTGTCCTATGAGTTGGCATTGCCTGCGGAGCTAGCTTCTGTCCATCCAGTCTTTCATGTATCAATGTTAAAGAAGTGCCTAGGTGATCCAGCATCGATTCTACCTGTGGAAGGTTTGGGGGTCGATGAAGATTTGTCCTACGAGGAGGTACCTATTGAGATCTTAGACAGACAAGTCAAGCGGCTGAGGAACAAGGAGATTGTCACAGTGAAGGTATTGTGGAGGAATCATCTTGTTGAGGGTGCTACGTGGGAGGCCGAGGCCGATATGAGCTCCCGCTACCCTCATCTTTTCAGCTCATAAAAGATCATGAGGTTAGACTTCCTACTCTTAAGTCAGTTTCCTTATCTCTCCATTCTTGGTTGCTATTGCTTGACTGTGCATAGTGATTATGTTATGTTATGACTGGCATTGTGCTAGATAGTTAGTAGTGTCATTCGGGGATGAATGTTCCTAAGGGGGGATAATGTAACAACCCTAAAAATGGATATGATAAGTAATGATTAATGTGTCTAGAATGCCTACGATTAGACCGGGTTCACACGGATTGATGCACGTAGAACCCGACCTATGAACCCTTGCTTAAGCCAACCCAACAAACTTGGGGAGTTAGTTGAGTTAGGAAAGGTTGGGTCCAGCCATGTAGGGCTCTCGAATACGAAGATTTACTCGAATGAGTCTTTACCGGACTTAAAAAGGGAAAATCTAAGGTTTGGAGGGTCTAGAGGTAAAATGGTCTTTTTTCCAGGCTAAGGGTAGTATCGTAATTACCCTAAATATATAATTAACTATTTAATTAATAAGGTGGAGGGGCATTTTGGGGTGAGAGGGCCGAAAATTGGCTCTTGAAGTGAAGTCTTGCTCCACCCGGGTTCGAACCTAGGTGGAAGCTATGAATTAAAGTTGTTTTTATTTAAGTTGGTAAATTAATGTAATTAATTAATTTTTATTATTTATTGGCTGATTTCAAATAAAAGGGAAATCAGATTTTTATTAATAATTAACTAAACCTTTGTTGACTAAGTCCTAAACTAGACTCCTCAGCTTAAGGTAACTCTCTCCTCTCACGTCTATCTCTCAACACATGTTCAATCTCTCTTTTTTTTTCACGATTCTCTCTGCCAAATAACTTCAAGAACAGTAGGTAAACCAAAGTTCTTCACACTTGAAGAACTCACAACGAAAATTATAAAAAACTACTAATCAATCACGTAGGCAAAGAGAAGGTTTTCCGTCGAGTTTGGTGTTGAACTTTTGGTGTTGGACGTGTGTTTGGAGGAGTTCTTTGGGCAGCAATTCTATGTTTGAACGTCAAAAAGGTATGGGTTCTCTTCTCTCTTGGTCCCTTTCCCAAGAGACCCCTAAGGTTCAGACGAATCTATTCCGAAAACTAGAGTTGTTCCCCGTTGCATGTCCCTGTCACAAGCTGCCATTGAATCATAGGTTGGTTATGTTTGCTGGTAGAAAACTAGGGATGAAACGTGTTTTCGTGATGATTATGTGTTTATAAGTATGCTCGGATTTATGTGACTTATGTTGATATTTCTCCGAAATTATGTGCACGTGTGTGCAATGTGAACCGTAACTATGTGCCTCGGGTTAAGGCTCTAAAATGTGATGTTGTGGTTGTATTTCATGTACAAATGTTTATGTAAATTGTGATGTTCATATGAGTTGAAATGTGGCTGATTTGAGTGATAATCTCTTGGCTAAACGTATCCATGAAAAATGCACCTAAGAACGTATTAAATGATCTACGAATTACCCTATGAATTTACGTGTAAATGTTGATGAAAGTATGCGGAAAAATTTTAAAAAAAATTCCAGATTTAAGTGAGGAATTTTGGTCAAGTTAAGGGGTTTCAAAATGTTGTGAAGAACGAATTAAAACAAGTGAGGTCATGGAGGATTGAACCCGTGACCTCACCATGTTAAAAACCATGAAAATAAAGAAGTAAAAAGAAATGTGGTGAAGGGGATTCGAACTTGGGTACTCCTGGCTGGAAAATTATGTATGAAATTAAGAATTGAGAGGAGAACCTCTTGGTCAGAACTTAAAGAAAAATGAAAAGAAAATAAATGTGAGGCGTGGTAATCGAACCCACGACCTGTAGGCGGAAAAAGGAGAATTAAAAGTAAAGTAAAGTGAGGTTGTGGGGGTTCGATCCCACAACCTCATGGTCAACTCGAAATAGACAAGGAGAAATAAATAAAAAAATAAAAGGGGCTGTGGGGGTACGATCCCACAACCCCTCGGCCAAGGAAGAGAAAATTCAAAGGAGAAAAATAAAAAGGAAACGTTGATGTTGGGGCTCAATCTAGGGTCCCAATGTCATGTGGATTGAAATTAAATGAAAAGAAAAATGTAAAGTGTTGTCCAAGGGATTCGAAACCGGGTTCCCTTGCCCAAATTTCCGTATTGATACATAAGTCATACGTGAATTAAATATTCAAGAATAATGCTGCCTACTTAGATCGAAATCGAGATCTTGTCATACAAACAAGATGCATAAGTCTTGTACCACATAATCTTAGGAAGATATGAATCACTTAAACGAACTATGAATAAAGCCTCATGGCTTGTATGTATAGACCCATAAGTCTAACATACGTTTAAAAATAAGTGAACCTAAGATGTATGTAATGAAATGATGTAACCCTAGAAGGGTTAAGTGAGAGTGTGAAACACACTAAATGGCGAAGTGAATTGGCATATGATGAAATGACTATTATGTAATGAAATGATGAAACCCTAGAAGGGTTAAGTAAGAATGGGAAACACACAAATGGCCAAGTGCATTGGCATATGATGAAATGAACATTCACGTAAAAAGGGGTGAGTAATTATGAAGAGCAAATGTGCTAATGTTAATGAATGTGGTGACAACATGATATGAGGCTAATGTAAAAGATGAGAACAATCTCAAATGAGCCTTAGTAAATGTCATCTAAACGTACTCACCTATGAGAGTGTAAAGTTAATAAAGAGACCAGTCTCTATGAACACTCTAATGAAAGTATTGAGATTAACACACTTAATACTAATGATGAGATGAGAAATCATCTATTGAGCTATGATGTCCTCATACTAGAAGCCAGCTTCCATGACGTATGAGTTGAATGTAATGGAACTTTATTTAGAGCACCGATAGACTAGCTATGAGCGGTGATGTCTTCTTTTGGGAAGGGCGGAGGTTCACGTAACTCTCATGAGATGAGACTGTCCGGCATGCCGGGTATGGGTATCCTTATATCTCCTAGTCTTTGAATCTATACTGCCAATATAGGGATCTGGCGGGGTTTAATTCCAATGTACGCTAGCATGTTTTGGGTCACTTTGGCCGGTGATTCCACCTCTTTTTGGTGTGGGGGAGACACTGGATTTCATGATGCTCACATGATCTATGTCGGTTAAAGTTAAAGTTCCCAATGAATGAAGGAGGCCAGCCTCAAATGATACACATAATGAAATGAATGATACTAAAGGTGTTAGGATAGGATAATCAAGAGGTGAGCTAGACTCAAGTAATAACACTAGGTTATTCTTGATCATTGCATAACAAACACGATGAGAGTCTTAAACTACATCCTAGGTATAGCTGGTGGGTACACTAGCTTATGAATGAATGAAATGAAGTACGTATGAATGAATGAAGCAGACTCTGTGTTTGCTAAAGAAGACTCCCTAGTTGAGGTCTCATATGTTGAGCTCTCATTTTGGGAAGTCTTAATGTCAAGTCCATGATTCCAACGTCTCATGGCATATGAATGAATGATATGAAAGATGTTATGTGCTATATGCAATATGATATATGCTGTGTGTAAGATGTTATGTGCTGTGTGCAATATGATAAGTATGATGATGCATGTTACTCTCATGGAATGACTTTCCTAAAAATTTGGAAAGCTCACCGACTTTCCTAATCCAAATGAAAGCTCATTGACTTTCCTAATCCAAATTTGGAAAGTTCACTAACTTTCCTAATCCCAATTTAGTAAGTCCACTGACTTGACTTTCCATAATCATGTTGTTAGGAAAGAGCTATTCTTACTCATGCATGTCCTTGGTGGGTGCTTGCATATACCCATACTTAGTACAAGTGTGTACTAATCCCATACAATTCTATATTTTTAGGTGTAGGAACAGGTGGACGCTAGAGCTTACAGGTTGACGTTGCAGCTATCCGGACGTGGAGCTTTCATCCGGACTTGATAGGCCCTCATGCTTTCGAGGATGTCTACCGTTACTATCTAGCTTAGATGTAGGTTTTATCTAGTGGTGTATGTTCCACTAGTGTTTCTTTCCGTTTTTATTTCAGACATTGTATTGGTGCCATTTTGGCAATTATACATTTAATGCAGTATTGAACTATTTCTTTCAGTTGATAATCTTAATGTTAGATGGTTGATTGTGAACATTATGAATATAAGTAGAATGACCTTTATGCATGATAAGAAACAAAAAGTTTCAAATTTTCTGCTAAAATTAACCTAGATGAAGTAAGAATGACATAAGTAGGCTTGTCTGCGACCTCTGATAGGTCAACGACGCCGGTCTCATCTTGGGTCTACACTCCGGTCGTGACATCTACACCCTCACCAGAGGTAACATGGCCAATAAAAGCAACTAACCTCAACCAAAATTCACACTTACTAAATTTGGCATAAAGTTGTTGTTGTTTGATGACTATCAAGGCTAACCTCAAGTGACTCTCATGCTCATTTTCATTCTTGGAGTATATCAAGATATCATCAATGAACACAATCACAAATGAGTCGAGGTAATATCGAAAAAATCTATTCACTAGGTCCATAAACACCGCCGGGGCATTTGTTAATCCAAAAGACACACTAGGAATTCATAGTGACCATATCTAGTTCGGAAAGCTGTTTTGGGAACATCTTCTCTTCTCACCCTAAGTTGGTGATATCCCGACCTTAAGTCAATCTTGGAAAAGTAGCTAGCACCTTCGAGTTGATCAAATAGATCATCAATCCGAGAGAGAGGATACTTGTTTTTTATGGTGACCTTATTGAGTTGACGATAATCAATGCACATCCTAAGGGACCCATCCTTCTTCTTCACAAACAAGACCGGATCACCCCATCGAGAAATACTTGGTTGAATGAAACCCTTGTCTAGTAAATCTTTGAGTTGGACCTTTAACTCTTTCAATTCGGTCAGAGCCATCCGATATGGAGGAATTGAAATGGGGTTCATATCCGGTAACAAGTTAATGCCAAAGTCAATGTCCCGTTCGGGAGGAACTATGATAAGGTCATCAGCAAAAAACCTCCGGAAATTCCCTCACTACGGGGATCGACTCAATAAGAGGAGTTTCGCATTCTAGATCTTTAACTCTCACCACATGGTATAGACAACCCTTGACTATCAATTTACAAACCTTTAAACAAGAAATGATTTGACCCCTTGGCATAGAGTTTCCCCCCTTCCACTCTAAAATGGGTTCATTTGGGAATTGAAACTTCACTACCCTTGTTTTACAATCTATGGAAGTATAACAAACATGAAGCCAATCCATACCCAAAATGATATCAAAATCAAACATGTCAAGTTCTACCAAATCAACAAGAGTAACTCTATTGGCAGCATTACATTGCCTGTAGACTCTATTTCCAACTACCGAGTTACTCATTGGGGTACAAACCGAAATGGGTTCAATCAAAACATTGGGAAGTATATCAAACTTCCTAGCTACCAAGGTGTAACAAAAGAAAGGTTAGCAACATTAATTGAGAAGACTTGTAACATACCGATCACCATATCGGAGAACTCTCTTGTTCCCCCCTAGCCTTGAGTGCATAAAAGCGATTCCTTTTTGGAGCTTCGGAGCTAGGACCGCTTGATTAAGTTTAGCTACTTCCCTTTCCTTGACTCTTCACATTAGGACAATCTTTCACCATATGGACACTTTTTCCATAACCATAGCAACTATTCGTTCCAACAAGGCATTCACCCACATTTTTCTTACCACACTTTCCACAAGTTGGTCTTTCTTTTGGCGAATCAAAGTTTCTCCCCTTTTGAGGTTTAGGGTTAGACACCCTATCATTGCGAGTCTTGGAGAAATATTTAAGAAACTTGGTTCGAAAAACTCTTCTTGAACTTAGGCTTGTCTTGAATATCAAGCCTACTCTTAGAAAAACCACTTTCAAAAGACCTTACCTTCTTAGCTTCCCTCTTCCTCTTCCTTAGACGACTCTCTTCTACTTGTTGTGCATGAACCATCAACCTAGAAAGATCCATGTTGTCATTAAGCATAGCCGCACGATATTCTTCCTCAAGCTTTTTGAACACTCCCGTTACATAACGACTCATTTCATCCCTAGCATTGGAAACCAAAGAGGAAGCATATTTGGACAACTTAATGAACTTTATGGAGTATTCCTTAACACTCATTCCTCCTTGACGAAGGTTGATGAATTCTTCTACCTTAGCTTCCCTTTTCTCCCTTGGGAAGAACCTATCAAGAAAGGCCTTTTTAAAGATCTCCCAAGTCACGGGACCACCTCCTAAAGCCTGACTATCCTTTGATTGATTATACCATGTCTGAGCCACATCCTTGAGTTGATAGGCAGCAAACTCAACCTTTTCAGTCCCTATAGCAAATAGAATCTTATAGACCTCGTCAAGGAAGTCTTGGGGTCTTCATCAACTTTGGACCCAAAGTACATAGAGGGATTCCTCCTTGTAAAATCTCTCAAACGGGTAGATATAGTACTATTATGTTGGTTCTCTCGAGGTACAACCTCCCGCTTAGCTTGTGCCGTAATGGCTTGAGCTTGAGTAGTGATGGCTTTGGACATTTAGAGAAGAGCTTCCCTTACCTCACCATCCATCATGGCCGGAGGATTGACCGGAACTTGATCATTCACAACAACTTGCTCTTGAGGAGGAACTCGATTGCCTTAGGGAGTAGCTCCCGCATTAGGAACCTCCTCCTCCACTCTTCTAGCGGCTGTCCTTTTTGTGTTCATCGCCTATAATCACAAGAAAGGGATTACATACTAAAAGACACAGTGTTAATACTCTAGAGGCACGACATAGGATTACCAAGAAAAGAGAATTTTCCTAATCATCACATAGCATATCATTCATAATTGTGGAGAGCTTCACAACCATGAACAAGACACTATATAGATGTGACTTAGTCAGACATTGACCCTAGGTTATTTAACCTGACGCTCTAATACCAAGTTTGTCACGATCGGGGAGCACCCCTTAGTCATAACCGGCATCGGCGTCCTTGAAGAGGACTCAGACAAGCCCTTAGCATTCGTCATAAAATATCATAGGCTAAACTTTGCGGAAAATTAGAACTTTTCGCATATGCTAAGTGAAGTATACTTAGACTTCTCTTTTAGAAATATTATCAACATTCATACGATCTTCTAGTAAATTTGTCTCACATAAAAACCATCTAAAGAATACGAATCTTGGACTTAGCCAATACAAAGTAAATATGCCATATAGGCCTTACTATAATAGAATTAGAATGATAAAAAGAAATAAAACAGTATCTCTTAAACTACTACAACCTTCAAGGCTAGAATAATGAAAAGATAACATCCCCGAACATGAGGACCTACGAACACTTTGAGAAAGAGTTCCAAGCTTCTTCAATCGACCTTCTTAATCTTCAATGGCCAGACCCTACATTTGTAGTTATATAAAGAATATGTGTTAGTACGCCACATGTACTAAGTATGTGTATATGCACATAAAACATTTAAAGGCATGCATGAAAAGGACCATTTCTTTAGAAAACATGCTAAGTCATTTGAAAGCCTTTAATGCACATACAATAGAGCATATACTAGATAAGGATCACAACAACACAAAGCATGATCATAACCAAAGACATATCATCATAAAGTCATATTCACATTTCATGTTCAATAGTTCATATCACGTAACATACAAAAAACAGACCAATAATCTCATCCCAAGCCTACAAGTGCAATGATCCCAATAACCCCACATAATCAAGTAAACAAGATAGAAGACAATTAGTAGTGCTTTGCTTCATACAACTTATATCATAAGTAGTCATCACCACATATAACAACGTAGACCAATAAAATGTTCATCAACATAGCCAACATCACATAAGAACAACATCATATATCACAAGCATTTTACATTTCATGTCATCATGTTACATGAGAACAATCTCCTAGGACTTCCCTTAGAGTCAACTGGTGCAATGTCTAGGTAGAGTCCCATAACCTTACCTATACTAAGTAGACTCCTCAAGTCCCCCTAGTCAATGTCCATTTACTTTATTCTTTCATTTTACTTGAGGGAACAATCGCCTTAACCGATATTAGACCATGTGAGCTAAACATGGAATCCGGTGTCATGAAACCCCACACCGAAAGAAGGTGGTCTACTTGCGAAGGTAGAACCAAAACATGAACATAGCATTCTTGGTGGATCCACTAGCTAGTATTTCTATGGAGGCAACATCATTCAAGAACTAGGAGATATATTAGAGCCCCATAGTTCCATATTCCATGGCAGCCTCAATCTCATGAGAGTCATTGTGAACCTACCTTCCAATTTGGGAAGGGACACCACTCATATCTAGTTCACTCGGTGCTAAGCTGAAGTCCCTTTTTGAATTGCCTTTAAGTTATCATTTATCAAAAATCTTATCATAGGCCATAGGAGATTAACTCTTTGTATAAACATGATCATTAGCTCATTAGGTTTAGGATGCGAATTTTCTTTCATCCAACCCTTCATTAGTGAGATTAACATATCATAGTCATATTGTGTAAGACATACAAGAGGACATCATCAAACTTGCACTATCATATCCTTACCATGATCCCACATTTAACATTTTCATAGCTCAACATATATGCATAGCAACATCATACATACTTCAATTGCATATCAACATCATTTATAGGCTAACATCTACATAATAGAGTAATCATAACTATAGAAGACTTACCTATTGCTTCCAAGAACTTCATCAAGAACTTACACTCAATCTATAACAATCATCCAATAATATAGTGAAATACTCAATAACATAAACAATCACAACCACTCTAGTCATACACAAGACTAATTCATAGTTAGGGTTAAGAAAAAGGGTTTATTTATGAGTTCGTTGAAGCAATAGTTCCAATCCCAACATTACATGACATTAAGTGAATGATATAATATAATCAAAATCCATTATTTAAGGAGAGGACATGATTCACACGAAAACTAACAATACCATATCAATTATTCAACAATACATACTTAATTAACCATTCATCATCATTAGTCATAAATTCGAGTTTGGAAGGAAACCCATTTATAGAATAAAAACCATAGGAATTTGAATGGTTAGAAATCATCTTTGAAAGGACCTATTGGGGAAAGGAATCCCAAGAGTGAAGAAACCATACCTTATTTAGAACTAATCCACGAAGTTCTAGTGAAAAACCTTGGGAATTTGATCTTCTTCTTCAAGCTTCCTTGTTCTTCTATGGAGGATAAAGAGAAAGTAGAGAGAGATGAGAGCTTTTGGGTTTTGATTTGGAGTTTTGTTTTGAGTGAGTAAATGTGAGGGAAATCTGATTGAAAACCAATATATAGGCCCCCATGAAATACCCAAAATACCCCTCACTTAAATTGACCCTTTAATGAAGTTAAACTTGAATTCAAAATTTCAGATTTTCGTCGGGGAACAAGTCCGTGACGCGGAGCTTCTCTCGCAATATTTTATATAAATTAATTTTCAAGACAAAGGAGTCCGCGACGTGCCCGCGATGCAGAATTGATTTTTGGCCAAAGGCACACCAAGTCCACGACGCGGACCCATTTCTCCTATGTACATTTTGGCAGCTTGGTTGGCTAAGTTTTGGGTCACTTCGTGGACCCCTAGGGCGACCCTTGGGGGGTTGGACCTGGAAGTTTTCAATATATGTACATGGTTTTACCTATTTACAGTCATTTTACCAGTTTTTGACCTCATACAACACCTCCAAACCTTCACGAAACCTAAGGACGTTTAACTAGTTCAATTACACTAGCCTCCGAACGTCATGGACATTTCTTGATATCTTGACTCTAAAACTTCCCAAATGGTTTATAAATATTATTTTAGGCCTTATAAAAGTGTTACTAACCTTGTAAGAACATGTGAGGCTCTAGATAAGGTCTTGGACTTTCGGAGTGTTACAATAGTAGGGTTGGTCTAGACACTTCATCTCTACTCACGAGGAGTGTCTACCCTACAATCCCGCATTTTCATTCATAAACTTCATCCATACATCCAAAGTGTGTGTGAATAGATGTGATCACACCTTTCACATAATCACCATATTCATTATATAACTTCTAAACATGATCATACCTTCATTCATCATAATTCACACACTAGCATGCTTCACATATACACATACTTCATTTAGACATAATCTCTACAAGATATACAATTTCAACTTCCTAAAACATATCATGTATATACATCATAATCATCAATTAACTTCACATACTATGCCTTCAAGGCCATACTAAAAATACACATATATACATATTCATATACTTCAAGTAAACACCACCAACAAAGGTGGACCATACCACTAAAGATCATTTCATAATCAGAACTAAGCAATGAGCCAACTTACCATTCATCCAAGATTTTACCACTTTTTTCTCAAAACTTCCCAAAATCATCATAAATAAGCATAATAAGGCAGTAGCTATTCATAATACAACATAAAGAACAACTCTAACATTATCTAAACATGTACATTAAACCCATTTCATAAGTCAAAAGTTGATAATATGCATAAGCATGGGTTCCTTGGGGTTTTAACCTTAAAATCATCAACCAATATTAAAAATAACATATTTCATCCATTGAAATGTTTTCATGCAAGAACCCATGCTTAGAATAAAAAATGGAAGAAGTTTGAGTTTGCAACCCTTTTTGAAAAGTCTTTGAAATGTCTCCTTGAATGAAAGAAGGTTCAAGGATGAAGTACCACACCTTAATATGAAGAAAACCCACGATATATAGTGAAGAAACTTGAAGAATTAGACCTTCTTCCTTGGAGCTCAAACCTTCTTCAATGGAGCATTTTGGAGAAAAGGTTTTTGGTGAGATTTTGTTTTGAACTTGGGGGTTTGAATTGATGGGTTAATTGGGGTTTAAAGTGACCTAAAACCGTCCACAAAATAATCCCCAAAGTTTCCAAAAAGACCCCTACACTAATTGGACCCTTTTCTAAAGTCTAAATTTACTTAAAAACGGCGCGACCAAATCTGGGAAGTGGCTGCGCGTCGCGGAGGCAGCTCCTGATTTTGCCTCTCAATATTTTTGAGGCAGTGAGACTCGTGTTATTCACGTGACGCATAAGCAGCTTCAGTTCCAGGCGCGCGACGCGAGGTGGCCTCCACATCTTGGCCCCGCACGCTGCCTTTGGCTGGTTTTTTGTCCAACATTTGGGTCCTCTTTGGGGACCCTTAGGGTGGTCTCCGGGGAGTCGCACTCGAACGTTTTGACCCTTGGTATGTACCTATAGGTACAAGGGTCAACCACACTGATTTTAGACACCAAACACTTAAAAATATGCACAACAAACAAGGACACACTAGCACACACATAAGGCTAGTTTGCGAACGTCTTCGTCGTCCGTTAACGTTTGACCTCCATACTTCACAAACTGACTTCAAATGCTTAAATTCACTATTTTGGCACGTTATTAACTTATAAAACACATGTGAAGCTCTAGTTTGACCTATTTCATTTTTAGGGTCGTTACAGTAATTTACTACCAATTGCTAAATCTCGATGAGTAGGCTAGACTATAGATGCAATATCTTTCTCTCGAACAACATTTATGATTTAATCGAGTTCTATAAAACCTAGAAAAGCTTAACACTATAAAATCTCGGTGAGTAGGCTAGACTATAGATGCAGTATCTTTCTCTCGAACAACATTTATGATTTAATCGAGTTCCATAAGACCTAGAAAAGCTTAACACTATAAGAAGTCTAATACCTCAGTTTATCTACTCTCTCGAGCTGAACCCACAAAAATCCAATCATTACAATCATCAATCGATAACCATAGTTCTAAACCTCTCTCTCGAGCAAATTCAGAACACTAAATTAGAATTGCATTTGCAACTACAGTTCATATATTAATACTCAACTATCAATTAAACTTACTTCAAATAAGCATTTAAATCAGTAAAAAACAATACCCATAAGCTAATTAAAATAAATAATCACATGATCACACCCCAAAAATTTAAGTTTTAACCACACATAATAAAAAGGAAGAAACAATTACTAATTATGTTATCCATGAACTGGGTAATGGTTCCCACAACCCCTACAATGCTTCAAATCAACTCAATTAAAAAACTCAATTGAAAATTCCTTAAACCAAGTAAAACAAGGTCCCAAAGGTCGACAATGGAGAAATTACTCAAGAAAATAACTGGACTAAAGACTAGATCCCTTTTTATGCTTGTTGAAATTCAATTTATAGTTTCTCAAATTTTGGCTTTCGAAACAACTAGGCGAGATAAGTCGAGCTTCGCTGGACAAGTCAGCGACATTCCAATGGTTTCATTCCATCGCTGATTTGCCTTGGATCTTTAACCTCAGAGTTTTGGGACTTTAGGTGAGGTCTCCGATGCGTTCAGTGGTACGCTGACCGTCCATTTCCTTTGCCAGGTAGTTATTTTTCCTTGGATTGCATAGTGGAATGTTTGGCGAGCTGAAGAGCCACTCGGCATCTCGCTGAGTGGTTTTGGCAATCACTAGGACTGTCTTTCTTCAACTTCTTCAGCCTTTTCGCTCCTTTTTGCCCCGTAATATCTTTAACTTGCTTCTTTGCCTTATTGTAGAAAATCAACATTTAACATTAGTTTAGATCATAAATTAGGCATTGATAACAACAAAACTATGAAAAACAATCCATAAATGAGTCAAAATCCTAGAATCATCAACACACCAAACTTAAACTTTTCCTTGTCCTCAAGTAAATCTCAAAATCAATGGTTCAACAAGGATGCCTACAAACAGTGTTACTAAAGACTCAACACGAATGCACTCAAGATGTTCAAATTTCATATGCACTGTTCAATTGTGCACTCTAAGTTTCAAATTGTGACTAACTATTTTTAAATGGACTCAAGCTCACAATGCTTGCTTCAAATGCAAGTTAAAGCTCAACAAAAGTATTCAAATGACCTTAAGCCAAGAATGATTCTATGCTCAGAGAAATTTCATCAATAAATTATAATTCAGAATCAAATACAACACTCACTCTCCCAAAGATGAACACATGCACGACTGAACACAAATATACACAAGAGGTTCAAACTTTGCATGCAATGTTCAATTGTGCACTCTAAGTTTCAAATGTGACTAACCAGTATTAAATGGACTCAAGGTCACAATGCTTGCTTCAAATGCAAGTTCAAGCTCAACAAAAGTATTCAAATGCCCCTCATTCCAATAATGATTCCATGCTCACACAAATTTCATCAACAAATTATAATTTCAGAATCAAATACAACTCTCACACTCCCAAAGATGAACACATGCATAACTCTACCCATAAACTTGCCCTTATTTTCCAATCAACATTATTTTCATCTCACTCAAGATCATAAAGGTCTTTGAAGGATTCTAACGTTGCTAAATGTAAAGGTATGATCATTTTGGTTTAGTGAATTCTACCCTCATGAAGTATGGTGTATCACTTCGAAAAATCCAAGACGTGTCGTAAAGCCTAGCATAGGTGTCATGAAGTCTAGACACTTTTTTGAAGGTTATTCTAATGAATATAGGTCATTTAGGAAGTTTAGAAACCAAAACATCCAAGAACGTCCATGACGTTCGGAAGTTGGTTCAAAGAGGTACTCGCATGTCTTAGACTATTTGACTAGCTTTTAAGAGTCGGAAATTCAGGAAATTAGGTGTAGGGGTGTATAACATGTGTCTAAGATGTTTAATGGTCAAAACGTTTGGGTAAGACTCCCCAAGGACCAACCAAGAGCCCTTGAGGAGGACCCTTGCAAGTTGGTGTCAATACTGCGTGGGCAGTGTACATCGACGAGATGCAGGCTACAATCCATGTGTGGATCGACAGGGCGTGGATGCCGACCGTCATCCCACACTTAGAAAAAATGGGGAATCCCTCGCCTGCACAAGTCTCTAACCAAAACGACGAGTGTGCAGGACTGAGGGGGGCCAAGTCCTCGACTCACAGACGGCCCGTCGATCGGGGTCTCGTCTGTGAGGGTCAAGTTTTCTGCACATTTTAAATTAGTTTCGTTTAATTAGTTAAGGGGTTATTTAGGGGATTAAGGGATCCTAATTAAGTTAGTTAACCTGCCATATAAAGGCCCCAACCCCATTAATCTAATGAGAACTCACAAAACAATTCCTCTACCGTCTCTCTACTTTCTCTCTCTATTGGAAGACACCATTGAAGAACAAGCTAAGGAAGGGTTTTGGGGGATGGAAAGGACAATTTAATCTCCAAATCTTTGTCAAAACGTCAAGGTATGAGATCTATTCACCTTTGAGACCTCTTTCCTCAAAGGGTTTATTCAAAGTGTTTTCAAAACTTGAGTTTTCAAGTGGGTTTCATCCAATTTCGAAATTGAAGTTATGAATTGAGTTGTGGATGTTTTCTTTAGGTTATATTGAATAGATTAACATGTATTATAACTTGATTATGGTAATTTTTGGTGGTCTTGCCTAAATTGAAGAACATGATCCTAAATCCCTAACCTAGGTTGTGATCTTGACTTATGTTGTATAATGTTCATTCAATTGACTTGGTTATGGGTTTAATTGCTACTAGATGATGTTTTTATGTTAATTATGAATGAATTAGGATGGTGTGTAGTGTTTCATGCTAGTTCTTGAGAAGTGACCTAGAGTATGATGAATTGACTTAATCTTAAGCTTTGATCTATTATCAAATTTTGATGTAGAGGTTCTTCTAGCCTTGTGATTATGTTGGTTATTGAATTATGGTGATTTGATGACCTAATTGAGTTGAGATAAGGGTTGATGGTAAGACCTTGATGATGAACTAGGAAGGAGACTTGGTAAGTCTTGTGATCCCTATACTTTGCTTCAATTATGGTTAATTGTGATTAAGTCATGATGATTGTGTTGGAGTATGCCTTGTTTAGGATTGATAGGGTGGTATGATGTTGAATTTAAATGTCTTGCTTATTGTTGTGAGGTTGATTAAGATGTAATATTATAAGGATGATGGTGATTACCAATATGCCTTATTATGAAAGAATATGAAATGTGTTAACCTTACTTATGTGAATTGTGATGAAAGGTTTATACTCATGCAATTACTATTGAGCTATTATGATGATGATTATACAAGAGCTAGACCCTATGACCTAAACTAAGCTATGATTGATAAATAAATATATTAAAGACATTTCAATAAGGGACTTAGCTTAGCACCGAGTGAATTTGACAATGGGAGGTGATTGCTTTCCAATAGAGGAAGAGTTACCCTATAGTTCTATATGTGATGTTGACTCCCCTTTGAGGGATACTCATTTCATTGATTCCCACTAGATGAGGCCCTAATTACCAAGTGGTATGTAGAGGGATATATCTATCTCTTAGTTCTTGAACTTTGTGGCCCTCATAGGAAGACTAGCTAGTGGATCCACCTAGAAAGCTACGTTTATGTTTGGTTTTACTTTGGCCGGTAGACTACCTTTCATCGGTGTAAGGTCTTACAACACCGGATTCCACATTAGCTCATGTGGTCTATGTTGGATAAGACAAGTGTTCCCTAAACTAAAATGAAGTAATGACGTATAAACTAACTAAAGTGACTTGAGGTGTTTGACTTAGCTTAGGTAGGGGTATGGGACTCTACCTATGCCTTGCACTAGTTTTCCTTGATAGAAGAATTAGGAGGTTAATATTATGTATGTATATGATGATAAATGCAAATGATCTTATATGATGATTATGATGCTTATGAATATGTAATTGGTCCTTGTTGCTAAAGTTATGAACTTATGTGTACTTGGAAGCTATGTTATGTGAAGTGGGTTTATATTTATAGTTCTTGTTGGGTTACTAGATTGAGTAAGGTTATGGGGCTTTGCTTGGTCATTTCACTTGTTGACTTTATGAGGATTTATGATAAGCTGTCTTGCTTTGCTATTTACATGATGAACTCTTATTCATACTTGTGATGTTGTTACTTCGTGATAGAGTTATATGAGATTATGGGTTCAAGTATGTTGATATGCATATAGCTTTCTTTGACTTGTTGAACATGTCTAAATGTTTGGTATGGTTTGTTTGATTGTGCATAAACCTTTAAAGAGGTAAAATGGAATGATTTAACTAAATGTCCCCTTTTAGCATGCTTTGTTGTTATATGTGCATATGGTCTCATACTTAGTACATGTGGCATACTAACCCCATTTTCTCCCTTTTCCTAAACATTTTAGGCTTCGGTCGTTGAGGGTTTGTTCGAGGCGACTTAAAGGAGGCTTGGATATTCTCTATCATCCAAGTGGGTAGGTCCTCATTTTCCCGAGGGTGATGCCAATATGTAGCTTCCTTAAGTCACTTATGTTTACTCTATCTTACTTTTGAGTACAATTTGTATAAGCCTATATGTAGCTTCCTTATATTGTTGTAGGACTATTCCCAAATTTCTATTGTCATTCTAGATGGTTATGAGATGAGATGAATTTTATGACTCTATTCTATCTTATATATGTATGTGAAATAAAAGTAGAAGATTAAGTAATCTTCTTATAAGAAGGTTCTATGTATACTCGATATTAATATTATTACGTGTATTTAGAAGTCTATGTAAACCTCCAAATAGATATAGTTAAAAGTTTTTAATTTTTCCGCAAATTTTAGCCTATGAATGTTATGATGAATGCTAAGAGGCTAGTCTTAGTCCTCAAAGAGGCCGCTGCCGCCGGTTTACGTCTATGGTCGCTCCCCGGATGTGACATATGTCCTGCATAGCACATTTTTATCCATCACTTTCATTTTCTATGATGTTCACAATCCACCCTTTTATTCATTTAAGCATGACTCATTGGATGCCCCATTTCTTTTGCTCCTTTCACAAACTCTTCTCTTTTTCATTTTTTTCTTATTTTTTTATATGGAGGGCTTCAATATTTTTCATCATGATCATTCAAAGGCGGATTTTTCACATTCCTTGGTTTTCCTTATTTTTCTCAACACCACCAACTTAGTCTTTTGGCCTAAGTTGGCTATTCAAACAAACCAATACTTCATGAAGGTTATAGGTGATGGGACAGAGAGGTTAAAGGTTTTCAAGTTTCTTCCAAAGAAAAAAATAGGCTAAGAAGGGTGACAAGATAGGCTCAGTGTCACACCCGGATTCTGGAATCCGAATATAACCGGCGTCGTTAACCTCTCAAAGGTCGTAGACAAGACTCTTCTTAGCTTTCATCACAATCATACAGTTAAATTTGCGGAAAATTTAAAATTTTGTAATACTTAATGAAGTTTACATAGACTTCATATATATATATATATATATATATATATATATATATATATATATATATAATGCATAAGAGTGATATTCTAATAGCTCAAACTAAACAACCATCTATTAAAGATTAAACAATCAAAATAAATGATCATAATAATAATAATAATAGTTTGCCAATTGGCCTTATTACAAACGCTTGAACAAATGTTTGAAATGAAACGCTAGTGACTATATCCACTAGCTATGTCTAATATACTAAGCTAGAATAATAAATGTAGCATCCTCGAACTCAAGAGGACCTACCGAAGTGTGGAGATCGCTAATCCAAACTACTTCGTCGAGTCTTAACTCTTCTCTCGGACCTGCGCCTATAAAAATAGTAATAATATGTGGGGTTAGTACACACTTGTACTAAGTATGGGTGTATGCAAATAAACACATAATGACTATGCATGATCAAGGAAAGCTCTTCCTAAAGCAACATGCCATTTTTGGAAAGTTAAGTTACTTTACTTTCTTAAATCGGTACCTATGATTCATGCTATGAATATGACATGTTCTCATGCAATTAAGGCACACAACTCATTTTCTATATGAAAATAAGACCTTGGAATCATGAACATATTTTTAGAACAACTTAAACAAAAGTTTATTATATTGCTCCCTTAGGCGGAGAGCTCCTATTCCCAGCCTTTGTTTATTTTTCAGTCTTTTCTTCTTTCTGTTGTGTAGTTCAATGATCTTCTTTGATCCTATGTTTTACTTACAAGTACAATGATTCATTGTAGTCCCATACCTACAATTAATCGAGTAAGTAATTCACAAGACCAAGCAAATGATTTGGCTACACTACTCACAAGTTAGATCTCTCATTCTTCTTAAGTTGGTTATGAATGTATTTATAAGCCAATCTTTATTGGCTATGCCCATTAATTGCTGTTTACATAATATATAATCTTTGAGGCATATATTCGTACTCCAATATTGGCATAAACCACTAACTTGTTAAAACTTCATTCTTATCAAACACTGGTGATTGACATTCTTATGCTCTTAATTACTTAGCTCACTTTGAACGTACGTTTCTACTTCTTTGATCTATTGTTATTTTTGAACATGCTACTTTCATTCTTTATTACTTTCTTTAAAGAATTCTTTAGCATTAACGGAAGTAGATCGTGCGAGCTAACATGAAATCCAGTGTCTCCCCCACACTGAAAAGGGGTGGTTCACGGGTTAAGGTGGACCAAGTCCAGTGTCTACCCCACACCGAAAAGGGGGGTTCACCGGCTACAGTGAAACCAAGTCAGTTTCTTCCCCACACCGAAAAGAGGGGTTCACGGCTATAGTGAACCGAATACTTTCTAGAGATTTAACCAACATAGATCATGTGAGCTAAACATGAAATCTGGTGTCTTCCCCACACCAAAAAGAGGTGTAATCACCGGCCAAAGTGAAACCGAACTGCCTAGCATTCTTAGGTGGAGGCATCCACTAGCTAGTTCCCCTATGCTGGCAAATATAGTTCGAAGACTAGGAGACATATGGAGACCCTGGTCCACCTGGGTGGTGATCTCGTCTCATGAGGCTTACATGTGCTGGCACAAGCTCATTGCTAGTCTATCGGTGGTAAGCTCAGATTTATTTTACTTTATTACCTTTTAGAGTTGACTCAAACATTATGGAAGCTTGCTTCTAGTTACGAGGTATACTTAACTCTATGGATAACTGGTCATTCCTTTCTTTACTTGATGAATATGAAATTAAGTCTTACATTATCATCATGGTGCGAGTGAGACTTGTCTCACGGATTTTAGCACCCTCTTATGTGAGTATTTTTGACATAATCGATTAAGTGTAATTGAGACTTGTCTCACTTCTTTTAACACTCTATATTAGGTCAATTTCATAACTTAAGCTTTTAGTTATTTCATTACTCACCTTAACTTGTTCAACGTTTATTGTTAGTTTTGTACAATTCTTTATGAAAGTTATAACTACTATTCAATGCTATTACGTTCACAAGTTAGTGTGGATAGGGTATGTTGGGACTTGTACCATTGATTGGCATACCCTATGTTATGAGTTCATTGAGTTAAGATTGGTATGACTTTTCATCTTTTGGAAATAATATTGCTAGCCAATTTGTTGGCATCAATCAAACTATGCTATTATCACTAGCCATGCCAATTACTTCATAAATACATTATAGTAATCTTAACATGTTAAACAAGCCAACTTTTAACTGTTTATTAGCCTATACAAACAATTAAATGAATAACTTATAACAATTTCATCTTTTTGAACACAAGTAGGCATTACAACATTTAACATTCATGTAGATAACACCCTAAGTATGCGGATATAACATGTAGGTTTCATTCGACATTATAAATCACTTGGACATACATATAATGATCAGTTAGCACCACATACAAACAACATGTATCGACATTTACACTATAGATACTACAAGAATCGGAAATTGGGAGAACTAGGGAAATGAACATGCTATTCATTGGGAACAACCCTAGTTTGGATATTCTTGATTTCAAAACGTTTGAAAAGCCTTTTGGATAAAGAAATCCAGGAGAGAAAACCCATACCTTACTGTAGAATTAAATCTACGAAGATCACCTCGCACTTTGCACGAAAACCTTGAAGAATGCTTGAAATCGCCTAGGTTCTCTCACGTTTTCTCAATGCTTTTCGGTCTCAGGGTTTATAATGAATAACGTGAGTCTAAGTCTTTAGGAACTGAATATTAACTAATTGAACTTAGAATATATAACTTAATTAAATTAGACCAATTAGCTAATTACCAAAACACCCCTCCTAAATTGACTAAAAATAGGAGAACACTTGACTTAACCGAAATCTTGAAATTGCTTAGTGGTTTCGGTTTTGACCAATTAAATTAATTAATTAAGTTGCTAATTTAATTAATTAAGTAGCCTAGGATAATTACTAAAGTACCCCTAAGTTGTTAGGACCATAACCAACCCTATGGACCATCCTAGGTTAGGTACTAGGATGTTTTTTAATAGGTTGTTACTTGTCTTAATGTCACCCTGTTAGGTCTTAGGTTGTCGGGTCCCTTAGTTAGTTATTTTGGTTTGTCCTAGGTTAGTTAGTTAGTTAGGTTAGTTAGTTAGAGTCTAGAACCGATTAGGGAGCTTGGCCCCACGTGGTCTGACCCGGATGCACGCCTATCCCCAACCGCCCTAACCGAATCGATTAGCTTGTCCTTGGCCGGTTGCACCTGTGCTTGCACATCTGTTGAATGCACTTTCCTAACTAATTATTCCGGAAGGTTCATTTGGAATGTTTACTTATTGTCCAAGGATCCTCACTATGTCCTTGAGCACTACTTAATCTACATGGTCATTTTAAATGGTCATGTGCTATGGTGCCTAGGCTTGACACTTGGATGCCTAGTACCTAATGTGTTAAGTTGAGAATCAGTAATTTTAGCTTAGGGTCTTCATTGCAGGTACAATTCTTAAACAAACTTGGATTATATTTTAAATACTTGTGTATACATAGAAATTGGCTAATACCCTTAAGCCAATATTCTATAATATGCCCAATATTTCTCAATATTGGGCATTGGGATGCCTATGTACCTCAATACGCATTCTTAAAAACTTACTAGGCTCTTCACTAGACATGTACATTTTCTTGAATGTTACATTATCCCCCCCCGAGGAACATTCGTCCCCGAATGACACTACACATCATTTGAATCAAAGAGGGTATTTTCGAAAAACACATTAACATACTTGAAACTCTACTCTTTTTGAATATCTGATTCACAACTTACTCTGGATGATGCACATTACTCTAAGCTTATCTGAAGCTTCATATCTGAGATTGAGGAACTTCCTTCTCAATCTTACTTTAACTTAATGCACATCACACTCATGCAACACATAAATCAAGCAAAGGTGATACAAAAACAACAACATGAATGCAAGCATGAACTCATATTAACTCATATAGTGCAAGTATAAACACACAATTATGGACTTAGAACACCAAAACCGACTAATGCACTAAAATTGAGAGTTTCTTAACATAATCGGACTTAGGAAGACTATATCTAACCTCAAGAACTGAACAAGTGAGGGTAACATGATCTCATATCGGCCTCGTCATCCCATGTTGCTCCCTTAATAAGGTGGTTCCTCCATAACACCTTCACGGTGGTAACTTTCTTGTTCCTCTGCCGCTTCTCTTGGCGATCTAAAATTGCAACGGGAACCTCTTCATAAGAAAGGTTCTCATCGACTCCTAACCCCTTAGATAACATCTTGTTGGATTTAAGATTGGAACCTATTTGTCCTGTTGGATTTGAACCACGCCCTTCCCATTTTAACTCTAACTCATTTGGAAACTGAAAACTTACTACCCTGTTTCAACAATCTATGGTAGCATAGCATTTATGAAGCCAATCCAAACCCAAAATTATATCAAAATCAAGCATGGTTAATTCTATTAGATTAGCATGAGTAACTTTTATTGAGAATAATTATTGGTCAATCTCTATATACTCTTTCGGCCCTAACACTGTCTCCTATGGGATTACTAACTAGAAATGGTTCATACAAGATCTCAGGAAGCAAGTCAAGTTTACTAGCTACTAACGGAGTAACAAAAGACAAGGTAGATCCTGGATCTAACAATGCATAAACAGGAAAATAAAAGACAAGCAAGTTACCAGTGACCACATCAGGCGACTTCTCTTGCTATTCTCTTCCTTTCAACGCATAGAACCGGTTTCTCTTGGGAGGCTCATCTTCAGCAGTGGGATTAGGCTGAGGCTGAGTATCTGCCTTTGACTGATTCCTCGCGTGTGGGTAGTCCTTGATCATATGCCCACTCTTGACGCACCCATAGCATGCATTTGAACCTACCATGCACTCACCTCCATGTGAACGACCACACTTATCACATGACTTTCTATCACGCTGGGCATTTCTATCATTGCCGTCCATGGCATTAGTGTTCTTGGAAAGAGTAGGATTTACTGAGTGTTGGTGGCCCTTCTTGAACTTGGGCCTATCCCGAACTCCAAACGAATTCTTCCCATTACTCGAACTGGACTAATCCGAGGGCCTAGATTTCTTGCTCTCTTAGCTTATCTTCCTCCGACGACTCTCCTCACAATGTTGTGCATGAACCATCAACCTACAAAGGTCCATGTTATCATGCAACATCAGTGCCCGACATTCCGCTTATAGATCCTCCGACAAACCAGTCACAAACTTGCTCATCTCATCCCTACTATTGGACACCAGAGAAGAAGCATATTTTGAAAGCTTAACAAACTTCAAGGAGTATTCTCTGACTGACATACCTCCCTGTCATATATTGATGAATTCCTCAACCTTAGCCTCTTTCTGTTCTCTGGGAAGGAACCTCTCCAGGAATGCAGTCTTGAGAACATCCCAAGTAATGGGGACTTCTCCTGGTGCTCGACCATCTCCCCACATCCTGTGCCACACCTGAGCCACATCTTTGAGTTGGTAGGCAACCAACTCAGCCTTTTCCTCTTCACTAACACCCATAGCACAGAGAATCTTGTGAACCTCATCCACAAACTCTTAGGGATCCTCACTGTTCCTGGACCCGTAGTGGACTGGAGGACTCATTCTGGTAAAATCCCTAAGTCTACTAGCAATGGTGCTAGCATTCGCGTTCTCCCTGGGAGCATCCTCTCTAGTGGCTTGGGCGGTGATGACATGTGCTTGCACAGTGATGGCTTGAGCCATCTGAAGCAGTGCCGTCCTCACTTCTCTATCCGTCATCGCAACTGGGTTAACAGACACTTGTACTTTAGCAGCTGGGGCTTGAGGAGGAGCTGGGTTGCCTCCAACAGCTGCTTCTTCGACTCTTCTGCCTGCATTTCTTCTTCTGTTCATTTTCTACACGTATACACAAGAAGGAAGTTAGACACTAGAATGACACAAAATGTCAAAGCTCTAGACATCACGATAAAGAATAAAAGAAGGAAATTTCCTAACATCACAAAGTCTCTAAGTTATGATTGTGTTGCACTTCACAACCATAAGTTATAAACTACGCAACGTGGTTGTGTTGAGATTTAGTTCCTAGGTAATTTAACCTCATGCTCTGATACCAAGTTTGTCACACCCGTATTCTGGAATCCGAATATAACCGACGTCGTTAACCTCTCAGATGTCGTAGACAAGCCTCTTCTTAGCTTTCATCACAATCATACAGTTAAATTTGCGAAAAATTTAAAACTTTTTTATACTAATTGAAGTGTACATAGACTTCATATATATATACTGCATAAGAGTGATATTCTGATAGCTCAAACTAAACAACCATCTATTAAAGATTAAACAATCGAAATAAATGATAATAATAATAATAATAATAGTTTGCCAATCGCCCTTATTAGAAACACTTGAACAAATGTTTGAAATGAAACGCTAGGGACTATCTACACTAGATCTGTCTAATGTACTAATCTAGAATAATAAATGTAGCATCCTCGAACTCAAGAGGACCTAACAAAGTCTGGAGATTTCTAATCCAAACTGCTTCGTCGAGTCATCAATCTTCTCTCGGACCTGCGCCTATAAAAATAGTAATAATATACGGAGTTAGTACACACTTGTACTAAGTATGGGTGTATGCACATAAACACATAAGGACTATACATAATCAAGGAACACTCTTCCTAAAGCAACATGCCGTTTTTTGAAAGGTAAGTTACTTTACTTTCTTAAATCATTACTTATGTTTCATGCTATGAATATGACATGTTCTCATGCAATTAAGGCACACAACGCATTTTCTATATGAACATAAGACCTTGGAATCATGAACATATTTTTAGAATAACTTAAACAAAAGTTTAGTATTTTGCTCCCTTAGGCCGAGAGCTCCTATTCCCAGCCTTAGTTTATTTTTCAGTCTTTTCTTCTTTCTGTTGTGTAGTTCAATAATCTTCTTGGATCCTATGTTCTACTTACAAGTGCAATGATTCATTGTAGTCCCATACCTACAATGAATCGAGTAAGTTATTCACAAGACTAAGCAAATGATTTGGCTACCCTACTCACAAGTTAGATCTCTCATTCATGTTAAATTGGTTATGAATGTATTTATAAGCAAATCTTTATTGGCTATGCCCATTAATTGGTTGTTTGCATAATATATAATCTTTGAGGCATATATTCGTACTGTAATATTAGCATAAACCACTAACTTGTTAAAACATCATTCTTATCAAACACTGGTGATTGACATTCTTAAGCTCTTACTTACTTAGCTCACTTTGAACTTACAATTCTACTTCTTTGATCTATTGTTCACATTGAACATGCTACTTTCATTCTTTCTTACTTTCTTTAAAGAATTCTTTAGCATTAATGGAAGTAGATCATGCGAGATTACATGAAATCCAGTGTCTCCCCCACACCGAAAAGGGGTGGTTCACTGGTTGAGGTGGACCAAGTCCAATGTTTACCCCACACCGAAAAGGGTGGTTCACCCGCTAAAGTGAAACCAAGTCAGTGTCTTCCCCACACTGAAAAGAGGGGTTCACGGCTATAGTGAACCGAATACTTTCCTGAGCTTTAACCGACATAGATCATGTGAGCTAAACCTGAAATCCGGTGTCTTCCCCACACCGAAAAGAGGTGGAATCACCGGCCAAAGTGAAACCAAACTGCCTAGCATTCTTTGGTGGAGGCATCCGCCAGCTAGTTCCCCTATGCTAGCAAACATAGTTCAAAGACTAGGAGACATACAGAGACCCTGGTCCACCTGGGTGGTGATCTCATCTCATGAGGCTTACATGTGCTTGCACAAGCTCATTGCTAGTCTATCGGTGCTAAGCTCAGATTTATTTTACTTTATTACCTTTTAGAGTTGACTCAAACATTATGGAAGCTTGCTTCTAGTTAAGAGGTATACTTAACTCTATGGATTATTGGTCATTCCTTTCTTTACTTGATGAATATGAAATTAAGTCTTACATTATCATCATGGTGCGAGTGAGACTTGTCTCACGGATTCTAGCACCCTCTTATGTGAGTATTTTTGACATAATCAATTAAATGTAATTGAGACTTGTCTCACTTCTTTTAACACTCTATATTAGGTCAATTTCATATCTTAAGCTTTTAGTTATTTCATTACTCACCTAACTTGTTCAACGTTTATTGTTAGTTTTGTACGATTCTTTATGAAAGTTATAACTACTTATTCAATGCTATTACGTTCACAAGTTCGTGTGGATAGGGTATGTTGGGACTTGTCCCATTGATTGACATACCCTATGTTATGAGTTCATTGAGTTAAGATTGGTATGACTTTGCATCTTTTGGAAATAATATTGCTAGCCAATTTGTTGGCATCAATCAAACTATGCTATTATCACTAGCCATACCAATTACTTCATAAATACATTATAGTAATCTTAACATGTTAAACAAGCCAACTTTTAACCTTTATTAGCCTATACAAACAATTCAATGAACAACTTATAGCAATTTCATCTTCTCGAACACAAGTAGGCATTACAACATTTAACATTCATGTAGATAACACCCTAAGTATGCGGATCTAACATGTAGGTTTCATTCGACAATATAAATCACGAAGACATGCACATAATGATACGTTAGCACCACATACAAACAACATGCATCGAGATTTACACTATAGATACTACAAGAATCGGAAATCGGGAGAACTAGGGAGATGAACATGGGATTCATTGGGAACAACCCTAGTTTCAATATTATTGATTTTAAAACGTTTGAAAAGCCTCTTGGAGAAAGGAATCCAGGATAGAAAACTCATACCTTACTGTAAAATTAAATCTACGAAGATCACCTTGCACTTTGCACGAAAACCTTGAAGAATGCTTGAAATCGCCTAGGGTCTCTTACGTTTTCTCAATGCTTTTCGGTCTTAGGGTTTATGATGAATAACGTGAGTCTAAGTCTTAAGAAACTGAATATTAACTAATTGAACTTAGACTATATAACTTAATTAAATTAGACCAATTAGCTAATTACCAAAACACCCCTCCTAAATTTACCAAAAATAGCAGAACACTTGACATAGTCGAAATCTGGAAATTGCTTAGTGGTTTCGGTTTTGACCAATTAAATTAATTAATTAAGTTGCTAATTTAATTAATTAAGTAGCCTAGGGTAATTACTGAAGTACCCCTAAGTTGTTAGGACCATAACCAACCCTTTGGACCATCCTAGGTTAGGTACTAGGATGTTTCTTAGTTAGTTACTTGTCTTAATGTCACCCGGTTAGGTCTTAGGTTGTCGGGTCCCTTAGTTATTTTTTGTTTGTCCTAGGTTAGTTAGTTAGTTAGGTCAGTTAGTTAGAGTTTAGGACCGGTTAGGGAGCTTGGCCCCATGTGGTCTGACCCGGATGCGCGCCTGTCCCCAACCGCCCTAACCGAATCGGTTAGCTTGTCCTTGGCTGGTTGCACGTGTGCTTGCACATGTGTTGAATGCACTTTCCTAACTAATTATTCCAGAAGGTTCATTTGGAATGTTTACTTATTGTCCCAAGGATCCTCACTATGTCCTTGGGCTCTGCTTAATCTATGTGGTCATTTTAAATGGTCATGTGCTATGGTACCTAGGATTGACACTTGGATGCCTTGTACATAATGTGTTATGTTGAGAATCAATAATTTTAGCTTAGGGTCTTCATTGCAGGTACAATTCTTAAACAAGCTTGGATTATATTTTAAATACTTGTGTATACATAGAATTTGGCTAACACTTTTAAGCCAATATTCTATAATAAGCTCAATATTTCTCAATATTGGGCATTGGGATGCCTATGTACCCCAATACACATTCTTAAAAACTTACTAGGCTCTACACTAGACATGTACATTTTCTAGAATATTACATTACCCCCCCCCCCTTAGGAACATTCGTCCCCTAATGACACTACACATCATTTGAATCAAAGAGGGTATTTTCGAAAAACACATTAACATACTTGAAACTTTACTCTTTTTGAATATCTGATTCACAACTTACTCTGGATGATGCACATTACTCTAAGCTTATCTGAAGCTTCATATCTGAGATTGAGGAACTTCCTTCTCAATATTACTTTAACTTAATGCAGATCACACTCATGCAAGACATAAATCACGCAAACGTGATACAAAAACAGCAACATGAATGCAAGCATGAACTCATATTCACTCATATAGTGCAAGTATAAAACACACAGTTATGGACTTAGAACACCAAAACCGACTAATGCACTAAAATTGAGAGTTTGTTAACTGATCGGACTTAGGAAGACTACATCTAACCTCAAGAACTAAACAAGTGAGGGTAACATAATCTTATATCGGCCTCGTCCTCCAATGTTTCTCCCTCGACAAGGTGGTTCCTCCATAACACCTTCACGGTGGGAACTTCCTTGTTCTTCAGCCGCTTCTCTTGGCAATCTAAAATTGCAATGGGAACCTCTTCATAAGAAAGGTTCTCATTGACTCCTAACCCCTTAGATAACATCTTGTTGGCTTTAAGATTGGAGACTATTTGGCCTGTTGGATTTGAACCACGCCCTTCCCATTTTAACTCTAACTCATTTGGAAACTGAAAACTTACTACCCTGTTTCGACAGTCTATGGTAGCATAGAATTTATGAAGCTAATCCATACCCAAAATTATGTCAATATCAAGCATGGTTAATTCTATTAGATCAGCATGAGTAACTTTATTGAGAACAGTTATTGGTCAATCTCTATATACTCTTTCGGCCCTAACACTGTCTCCTATGGGAGTACTAACTAGAAATGGTTCATGCAAAATATGAGGAAGAAAGTCAAATTTACTAGCTACTAACGGAGTAACAAAAGACAAGTTAGATCCTGGATCTAACAATGCATAAACAAGAAAAGAAAAGACAAGCAAGTTACCAGTGACCAAATCAGCCGACTTCTCTTGCTCTTCTCTTCCTTTGAACGCATAGAACCGGTTTATCTTGGAAGGCTCGGCTGCAGCAGTGGGATTAGGTCGAGGATGAGTATCTACCTTGGCCTGATTCCTCGCGTGTGGGCTGTCCCTGATCATATGCCCACTCTTTCTGCACCCATAGCATGCATTTGAACCTACCATGCACTCACCTCCATGCGAACGACCACACTTATCACACGAATTTCTATCACGCTGGGCATTTCTATCATTGCCTTCCTTGGCATTAGTGTTCTTTGAAAGAGTAGGATTTCCTGAGTGTTGGTGGCCCTTCTTGAACTTGGGCCAATCACGAACTCCAAACGAATTCTTACCATTACTCAAACTGGACTGATCCGAGGGCCTAGATTTCTTGCTCTCTCGGCTTCTCTTCCTCCGATGACTCTCCTCAACATGTTGTGCATGAACCATCAAACTACCAAGGTCCATGTCATCATGCAACATCGCTGCCCGACATTCCTCTTCTAAATCCTCTGACACACCAGTCACAAACCTGCTCATCTCATCCCTACTATTGGACACCAGAGAAGAAGCATATTTTGAAATCTTAACAAACTTCAAGGAGTATTCTCTGACTGACATACCTCTCTGTCGTAAATTGATGAATTCCTCAACCTTAGCCTCTTTCTGTTCTCTGGAAAAGAACTTCTCCAGGAATGCAGTCTTGAGAACCTCCCAAGTAATGGGGACTTCTCCTGGTGCTCGACCATCTCCCCACATCCTGTGCCACACCTGAGACACATCTTTGAGTTGGTAGGCAGCCAACTCAGCCTTTTCCTCTTCACTAACACCCATAGCACAGAGAATATTTTGAACCTCATCGACAAACTCTTGGGGATCCTCATTGTTCTTGGACCCGTAGTAGACTGGAGGATTCATTCTGGTTAAATCCCTAAGTCTAATAGCCATGGTGCTAGCATGCGGGTTCTCCCTGGGGGCACCCTCTCTAGTGGCTTGGGCCGTGATGGCCTGTGCTTGCACAGTGATGGCTTGAGCCATCTGAAGCAGTGCCGCCCTCACTTCTCCATCCTTCATCGCAACTGGGTTGATAGACACTTGTACTTCAGCAGCTGGGGCTTGAGGAGGAGCTGGGTTGCCTCCAGCAGCTGCTTCTTCGACTCTTCTGCGTGCGTTTCTTCTTGTTTTCATTTTCTACATGTATACACAAGAAGGAAGTTAGACACTAGAATGACACAAAATGTCAAAGCTCTAGACATCACGATAAAGAATAGAAGAAGGAAAATTCCTAACATCACAAAGTCTCTAAGTCAGATTGTGTTTCACTTCACAACCATAAGTTATAAACTACGCAACGTGGTTGTGTTGAGCTTTAGTTCCTAGGTAATTTAACCTCATGCTCTGATACCAAGTTTGTCACACCCGTATTCTGGAATCCGAATATAACCGGCGTCGTTAACCTCTCAGATATCGCAGACAAGCCTCTTCTTAGCTTTCATCACAATAATACAGTTAAATTTGCGGAAAATTTAAAACTTTTTAATACTTAATGAAGTGTTCATAGACTTCATATATATATACTGCATAAGAGTGATATTCTAATAGCTCAAAATAAACAACCATCTATTAAAGATTAAACAATCAAAATAAATGATCATGATAATAATAATAATAGTTTGCAATCGACCTTATTACAAACGCTTGAACAAATGTTTGAAATGAAACGCTAGGGACTATCTCCACTAGCTATGTCTAATGTACTAATCTAGAATAATAAATGTAGCATCCTCAAACTCAAGAGGACCTACCAAAGTCTGGAGATCGCTAATCCAAACTGCTTCATCGAGTTTTCACTCTTCTCTCAGACCTGCGCCTATAAAAATAGTAATAATATATGGGTTAGTAAACACTTGTACTAAGTATGGGTGTATGCACATAAACACATAATGACTATGCATGATCAAGGAAAGTTCTTCCTAAAGCAACATGTCATTTTTTGAAAGTTAAGTTACTTTACTTTCTTAAATCTTTACTTATGATTCATGCTATGAATATTACATGTTCTCATGCAATTAAGGCACACAACTCATTTTCAATATGAACATAAGACCTTGGAATCATGAACATATTTTTAGATCAACTTAAACAAAAGTTTATTATATTGCTCCCTTAGGTCTAGAGCTCCTTTTCCCAACCTTAGTTTATTTTTCAGTCTATTATTCTTTCTGTTGTGTAGTTCAATGATCTTCTTTGATCCTATGTTTTACTTACAAGTGCAATGATTCATTGTAGTCCTATGCCTACAATGAATCGAGTAAGTAATTCACAAGACTAAGCAAATGATTTGGCTACCCTACTCACAAGTTAGATCTCTCATTATTCCTAAATTGGGTATGAATGTATTTATAAGCCAAGCTTTATTGGATATGCCCATTAATTGTTGTTTACATAATATATAATCTTTGAGTCATATATTCGTACTCCAATATTGGCATAAACCACTAACTTGTTAAAACTTCATTCTTATCAAACACTGGTGATTGACATTCTTATGCTCTTACTTACTTAGCTCACTTTGAACTTACGTTTCTACTTCTTTGATCTATTGTTCACTTTGAACATGCTACTTTCATTCTTTCTTACTTTCTTTAAAGAAATCTTTATCATTAACGGAAGTAGATCATGTGACCTAACATGAAATCTAGTGTCACCCCCACACTGAAAATGGGTGGTTCACCAGTTAAGGTGGACCAAGTCCAGTGTCTACCCCACACCAAAAATGGGGGTTCACCCGCTAAAGTGAAACCAAGTCAGTGTCTTCCCCACACTGAAAATAGGGGTTCACGGCTATAGTGAACCGAATACTTTCCTGATCTTTAACCGATATAGATCATGTGAGCTAAACCTGAAATCCGGTGTCTTTCCCACACCGAAAAGAGGTGGAATCACCGGCCAAAGTGAAACCAAACTGCCTAGCATTCTTAGGTGGATGCATCCACTAGCTAGTTCCCCTATGCTAGCAAACATTGTTTGAAGACTAGGAGAGATACGGAGACCCTGCTTCACCTGGGTGGTGATCTCGTCTCATGAGGCTTACATGTGCTGGCACAAGCTCATTGCTAGTCTATCGGTGCTAAGCTCAAATTTATTTTACTTTATTACCTTTTAGAGTTGACTCAAACATTATGGAAGCTTGCTTCTAGTTATTAGGTATACTTAACTCTATGGATGACTGGTCATCCCTTTCTTTACTTGATGAATATGAACTTAAGTCTTACATTATCATCATGGTGCAAGTGAGACTTGTCTCACGGATTTTAACACCCTCTTATGTGAGTATTTTTGACATAATCGATTAAGTGTAATTGAGACTTGTCTCACTTCTTTTAACACTCTATATTAGGTCAATTTCATAACTTATGCTTTTAGTTATTTCATTACTCACCTTAACTTGTTCAACGTTTATTGGTAGTTTTGTACAATTCTTTATGAAAGTTATAACTACTTAGTCAATGCTATTACTTTCACAAGTTCGTGTGGATAGGGTATGTTGGGAATTGTCCCATTGATTGGCATACCCTATGTTATTAGTTCATTGAGTTAAGAATTGTATGACTTTGCATCTTTTGGAAATAATATTGCTAGCTAATTTGTTGGTATCAATCAAACTATGCTATTATCACTAGCCATGCCAATTACTTCATAAATACATTATAGTAATCTTAACATGTTAAACAAGCCAACTTTTAACCCTTGATTAGCCTATACAAGCAATTCAATGAACAAGTTATAACAATTTCATCTTCTCGAACACAAGTAGGCATTATAACATTTAACATTCATGTAGATAACACCCTAAGTATGCGGATCTAACATGTAGGTTTCATTTGACATTATAAATCACGAAGACATAGACATAATGATCAGTTAGCACCACATACAAATAACATGCATTGAGTTTTACACTATAGATACTACAAGAATCGGAAATTGGGAGATCAAGGGAGATGAACATGCGATTCATTGGGAACAACCCTAGTTTCGATATTCTTGATTTCAAAACATTTGAAAAGCATCTTGGAGAAAGGAATCCAGGAGATAAAACCCATACCTTACTGTAGAATTAAATATACGAAGATCACCTCGCAATTTGCACGAAAACCTTGAAGAATGCTTGAAATCGCCTAGGGTCTCTTACGTTTTCTCAATGCTTTTCGGTCTTAGGGTTTATGATGAATAACATGAGTCTAAGTCTTTAGGAACTGAATATTAAATAATTGAACATAGACTATATAACTTAATTAAATTAGACCAATTAGCTAATTACCAAAATGCCCCTCTTAAATTGACTAAAAATAGGAGAACACTTGACTTGACCGAAATCTTGAAATTGCTTAGTGGTTTCGGTTTTGACCAATTAAATTAATTAATTAAGTTGCTAATTTAATTAATTAAGTAGCCTAGGGTAATTACTAAAGTACCCCTAAGTTGTTAAGACCATAACCAACCCTTTGGACCATCCTAGATTAGGTACTAGGATGTTTCTTAGTTAGTTACTTGTCTTAATGTCACCTGGATAGGTCTTTGGTTGTCGGGTCCCTTAGTTAGTTATTTTTTGTTTGTCCTAGGTTAGTTAGTTAGTTAGGTCAATTAGTTAGAGTCTAGGACTGGTTAGGGAGCTTGTCCCCACGTGGGCTGACCCGGACACGCGCCTGTTTCCAATTGCCCTAACCGAATTGGTTGGCTTGTCCTTGGCCGGTTGCACGTGCGCTTGCACATGTGTTGCGTGCACTTTCCTAACTAATTATTCCGGAAGGTTCATTTGGAATGCTTACTTATTTTCCCAAGGATCCTCACTATGTCTTTGGGCACTGCTTAATCTACATGGTCATTTTAAATGTTCATGTGCTATGGTACCTAGGCTTGACACTTGGATGCCTATTACCTAATGTGTTAAGTTGAGAATCAATAATTTTAGCTTAGGGTCTTCATTGCAGGTACAATTCTTAAACAAGCTTGGATTATAATTTAAATACTTGTGTATTCATAGAAATTGGCTAACACCCTTAAGCCAATATTTTATAATATGCCCAATATTTCTCAATATTGGGCATTGGGATGCCTATGTACCCCAATACGCATTCTTAAAAACTTTCTAGTCTCTTCACTAGACATGTACATTTTCTGGAATGTTACACTCACACTTCTCACAAGGTGGCCACAAAGAGGTATAATGTCAAATTTTGGTTCACTCTTAACAAATTGTGCCTAAGACCATTTCAATCGCTTGCTTCAATCAATTAATTGGACTAACAGGGAAAGTTCTAGGCATCATCAAGCACAATATTCAATACAACCTCACTCCACATGGCATTTGAGACAATTATCAAGCCAGACTCAACAATCTTCAGCCAATGTGCATTGATCATCACAAGAGAACAACTCAACAATTAGCTAGATACAACGAGATGCTAGGAGTTAACATATTACCTATGTAACTTGATTTGCCTCCTCATAGCCGCACACTCATATTTTTCAATTGAAAGCACTATTCAATTCAGCAATATTAATCAAAACCGACACTCAAATTTGCAAGAGAACAACCACAACCAAACACATCAAGAGAAGGCAAATTTTAAAAATTGGTTCAAAACTATTTGCAATTCAAAACAACGGACAAACTGTCACGACCCAGGGGTACACCTTAGACATAACATGGCATACAAGACCCCGAGAGATCTCATATAAGACACTTAGCTTTCACAACATAAGATAATAGAAATGAGCAAAAATTTAAAGCATTTCAATAACATCAAAAGTCTTTTATAAAATGAGTGGAAGTCAAATAGACTTGTCCCAAACCATCTAACATATAAAGATCTTTGGGATGCGACCCATAAAATAATTCAAAGCATAAAATGAAGAGATAAGAACATGGTGCCTATCTTCTCAAATACTATGAGGACGCACCAAAACTTCAATCCTTGCTTTTACTAAGATCCTAGCCACGGGGATGGAAGTCGATATGGTCAGACTCTACATTTGATAAGAATTTAGTCAAGAGTATGTGTTAGTACAAAATGTACTAAACATGATAGCTAGCATAAATCATCAACATAGGCATAACATAAGCATTAGTCAACATAAGACATGAGCGATAAGCACAAGAGATAACAACATACTCATATGCATAATCAATGCACATATATCATCATAATGCAAGAGGAACACTTCGAAATTAACCTAAACTTATCCTTATCTAGGACTTGGGTAATACACCTCTAGTCATACATATCAAGGAAAGCAACTCTAGCAACAAGCCAAGTTAATCATACATCATACAAGCAAATCTCATATTGAAACATACTTACAATGTGTCACATCCAAGAAATACCCTCTAGACGTAACCGGCGTCATCATCCTCAAAGAGGACTAAGACTAGTCTCTTAGCATTCATCATTACATTCATAAGTTAAAATTGCGGAAAATTTAAAACTTTTCTTCTACATGAATCATGAGGTTTAATTAGACCTATCGCATACATATAACATATTCATATCGAGTTTACTTAGACCCTTCATATAAGAAGATTATATAGTCTTCTACTTTTATGGCGCGCGCGCGCACACACACACACACACATATATATAAGATAAAATATAGTCTTAAAATGGATGTCTCATATCATAACCATCTAAACAAGAGTATAACAATTGGGCATAGCCCATACATCAATACAATCAAAGCCACATATAGGCTATACAATCATTGTACTCAAATGAAAGAGAATGAACAAAGTGTCTTTTAAACAAATCAACATCCAAGGCTAGAAAGTGGCATTGTCCTCGAAGTTGTGAGGACCTACCTAACTTGGAGAATGAGGATACAAGTCTTCTTCAAAAGTCGTCACGAACCCTCCAACGACCGGAACCTAAAATGTTGGGGAAAAAGGGAGAAATGGGGTTAGAACATCAATTGTACTAAGTATGGAATCATATGCACATACAACATACAAATCATGCTAAAAAGGACATTTCAGTAAATCATGCTAATTTACTTTGAAAAGCATTACGCATATTCAAGAGCCAATATAGGTCAATAACACATCTTCATTAAGTCAAGACCATGTACATCACAAGACCAACAATACTAAGTCTAGTCAAGTCAACATGCATATCAACATAATTGAGCACATAATCAAGACACTCTATCATCGAGTTATAATATCAACAAGCATGTATAAGAGTTCATAACATCATAACCAAAGCAAGACCATTACTCATGAACCCTCACTAAGTCCACTAATGCAATGACTAAGTAAGGCCCCATAACCTCACTCAATCAAGTAAACCTAACAAGAATCATAAACAATGCCCAACTTCACATACTATATAATTAAGAGTAAACATCATCATACTTTAACAATAAAGACCAACCACATGTTCATAAGTGAAACCAATATCACATAGTGTCATTAACATGTAAAATTGACATATACATATCATTTACAATTATAAGAATATAAGTACATAAGAACATCCTTCTAAGACTTCCCTTAAGGCTAACTAGTGCAATGTATAGGTAGAGTCCCATACCCCTACCTAGGCTAAGCTAAACCCCTTAGGTCACCCTAGGAGTTCACTTCATTACTTCATTTTACCTTTTGGGAACATCTTGCCTTAACCGACATAGACCACATGAGCTAATGTGGAATCTGGTGACAATGGAACCTTACATTGAAAGAAGGAGGACTAATTTCCAAGGTAGTACCAAAACATGAACATAGCATCTATGTGGATCCACTAGCTAGTATTCCTATGGGGGCAACATAGTTCAAGAACTAGGATATGTAGTTGGGACCCTCTTTATGCTACATGCTTATAGTCTCCAATCTCATGAGTACATTAGTGATCCTACCTTCCTTATGTGGGAAGGGACACTCCTCCTTCTAGTTCACTCGGTGCTAAGCTAGAGTCTCTTTTGAAATGTCTTTAAGCCTTTATTATTCATCATAGCTTATTTTAGGTCCTAGGGTCTATCCCTTATATAGTCATCATCCTAGCTCAATAGTAATTGCATTAGTATTGTCCTTTCATTACAATTCACACATGTGAGGTTAGCACATTTACATAATCACATTATGATAAGGCACACAGGTAAGTCATCACCATCCTTATATCATTACATCTTAGCCAACAACTAAAAAGTCATAATTCAAGACATTCCAATTCAACATCATACCAACCCTAATTAATCTAATCACAAGGTACACTTCAATATAAATTCATCACTAAAAGACAAGTAATCATAATTGAAGTAAAGGATTGAGATCACAAGACTTACCCCAATCTCCTTGACAAGCCATCCTCAAGGTTTTACAATCAACCATACAATTCAACCCAACAATGGGTGTAATATCATTACACAATAGTAATCAACACAATAATGAAGTCCATTGAATCACTACACAACAATTCATTACTAGTTCATAGCCCAGGGTTAGGGACTTAGGTCAAATTCATGATCTACTTCACAACATAGGTTAATTCACCAAGAACTAGCTTAATTGAATCATAATACATCCCAATATAAGTATAATAATCAAAATAAACCATAAAAAAAGCAATTAAGAAGATCAAATTCGTAATAAAAGAAAACCCAATTGAAACTCATCTTTTTGAAATCAATTTTGAGAAACCCTTTTGGGAAAGAAATCCCAAAGATGAAAGGAATCCCATACCTTTCTAATTGATGAAGATTGATGGAGAAAAATATTCTACTTGATGCCCTAGAAACCTTTTTTGCTTGGTCTTCTATGGAGTTTCTTTGGGAGAGAGAAATAAGAGAGAAGGAAGAGCAATTGGGTTTTAGGAATTATGAGAGTTGGGTTAGTTTAATTAGGCTTAGGTCTTTCTATAGAGGTCCTTTATTAACTTAATTGAACCTCCCCTAAACCTTTATTAACTAACTAACCACTTAACTAATTGAATGAAACGATCAAAATAAAACAGTAAAACACAGACCTGACCTACGAGACCCCGACCTACGGGTCATAGGTCAGGCGACGGCTAAGCCCCACTCCGTGCTGCACATCCGTCATTTTGGTCAGAGACTTGCAAAAATGAACTCTTAACAAATTTGTCTAAGTGACCATCGATGCCCCGTCTATTGGTCCACGCCTCGTCTCCTGCAATTCGTCGATGACTACTGTCCTAGACAACTTTTAGCCAAAATGCAAGGGTCCTCCTCAAGGACCCTTTGGATGGTCCTTGGGGAGTTGTATCTGGACGTTTCAACTATAAACCAACTCTAATATGTGTTAGACACCTTTTCACCCGACTTAATCATTTTCCGACTCTTAAAACCTTGTCAAATAGACTAAGGCACGCTAGCACCTCTTGAACTAGTTTCTGGACGTTATAGACGTTCCTTGACGTTTTGATTCTAAAACTTCCTAAATGACTTATATACATTATATTTGACCTTAAAAATGTGTTACAACTCTTATAATCTCATGTTAGGCTCTATATTAGGCTTTATACTTTCGGAGTATTACATTATCCCCCCTTAGGAACATTCGTCCCCGAATGACACTAAAATTCTTTGAAAGGAAGGAATAGACTCAAGACTAGCAGCCCAACAAACAACAACATATCAAAACATGAGTAACAATTCAAATTAACATAACCACATGACCTTTTATATAAAGCAACTCAAGACATCATTTTCAACTCATAAGAGTTCAACATTCATTACATGCTTATTCACTTATGCCAAAGCTTTCTTCAACACATATCAACATGCTCAATACAATCCATGAAAACACAATATACCAAAATACACCACATAAGTTAAAATCAAGTAAGAGAGTATTTTCTTGAAAACTTTCATTTAAATAGGCATAAATAACTATAACTCACTGTAACAAGGCATAAAATTCACTATTTTACAAAAAATCAAGTTAACTTCAAATAAACTCATTATTTCCACTATACATATGAACAACTAACCTTGGTTATCAAATATATGAGGGTAACAGGACTTCATATTGGCCTCGGCCTCCCATGTTGCACCCTCAACTAAGTGGTTCTTCCGTAAAACCTTTACGGAAGCCACCTCTTTGTTCCTTAACTTATTTACTTGTCTATCAAAGATTTCAACTGTAACCTCCTCATATGAGAGGTTCTCTTGCACAGCAAGACCCTCAATAGGCAGAATGGACTCGGGATCACCGATACACTTCTTAAGCATGGAAACATAGAACACCGGATGAACCAAAGCCAATTCACTAGGTAACCTCAACTCATATGCAACCTTGCCAACCCTTTGCAAAATTTCATAGAGACCCACATAACGAGGATTCAACTTCCCTTTCTTGCCAAATCTCACCACCCCTTTCATAGGCGAAATTTTTAGATACACTTTATCACCTTCTTCAAACTCTAAGTCTCTTCTCCTATGGTCGGGATATGACTTTTGCCGACTATAGGCTGTTTTCAAGCGATTCCTTATTGCATGAACCTTCTCCAAAGTCTTATAAATCAATTCGGGACCCAAAAGTGAATACTCGCCCACTTCAAACCATCCAATTAGAGATCTACATCTCCTACCATAAAAGGCCTCAAACGGAGCCATAGATATGGATGAATGGTAACTATTGTTGTATAAAAACTCAACCAAATGCAAGTGTTTATCCCAATTTCCCTTGAAATCAATTATACAAGATCTAAGCATATCCTCAATGGTTTGAATAGTATGCTCCGCTTGACCATCCATTTGGGGATGAAAAGCGGTGCTTAGCTTCACCTTGGTACCCAACCCTTTTTGGAATGACCTTCAAAACCTAGATGTGAAGTGTGCACCCCTATCTTATATGATGGATAACAGAATACCATGGGGACACACAATCTTATCTATGAAGATCCTTGCATAATCCTCCTCCGAGTAAGTGGACTTGATGGGAATAAAATGAGCGGATTCGGTCAACCTATCCACAATCACCCATATGGAGTCATGTTGATTTTGTGTCCGAGGAAACCCTACCACGAATTCCATATTTAGAGCGGAGAGCATAAAAGTGATTCTTCTTCGAAGCATAATTAGAACCACTTGCTTGAGCTTGACTACTACCCTTGTCTTTCCCCTTACAAATTTGGGAAATCTCGAACTTTGTGCCCATTTTTACCACAACTAAAGCAATTGTCCGTCCCAATGAGGCAATCACCATAATGTTTCTGGCCACAGTTTCCAAAAGTTAGCTTCTTACTTGGTGAACTAGTATCTCTTCCCTTTTAAGTCTTAGGGTTATACACCCTATCATAATGTTCCTTAGGTAACTTTAAAGGAACTTGATTGGAGAACCTCTTTTTGATCCTAGGCTTGTCTTGGATATCAAACCTACCCTTTGAAGAACCTCCATCAAAAGACTTGGCCCTATTTGCTTCCCTACTCTTCCTATTCACCCTAGTCTCTTCGACTTTTTGAGCATGCACCATGAGATGAGAAATGTTCATATTATCATGTAGCATAGCCGAACAACATTCTTCTTTCATGTAATCTGACACTCCCTTCACAAAGCGGCTCATTTCGTCTCTAGGGTTGGAAACCAAAGAAGGAGCATATCTTGTCAATTTAGTGAATTTCAAAGAGTAGTCAAGTACACTCATACCTCCTTGACGAAGGTTGATGAATTCTTCAACTTTGGCTTCCCTCCTCTCTCTAGGAAAGAACCGGTCAAGAAAAGCTTTCTTGAAAATCTCCCATGTCACCGGACCATCCCTTAGAGGCCTATTGTCTCTCCATTGGACGTACCAAGTTTGGTACACATCTTTGAGTTGCACCCATAGAAATAAAGAGGATTCATCCTAGTGAAATCCCTCAAACGGGAGGCTATAGTGCTAACTTGTTGGTTTTCTCGGGGTACTACCTCCCAATTAGCTAGGAACGTCATAGCTTGTGCTTGAGTAGTGATGGCTTGTGCCTGGGTTGTAATGGCTTGGTCCATTTGTAGAAAAGATGCCCTTATATCCCCATCCGCCATGGGAGGAGGAGCAACCGGAACTTGATCTTCCATAACAACTTCTTCAAGTGGAGGCACTTGGTTGTCTTGTGCTCCCGCATTAGAAATTCTTTTTCTCGGCCCTTCTAGCGGCTGCTCTTCGAGTGTTCATACCTATAACCACCATACAAGGTTTAGGTGAAAGTACACATAAAGTAGACTCTAGAGGCAAGACATAGGATTACAAGAAGATGAGAATTTCCTAAGCATCATATAGTCTCTTATTCATAAGTGTGACGCGCTTCAAAATTATAAATAAGAATCTACGTAGACATTGTTTAATGATACATCAATCCTATAGATATTCAACCTCATGCTCTGATACCAAGTTTGTCACATCCGGGGGGCTCCCCCTAGAAGTAACCGGCATCGTCGTCCTCGAACAGGACTAAGACTAGCCTCTTATCTTAAATCATTACATTCATCGGTTAAAATGCAGAAAATTTAAAACTTTTTGATTAATTCTACATCGAGGTTTACATAGTCTCATAAGAATTCTATAACTTTGTCTCATATTAAACCATCTAGATAAGAGTATCACAATTTGGGCATAACCCTTACATCAACAATTATAGCCACATATAGTATTTACAAGAATAGTACCAAATCAAAGAAAATGAACAAAGTGTCTTTGAAACTAAACAACATCCAATAGGTAGATAAGGGTATCGTCCTCGGAAAATGAGGACCTACCGAAATTGGAAGATAAGAATCCAAGTAATCTTCGAGCCTTCTCTAATATCAACGGCCGGACCCTACATTGGTAATAAACATCAAACATGGGTTAGTACACACTTGTACTAAGTATGGGTATATGCACATAAACAAGTGAAATCATTCTAAAGAGGACATTTTAGTCAAAACCATGCTAAAGTACTTTGAAAAGTCATATGCACAATTAAGAACCCATATAAGCCAATAATCACATAATCTATAAGTCAAACCCATGTACAACACAAGACCACCATCAATAAGAAATAGTCAAGTCCACATATACAAGGGGTGAACAAGAGACTTCGCCCGATGTGGTGACCGTATGTTGAAAGTCTTTTCTAGTGATGTATATGCTTTACTTGATCCAGGTGCTACCTTGTCATTTTTTACTCCTCTAGTAGCTAAAAAGTTTGACATTTTGCCCGATATCTTGAATGAACCTTTTATGGTGACTACCCCGGTTGGTGAGTCAGTTGTTGCTAAGAGAGTATATAGAAATTGTCCTATATGTTGCCCAATAGAGTTACTCATGTGGAGTTAGTAGAACTCAATATGGTTGATTTTGATGTTATTTTGGGTATGGATTGGTTGCATGATTGTTTCGCCTCCATAGATTGTAGAACAAGGGTGGTGAAGTTTAACTTCCCAAATGAACCCGTTTTAGAATGAAAGGGGGGGAATTCTATTCCTGGAGGTCGTATCATTTCTTGTTTGAAAGCTTGTAAGATGATCTCTAAAGGGTGTTTTTACCATATTGTGATAGTCAAAGATTTAGACTCTGAGATTCCTCCCATTGAGTCAGTCCCCGTAGTCAGGGAATTTTCGGAGGTCTTTCCTAATGATCTTCCCGGTGTTCCTCCCGAACAGGAAATTGATTTTGGTATTGACTTGCTACCGGGTACAAATCCCATTTCAATTCCTCCTTATCGGATGGCTCCAGCTGAATTGAAAGAGTTGAAGGCTCAACTCAAAGATTTACTAGACAAGGTCTTTATTCGGCCTAGTATTTCTCCATAGGATGCTCCGGTTTTGTTTGGGAAGAAGAAGGATGGGTCCCTTAGAATGTGTATCGATTACCATCAGCTCAACAAAGTCACAATCAAGAACAAGTATCCTCTTCCTCGGATTGATGATTTATTTGATCAACTCCAAGGTGCGAGTTACTTTTCCAAGATTGACTTGAGATCGGGATATCACCAACTTAGGGTGAGAGGTGAAGATATTACCAAGACGGCATTTCAAACTAGATATGATCACTATGAGTTCTTAGTAATGTCCTTTGGTCTCACTTATGCTCCGGCGGCGTTTATGGACCTAATGAATAGAGTGTTTTGAAATTACCTAGACTTATTTAAAATAGTGTTCATTGACTACATCTTGGTATATTCGAAAAATGAGGGTGAACACATGGACCATTTGAGATTGGTGTTGCAAGTGCTTAAAGAACACCAATTGTTTGCCAAGTATAGCAAATGTGAGTTTTGGTTGAGGTCGGTAGCGTTTATTGGTCATATTATCTCTAGTAAAGGTGTGGAGGTTGATCCAAGAAAGACCAAAGCGGTGAAAACTTGGCCTAGACCTTTGGCTCCTACGGATATTAGGAGTTTCTTAGGCCTAGCTGGTTATTATATAAGGTTAGGGTTTCCATCCATTGCTTCCCCTTTGACAACCTTGACTCAAAAGAATGTGAAATTTGAGTGGTCAGAAGCATGTGAAAAGAGCTTCCAAATATTGAAAGATAAGCTTACTTCCGCTCCAGTATTGACTCTACCCGAGGGTACTAAGGGTTTGGTGGTCTATTGTGATGCATCCCGAGTCGGGTTGGGGTGTGTTCTTATGCAACATGGCAAAGTTAGAGCCTATGCTTCTAGGCAACTCAAAATTCATGAGAAGAATTATCCGACTCATGACCTTGAGCTAGCGGCCGTGGTATTTGACTTGAAAATATGGAGGCATTATCTTTATGGGGTTCATGTTGATGTGTATACGGATCATAAAAGTCTCCAATATGTATTCACTCAAAAGGAGTTGAATCTCCGGCAACGGAGATGGTTAGAGTTGTTGAAAGACTATGATATGAGTGTTCTCTATTACCCCGACGAAGCTAATGTGGTAGCAGATGATCTAAGTAGATTGTCCATGGGATGTGTGTCTCATGTGGAAGAATCCAAGAGAAACCTAGTGAAAGATGTTCATAGGTTGGCTCATTTAGGGGTTCGAATTGAATGTTCTCCAAATGGTGGTACATCATAACTCCGAATCATCTTTGTGGTTGAGGTGAAGTCTAAGCAACACCTTGATCCATTGTTGATAGAGTTGAAAGAATCGGTTCTTGGTAATATGAATGAGTCATTATCCCAAGGGGGGGATGGTGTTCTTAGGTACCAAGGGAGATTTTGTGTGCCTAATGGGGATGATTTGAGGAATAGGATCCTTGACGAATCTCATAGAGCCCGTTACTCTATTCATCCGGGTTCTACAAAGATGTACCATGACCTTAGAGAAGTGTCTTGGTGGGATGGTCTCAAAAGGGATATTGCGGAGTTTGTTGCAAAGTGTCCTAATTATCAACAAGTGAAGGCCGAACACCAAAAGCCGAGTGGTTTACTACAAGAAATCCAAATTCCTACTTGGAAGTGGAAAGATGTTAATATGGATTTTGTAGTAGGTTTGCCTTGAACTCGAAAACAATATGACACTATATGGGTGGTAGTGGATAGATTGACCAAATCCGCTCATTTTATTTTCGTTAATTCTACTTATTCGGCGGAAGACTATGCAAGGATCTATATTGACAAGATAGTGAGTCTTCATGGGGCTCGTTTATCCATTATATCAGATAGAGGTGCTCAATTTACCTCGCGGTTTTGGAGGTCTTTCCAAAGAGGTTTGGGTACTCAAGTGAAGTTAAGCACCGCTTTTCATCTTCAAACGGATTGTCAAGTGGAGCGGACTATTCAAACTCTTGAAGATATGCTTAGAGCTTGTGTCATCGACTTCAAGGGAAGTTGGGATGAGCACTTACCTTTGGTTGAGATCTCATATAACAATAGCTTTCATTTATCCATCTCTATGGCTCCTTATGAAGCCTTGTATGGTAGGAGGTGTAGGTCTCCTATTGGATGGTTTGAGGTTGGCGAGTCTTCGCTTCTTGGTCCAGATTTGATCTATAAGACTTTGAAGAAAGTTAATATCATAAGGAACCGGTTGCAAACAACGTATAGTCAGCAAAAGTCCTATGCTGATCATAGGAGAAGATACCTTGATTTTGAAGAGGGTGATAAGGTGTATTTGAAGATTTTGCCCATGAAAAGGTTGGTTAGATTTGGTAAGAAAGGAAAGTTAATTCCTTGTTATGTGGGTCCTTATGAAATCTTGCAAAGGGTTGGTAAGGTCGCATACGAGTTGAAACTCCCTAGTGAACTATCTTGGTGTTTCATGTATCCATGCTTAAGAAGTTCATTGGAAATCCCGAGTCCATTCTTCCTATAGAAGGTCTTGGTGTGAAGTATAACCTCTCCTATGAGGAGGTTCCGGTTGAAATCCTTGATCGTCAAGTGAAGAGGTTGAGGAAAAAAGAGGTGGCCTCCGTAAAAGTGTTATGGAGAAACCACCTAGTTGAGGGAGCAACATGGGAGGCCGATATTATCATCTCTTTGCTAATTAAGGTTAGTAGTTCTTCTTAATAATAATAAAAAATAATGAGTTGATTGCATTTGACTTGTTTTGCAAAAAATTATGCATAATTATAGTCAAAAGATTTATGCTTAAATGAATTATCATGGAAAAATGCTCTTTTGCCTGACTTGCACTTATTTGTGTATTTGGTATATTGTTGCCTTCATGATGTGATAGTGAGCATGTTGATATGTTGAGAAAGGAACTTTCGCATAATTGACTCTTTAATGATATGTTGAGCTCATGTTGTTGTTATGGGAAGGAAATTCCTCATGTTGTGGCTTTGAGCCTTATATGTGCAATATTGATATTTTGAGTCATTATGTAAATGCCATATTGTTATGTTGATTTGAATTATAACACATGTTGGTGAAGTATATTGTTGGTTGGGCTGCTAGTCTTGAGTCTATCCTTTTCCTTTTAAAAGTTTAGTGTCATTCGGGGACTAATGTTCCTAAGAGAGGGATAATGTAACACTACGAAAAATTCAAGACCTAAACTAGAGCCTAACGTGGGTGTCTAAATGTTTAAGTACTTTTTTTAAGACCTAAAATAATGTATATAAGACATCCAAGAAGTTTTAGACCCAAGACGTCAAAGAACGTCCACGACGTCCGGAAACTAGCTTAATTGAACTAGTTGACGTAGCTATGTTTGGGGATGGTTTCAGAGGGTCAAATGAAGTCCAAAACTTGTAAAAATACTTTTGTTAGGTAGAGTGTAGTATAGATAGTCTAAACATCCAACAATGACGCCCCAAGGACCACCCGAAGGGTCGTGGAGGAGGACCCCAACATGGGTGGGCAGGCTTCCAAAGCATCCTGCGAAGGGTCAAGAATCAGTGGGCTGCTGCACGACGTGCAGCCCACACGGACCTCACTGGTCCAGAAATTAATTATTTAGGAAAAAGTTGCGTGTTGGCCACACGACACGTAGCCACTTCCCAGATCCGGTAAAATCGTATTTTTGACATTTTGACTTCACTAAGAGACCATTTTAAGGGAGGATTGTTTTGGATAATTTAGGGGGTGATTATATATAGTCTAAGGGTCATTTTAATTCATTTTTCACTCATCCAAACCCAATTCCAAAAACAAAACCCAAAATCTCTCATCTCTCTCTACTTTCTCTCTCCCCAATTCCTCTATTGAAGAAGGAAGAAAGCTTAAAGAAGAGCATCAATCTCTCTAGGATTTCACTTCAATTTCGTGGATGAATCTTCATTAAGGTATGGGTTATTCACACTTGAGATTCCTTTTCCCAAGAGGTTCTCTCAAAGTTGATTTTCAAATTACCCAATTCCATGGGGTTTTCCAATTCTAATGGGTTTTCTTCTAAACTTCATATTGATGACGAATTGTGATTTTCTATGACTAACTGAGTATAGATTATTGATTAATTGATGTTAATTGATGAAATTTCATGTTGATCATGTTCCCTTCCGCAATTTCCCAAATCGTGGATCTTGGTCATGAATTGATGGGAATTGAATTATGAATTGATCATTAGACTTGTTTTATCTATTCTAATTCATCTATGGATTTATTAGGGTAATGTATTGTTAGGATTGTATAAATTCATGATGAACCCTAATTCCCCTAATCCCTAGGTTATGAATTGATGTTAATTGGGATAGTGATTATGCAATTGACCTAGTTCTTGTGTTAATTACTATTGATTGATGTTACTACACCTATTATTGGATGTAATTGGTTGGTTGATGGTAAGACCATGATGATGGGATTTTGAAGGAGATTTGGTAAGTCTTTATGATCCTAACCTTTACTTCAAGTATGATGGCTTGTGCTTGGTATGATGTTGAATTGAAATGTCTTGACTATGTGATTGTGAGATTATGCTTAAGATGAAATGATATAAGGTTGGTTATGAAGTACCTATACGCCTTATTATGAAATGATGATGATGATATGCTAATATCACATGTGAGAGTTGCCATGAAAGGATATTCTCATGCAATACCTATTGAGCTAAATGACAATGATTATACAAGGGATTAGACCCAATGACCTAAATTAAGTGTTGATTAATAAAGAAATACATTTCAAAAGGGACTCTATCTTAGCACCGAGTGAACTTGAAGATGAGGGGTGGAGCCTTTCCAAGAAGGGAAGGTAAGGTTCACCATAATACTCACGGGGTGGATAGCCTCATAGTCCAAAAAGGGCATAGAGTGATGTTTCCAAGACAGCCCCCAAACTCCATAAACTATATTGCCACCATAGGAATACTAGCTAGTGGATCCACCTAGATGGTATGTTCATGTTTGGTAGTACTTTGGCTGGTAGTCCGACTTCCATCAGTGTAAGGTTTTACAATACTGGATTCCACACTTAGCTCTTGTGGTCTATGTCGGTTAAGGCAAGTGTTCCCGAAAGTAAAATGAAGTAATGGGCTATACACTAACTAGGGTGACATGAGAGGTTTGACTTAGCCTACGTAGGGGTATGGGACTCTACCTATGCCTTGCACAAGTTTGCCATGAGGGGATACTTAGGAGGTTGTTCTTGTGTTCTTATAATGTGTATGCTATGAAGATGTTGACTTTACATGTTGATGATCCTATATGATGTTAGTTTCATTTATGAACATGCTATTGGTCTATATTGCTAAATATGATGATGGTTATTATGTATTCTATGTTATGTTAAGTTAGACATTATTTGTGGTTCTTTATTTTGTTTACTTGATTGAGTAAGGTTATGGGGCTTTGCTTGGTCATTGCACTTGTAGGCTAAATGGTGGTTTATGAGTAAGGGTCTTGCTTATATTATGATGTTATGAACTCTTGTATATGTTGACTTGACTATTTCTTGTTGATGTTGGTCTTGTGTCGTACATGGGTTTGACTTATGGATTATGTGATTATTGGCTTATATGTGTTCTTAATTGTACATAAGGCTTTTCAAAGTACTTTAGCATGGTTTTGACTAAAATGTCCTCTTTAGCATGATTTCACTTGTTTATGTGCATATACCCATACATAGTACAAGTGTGTACTAACCCATATTTGATGTTTACTACCAATGTAGGGTCCGACCGTTGATATTAGAGAAGGCTCGAAGATTACTTGGATTCTTATCTTCCATGTTTGGTAGGTCCTCATTTTCAAAGGACGATACCATTACTTACCTATTGGATGTTGTTTAGTTTCAAAGACACTTTGTTCATTCTCTTTCATTTAGTACTATTATTGTAAAGCCTATATGTGGCTATAATTATTGATGTAAGGGCTATGCCCAAATTATGATACTCTTATCTAGATGGTTTAATATGAGACAAAGTTATAGAATTCTTATGAGACTATCTTATATTATGTATGTGCAAAAAAAGTAGAAGACCATGTAATCTTCTTAGACGAAGGGTCTACGTATACTCGATAAGTATATTATGTGTATGTAGAGGTCTATGTAAACCTCAATGTAGAATTAATCGAAAAGTTTAAATTTTCCGCATTTTAACCGATGAATGTAATGATGTAAGTAAGAGGCTAGTCTTAGTCCTCTTCAAGGACGACTACGCCGGTTACGTCTAGGGGGTACCCCCCGGATGTGACATGCCTAGAGGCATAGGCTACTACTTTCCCATGTTGCATAAGGACACACCCTACTCCCACTCGGGATGCAATACAATATATAACGAAGCCCTTGGTACCCTCCGGTAATGTCAACACTGGAGCGGAGGTTAGCGTCTCTTTCAAGATCTGGAAGCTTCTTTCACATGCCTCCGACCACTCAAATTTCATACTATTTGGCATCAAATTAGTCAAAGGAGATGCAATGGACGCAAAATTATCCATAAACCTCTTATAATAACCCGCTAGACCCAAAAAGCTTCTAATGTCGATTAGAGTCACAATGGTCTAGGCCAATTCTTGACCGCGTTGGTTTTTCTGGGATCTACCTCAACCCCTTCACTAGAGATGATATGACCAAGAAACGCCACCGACGTCAACCAAAACTCACTTTTGCTATTGTAACAATCTAGAAAATTACATGTCTAGTGAGGAGCCTAGTAGGTTTTTAAGAATGCGTATTGGGGTACATAGGCATCCCAATGTCCAATATTGAGAATTATTGGGCATATTATAGAATATTGGCTTAAGGTGTTAGCCAATTTCTATATCTACACAAGTATGTGTAATATAATCCAAGCTTGTTTAATAAATGTACCTGCAATGAAGACCCTAAGATAAAAATACACATATTGATTCTCAACTTAACACATTAGGTACTAGGCATCCAAGTGTCAATCCTAGGTACCATAGCACATAACCATTTAAAATGATCATGTAGATTAAGCACTGCCCAAGGACATAGTGAGGATCCTTGGGACAATAAGTAAACATTCCAAATGAACCTTCCAGAATAGTTAGTTGGGAAAGTGCACGCAACACATGTGCAAGCACATGTGCAAACACACGTGCAACCGGCCAAGGGACCACTCTAACCGATTCGGTTAGGGCGGTTAGGGATAGGCACGCGTCCGGGTCAGCCCACATGGGGCCAAGCTCCCTAACCGGTCCTAGACCCTAAATAACTGACCTAACTAACTAACTAACCTAGGACAAACCAAAAATAACTAACTAAGGGACCCGACAACCTAAGACCTAATCGGGTGACACCAAACCGTGTAACTAACTAAGAGACAACGTAGTACCTAACCTAGGATGGTCCAAAGGGTTGGTTATGGTCCTACCAACTTAGGGGTACTTTAGTAATTACCCTAGGTTACTTAATTAATTAATTTAGCAACTTAATTAATTAATTTAATTGGAAAAAAACAAAACCACTAAGCAATTTCCAGATTTCGGTTAAGTCAAGTGTTCTTCTAATTCTAGTCAATTAATGAGGTTGGGATCGATCCCACGAGGAAATAGTTTAGACTTAACTTTATTCTATTATTACTACTATTTAACCAACTATTTTCCAAGAAAACAAAAGACAAAAAGGGGGCTTTTTATTTCTGAATTAAAGAAAATTATTAACTAAATTAAAGTAAACAACTAACAGATTCAAACATCGGAGTTTAATCAATTAATAAAAGTAACTAGGGATTAAGTGTTCCCCACATGTTCCTAACTTGATAACTCTAACTATAACAATTCTTTCCTAGTATCTTGCATGTAAAGTGATAAGTTATGTATCTCTAAATCCTTGGCCCGGCATCTAGAAAATTTCACTCCGCACCTTGGTCCGGCTACGTGTGTTGCTTTACCAACCCTTATCTTTACCTCATATTAAGCATTGTATTCGGTATTTGACTAAGTTATTACCTCGTACCAACCAATACTAGCCTATTAGATAGTCTACACTAAATCATGTTGATAATTCTTTTCCTATTATCTACCTCCTTGGTCCGGCAAGTAGCATTAAGGCGAGTTCTAACGTTGACCATCCGTTAAAAAGACTTCTACACGAAAGAATTATCAATACATGCAAGACACCATTCTAGAATTGTTATTTTAGTTATATTTTACCTTATTATTCCCCCATGGTTCCCACAACCCTAGCTATGGAGTTTAGTTACACATGGTCATATTACACAATTCATATTTTTAATGGAAGAATTCATGCACTTACTTTTATGAGAAAGAATAAAATCCAGAATTTAACTTGATTAATCAACACAAAACACCAACAATCAATTCCAGAAAAAGTATATCAATTACTGAAATTAATTCTTCAATACTTGAACAAGAGAACTAAAAATTATCAAAAAGTCTAACCCCAAAAACGAGGTTTTTCGAACTATTTATAATAAAAACAAAACCTAATCAAAAAAGGATTCTATTTACTAAAAATCTGTCCAAACGCGTCTGGATCGACGAACCTCGTGACGGACCGTCATGGAAACGACGGACCGTCATGGCCTCCGTCGTCCCATACTTCACACATTCTTCTGCTGCTTTCTTCATCCCCTCGACGGACAAGTATGACGGACCGTTTCAAGCACGACGGTCCGTCGAGCGTCTCCGTAATCCCACACTTGGTCAGACTTCCCCATCTTCTATCAGCAGCTTTTATCCTCACTATAATGCCACCTACGGACCGTCACAGCCTCGACGGACCGTCATGAGCTCCGTAGGTGGTCTCTTCTCTATTTCTTGCTCAAAAACTTCCGCATTCATCCTTGGACAGATTTTTTTCAAACAAAGAGAAACTTATATAAAAATCAACACAAAAAGGCTTTGGACACACAATAAACTTAAGGAAAAAGCATTAAAAGTACCGTGAAACCACGGTACATCAACACCATCAACTTAAATACGTTGTTTGTCCTCAAGCGACGCATTATGACTCACTACAAAATCTTTGTACACGAGTATCCATTTTTAGCATTTGCAATCATTTGGCTATCAATCCCGATCATTCTCATTATGTTCATGCATGTTATCACTATTAGGCATTGACTTATGTAGAATCAGACCATGACACAAACTCACTACGCATTGACACCTATCCTCTTCAATTTCTCACCGAGGTGCTAATATTTCCGGTATTGCAACTACTGTCCTCACATCAAATAACATCCTCATTTTTCACACAATGATTTCAGTTTGAGTATAAGGATTACTTTTTGACACTCACTCTCAGTACAAATCCACAACTCATTTATACATATTGCCATAGGCTTGCCCTTATTTTCACTACTTTAAGTTCGCCATACAACTCTTAGGATCACAATAGGACTTTTTAGGTATCCTTTAGTGACTTGTTGCCCACCTTGACATATCGACTAAACGCACCACCTTTCTATCATTCTATTTCGCCCAATTTCTCAATTTTCTTTTTACCTTGCTGTTTTCCCATTCTCATCCTTATATGTAAGTGAATTTTCTCTTTTCTTGTGTTTTATTATCAATATATATATATATATATATATATATATATATATATATTAGTCACTTCTGTTTTGTTCTTTCTTCTTCTTCATACTTTCAACCCCAATTTTCTGGAGTATTCCTTATAACAGCCACCCTCAACTCATGACTTTGCCATGAGTTAAGGTTCATAATACCCATGGTTGGGTCAGGGCCAAGACAAGGTTGCTTATTAGCCACCCTCAACTTATGTTTTTGGCATAAACTGAGGTGCACATGTCCAAGGAGGGACCAGGGCCAACACGTTGTTCCCCGAGAGGATCAGTTGGGATGAAAAAGAAAGATATGTTTTAGGCTCAAATCATTTGGATCAATAAAGGGTTAACTTCATTTGGTTTTCTGTTATTTTTTTAGGCTCAAGATTGACTATTTCGAACAAAGGCCTATGATCCTTTCCTAATTGTTTGTTTTGGCTCACTTTTAGCAAGACTAACCAGGCAAGTTCTAGCTCAGTATTAATGGTGGACATTCGAATTCACCTCGCACTCACTTGACATTCCTTACATTCCAAGATTATTAGACACCTAGTTCGAGTCTTAGATTCAGGATCATGCAGTAGTGTATCTTTGTTTCATGTTTCAAACCACACAATTATCAATTACTATGCCTAGTCATGCATCATTTTGATTATCGGGATATCATATTTGTTTTAGCCATCATGCTTCAGATTTATACTATGTACATAAGATATGACATGCCGGTTCAACAATAAAAGTAATCAATCTTTTAGGGAAAAAGAACACAGGCAAGAAAACCCCAAGAGAGGATCGTGAATTGGGCTACTCAGACTTCACCCTAACATTAACTTTCCATTTACCCCACCCCCCAAAAAAAAATGCAATTGTACCCAATGCATAAAAAAAAACTAAAGTACGTGAATGGTCGGTGAAGCAAACCTGAGGCGCAAAGCGCCGGCGATCAATAAGCTGGTGGGTCCGATTCCCCGGAACCCACTCCCTCCGTAGTCTGGACACCCTCATTAGTGTCCTCAGCAGCAACAGCACTATCAGTAGTGCCTCTCACTCTATCCACAACTCTGGAGCTAGACGCCCCGGCAGCTAACTCTACAGCCCTCAACGTACGAGCCTCCTCGTCAGCAATCGAGGCTCTCCTCGCAGCCTCCATCTCACGGCGCTCCTTCTTACTCGCCCTAGCCTCATCCTCCTCTCGACCTCTGCGCCTCTTGGCATGCTCTCGTGGGGGAGGTGGTGGAACATCAGAAGTGGCAAAAAGAGCAGCCATCACTGTGTCCTCAGCAGGCTCTGCAGAAGGGGCCTCAGACTCAGGCACCCTAGCCTCTAAGATAATATCAAAATCAGTCCTCAAACTCGCAACCGCAGCCTGAAGGGTCGACATGTCTACCGGAGGTGCTGGTCGGGCTAGTACTCGCAACTCAAAAGCCTCTAAGCGTTGATGCACCTCTGCGATCTTCCTCTCTGTGTGCTGTGTCATCTTGCGCTCCAAGCGCTCCTCTGCCTCAGCAATAGACCTCTGCATCCAAAGCTGGATGTGATGCAGAAGTGTAGCCATCTGTGCCTCGAGTTTCTGGACCCTAGCAAGTGGGACCAGAGTGGCAAAAGGAGCCGAGCGAGAGGAACTCGGGGCAGTGCTACTACCCAGGATAGACACAACCGGGGTAGTGTCAGTGGGTGCAGAAGCAGCCTGGGAAGCCGCATGAGCCTGCTCTATAGTATCTGCCAGGGTCTCACTAAGTGGGACCACCTCCGGGCGGGGCCCTCTGCGTGGAGCCAACTCATTGGCCTCATCCCTGATGAGGCCGATGTCAACATTGCCCTGCGGGGTCTTGAGCTGATCAATGTGCCAGATGGGCACACCTGCGGACCTGCATAAAGATAAAACCATGCAAGGAAAAGGGTAAGTCGTGGTGACCTTGAAGGCCCTCTCGTGCATGACCGCCTGTAGAAGCCAAGCGAAGTCAACCTCGAACCATGCCATCATTGCGGCCATAAGAACTGCACGATCCCATGTGACTATATTATCTGCAGCAGTGGGGGAAAGGCAGTGGCGGACTATCAACCATAGAAACTTGGCTGTAAAGGTCAAGTTGGCCTTCCTGATGGCTCCCTTTGGCTCCATTACCCAATCAGCAGCCTCTCCATCAATCGACAAGTGCTGGGCCATCCACCTCTTGGTGGTCTCTCTCAGCGATGGCTCACGTAAGAACCGGCCCTCTTTAACAATGTGCCACCGGTAGTCGAACTCGGCAGTGAGAGGTGTCCTGGTGGTATCAACATCCACGCCGTACAGATATCGGCGGCTGGCTGGCAGGGAGATTTCGATCTATATGCCGCGTACTCTGACATGATCAAGTGGGACCTGTTTGGCGGGGGCAGCCCGCCTGTCGATCTGTGATCGGAGAGTATCCACATAGGAGGCGTAAAACTCTCAGACCAACTCCTCACTATACCGGCCCAAAGGATGAGCCGTCCACTCTAATCGGTGTCTGGTGAAGAGGGTGTGGATATCCGGAATGGTGGGAAGACTACCCGTAAGGACCCACCTCTCCAGTATAATGGTCCGTGTCATGACGCCCTTATCATTTAGTAGCTTGGCGTCTGAATACACTTGGTATTGCCCGTCGACACACCACCGGTTGGGCTGGTCGGCAACCGGGGCAGGAACTCCAGTCGGTGAGCCTGGGGTGAAATCAATACTGTCAGCCTTATCTGCCGAGGTAGACTGTGCAACTGTGGCGTGTGCAGAGGCTTCTGCGGACCCGGAGGCTTCCTCCGACCAAGAAACTCCTAAGGAGCAGACGCTCCTTCATCTTGGACAGCTGACCCAAAAGTGTGCCGATCAGTGTGCGCTCCTCATCAGACAGGGAGGCAGTGACTACGCCGGACACCACCTTTTTGGGCGTCGCTCTGGTTGCACGTGCAGCTCGTACTGGAGTGGCAGTGCCTGGGGGCACGTACTCAGGATCATGCTCATCATCCGAGTCTATAACCAGTCGGGCAGAATGGGCGACATATTTGGAATGCCCACGTGCGTAAACGCGATCTTGTTTTGGTGCCATGAGAGGTCGTACCTGTAAAGAATCATTATTAGTACTAGAAGGACCAAACAAGATGATAAAAAATGAGACAAAATACACATAAAATCAAAGCAGTAATGACAGCTCTGTAGTTGCAGTGAGGCACGACGGACCAGGTAACGGCCCGTCGTGAGTATGACGGACCGTCGTGGGGTCTGTCATGTAATACTTAACAATATAGACTCTTAGAAGGAAAGTCTCTGACTGGTACAACGGTTGAGCAGGACGGACCGTCGTGGGCACGACGGTCCATCGTGGATGTCCGTCAGTGGACAATTAGAAAAAGTATTGAGACCCTTCTTCCAGGGGTCTCTGACCATCACGATGGTTGAGCAGGATGGACCGTCGTGGGTACGATAGTCCGTCACATGTGTACGTCACTGGACACTTAGAAAAAGTATTGAGACCCTTAGGACAGGGGTCTCTGACAACCAAGACGGTTGTGCAAGACGGACCGTCGTGGGCGATGGTCCGTCACATGTGTCCGTCAGTGGACACTTAGAAAAAGTATTGAGACCCTTAGAACAAGGGTCTCTGACAACCAAGACGGTTGTGCAGGACGGACCGTCGTGGGCATGACGGTCCGTCACATGTGTCCGTCCGTGGACACTTAGAAAAAGTATTGAGACCCTTAGAATTGGGGTCTCTGACAACCATGACGGTTGTGCAGGACGGACCGTCGTGGGCATGACGGTCCGTCACATGTGTCCGTTGGTGGACACTTAGAGAAAATACATTGTGGGGTGTTGGGACGAACCCTATGATGGTCTGTCGTGGTTACGTCGGTCCGTCATCGGGGTCTCGTTCTGTCATTCAGAGACAGAACTGGGGATCCCACAATCAACCCAAGTGATTCAAACCAAAGACCCAACATTTACCTACAGCTTTCTAACCCAAATACCTATCAAATTTACAAGGCTAAAGCACCCATTTCTCGAGTTTTATCAAGGCAATTCGTGGGACTAATAACCTAGGTCAGACAAGATTTGGTCAAAGATCAAAGACCCACAAAAAGAAATATGCAAAAAGTAAATTAAAAACCAAAATGAAGAGTAAATGGGTAGAGTTCAGAAGCACATACCTTGGAAGAGGAGAAAACAAAACGGAAGTGAGGCACCCAATTATGAAGATGAGAATCACAGCAGCAGACTCCGACCAAGAAAGGAGAATTGGGGATGGGGAAAATGAGAATGTGGGGATTTTGGGAAGGGAAGGAAGTTGAAAAGGGAGGAAATGGGAGAAAGAGGGAAAGAAACGGTTGAATGAAGGGGTGGGGAGTTTAAAAAGGTTTAAAACTTTTAAAATTCCCCAGCCGGGTCCAATGGGGTTGCTGGATAATGAAGCGACGAGACCCCGACGACGATCCGTCACATCTGTGATGGTCCGTCATAGGTTCCGTCGCATGTGCCCTAATTTTTCAAAGAAATAAAGAACGTACCTGGCACGACGGAGTCATGCGACGGTCCGTCACATGCATGACGGTCCGTCGATGTATCCGTCAGTGAATGTGGCAGAGTAATTTTCTGCAGAACTTCCTGGAGATGTGCTACCGGAAATATTAAAACCCATTAGTAGAAAATGCTACCATTACTAGAAAGAAAACTATAATTTGGTTAGATGATACATATTGGGTTGCCTCCCAACCATCGCCTGATTTAACGTCGCGGCACGACTGAGGACACTCGATTACTTAGACTTCATCAAGATGGTATGCCTCAATCACCTCATTTGCCGATTCCGCATGCCCTATATAGATTTTTAGACGTTGTCCATTCACCTTAAACCGCACACCTTCCTTGTTTTCCAACTCAACCGCTCCATGAGGGAATAGTTGAGTGATCAAGTAAGGGCCAGTCCATTGGGACTTGAGCTTGCCCGGAAACAAGCGCAACCTAGAGTTGAATAAAAGCGCCGAATCCCCAACCATAAACTCTCGTTTCTCGATGTTTAGGTCATGGTACTTCTTCATCTTTTCTTTGTAGAGGGCTGAGATTTCATAAGCTTTTAGGCGAAATTCATCGAGTTCATTCAACCCATTTAACCGTTGTTTTGCAGCTTCGTTCCAGTCCATTTTTAACTTCTTCATAGCCCACATGGCTTTATGCTCTAATTCAATCGGAAGATGACAAGCTTTCCCATATACTAGTTGGTATGGGGACATACCTATGGGAGTCTTATATGCTGTCCGGTAGGCCCAAAGAGCATCATGAAGCCTCCTTGACCAATCTGTTCTACTAGCATTCACTGTTTTGACAAACTCTGTTTGATCTCCCTATTTGACACTTCAACTTGCCCACTAGTTTGAGGATGGTAAGGAGTGGCCACATTATGGCGAACCCCATGCTTCTCCAATAATCCCTTGAACAATTTGTTGCAAAAGTGGGATCCCCCATCACTAATAATTGCCCGTGGGGTACCAAATCGAGAGAATATATTCTTTTTCAAGAACGCAGTGACACTCTTCCCCTCATTGTTTGCGAGGGAGATAGCTTCCACCCACTTAGATACATAATCAACTGCTACTAAAATATACTTCATTCCATGAGAACTCACAAACGGACCCATAAAGTCAATACCCCAAACATCAAATAACTCAATCACAAGAATGGGGTTTAGAGGGAGCTCTTGCTTTCTTGAAATGCCGCCATCTCTTTGGCATCTATCACACGCTTTGGTGAACTCATGAGCATCTTGATGAATAGTTGGCCAATAGTAACCACATTGTAAGATCTTATGAGCAGTCCGGATACCACTATGATATCCACTAAAGGGTGAGGATTGGCATGCCTCTAAAACGCTCAACATCTCAACTTCTGGCACACAACGCCGAATAAGCCCATCAGCACAGCTCCTATATAAGTATGGTTCATCCCAAAAGAACTTCTTCACATCGTACATGAACTTTTTCCTTTGATGAAAGGACAAGTCCGATGGAACAATATCACTAGATAAATAGTTTGCAAAATCTGCGAACCATGGAATCAAGTCTTGTGAGGCATCCAATACATGCTCATCGGGGAACGTGTCATCAGTATCAGTCTTATCCCCCAACTCTCTCATAGCTTCATCTTCTAGACGGGACAAGTGATCAGCAACTTGATTTTCGGTCCTTTTCTATCCCTTACCTCAAAGTCAAATTCTTGCAGTAGTAATACCCAACGAATCAACCTCGGTTTTGCATCCTTCTTTGCCATCAAATATCTCAAGGCTGAATGGTCAGTATGCACTATAACTCTAGTACCTAGCAAATAGGGGCAAAATTTTTCAAAAGCAAATACTACTGCAAGGAGCTCTTGCTCAGTTACTGTATAGTTCTTCTGAGCTTCATTGAGGGCTTTACTAGCATAGTAAATGGGATGAAGGATTTTGTCCCTTCTTTGTCCCAATATCACACCAAGGGCAACCCCACTAGCATCGCACATCACCTCAAATGGACTGCTCCAATCCGGAGAAATAATGATAGGTGCAGATACAAATTTTTCTTTTAGCTCGCTGAATGCTTTAAGACAGGATTCATCAAAATAAAATTTACAATCTTTCTCCAGCAGTTTGCACAACGGATGTGCAATTTTTGAGAAATCTTTGATGAATATCCTGTAAAAACCTGCATGCCCAAGAACGCTTCTCACACCTTTTACAGAGATAGGTGGAGGCAGTCTCTCTATTACCTCGACTTTGGCTCGATTAAACTCTATGCCCTTTTCTGAAATGCGATGACCCAAAACAATACCTTCTTTTACCATGAAGTGGCATTTTTTCCAATTGAGTACTAAATTGCAGTCTTCACATCTCTTAAGAACCTCAGATAAATGGCTCAAACACCGCTCGAATGATTCACCAACCACAGAGAAATCATCCATAAAAACCTCAATAGTATCTTCCACCATGTCGGAGAATATTGACATCATACATCTCTGAAATGTGGAGGGTGCATTGCACAACCCAAACGGTATTCTCTTGAACGCAAAGGTCCCATATGGACAAGTAAAGGTGGTTTTCTCTTGATCTTCTGGTGCAATAGAAATCTGATTATACCCCAAATAACCATCAAGAAAACAGTACCACCCTTTTCCAGCAAGTCTATCCAACATCTGATCCATGAAGGGCATAGGAAAATGGTCTTTTTCGGTCCATGAGTTTAATTTTCGGTAATCCATACACACCCTCCATCCAGTCACCGGTCTCATTGGAACAAGTTCATTTTTTTCATTGGGGACCACAGTCATTCCCCCTTTCTTAGGTACACACTGAATAGGGCATACCCAACTACTATCGGCGATCGGATATATTACTCCGGCATCCAACCATTTAATGATTTCCTTCTTCACGACCTCTTGCATAGGTGGATTTAAGCATCTCTGGTGCTCAATACTTGGCTTATGATCGGGCATGAGTTGGATTTTATGAGAACAAATACCAGGAGGGATCCCAATAATGTCCGCAATAGTCCACCCAATAGCATTTTTGAACCTTTTTAGCACTTTGACCAAACTCTCAACTTGTTGTTCATTCAGGTCTGATGCAATGATTACTTGCAATGTGTCATCGTTTCCTAAGAATTCATACCTGAGATGAGGTGGGAGAGCTTTTAGTTCTAACTTTGGAGCCTCCTCTATAGATGGTTTCGCTGGTGGAGACTCGCGATTCTTCATGTCTAGCTCATATTTCTTCGGTTTAAACCAAACATTACCACGATCAAGAGCAGCGACTAATGACACATATTCTTCAATGCAATCATTATCAAAATACATTATCACTGCCGCCAGTGCTTCTACACCTAGACGTTCTTCTGTTTGTGTCTCGGGTGACTTACCAACTTTGTAGGATATAGCATATACCGATTGGAGCTCACCACTCTGCCTCATGGACCTACAAATATTGAAGGTCACTTCTTCATTGTTCAACCGAAATTTCATTTGCCCCTTTTCCATATCAACTAAGGCTCTACCCGTAGCAAGGAATGGCCTCCCAAGAATAATAGGCACCTCAAAATCGACTTCACAATCAAGAATAACAAAATCTGCTGGAAATATGAACGACTCCACTTTTACTAGCACATCGTGGAGTATCCCTATATGCCTTTTTACTGTTCCATCGGCCATCAGTAGCCGCATCGCAGTGGGCTTTGGATCACCCAAACCCAACTTCTTGTAAATCGAGAGGGGCATGAGATTTATGCTTGCCCCCAGATCACATAGTGCTTTCGCAAAATGTAATAACCCGATTGTACAAGGAATAGTGAACGCACCCGGATCTTCTTTCTTCTGCACTAAAGATCTTGTAGCAATAGCACTACAATGCTGCATTCTATCATCATCCTCAAAAGTGACCGATCTTTTCTTTGGAACCAGATCTTTCATAAACTTGGCATGACCGGGCATTTGTTCTAGAGCTTCTACCAAAGGGACATTGATAGAAAGCTGCTTCAACATTGTTATAAAACGCCGATATTTACCATCCTCGGTCTTTTTCACTAATCTTTGAGGAAAGAGGGGGGGGGGTTTAGGCATGGGAGTTACCGTTTTAGGCGTTTCAGCATCTTTTTCAGTGTTATCTTCTACTTCATCACTAACCTCTACCACTTTATCATTATCTCTCATCACCTTTTCCACAATAGATGGCATAGGAGGGTCAATGGTTTGCTTACCACCCCGAGTAGTAATTGCCATACATTGTCCATCATTTTTCGGATTTTGGATAGTGTTGCTAGGGAGAGTGCTCGGTTGCCGTGTGTTCACAGTCGCAGATAATTGGGCCACTTGCAACTCAAGCTGCTTAATCGATATTCCATGTGTATTGACTTTTTGCCCAATACCCGCTACGTCACTTCTTAACTCTTTCGTGTGCTCATCACTAGCATCGAACCTCATCATCATTTTGTGTAACATATCCTCAACTCACGCCATACTACCTCCACCATCCCTAGAAGCAACTTTACGATTTTGAGGAGGAACATAGGGCCCACTCCTATCATTTTTGTTACCATAGTTACCCCTGTTGAAGTTGTTATCGTGGTTGTAATTTCCATCACGAACATAATTAACCTCACGGTTATAGTTACCATAGTTCCGACCTTGGTTCCCTTGACCTTGGCGCCAATTCTCCTGATTGGAGCCTTGGGCATTTGGTCAGAAACCCCCCGTCTGATCATTAATTTATAGGAATCCTCCTCATAATAATATTCATCAGTTGGTGGTGGTGGTTTAGACAAGTAGTTCACCGCATTTATCTTCTCTGCACCCCCAGTGACATGTTTTAACACCAACCCAAGCTCAGTTCTCATTTGAGCCATCTCTTCACGAATCTCATCTGTGGCTGGGTTGTGTGTGGATTGCAATGCAAAGGTATTTCTCCTAGTATCTGACTTCCTAGTACTCCATGCTTTATTATTCCGGGAGATTTTCTCTAACTTTTCAGCAATCTCAGCATAAGGACACTCCCCATAAGAACCACCTGCTATCGTATCCAATACCGCTTTATTATTATCATCCTGTACCCGATAGAAGTATTCTTTCAGTGACTCATCATCTATGCGGTGATTGGGGACACTTCTCAAAAACGAAGTGAACCTATCCCAAGAACTGCTAACTGACTCTCCTGGTAGTGCTACAAAGTTGTTCACTTTGTCTTTGTGATTTAGTTTCTTGGAGACCGGGTAGTAACGTGCTAAGAAAACGTCCCTTAGTTAGTTCCAAGTGAAAATTGAGTTATAAGGGAGCTCAGTGAACCATATTGCAGCCTCTCCCGTCAGTGAGAGAGGAAATACTCTTAGCCCTATTACATCCAAATTCAAATCAGGCCTCCCTACAAAGCTTTTACACACTGCCCTCACCTTAGCTATATGGGCATGTGGGTCCTCAGAAGGTAGCCCTGAAAACAAACCTCTAGCAGTGAGCATTTGCATTAGACTATTAGTTACCACAAAGGTGTGACCTTCTGGTAGAGGAGGCAAGACAAGTGGCCCATCAGAGTCTGCAATATTATCATAACTTCTGTAGTATTCTTGAGGACGTGGAGCGGGATTTTGTCCCCTTTGTGCATCTTGACCAGGATTATCAGGTAATAATCGACCATGAGCATCAACTGGAGCTGGGATGTTATGGTTTGGATCATCATCATTTATACCCAAGTTTTGATTCATATTGCGTAGTGTACGCTCTAACTCATGATCGTAGGAAAACAAGGGTTCTCTTCCTCTCCGTGTATTTGGCATACAAGGAAGTTAGTTCTGCAAGAATAAAAAACAACAGAAAAAGTAAAATCAGAAAAACATTGACTAAAATTTAGTAATAAGTTTAAGTTAATCTAAAAGCTACATTCCCCGGCAGCGGCACCAAAATTTGATACGCTCAAACTTACTTCTCAAATAAGAAGTAAAGCGGTCGTATCAAGTAAAGAACCCAACTAATGAAGTTGGGATCGATCCCACGAGGAAAATAGTTCAGACTTAACTTTATTCTATTATTACTACTATTTAGCCAACTATTTTCCAAGAAAATAAAAGACAAAAAGTTTTTTTTTTATTTCTGAATTAAAGAAAATGATTAACTAAATTAAAGTAAACAACTAACAGATTCAAACTTCGGAGTTTAATCAATTAATAAAAGTAACTAGGGCTTAAGTGTTCCCCACAGGTTCCTAACCTGATAACTCTAACTATAACAATTCTTTCCTAGTATCTTGCATGTAAAGTGATAAGTTATGTATCTCTAAATCCTTGGTCCGGTATCTTGAAAATTTTACTCCGCACCTTGGTCCGGCTACGTGTGTTGCTTTACCAACCCTTATCTTTACCTCATATTAAGCATTGTAATCGGTATTTGACTAAGTTATTACCTCGTACAAACCAATACTAGCCTATTAGATAGTCTACACTAAATCATGTTGATAATTCTTTTCCTATTATCTACCTCCTTGGTCCGGCAAGTAGCATTAAGGCGAGTTCTAACGTTGGCCATCCCTTAAAAAGACTTCTACACTAAAGAATTATCAATACATGCAAGACATCATTCTAGAATTGTTATTTTAGTTAGATTTTACCTTATTATTCCCCCATGGTTCCCACAACCCTAGCTATGGAGTTTAGTTACCCATGGTCATAATTACACAATTCATATTTTTAATGGAAGAATTCATGCACTTACTTTTATGAGAAAGAATAAAATCCAGAATTTAACTTGATTAATCAACACAAAACACCAACAATCAATTCCAGAAAAAGTATATCAATTACTGAAATTAATTCTTCAATACTTGAACAAGAGAACTAAAAATTATCAAAAAGTCTAACCCCAAAAATGAGGTTTTTCGAACTATTTATAATAAAAACAAAACCTAATCAAAGAAGGATTCTATTACTGAAAATCTGTCCAAACACGTCTGGGTCGACGGACCTTGTGACGGACCTTCATGGACATGATGGACCGTCATGGCCTCCGTCGTCCCATACTTCACACATTCTTCTGCTGCTTTCTTCATCCCCTCGACGGACAAGTATGACAGACCGTTTCAAGCACGACGGTCCGTCGAGGGTCTCCGTTCCAAAACACTTGAACTTCTTGGAATTTGGGTACTGGACTACTTCTCTGATCATCACAACGAACAAGAAGGACGGACCGTCGTGGCTATGACGGTCCGTCATGGACTTCCGTAATCCCACACTTGGTCAGACTTCCCCATCTTCCATCAGCAGATTTTCTCCTCACTATAATGCCACCTACGGACCGTCATAGCCTCGACGGACCGTCATGAGCTCTGTAGGTGGTCTCTTCTGCATTTCTTGCTCAAAAACTTCCGCGTTCATCCTTGGACAGATTTCCTGCAAACAAAGAGAAACTTATATAAAAATCAACACAAAAAGTCTTTCGACACACAATAAACTTAAGGAAAAAGCATTAAAAATACCGTGAAACCACGGTACATCAATACCCTATCCACACAAACTTGTGAACGTAATAGCATTGTATAAGAGGTTATAATGATCATAAAGAATGATGCAAGACTATCAATTAACGTGAACAAGCTAAGATGAGTAATGAAATAACTAAAAGCTTAAGTTATGAAATTGACCTAATATAGAGTGTTAAAAGAAGTGAGACAAGTCTCAATTACACTTAATCAATTATGTCAAAGTTACTCACATTAGGGGGTGCTAGAGTCCGTGAGACAAGTCTCACTCGCACCATATGTCTCCTAGTCTTCGAAATATGTTTAGCCAACATAGGGGTACTAGCGGGTGGATGCCTTCACCTAAAAATGCTAGCCGTAGGTTTCAGTTTGGCCGGTGATTCCACCTCTTTTTGGTGTGGGGAAGACACCGGATTTCATGTTTAGCTCACATGATCTATGTCGGTTAAATATCAGGAAACTATCCTGTTCACTATAGCTGTGAACCCCTCTTTTTGGTGTGGGGAAGACACTGAATTGGTCTCACTTTAGCCGGTGAACCCCCTTTTCGGTGTGGGGTAGACATAGAACTTGGTTCACCTTAACCGGTGAACCACCCCTTTTCGGTGTGTGGGAGACACTGGATTTCATGTTAGCTCACATGATCTACTTCCGTTAATGCTAAAGGTTCTTTAAAAAAAGTAAGAAATAATGAAAGTACCATGTTCAAAGTGAACAACAGAGCAAAGAAGTAGAAACGTAAGTTCATAGTGAACTAAGTAAGGCAAGAGCTTGAGAATATCAATCAATAATGTTGATAAGAATGAAATTTTATCAAGTTAGTGGTTTATGACAATAGTGGAGTATGAATACATGCCTCAAAGATTATTATATTAGGTTAACAACCAATTAATGGGCGTAGCCAATAAAGATTGGCTTATATATATTCATCCCCATTTAACAAGAATAAAGAAATCTAACTTGTAAGTAATGTAGCCAAATCATTTCCTTAGTCTTGTGAATTACTTACTCGATTTATTGTTGGTATGAGACTACAATGAATAATGCACTTGTAAGTAAAACATAGGATCAAAGGAGATCATTGAACTACACAACAAGAAGAAGAAAATACTGAAAAATAATCTAAGTCTGAGAATAGAAGCTCTCGGCCTAAGAGGGCCAAAATAATAAACTTTTGTTTAAGTTGTTCTAAAATTATGTTCATGATTCCAACGTCTTATGTTCATATACAAAATGAGTTGTGTTCCTTAATTGCATGAGAACATGTCATAATCATAGCATCAATCACGATTAACGAATTAAGAAATTAAGTGACTTAACTTTCCAGAAACGACATGTTATTTTAGGAAGAGCTTTCCTTGATCATATCCCTTATGTGTTTATGTGTATACGCCCATACTTAGTACACGTGTGTACTAACCCCATATATTATTACTATTTTTATAGGTGCAGGTTCTAAAGAAGATTGAAGATTCGACTAAGTAGTTTGGATTAGCGATATCCAGACTTTGGTAGGTACTCTTGAGTTCGAGGATGCTACACTTTATTATTCTAGCTTAGTACATTAGATATAGCTAGTGGTTGCTGTCCCTAGCGTTTATTTTCAAATATTTGTTCAAGAGTTTGTAATAAGGCCTATTGGCAAACTATTATTATTATTATTACAATCATTTATTTCAATTGTTTAATCTTTAATAGATGGTTGTTTAGTTTGAGCTATTAGAATATCACTCTTATGCAGTACTATATGAAGTCTGTGTATACTTCGATAAGTATTAAAAAGTTTTAAATTTTCTGCAAACTTAACTGTATGATTGTAATGAAAGCTAAGAAGAGGCTTGTCTGCGACCTCTAAGAGGTTAACGTCGCCGATCATATTCGGATTCCAGAATCCAGGTGTGACAGCTATACTTGGTGAATAGTTGATTCTCCTTAAGCACTTGTAACACCACCCTTAAATGGTCCATGTATTCTCCCTCATTTTACGAATATACCAAGATGTTGTCAATGATGACAATGACAAATGAATCTAGGTAACTTCGAAATACCTTATTCATGAGATCCAAACGCTGCTGGGGCATTAGTGAGACCAAAAGTCATTACTACGAACTTATATTGACCATATCTAGTTCAGAATGCCGTTTTTTGTATATCTTCACCGCTCACCATAAGTTGGTGATACTCTGATCTCAAGTCAATTTTAGAAAAGTAGCTTGCCCCTTGGAGTTGATCAAATAAGTCGTCAATCCGAGGGAGAGGATACTTGTTCTTAATAGTGACTTTATTGAGTTGGCGATAATCAATGCACATTCTAAGGGACCCATCCTTCTTCTTCATAAACAAAACCGGAGCGCCCCATGGAGAAATAGGTCTAATGAAGTCTTTGTCTAGTAATTCCTTGAGTTGAGCCTTCAATTCTTTCAATTAGGCCAGAGACATCTCAAAAGAATGAATTGAAATGGGGTTGGAATCCAGCAACAAGTCAATACCAAAATTATTTTCCCGTTCGGGAGGGATTCTGGGAAGATCATTAGGTAATACCTCCAAAATTCCCTTACTACATCGATTAACTCAATGAGAGGATTCTCGGAGTCTAAATATTTAACTCTTACAATATGGTATAGACACCCTTTTGAGATCATTTTACAATCCTTAAGACAAGAAATAATACGCCCTCCAGGAATAGAATTCACCCCTTCCACTCTAAGACAGGTTCATCTGGAAAATTAAACTTGACAATTTTTTTTCTATAATCAATGGAAGCAAAACAATCATGCAACCAATCCATCCCCCAAATGACATCAAAATTGACCATATCAAGTTCTACTAATTCATCATGAGTAACTCTATTGGGAAAAGTTATAGGAAAATTTCTATATACCCTCCTTGCAACCACCGACTCACTAACCGGGGTAGTTACCATGAAGGGTTCATTTAGAATATTGGGCAAAATATCAAACTTTCTTGCTATCAAGGGAGTAACAAAAGATAATGTAGCATCCAGATCAAGTAAATCATATACATCAATAGAGAAGACTTGTAACATACCGGTCACCACAGAGGGAGAACTCTCTTGTTCACCCCTAGAGCGAAGAGCATAAAAGCGATTCTTCTTTGGAGCATCAACATTGGAACCACTTGCTTGAGCTTGCCCGCTACCTTTGTCTTGCCCCTTCAAATTAGGGCAATCCCTAACCTTGTGGACACTCTTGCCACTCCCAAAGCAATTGTCTGTCCGAATAAGGCAATCACCATAATCTTTCTTGCCACACTTTCCACAAGTTAGCTTCTTGCTTGGTGAGATAGTACCTCTTTCCTTTTGAAACTTAGGGTTAGACACCCTATAATCACGATCCTTGGGAAATTTGGTAGGAGCGTGATTAGAAAACCTCTTCTTGGATTTATCACGAGCCTTTATCTCTCCATCGGTCATCGGTGGAGGAACAACCAAACCTTGTTCACCTATAGTAACTTCTTCAAGTGGAGGCACTTGGTTGTCATTAGCTCCCACTTTAGCCATTTCTTCTTCAGCCCTTCTAGCAGCTGCTCTTCGATTATTCATACCTATAACCACGATACAAGGTTTAGGTGAAAGCAAATAATAATACTCTAGAGGCACGATATATGAATACAAGAGGATGAGAGTTTCTAAGCATCACATAGTCTGTCATTCATAAGTGTGGTGCGATTCACAATTATGAATAAGAATCTACATAGACGTGGTGTAATGAGACAACATTTCTAGGGATATTCAACCTCATGCTCTGATACCAAGATTGTCACATCCGGGGAACACCCTCTAGACCTAACCGGTGTCGTCGTCCTCGAAGAGGACTAAGACTAGCCTATTAACATTCATCATTACATTCATAGGTTAAAAAGGTGGAAAATTTAAAACTTTTATTCTACACTTTCATGAGGTTTACATAGACCTCTTGCATACACATAACATATTCATATCGAGTTTACGTAGACCCTTTATATAAGAAGATTACATAGTCTTCTACTTTTATGGCGCGCGCGCGCGCGCGCACATACACACACACACACACATATATATATATATATGTATATATATATATAAGGTACAATAAAGTCTTTAAACGGATGTCTAATATCATAACCATCTAAACAAGAGTATAACAATTGGGCATAGCCCATACATCAATACAATAAAAGCCTTATACAATCATAGTACTCAATTAAAGAGAATGAACAAAGTTTCTTTAAGACTAATCAACATCCAATGCTAGAAAGTGGCATTCTCCTCGAAGTGGTGAGGACCTACTCAACTTGGAGAATGAGGATCCAATTCCTTTTCAAAAGTCGTCACGAACCCTTCAACAATCGGAACCTAAAATGATAGGGAAAATGGGAGAAATGGAGTTAGCACATCACTTATACTAAGTATGAAATTATATAGACATACGATATAGCAATCATGCTAAAAAGGGACATTTTATTAAAGAATGCTAACTTACTTTGAAAAGCATTACGCACATTCAAGAGCCAATACAAGTCAATAGCACATCATCATTAAGACAAGACCATGAACATCACAAGACCAATAATACTAAGTCTAGTCAAGTCAACATGCATATCAACATAATTGAGCACATAATCAAGAAAACTCTATCATCGAGTTATAATATAAACAAGCATGTATAAGATTTCATAACATCATAACAAAAGCAAGACCATTACTCATGCGTAACATTCCAGAAAATTACATGTCTAGTGAAGAGCCTAGTAGTTTTTTTTAAGAATGCATATTCGGTGTACATAGGCATCCCGGTGCCCAATATTGAGAATTATTGGGCATAGTATAGAAAATTGGCTAAGGGGTGTTAGCCAATTTATATATATACCTGATACGCTCAAATTTTACTTCCCTAAAGAAGTATAAGCGGTCCTATAAAGTAAAGAACCCAATTGTTAGGTTGGGGTCGATCCGACGAGGAAAATGATTTAGACTTAACTTTAATCTACTATTACGTCTATTTAGTCAAGTCCTTTCCGAAAATAGTTAAATAAAAGGGGGGGGGGTTGTGTAACAAAAATGTTCAATTAGTTCTAAGTAAACAAGTAGCAAGATTAAAACTTTAGTCTTATGAAGTGATGAGAGAAACTAGGGCGTAAGTGTTCCCCATAGGTTCATTAACACGATAATCCTAGCTATAACAACTCTTTCCTAATGTCTTGCATGCGAAGTGGTAAGTTATGTATCTCTAATTCGTTGGTCCGGCAACTAGAGAATTTCACCCTGTACCTTGGTCCGGCTACGTGTGTTGAATTTCTAACCCTTACCCTTACCTCATATTAAGCATCATATTCAATGTATGGCTAAGTTACTACTTCGCACCAATTGAGACTAGCCTATTAGATAGTGTATACTAAATCTATGTTGATAATTCTTTTCCTATTAACTACCTCCTTGGTTCGGCAAGTAGAAATAGGGCATGTTCTAACGTGTCCACTCGTTAAAAAGCATTCTAAATGAAAGAATTATCAATACATGCAAGAACCTATTCTACAATTGTTATTTAGCTAGTTTTATCTTGTTAATTACCCATGGTTCCCACAACCCTAGTTGTGGATTTAGTTACCCATACTTAGAATTACACAATTCATTGTTGTTAAACAAGAATTCATGTACTTACTTTGACAAGTTTGAAAAAAATCCAGAAATATCACTTGAATTAACGAAAATATTGTAAGAATCGATTCCGGAAACTTGAAGTAATTCCTAAAATCCAAAGTTCAACTTCCAATAACAAGAGTATGAAAATTAGTAAAAAGTCTAACCCCAAAAACGAGGGTTTTAACCCTATTTATAATAATGAATTCCTAAATTAAAAGGAGTTTTAAATAAGGAAAAATCCCATCGACGGACCGTCGACAGCCTCCATCGGTCCACACTTCACTTTTTCTGCGGCCTTCACTTCTGCATCCTTTCTGTTACAATCGACGGACCACCATCACGGTCCATCGTCTCACTTACGGTCCGTCGATGCCTCCTTCCTTCCACACTTAGGATTTCTTTAATTCGTGTACTGGGACTACTTTCTGTTAGAAACGATGATTTGCCAGGATGGTCTATCGATCAGTCGACGGACCGTCGATCCTTCCATAGCCCCACACTTGGTCAGATTTCCCCGAGTTGCTTCCACATGCGTGTACCTCCAGTCTACGATCACCACCTACGGACCGTCGATGGGTCGATGGACCGTCGATGGCTTCGTAGGTCATCACTTCTGCACTGATTTCAGCAGTCTTCTACATTTCCGCTTTGGACAGCTTTCCTGCAAACACATATAAAAATATATTAAAATTACTACAAAAAGGCCTTAGACACACACTAAACTTAAGGAAAAATCATTGAAAGTACCGTTAAACCACGGTACATCAACACCCTCAACTTAAATTCGTTGTTTGTCCTCAAGCGACGCACTATGACTCACCACAACACCTTTGTACAAACGTATACTCTTTTAAGCTTTTGCAATCATATGGCTATCAATCCCAACTATTTTCATTACTTTGATTCATGATTTCACTCTTAGGCTCACTAGGCTCATCCATGTGGATCATACCATGACACACACTCACCACGCCGACACCTCTTATTCTTTTATCTCTCACAAAGGCACCAACTTTCCAATATTGCAACTAGTGTTCTCACTTCAAAAGATATCCTCCCTTTTTCGCTCAGTGATTTAAAATTTTGGTATAAGGATCATTTGTCAACACTCACAACGACTTCACACCTAGTTGGTACTTGTCGCCATAGGCTTGCCCTTATTTTCACTGCTTAAGTTCATCATATTAGACTCTTAGGATCACGATAGGAATTTCTTAGCTTGTAACGTAGGCTCAGGGTTAGGTAAGGTAAATATAGATTCATTTTAGTGACTTGTTTCCCTCCTTGACATTACGGCTAAGCATCCTACCTCTTTTATTGTCTATTATGCCCTAATCTTCCTTTTCTTGTATTCGTTGCCTTGTTTCTCCTTTCTTTTTCCTTTTGTGCAAGTGACTCTTCTTTTAGACACTTCTTTTATTTTTATTATTATTATATATATATATATATATATATATATATATATATATTTTAAATTCTTCACTTGCTTTCTACTTTGATTGAGTCACTTTTGTTCTTCACTATTTTTTTTCTTTTTTTTTCTTTCACATTAATCCTTTCAAACCCCCTTTTCGGACCATTACTCATAGTAGCCACCCTCAACTCATGGATTTTCCATGAGTTGAGGTACACAATACCCAAGGTTGGGTCAGGGCCAAGACGAGATCGGTTTCTGCATTAGCCACCCTCAACTTATGCTTTTGGACTAAATTAAGGTGCACATGTCCAAGGAGGGACCAGGGCCAACACATTATACCAAAAAAATTTTGGTGGGGTCGAAAAAAAAGGTTCATTGTAAGCTCAAGATATTTGGATCAAACAAGGATTAATTTCATTTGGTTTTCTTTTATTTAGGCTAAAAATTTGGCTAATTTGAACAAGGGCCTATGATACTATCCTAATTGACTAACATAGATTACTTTTTGCAGGACTAACCGGGCAAGTTCTAGCTAGGTACCAACAATGGACTATTCAACTTTCCTCACACTCTCTTAACACCTCATTACCCTACCAGATTATCGGACACCTAGTTCGAGTGTTAGATTGAGGGTCATGCAATGGTGTATCTCGATGTCATTCTTAGAGCCAACACATTCAACATTCACTATGCCTAATCATGCAAGCATTCTCTTTAGAACGGGTTAACATTGTATTTAGCCATCATGCTTCAGATTTCACATTCATACTTTGTACAAAATAGTAAACATGGCGGTTCAACAATAAAATAATCAGTCTCTTGGGGTAACAGAACACATGCAAGAAAACACCAAAAGAGGATCGTGAGTTGGGCTACTCAGACTTAACCCTAACACCCACTTTCCATTTACCCCACCCCCAACAACAAAGCATGCAATTGTCCCCAATGCATAAGAAATATAATAAGAAGGTGGTAGGTGAAGCAAACCTGAGGCGCATAGCGCCGAAGATCAACAAGTAGGCGGGTCCGGTTGGCCAGAACCCGCTCCATCAATAGTAGGGACACCATCAGTAGTGTCTGCAATAATGTCTGCACCCTCAGTGGTGCTCCTCTCAACAAACTCCCCAGCAGCCAACTCACGAGCCCTCATCTACCGGGCCTCCTCATCTACCAAAGAAGCTCACCCCGAGGCCTCCATCTCAGTGCGCTCCTTCTTCCTAGCCCGAGCCTCATAACCCTCTCTTGGCCTGTGCCTCTTGGTACGCTCACGTGGCAGAGGCGGTGGTGCAGTGATAGTCTGAAATAGTGCATAAAGCACCGTACCCTCCGCAGGATCCTCAGGTACGGCCTCAGGCTCGGGTACCCGTATATCCAAGATGGCATCAAAATCAGCCCTCAGACTCGCCACAGCTGCCTGGAGAGTAGTCAAATCAATAGTAGGGGCTGGCCAAGCGAGAACTCTCAACTCAAACGCATCAAGGCGCTGGTGGACTGCCAGAATCTTCCTCTCAGTCTGCTGGGAAATCTTCTTCTCGATCCGATCGTCCGCCTCAGCAACGGAATTCTGCATCCAAGGCTGGATATGATGCAGCAATGTGGCCATCTGGGCCTCTAACTTCTGGACCCTAGCAATCGCACCAGTGCTGCTGATGGTGTAGATCTAGAGGAACTCGGGGCTCTGCTAGTGTCCGGGATAGACTAAACCGGGGTGGTGTCGGTAGGCTCTGATGTATCCTGATCAGCCCCTTGGGCTTGCTCAACCGTGTCCGCCAAGTTCTCACCTAGCGGAAGCACCTCCACTCTGGGCCCTCTGTTGGGTGCCGCCTCATTGGCCTCATCCTGGATGAGAGCGATGTCCACTTTCCCAGTAGGAGTCCTGAGAACATAAATGTGCCAAATGGGCACTCCAGCCGACCTTCACAACTCAAAAAACATACAGGGAAAGGATTAAGTGGTCGAGGCCTTAAAGGACCTCTCATGGATGACTGCCACCAACAGCCACAGAAAATTAACCTCGAATCGAGCAACCATAGCGGCAACCAAGACTGCTCTATCCCATGTAAGAATGTTGTCAGCAGATGTGGGGGATAGGAAGTGGCAGACCAATAGCCCAGATGAACTTGGCAGCAAATGTGAGGTTGTCCTTCTTGATAGTGCCTCTGGGATCCACCACCCAATCTGCACCCTCACGATCCACGGAAATGTGCTGGGCTATCCACCTCTTGGTGGTCTCTCTCAAAATCTTATCTCGCTGGAAATGTCCCTCCTTAATAAGTTTCCAACGGTAGTCGAACTCGAGGGGTGAGAGGATCCCTGGTGACATCTGTATCAGCACCGTATAAGAAACGGTTAATGGTGGACAAAGAGATATCCACCCTGCGGCCACGGACTCGAACATGGGTAAGTGGTGCCTGTTTGGCGGGATTAGACCGCCTATCCAAAGAAGCCCGGAGAGTCGCTACGTACGAAGCATAGAACTCTCGCACCACCTCCTCACTGTAGAGTCCCACGCTCCTAGCCATCCACTCGAGCTGATGGCGGGTGAAGAGATCATGTATAGCAGAGATCGTGTGGAGACTCCCTGTAAGAACCCGCCGCTCGACTGTCAGAGTTTGACTCATGACCCCCTTTTCATTGAGCAACTTAGCATCCCTGTAAACCTGGTATTGGCCTTATACGCACCACCGGTTGGGCTGATCAGCAATCGGTGCAGGGATGTCGAACTAGGGTGCGGGAGTAGAATCCGCACTTTCGGCCTCATCAGATGAGGCAAAGTGGGCAGGTGCGGCAGGAACAGTGGCACCATGCGATCCTGAAGAGTGGGCCGACTCAGACCCTGAAGCCTCCTCAGAGCCAGTTTCTCCATCAGAACCCGCGGCAGACCCAGATGGTGTGCCGATCAGTGTGCGCTCCTCATCAAACTGGGAGGCAGTGACTACGCTGGACGCCACCCTATTGAGCGTGCCTCGAGTGGCTCTAGCATAACGTGTAGGTGTCTGGGTTCCTGGTGGCACGTATTCAGGGTCACGCTCAACGTCCGACGAACCAAGCACCAACAGGCGTGAAGGGGCGATGGAGTTGGATTGTCCTCGAGAGTAGACAATATCGGGCTTGGGGGCCATTTGTACCTGCAAAAGAGGGTTATTAGTTCCAGTATAATCATCCAACACACTCGAAAGAAGCAAACACCAAAGTTGGAACACAAAACACAGTGAAGTGCATAACTACAGAGCTGAAAGACCGGCACTATCGATGGTCCATCGATGGAACGACAGTCCGTCGATAGGGTCCATCGTTGAATACTTAGACAATTTTCTTTTGAAAGCTTTAGAGACAAAGGTTCTATTAGAAACGACGGACGTGCTGACGGTCTGTAGACGGGGTCTCGTACTGTTAGTCATAGACAGAATATGGTAAGCCATTTTGTTGGCACCCCCAAAGGACAATTTTAAGTAAATTACAAAACATCATGTTCATATAGCACTGAACACACCATTTTGTCATTCATAGGGCTTCGATTATTGAAATTTCAATCCTAGATTCTAAAAGACCATCAAGCCCTAAGTCGAAAAATAACAAAACACACAACAAAGTTCATTTAGACACTAACACCCCCAACCCATTCACTTTCCATCATTCTAAGGGACTAGGGACCCAATTTTTACAAGTTAATCATGCAATTTCGTCCCGAAGTCAAGACCCACATATTATCAATTTGGGTTCCAAGCAAACGACATGAAATCAGTAAGCAGATGAAAAGGACATACCTATATACTGTAGTGGAGTGAATGGGAGGATGAATTTTTCAAGAACAACACCGAGCCCGCCTTCGAACACCGACCGGAAAAATGAAATAAGAGGATGGGATGTTGGGAGAGAAAGGTTTGGGGAAACTGAGGGATTTTGGGAGAAGATGGGAAATCAGAAGGGAATTATGGTGGATTTAGTGTGGGAGTGAGTGTGGGAGTAAAAGAATAAGAGAAGGGAAACGGTTGGGGAGAATTCGAAAAGGTGGGGGGTAACTTAAAAGGTGTTATTTTAATATATAGCTTGTCGGGTCGGGTCGGGTCGGGTCGGGTCATGGGTTCTGGGGAACTATTGATTCCCCATCGACAGACCGTAAGTGAAACGACGTTCCGTCGACTGCTCCTTCGACTGTGCCCTAACTTAGACAAAATTGAAAATCATACCAGGGATCCACGGATGCCACCGACGGTCCGTCGATGGGACGACGGTCCGTCGGTTGGTCCATAGATCAGTGCACCAAACCAATTTCTGAAGATTTCTTGTGATTTGGTCCCTGCACATTTAGCACCCAATAAGCCATTCTTTTTGTGTTTTTTGGACACTTTTTAGACACGCACCCTAAACTACTCTCTAGCCAATAGACTTAGAAGAAATAAAAGAAAATTTACACAGGACAATAAGTAAAAATCAAAATGATGCAACTATTCCTATTAAGACAAAAAAAAACTAGTGTTGGCTAGAGGATACATATTGGGTTGCCTCCCAATCAGCGCTTGATTTAACGTCGCGACACGATGCAAGAATATTGATTACTCAGACTTCATCAAAAATGGTATGCCTCAACCACTTCATTCGCATTCTCCGCATGCCCAAGGTAGATTTTGATTCTTTGCCCATTGACCTTGAACCGTGCACCCTCCTTGTTCTCCAACTCAATCGCACCATGAGGAAACACTTGAGTGATCAAGAATGGACCAGTCCATTTGGACTTGAGTTTGCCCGGAAACAAGCGCAACCTAGAGTTGAACAAAAGCACCAAATCCCCAACCGCAAATTCGCGCTTTTCAATCTTTTGGTCATGGTACTTCTTTATCTTTCTTTGTAGAGGGCCGAACTTTCATACGCCTTCAAGCGAAACTCATCGAGCTCATTCAACCCATTTAATCTCAGTTCTGCAGTTTCATTCCAATCCATCTTCAGTTTCTTCATCGCCCACGTAGCCTTGTGCTCTAACTCAATCGGTAAGTGACAAGCCTTCCCATATACAAGTTGGTAAGGAGACATACCTATGGGAGTCTTGTATGCTGTCCGGTAGGCCCAAAGAGCATCATCAAGTCTCCTTGACCAATCCGTTCTACTAGCATTCACCATTTTCGCCAGAATTTGCTTGATTTCTCTGTTTGACACCTCGACTTGCTCACTAGTCTGAGGATGGTAAGGAGTAGCTACATTGTGGTGAACCCCATATTTCTCCAACAACCCTTTGAACAACTTGTTGCAAAAGTGGGATCCCCCCATCACTAATAATGGCCCTAGGGGTGCCAAATCTCGAAAATATGTTCTTTTTCAAGAACGCGGTGACACTCTTCCCTTCATTGTTTGCAAGTGCTATGGCTTCCACCCACTTTTACACATAATCGACTGCCATAAGAATGTATTTCATCCCATGAAAACTCACAAAAGGGACCATAAAGTCAATGCCCCACACATCAAACAACTCAATGACAAGAATGGGATTTAAAGGGAGCTCTTGCCTTCTAGAAACACCTCCATCTCTTTGGCACCTATCACATGTCTTGGCGAACTCATGAGCATCTTGGTTCATGGTTGGCCAATAGTAGCCACATTGCAAAATTTTATGGGCAGTCCGGATACCACTATGATGCCCACCCACAGGCGAGGAGTGGCATGCCTCCAAAACACTCAGTATCTCAACTTCCGGCACACAACGACGAACAAAACCATCAGCACAACTCCTATATAAATACGGCTCATCCCTAAAGAACTTTTTCACATCATGCATGAATTTTTTCCTTTGAAAGGACAAGTCCGATGGGACTATATCACTAGCCAAATAATTCGCAAAATCAGTGAACCATGGAATCAAGTCATGAGAAGCGGCCAAAACATGCTCACCAGGGAAAGTATCATCAATTTCAGCCTTTACACCAAATTCTCGCATCGCTTCATCCTCTAATCGGGACAAGTGATTGGCAACTTGATTTTCGGTCCCTTTTCTATCTTTCACTTCAAAGTAAAATTCTTGCAACAGTAATACCCACCTAATAAACCTTGGCTTCACATCCTTCTTTGCCATCAAATATCTCAAAGCAAAATGATCAGTATGCACTCTGACTCTCGTGCCAAGCAAATAGGAGCAAAATTTCTCGAACACAAAAACCACCTCAAGGAGCTCTTGCTCAGTCACAGTATAGTTATTTTGAGCTTCATTAAGGGCTAAATGGGGTGAAGGATTTTATCCCTTTTTTGGCCCAAAACTACACCAAGAGCAACCCCACTAGCATCACACATCACCTCAAATGGTTTGCCCCAATCTGGGGAAATAATAATGGGCGCAGACACCAACTTCTCCTTCAACTCTCCAAATGCCTTCATACAAGATTCATCAAAATAAAATTTACACTCTTTCTCAAGTAACTTGCACAGAGGATGTACAATTTTTGAAAAATCCTTGATGAACCTCCGGTAGAAGCCAGTATGCCCAAGAAAACTCCTCACAGCTTTTTACAGAGATGGGTGGAGGAAGTCTCTCTATCACCTCAACTTCGGCTCGATCGACCTCTATACCCTTCTCTCAGATGCGATGACCCAATACAATACCCCCTTTCACCATGAAGTGACATTTCTCCCAATTTAGCACAAGGTTGCAATCTTCACAGCTTTTGAGAACTTCGGCCAAGTGACTTAAACAACGCTCAAAGGAGTCGCCAACCTCTGAAAAATCATCCATAAACACCTCAATAGTGTCTTCCACAATATCAGAGAATATCAACATCATACATCTTTGAAAAGTAGCCGGTACACAACCCGAAGGGCATCCTCTTGAACATGAAAGTTCCATAAGGACAAGTAAAGGTGGTTTTCTCTTGATCTTCCGGTGCAATAGAGATTTGGTTGTAACCCGAATAACCATCAAGAAAAGAATACCACCCCTTTCTTGCAAGCTTATCCAACATATGATCCATGAAGCGCATAGGAAAATGGTCCTTCTCAGTCCATGCATTTAATTTTTGGTAATCCATACACACTCTCCATCCGGTCACCGGCCTCATTGGAACAAACTCATTTTTCTCATTAGGGACCACAGTCGTTCCCCCTTTCTTAGGCACACACTGAACAGGGAATACCCAACTACTATCAGCGATCGAATATATGACTCTGGCATCCAACCACTTAATAATCTCCTTCTTCACTACCTCTTGCATAGGTGGATTTAATCGTCTCTGGTGCTCAATACTTGGCTTATGATCGGGCATGAGTTGGATTTTGTGTGAAAAAATACCGGGCAGAATCCAAATAATGCCCGCAATAGTCCAACCTATGGCTCGTTTGAACCTCTTCAACACCTCTACAAGACACTCCACGTGCTCCATATTCAAATCCGATGCTATGATTACCGGTAAAGTGTCACCTTTTCCCAAGAAAACATACCTCAGATGAGATGGTAGAGCCTTAAGCTCCAATTTTGGGCCTCCTCAATAGATGGTCTCGCGGGTGGACACTCGCGATGCTTCATATCTAACTCCAACTTCTTTGGTTAAAACCGAACATCACCTCGATCAAGTCCCACAACAAATGACCCATACTCTTCAATACAATCACTCTCAAAATTCATGATCACTACCGCTAGTGACTCAACACCAAGACGCTCTTCTATTTGTACCTCAGACGGACTCTCAACCCTGTAAGATATTGTAGATACTGATTAGAGCTTACCACTCTGCCTCATGGACCTACGAATATTGAAAGTCGCTTCTTCATTGTTTAACCAAAACTTCATTTGCCCTTTCTCCATGTCAACCAAGGCGCGACCGGTAGCAAGGAATGGCCTCCCAAGAATATTAGGCACCTCAAAACCACTTCACAGTCAAGAATTACAAAATTGGCTGGAAATATGAATGACTCCACCTTCACTAACACATCGTGGAGTATCCCAATAGGCCTCTTTACTGTTCGATCGTCCATCAGTAACCGCATCGTAGTGGGATTTGGGTCTCCCAAACCCAACTTCTTGTAAATGGAGAGAGGCATGAGATTTGTGTTTGCCCCAAGATCACATAGTGCTTTAGCAAAGTGTAATAACCCGATTATACATGGAATAGTGAAAACACCCAAATCTTCTTTCTTTTACACAAGAGACCCTGTAGCAATAGCACTACAATGTTGCATCTGATCATCATCCTCAAAACTAACCGATCTCTTCTTAGTGACCATATCTTTCATGAACTTGACATAAATGGGTGTTTGTTCAAGAGCTTCTATCAAAGGAACAATGATGGAAATCTAATTCAACATATTAATAAAACGCTGATATTTACCATTCTCGGTCTTTCTCACTAACCTTTGCGGGAATGGTGGTGGTGGTCTTCGAATGGGAGTCACCTTTTGGGGCATCTCTACTTCTTTCACCGCCTCATTTACCAACTCACCACTAGCTTCTACTGCCTCATCTTCTCTTCTCATCTCATCTTCTACGCTAGACATAGGTGGATCAATGGTTTGCTTACCCCCTCGAGTAGTGACTGCCATACAATGTCCATTATTTTTTGAATTTTGAATAGTATTTATAGGAAGAGTACCCGGTTGACGTGGGTTCACAGTAGAAGACAATTGAGCCATTTGCAACTCAAGTTGCTTGATTGAGATTGCATGTGCATCCACCTTTTTCCCAATATTTGCTAAATCACCTCTCAACTCTTTGGCGTGCTCATCACTAGCATCAAACCTTATCATCATCTTCTGCAACATATCCTCAACTCGTGCCATACTACCTCCACCATCCCTAGGAGTAACTTCCCAATTTTGAAGTAGAACATAGGGCCCACTATGATCGTTCCTGTTACCATAGTTACCCCGGTTGAAGTTGTTGTCGCGGTTGAAGTTTCCATCTCGAACATAGTGACCCTCTCAGTTGTAATTACCATAGTTTCGACCTTGATTTCCTTGACCTTGGCGCCAATTCTCCTGATTGGAGCCTTGGGCGTTCGACCGGAAACCCCCCGTTTGCTCATTTACCGGCGGTGGTGGTTTAGCCAAATACTTCACCGCATTTAATTTTTCCGCACCCCCGGTGACATGTTTCAACACTAACCCAAGCTCAGTTCTCATTTGAGCCATCTCTTCACGAATCTCATCTACGGTTAGGTTGTGTGTAGATTGCACCGCAAAAGTGTTTCTCCCAGTATCTAACTTCCTAGTGCTCCAAGCTTTATTATTTTTGGAGATTTTCTCTAACTTCTCAGCGATCTCTGCATAAGTACATTCCACATAAGAACCATCTGCAATAGTATCAAGTACCGCCTTATTGTTATCATCTTGCCCCTTATAGAAGTACTCTTTCAATGATTCATCATCAATACGGTGGTTTGGGACACTTCTCAGAAATGAGGTGAACCTATCCCAAGAACTAATTACCGACTCCTCAGGCAATGCCACAAAGTTGTTCACCCTATCTTTGTGGTTGAGCTTCTTAGACACCGGATTGTAACGTGCTAGGAACATCCCTCAATTGGTTCCAAGTATAGATCGAGTTATAGGGAAGTTCAGTAAACCATATAGCAGCCTCTCCCATCAGTGAGAGAGGGAACACTCTTAACCCAATGACGTCCATGTCTACGTAAGACCTCCCTAAACAACTCTTACACACCGACCTTAGTTTGTCGATGTGAGCATGTGGATCCTCAGATGGTAGCCGTGAAAACAAACCTCTAGCGGTGAGCATCGACATCAAGCTACTAGTTACCACAAATGTATGACCATGTGGTAGAGGAGGTAGGACAAGTGGACCGTCAGAGTCAGTGATGTTAACATTTCCCCTATAGTACTCTTGAGGGCGTGGGGCAGGAGGTTGCCTCCTTAGATCACCTTCACCAGGGTTCTCAAGAATCACTTGATTATCAGCATCAACCGGCGAAGGAAGTTGACGGTTGATATCATCACCAATATTAGCAGGATTGAGTGGATTGTTCATTCTGCGAAGTGTACGGTTTAGTTTTAGATCAAGTGAAAGTATTGGTTCTCCTCGACTCTGTATACTTGGCATACACTAGAGCTAGACCTGTGAGAGACAAAAAGAAAAACAAAAAAGTAAAATTAGGAAATTGTTGACTAAAATTCGGTAATGTGCGTAAAGTTAATCTAAAAGCCACTTTTCCTGGCAGCGGTACCAAAATTTGATACGCTCAAATTATACTTCCCTAAAGAAGTATAAGCGGTCGTAACAAGTAAAGAACCCAATTGTTAGGTTGGGGTCGATCCCACGAGGAAAATAATTTAGACTTAATTTTAATCTATTATTACGTCTATTTAGTCAAGTCCTTTCCGAAAATAGTTAAATAAAAGAGGGGTTTTGCGTAACAAAAATGTTCAATTAGTTCTAAGAAAACAAGTAACAAGATTAAAACTTTAGTCTTTATCAAGTGATGAGAAAAACTAGGGCGTAAGTGTTCCCCATAGGTTCATTAACACGATAATCCTAGCTATAACAACTCTTTCCTAGTGTCTTGCATGCAAAGTGGTAAGTTATGTATCTCTAATTCCTTGGTCCGGCAACTAGAGAATTTCACCCCGTACCTTGGTCCGACTACATGTGTTGAATTACTAACCCTTACCCCTTACCTCATATTAAGCATCATATTCAATGTATGGCTAAGTTACTACTTCGCACCAATTGAGACTAGCCTATTAGATAGTGTATACTAAATCTATGTCGATAATTCTTTTCATATTAACTACCTTCTTGGTCCGGCAAGTAGAAATAGGGCAAGTTATTACGCGTGCACTCGTTAAAAATAATTCTAAACGTAAGAATTATCAATACATGCAAGAATCTATTCTAGAATTGTTATTTAGCTAGTTTTATCTTGTTAATTACACATGTTTCCCACAACCCTAGTTGTGGATTTAGTTATCCATACTTATAATTACACAATTAATGGTTGTTAAACAAGAAATCATGTACTTACTTTGACAAGTTTGAAGAAAATCCAAAAATATTACTTTAATTAACAAAAATACGGTAAGAATTAATTCCAGAAACTTGAAGTAATTCCCAAAATCCAAAGTTCAACTTCCAAAAATAAGAGTATGAAAAATAGTAAAAAGTCTAACCCCAAAAATGAGATTTTTAACCTTATTTATAATAATGAAGTCCTAAATTAAAAGGAGTTTTAAATAAGGAAAAATTAGTCCAAAACGCGTCTTCAGTCAACGACCCAACTAACGGTCCGTCGATGTCGACAGCCTCCATCGGTCCACACTTCACTTTTTCTTCGGCCTTCACTTTTGCATCCTTTCTGTTACAATCGATGAAACACCAGCACGGTCCATCGTCTCACTTATGGTCCGCCGATGCCTCCGTCCTTCCATATTTAGTGATTTCTTCAAGTCGGGTACTGAGACTACTTTATGTTAGAAACGACGATTTGCCAGGATGGTCCGTTGATTAGTAGACGGACCGTCGATCCTTCCGTAGACCCACACTTGGTCAAATTTCCCCGAGTTACTTCCACATGCGTGAACCTCCAGTCGACGATCACCACCTACGGACCGTCGATGGGTTGATGGACCGTCGATGAGTCAACGGACTGTCGATGGCTTCGTAAGTCATCACTTCAGCGCTGATTTCAGCAGTCTTCTACATTTCCGTTTTGGAGAGATTTCCTGCAAACACAGATAAAAATATATTAAAATTACTACAAAAAGGCCTTAGACACACACTAAACTTAAGGAAAAATCATTAAAAGTATCGTGAAACCACGGTACATGAATACCCAAGTAAGCATAATATAATCCAAGCTTGTTTACAAATTGTACATGCAGTGAAGACCCTAAGCTAAAATATATAGAATCTCAACGTAACACATTAGGTACTAGGCATCCAAGTGTCAAGCCTAGTACCATAGCATATAACCATTTAAAATGATCATGTAGATTAAGCAGTGCGCAAGGACATAGTGAGGATCCTTGGGACAATAAGTAAACATTCAAAATGAACCTTCCAGAAGAGTTAGTTAGGAAAGTGCAAGAAGCACATGTGGAAGCACATGTGCAAACACATGTGCATAATGTCCAAGGTGAACACCCTAACCGATTCGGTTAGGGCGGTTGGGGGACAAGTGCACATGCGGGTCCAGCAGCATGGGGCCAGGCTCCCTAACCAGTCCTAGTCCCTAACTAACTGACCTAACTAACTAACTAACCTAGAAATAACCAAGAATAACCAACTAAGGGACCCGACAATCTAGGACCTTGTTGGGTGACACATAACTGCATAATTAAGTAAGAGACAACCTAGTACCTAACCTAGGATTGTCCAAAAGGTTGGTTATGGTCCTAAACACTTAGTGGTGATTTAGTAATTTACCCTAAGTTACTTAATTAATTAATTTAGTAATTTAATTAATTAATTTAAATGGACAAAACCAAAATCATTAAGAAATTTCCAGATTTCGGTTATGACAAGTAAGAGACAACCTAGTACCTAACCTAGGATTGTCCAAAAGGTTGGTTATGGTCCTAACAACTTAGGGTTACTTTAGTAATTACCCTAAATTACTTAATTAATTAATTTAGCAACTTAATTAATTAATTTAAATGGACAAAACCAAAATAATTAAGCAATTTCCAGATTTTGGTTAAGACAAGTAAGAGACAACCTAGTACCTAACCTAGGATGGTCCAAAGAGTTGATTATGGTCCTAACAACTTAGGGGTACTTTAGTAATTACCCTAGGTTTCCTAATTATTAATTAATTAATTAAAATGACTAAAACCGAAACCACTAAGGAAAAATCCAGATTTTGGTTGAGACAAGATTTTTCTAATCCTAGTCAATCTAGGATAGGCGTTTTTGTAATTAGCTAATTGGTATAACTTAATTAGGTTATATAGTCCAACTAGAATTAGTTAACATTCAGTTCTTAAAGAGTTAGTTCCACATTATTCACCCTAAAACGCTACAACTAAAACAAGAGAAAAACGTGAAGCAAACCCTAGACGATAGCAAGAGTTCTTCAAGGTTTTCGTGCAAAGTGCAAGGGGATCTTCGTAGATTTAATTCTACAATAAGATATGGGTTTTATATCATGGAATTATCTCTCCAGGAGGATTTTAAAACGTTTTTACTTCAAGAATATCAAAACTAGGGTTGTTCCCGACGAATCGCATGTTCATCTCACTAGTCTCCCGATTTCCAATTCTTGTAGTACTAGTAGTGTATTTCTCGATGCATTATTGATTGTATGTGGTGTTAACTACTCATTATGTGTATGTTTTAGTGATTTATATGTCAAGTAAAATATACATGTTAGATCCGCATACTTAGGGTGTCATTTACATGAGATGTTGAATGTTATAAGGCCTACTTGTGTTCGAGAATATGAGATTGTTATGAATTGTTCATTGAATTGTTTATTTGTTTATCAAAGTTTAAAAATTGACTTATTATATTACTATAATGTATTCATGAAGTTATTGAATTGGCTAGTGATAATGTTATGACAAGTATCTAGTGAAATTGTGTTTGATGCCAACAAATTGGCTATCAAAACTATGTACAACCATATTATTTCAAAAAAGACATTCTAATCTCCATATCAATGAACTCATAACATAGGGTATGTCAATAAATGAGACAAGTCCCACCATATCCTATCCACACGAACTTGTGAACGCAATAACATCTTACAAAGAATAGAAGAATGATATAAGGTAGTAAGTGACGTGATCAAGTTAAGGTGAGTAAAGAAATAACTAAAAGCTTAAGTTATGAGATTGACCTAATATAGAGTGTTAGAAAGAAGTGAGACGAGTCTCAAAGAACAATTAATCTTTATGTCAAGAATAATCACATAAGAGGGTGCCAGAGTCCGTGAGACCAGTCTCACTCGCACCACGATGATAAAGTAAAGAATTAAGATCATATTCATCAAGTAAGGATATGGATGACCAGTCATCCATAGAGTAAGTAAAACCTCATAACTAGAAGCAAGCTTCCATAATGTATGAGTAAAATCTAAAAGATAAGAGGATAAAATCTGAGCTTAGCACCGATAGACTAGTAAAGAGCTTGTTCCAGCACATGTAAGTCTCATTAGATGAGATCACCACCCCGGTGGTCTAGGGACTCAGTACGTCTCCTAGTCTTCGAACTATTTTTCGCCAGCATAGGGACTAGCTAGTGGATGCCTCCACCTAAGAATGCTAGGCAGTTTCGGTTTCACTTTGGCCTGTGATTCCACCTCTTTTCGGTGTGGGGAAGACACCAGATTTCATGTTTAGCTCACATGATCTATGTTGGTTAAAGCTCAGGCAAAGTATCCAGTTCACTACAGCCGTGAACCCCCCTTTTCGGTGTGGGGAATACACAGACTCGGTATCACCTTAGCCGGTGAAACACCCTTTTTGGTGTGGGGTAGACACAGAACTTGGTTTACCCTAATCGGTGAATCACCTCTTTTCGGTGTTGTAACATTTCGAAATTCAAGACATGTTGTAAAGCCTAACCTAGATGTAATGAAGTCTTAGTACTATTTCTAAGTCCATTTTTATGAATATAGGTCATTTGGGAAGTTAGGAAGCTAAAACATCCAAGAACTTCCAAAAATTGGTTCAAGGAGGGGCTAGTGTGTCCTAGCTAGTTTGACTAGTTTTAAGAGTCAGAATTATACGAAACTTGGTGAAGATATGTGTAACATGTGTTAAAAGTGTTTTGTAGTCGAAACACCCGGGTACGACTCCCCAAGTACCAACCAAGGGCCCTTGAGGAGGACCCTTGAAGTTTGGGGACAACGATGCGTGGCAATGTGCAGTCGACGACCAAGAGGACTGTCCGTGTGTGGATCGATGGGGTGTCGATGCCCTCGTCATCCCAAACTTAGAAAAATGGAGAAATCCTCCACCTACACAAGTCTATGACCAAGATTACGGTTGTGCAGCACGGAGGCAGGACTGCCCGTCGATGGACCAATGATCCGTTGATCGTGGTCTCGTCGATGGGGTCTGTAATTTCCTGCATGTTTGGAAATAAGTTCATTTAATTAGTTGGACATTTAGATGGTTAATTAATGTATTAAGGGGGGGTCTAATTAAGTTAGTTAGTCACCCTATAAAGCCCCTAACCTCATTTAATCTAAACACAACTCTAAAATAAATCTCTCTACGTTCTCTCTACTTTCTCTCTCTATTGGAAGACTCCATTGAAGCTAAGTCTAGGAGGTGATTGGGGGATGGAAAAGGGTGGATTCATCTTCAGTTTCTCATCAAGACAATAAGGTATGGGATCTGTTCACCTTTGAGACCTCTTTCCTCAAAGGGTTCATCCAAATTGATTTCAAAGTAAGTGATATCTAATGGGTTTCATTCAATTCCGAATTTGATGTTATGAATTGAGTTGTTGATGTTTCTTTTAGGTTAATATGAGTTGATTAACATGTATTCAAACTTAATTGGAGTAATTGTTCATGGTCTTGCCTAAATTGAAGAATATGTTCCCAAGTCCTTAACCATAGGTTGTGTTCTTGGTTTAGATTGTAATTGTTCATTCAATTGACTTGTTTATGGGTTGAATTACTTGTATGTGATGTTTATATGCTGCCTATGAACAAATTAGGATGATGGTTAGTCTTACATGCTAGTTCTTGATAGATGATCTAGGGTAGGGAGAATTGACTAAATCCTAAGTTTGATCTACTATTGAATTGTGAAGTAATGACTCTTCTATACTTGTGATTTTATTGGTTATTGAATTATGGTAATTTTATGACCTAATTGGGTTGAAGTAATGGTTTATGGTAAGACCTTGACGATGGTGAAATTGTGAAGAAGACTTGGTAAATCTTGTGACCTTTTCCTTTGTTTCAATTATGGTTAATTGTGGTTAAGTCATGATGATTGTATTGAAGCATGTTTGTATAGGATTTATAGGTTGGTATGATGTTGAATTGAAATGTCTTGGTATGGTTGTGAGGTTGATTAAGAGGTAAAGTAATAAGGGTGATGATGATTGCCAAATGTGCTTTATTGTCCAAAGATTATAAAGTGTTAACCTTACTTATGAGAGTTGTGATGAAAGGCTTTTACTCAAGCAATTCCTATTAAGCTAGTATGATCATGATTATACAAGGTATAGACCCTATGACCTAAACTAAGTTATGATTGATGAATAAAGATTAAAGACATTTCAATAAGTAGCTTAGCACCGAGTGAACTAGAAAGAGAAGTGTCCTTTCTCACATAGGGAAGGTAGGATCACTAATGTACTCTTGAGATTGGAGACTATAATCCACATAGCATAAATAGGGTCCCAATTATGTCTCCTAGTTATTGAACTTTGTTTCCCCCATAGGAATACTAGCTAGTGGATCCACGTAGTTGCTATGTTTATGTTTTGTGTACTACTTTGGCAAGTAGTCCGCCTTCTTTTGGTGTAAGGTTTCATGACACCGGATTCCACATTAGCTCATGTGGTCTATGTCAGTTAAGGCATGTGTCCCCTAAATTAAAATGAAGTAATGATGTATAGGCTCGCTAAGGTGACTTGAAAGGTTAGACTTAACTTAGGTAGGGGTATGAGACTCTACCTAGGTCTTGCACTAGTTTGCCTTGATAGGAGTTTTAGGAGGTCAATATTATGCATGAAAATTATAATAAAGGTAAACGACTTTATATGATGATTATGATGATTATGAATATATAATTAGTTCTTGTTGACTAAAGTGTGAACTTAAGTATGATAAAGGTTATGTTAGGTGAAGTGAGTTACTATTTGTGATTCTTGTTTGGTTACTTGATTAAGTAGGGTTATGGGGCTTTACTTGATCATTTCACTTGTGGATTTATAAGGGCTATGTTTGGTTTTCTTGCTTTACTAGTTCACATGATTATCTCTCTTTTATACTTGTAATATGATTTCTTGATGTTAGGGCTATGTGTGAGTATGGGTTTAATATGTGATATGCATATTGTTGCCTTGACTTGATTAAGCATGTCTATTTGGTTAGTCTAGTTGTTGCTTGTGCATAAAGATATGAAATGGGATGATTTAACTAAATGTCCCTTTTTAGCATGTTTGATGGTTATATGTGCATATGGTCTCATACTTAGTACATGTGGCGTACTAACCCCATTTTCTCCCTTTTTCCCAAACAGTTTAGGTTCCGGTCATTGAGGTTTGGTTAGAGGCGATTGAGAAGAAGGCTTGGATACTCTTATCATCCAAGCGGTAGGTCCTCATTTCCCCGAGGATGATGCCGATATTCTACCTATGGATTATTTAGCTATTATGACGCTGAGGTTGATTATATATTTCATTTGAAGACAAAGTTGTATAAAGCCTATATGTGTCTTACTTTTATTGTTGTAGGGCTATGTCCATGTTGTATTATTCATCTAGATGGTTTATGAGATGAGACGGATTTTATGACTCTAATTCTGGTTTATATATGTGTATGAAATAAAAGTAGAAGACTAAGTAATCTCCCTATACGAACGGTTCTATGTATACTCGATATTATACTATTATGTGTATGTAGAGGTCTATGTAAACCTCCAATTAGATATAGTTAAAAAGTTTTAATTTTTCCGCATATTTTAGCCAATGAATGTTATGATGAATGCTAAGAGGCTAGTATTAGTCCTCAAGGAGGAGGACGACGACGCTTACATCTAGGGGGTGCTCCACGGATGTAACAAATTTGGTATCAGAGCATGAGGTTAAATATCCTTGATAACTATCTCTCTCAACCACGTCTAGGTAGATTCGTACTCATAATTGTGTAGCGCTCCACACTTATGAATAGGAATCTATATGATTCATAGGAATCTGTCTCTTTCTTGGAAATCCAATTTCGTGCCTCTAGAGTAACTATTATGTGCTTTCGTCTTAACCTTTTATTTTTGGTTATAGGCAATGAATACTCAGAGGAATGTGGCTAGGAGGCTTGAGTAGGAGGTTGTTCCTCCCCGTGTTGAAGAAGATCCTCCACTTGAAGAGGGGGTCAATGTTGAGCAAGTTCCGTCCAACCCTCCACCCTTGATGGATGGAGATATAAGGGCTGCCCTCCTCCAATTGGCTCAATACGCCACTCTCCAAGCTCAAACTATGATAGCCCAAGCCAATCGGGAGGTTGTTCACCGAGCCCCTCAACAAGTCTCTACTATGGCTTCTCGACTAAGGGACTTAACTCGGATGAATCCGCTTAGCTTCTAGGGTTCTAGGGTTGATGAGGACCCCCAAGAGTTCATCGATGAGGTGTACAAGGTTCTCTTGGTTATGGGGTTGAGTTCAAGTGAGAAGGCCGAGTTAGCCATATATCAACTCAAGGATGTGGCTCAAACTTGGTATGTTCAAAGGAGAGATAATCGGCCTCTTCGTGGTGGACCGGTTACATGTGAGATATTTAAAAAGGCATTTATTGATCGATTTTTCCCGAGAGAGATGAGGGAGGCCAAAGTGGTGGAATTCATCAACCTTCGTCAATGAGGTATGAGTGTTCTTGAGTATTCTATGAAGTTTACTAAGTTGTCGAAATATGCTCCTTCCTTGGTTTCAGATCTGAGAGATGAGATGAGCCGCTTTGTGGTGGGTGTATCTGATGATCTACAAGAAGAATGTAATTCGGCCATGATTCATGATAATATGAATATATCTCGGCTTATGGTTCATGCTAGGCAAGTTGAGGAGGCACGGGATAGGAGAAAGTCAAGAGATGCTAAGAAGACAAGGTCCTTTGAAAAAGATTCTTCCAAGAGTAGGCTTGAGATTCAAGACAAGCCCAAGTTGAAGAAGAGGTTCTCAAATAAAATTCCATCTATGTTTCCAAAGGCTAGAGAGGATAGGGTGTTTAACCCTAAGTTTAAAAAGGGAGGAAGTGCAAGTTCACCAACTAGAAAGCCGACTTGTGCAAAGTGTGGTAAGAAACATTATGGTGATTGCCTTAAGGGGACGGACAATTGTTTTGGTTGTGGTAAGAGTGGGCACAAAGTCAAAGATTGTCCAAACATGAAGGGTCCAGAGAAGAGTGGTCAAGCAAGTGGTTCTAGTGATGCTACAAAGAAGAACCGCTTCTATGCTCTTCGTACTAGGGGCGAGTAAGAGACCTCTCCCGATGTGGTGACCGGTATGTTACAAGTCTTTTCTATTGATGTTTATGCTTTACTTGATTCGGGTGCTACTTTGTCTTTTGTTACACCTCTAGTGGCTAAAAAGTTTGATACTTTACCCAATATTTTGCATGAGCCTTTCTTAGTGTCTACACCGGTGGGTGAGTCGGTTGTTCCTAAGAGGGTATATAGAAATTGTCCTATCATGTTGCCCAATAGAGTTTCTAATGTTGATCTAGTTGAACTAGATATGATTTATTTTGATATTATTTTAGGTATGGATTGGTTGCATTCTTGTTTTTCCACTATTGATTGTAGGACAAGGGTAGTGAGGTTCAATTTCCCAAATGTACCCGTTGTTGAGTTGAAGGGGGGAAGTTCTATCCCTAGAGGTCGTATCATTTCTTGTTTAAAGGCTTGCAAAATGATCTCTAATGGCTGCCTATATCATATAGTGAGAGTCCAAGATCTTGACTCCGAAATTCCTCCCATTGAGTCGATACCCGTAGTGAGTGAATTTCTGGAGGTTTTCCCTAATGACCTTCCCAGTATTCCTCCCCAACGGGAAATTGATTTTGGTATCGATTTGCTACTGGAAACAAACCCTATTTCGATTCCTCCTTATAGAATGACTCCATCCGAATTAATGGAGTTGAAGGCACAACTTAAAGATTTGCTAGACAAGGGCTTTATAAGGCCTAGCATTTCTCCATGGGGTGCTCCGGTCTTGTTCATGAAGAAGAAATATGGGTCCTTGAGGATGTGTATTGATTATCGCCAACTCAACAAAGTCACAATTAAGAACAAGTATCTTCTCCTTCAGATTGATGATTTATTTGATCAACTCCAAGGGGCAAGCTACTTCTCCAAAATTGACTTGAGGTCGGGGTATCACCAACTAAGGGTGAGAGGTGAGATGTGAGGATGTACCAAAGATGGCCTTTTGGACTCGTTATGGCCACTATGAGTTTCTTGTTGTGTCCTTTGGTCTCACTAATGCTCCGGCCGCGTTCATGAACCTAATGAATAGAATATTTTGAAGTTACCTAGATTCATTTGTCATTGTGTTTATTGACGACATCTTGGTATATTCAAAGAATGAAGGTGATCACATGGGTCATTTGAGGGTGGTATTGCAAAACCTTAAGGAGCATCAATTATTTGCCAAGTACAGCAAATGCGAGTTTTGGTTGAGGTCGGTAGTATTTCTTGGTCACATCATCTCTAGTGAAGGAATTGAGGTTGATCCAAGGAAAACGGAAGCGGTGCGGAATTGGTCGAGACCATTGAATCCAACGGATATGCGTAGTTTCTTGGGTCTTGCGGGTTATTATCGGAGATTCTTGGATATTTTTGCGTCCATTGCATCTCCTTTGACTACTTTGAACCCAAAATGTAAGAAGTTTAAGCGGTCCGAAGCATGTGAAAAGAGCTTCCAATTATTGAAAGATAGGCTTACTTCGGCTCCGGTGTTGACACTACCGGAAGGTACAAAGGGCTTTGTCATTTATTGTGATGCATAAAGTGTTGGTTTGGGGTGTGTGCTTATGCAACATGGGAAGGTTATTGCCTATGCTTCTAGGCAACTTAAGGTGCATGAGAGGAACTATCCCACTCATGTCCTTGAGTTAGTGGCCGTGGTTTTTGCTTTGAACATTTGGAGGCACTATTTGTATGGTGTCCATGTTGATGTGTTCACCGATCATAAAAGTCTCCAATATGTGTTTGCCCAAAAGGAGTTAAATCACTGTCAAAGAAGATGGCTAGAGTTATTGAAGGACTATGATATGAGTGTCCTTTATCATCCGGGCAAGTTGAATGTTGTAGCGGATGCTCTTAGCCGTTTGTCTATGGATAGTGTTTCTCATGTTGATGAAGCCAAAAGGGACCTTGTGAAAGAGGTTCATCGATTGGCTAGATTGGAAGTTAGATTGGAGAGTTCTTCAAATGTTGGTGTGATGGTCCGTCATAACTCCGAATCATCTTTGGTTGTTGAGGTGAAGTCTAAACAACACTTTGATAAACCATTAATGCAGTTGAAAGAATCGGTTCTTAGCAAGTTTAATGAGTCCTTCTCCTTAGGGGGGATGGTGTTTTGAGATATCAAGGGCGGTTGTGTGTTCCAAATATCGATGATTTGCAAAAATGTATCCTTGAGGAAGCTCATGGGTCCCATTATTCCATTCATCCGGGGTCAACAAAGATGTATCATGACCTTAGGGAGGTGTATTGGTGGGAATGTTTGAAGAGGGACATAGCGGAGTTTGTTGCCAAGTGTCCAAATTGCCAACAAGTAAAAGCTGAGCATCTAAAACAGGGTGGCTTACTATAAGAAATCCAAATTCCTATATGGAAGTGGGAAGACATCAATATGGATTTTGTTGTAGGTTTGCCTAAGACCCAAAAAGTGTATGATTCCATTTGGGTGGTGGCTGATAGGTTGACCAAGTCCGCACATTTCATTCCCGTCAAGGCTACTTATTCGGCGGAGGATTATGCTACGATCTTCATAGATGTGATTGTGAGTCGCCATGGTATTCCGTTATGTCACGACCAGGGTCTAGACCCTAGCCAAAGCCAGCATCGTTGACCTCTCGGAGGTCGCAGACAAGCCTACATACGTCATCATTACATTGTATAGGTTAATTTTAGTGGAAAATTTAAAACTTTTGTTTGCTTTGAAGTATTCATAGACTTCATAGTAAGAAACAATATACGAGTATAAGATTTGCATTATATCACATCAGTTCACAACAACCATCTAATAATGAGATATTCAAATGAAGGAAATAGTTCATAACTGCATAAATATAAAGTTGCCAAAATGGTACCAATACGACGTTTGAAAATAAGTAAGAAAGAAACGCTAGTGGAACATCCTCCACTAGCTCATGCCTACATCTAAGATAGAATATAAGAGATAAGCATCCTTGAAATCATGAGGTCCTACCAAGTCTGGATGGATGCTCCACGTCCGGATAGCTTCAACGTAGTCTCGTAAGCTCTAGCGTCCACCTGCACCTGCACCTGCACCTAAAAGTAAAGGGTTGTATGGGATTAGTACACACTTGTACTAAGTATGGGTGTATGCAAGTACACACCAAGGACATTCATGATTAAGAAGAGCTCTCTCCTAACGATATGAGTTATGGAAAGCCAAGTCAGTTGGACTTGCCAAATTAGATTAGGAAAGTCATGATATGAGAGTAACATGCATCATCATTCTTTTTATATTGCACACAACACATAATACACATTATTTAGCACATACATATATCACATATCATTCGTTCGTATGCCGTGAGACCTTGGAATCACGGACTTAACATTAGGACTTCCCAAATTAGGGCTCAACATATGGGACCTCAACTTGGGAGCCTTCTTTAGCAAACACAGAGTCTGCTTCATTCATTCATACGTACTTCATTTTTCATTCATTTATATACCTAGGATGTTGTTTAGGACTCTCTTCGGGTTCACTGTGCAATGACCAAGAATGACCTAGTGTCATTACTTGAGTCTAGTCCACCTCTTGATTATCCTATCCAAACACCTTTGGTATCATTCATTTCATTGTGTGCATTACTTGAGGCTGGCCTCATTCTTTATTTGGGAACTTAAACTTTAATCGACATAGATCATGTGAGCTCCATGAAATCCAGTGTCTACCCTACACCGAAAAGAGGTGGAATCACTGGCCAAAGTGAAACCAAAACATGCTAGCGTATATAGGGAATTGAACCCTGCTAGATCCCTATGTTGGCTGCATAGGTTCAAAGACTAGGAGATATAAGGAGACCCATACCCTCCTAAATGGACAGTGTGATCTCATGATATTTACACGAACCTCTGCCCTCCCGAAAGAAGGAATCGCGACTCATAGCTAGCCTATCAGTGCTCCGTATAAAGTTCCATTACATTTATCTCACACATCATAGAAATTGGCTTCTAGCATGAGGGCATCATTGCTCACTAGATGATTTCTCATCTCACCATTAGTATTAAGTGTGTATTAATCTCAATACTTTCATTAGAGTGTTCTTAGAGACTGGTCTCTTTATTAATCTTACACTCTCTTAGGTGAGTATGGTTTTTGGTAACATTTACTTAGGCTCATTTGAGATTGATCTCGTCTTTCATATTAGCCTCTTATCATGTTGCCACCACATTCATTAACTTTAACATATTAGCTCTTCATAATTACTCACCCCTTCACGTGAATGTTCATTTCGTCATATGCCAATGCACTTGGCCTTTTAGTTGTTTTCACACTCTTACTTAACCCTCCTAGGGTCACATCATTTCGTCACATATATCTTAGGTTCACTTTTTTTAAACGTACGCTGGACTTATGAACACATACTTACAAGCCATGACGCTTCATTCATAATTCGTCCAAGTGACTCATACTTACCCAAGATTATATGGTACAAGACTTATGCATCTTGTAAGTATGCCAAGGTCTCGAGTTCGATCCCTATGGGCAGTATTCATTAAATATTTATTCACATAAGACTTATGTATCAATACGGAGTTGGGCAAGGGAACCCGATTTCAAATCCCTTGAGCAACACTTAGTCTTATATTAAATTTTGATTTAAAAATTTCAGCTTGGGGACCCGAGGTTGAGCCCCAACGCCTCCATTTCTTTTTCTTTCTTTTCTGTCCTCTCTTTTTCGTTTGAGACCAAGAGGATGTGGGATCAATCCCCCATAACCTCATTTTATTATCCTTTAATTTTTCTCCTAACTCCCTCACCTATCCGAGAGGTTGTGGGTTCGATCCCCACACACCTCATTTTAGTTATTTTCCCCTCTTTCATTTCTCCTCTTGAGCCTCACACCATTTCGAATCCCCCTTACCTCATTAATACTCTTGAATTTTTCAGTAGCTTGCATATGGTGAGGTCTTGGGTTCAATCCATAATGACCTCACCTCTTTAAAAAAATAATTAAAAATCAAACTCCTCCACACTGCCCATGCCGATACCAATTTTCAGATTTCTGGAAATTTGGTCATCCTTTCAATCCACTTTTTCTCAACATGTATACATTGGATTTTTATGGAAAATTCTTTAGTCATTTTGTAAATTATTATATGCATTATTTCCAAGTAATTTTATACAAAAACACAAGGTTTTAACATGCTATTTTCATGTTCCAAACCATGCCCAAGAATACGGCTGCACACACATTTTGCACACGTTTATCATCACATAATTCCGAACATACATAGATGAACATAATCATCACGAAAATACTTTACATTCCTAAATTCTACCAGCAATCATACCCAACCTACAACAATCGATGGGAGCTAGTGACAGGGACATGCAAAGGGGAACATTCCTAGTTTTTGTATTAGAATTCGACTAAATCTTAGGGGTCTCTTGGGAAAGGGACCAAGAGGAAGAAAACCCATACCTTTTTAGTCATTTAACACCTTTCAAACCTGATCTCAAGTGCTGCCAACTTCCACGAAAAACAAATGCTTCTCCAATAAAACTCACGTGCAAACCGTTTGAAAAATGATTTCGCTTTTTGTTTTTAGTTTAGTTTTTATTTTGAGTTTTAGTGTACAAGTTCTTCAAGAGTGATGAACTTTAATTTTTGTTCTTTTTTGCTGATGATGAGCGTGAGAAAGAGTGTGGAGAGACGTGAGAGTGAGAGTGGAGAGAGATGGGAGTAAGTGTAGGAGTAGGAGTTTTAGCTGAAGACTCTGTCAAACTAGGGCACCTTGCCATTTATTATTAAAAATCTTATTTTTTAAAGGCTTAGGTGAAATGACTAATAATGCCCTTACTAAATCAGATAATTAATATAAATTAATTAGATTTAACATTGCTTTCACCCAGGATCGAACCCGGGTGAAGCTTAACTCGCAAAAAGGGTCAAATTCGAGTCAACCCTACCCGAATTGTCCATTAATCACATTAATTAATTAATTAATTAAATATCTAGGGTAATTACGATACTACCCTTAGCCTGGAAAAGACCATTTTACCCCTAGATCCTCCAAACTTAAGATTACCCCTTTCAAGTCCGGTTAAGACTCATCCGGTGAATCTTAATATTCGGGTGCCCTACATGACTGGACCCAACCTTGCCTAGTTCAACTAACTCACCAAGTTGGTTGGGTTGGCTGGTGCATAGGTTCAGAGGTCCGGTTCCACGCGCATCAATCCGTGTGAACCCGGTCTAATCTAGGCATTCTAGGTACGTTAGGCATTACTTAGCATGGTCCTTTTCGGTTTGTTACACGTTATCCATCATATTCGATAGAGGTGCACAATTCACATCTAGGTTTTGGAGGTCATTTTCAGAAGGGTTGGGCACTAAGGTGAAGTTGAGTATCGCTTTTCATCCTCAAACGGATGGTCAAGCGGAGCGTACTATTCAAACCCTTGAGGATATGCTTAGAGCTTGTGTCATCGATTTCAAAGGAAGTTGGGATAAACACTTGCCTTTGGTAGAGTTTGCTTACAATAATAATTTTCATTCATCCATTTCCATGGCTCCCTATGAAGCCTTGTATGGTAGGAGATGTAGGTCACCTATTGGATGGTTCGAAGTCGGTGAGTCCTCAATTCTTGGTTCCGATTTGATCTATAAGACATTGGAGAAGGTTCATGTAATAAGGAACTGATTGCAAACGGCCTTTAGTCGGAAAAGTCCTATGCCGACAATAGGAGAAGGGATCTTGAGTTTGAGGAAGGTGACAAACTGTATTTGAAAATTTCACCTATGAAGGGAGTGGTTAGATTTGGCAAGAAGGGGAAGTTGAGTCCTCGTTATGTGGATCCCTATGAGATTTTGCAAAGGGTTGGTAAGGTTGCCTATCAATTGAAACTCCCTAATGATTTAGCTTTGGTTCATCCGGTTTTCCATGTTTCTATGTTGAAAAAGTGTGTCGGTGATCCCGAGTCCATTCTTCCTATTGAGGGCCTTGGGGTCAAGGATAACCTCTCTTATGAGGAGGTTCCAGTACAAATACTTAATAGGCAAGTGAAGAGATTGAGGAACAAAGAGGTGGTTTCTGTAAAGGTATTATGGAAAAACCACCTAGTTGAGGGTGCAACATGGGAGCCGAGGCCGACATAAAGACCCGTTATCCTCATCTTTTCGATGATTAAGGTTAGTCATTCATTTTAATAATATAATTATGGCTAGAATTTGTGGTTTCTTAATTTTTAGGTGAAGTTTTGCAAAATATTTAAATTTTGAAAACTTCACAGTGATGCATACAGTGAAGTTACTGTAATTTTGCCTTGAGGAACTTGAAATTTTGTTTTTGGCTTGTTTGGAGTTGGGTTGTGCATTTTGATATAGTGAATCTTTATGGAAATTATATGTAGTATATTGATAAGATGAACTTTGTGCTAATTGACTCATGTAATGTATGTTGAGCTAATGTGTGTTGTGAGAAGGAAATACCTCCTGATGGAATGTTTGAACCTATGTATGGTAATTACAGTTTTGAAATTGCCTTATTGAAATGATTTGATTCATGTTGATTTAAAATTTGTTGATTGGTTGAGCTGCTAGTCTTGAGTCTATTCCTTCCTTTAAAAGAGTGTTTAGTGTCATTCGGGGATGAATGTTCCTAAGGGGGGGATAATGTAACAATTTGAAATTCAAGACGTGTTGTAAAGCCTAACCTAGATGTCATGAAGTCTAAGTACTGTTTCTAAGTCCATTTTGATGAATATAGGTCATTTGGGAAGTTAGGAAACTAAAACGTCCAAGAACGTCCATGACGTCCAAAAATTGGTTCAAAGAGGGGCTAGTGTGTCCTATCTTGTTTGACTAGTTTTAAGTGTCGGAATTATATAAAACTTGGTGAATATATGTGTAGCATGTGTTATAAGTGTTTGGTAGTCGAAACGCCCTGGTACGACTCCCCAAGAACCAACCAAGGGCCATTGAAGAGGACCCTTGAAGTTTGGGGACAACACTGCCTGGCAGTGTGCAGTCGACGACCAAGAGGATGGTCCGTGTGTGGATCGACGGGGTGTCGATGCCAGCGTCGTCCCGCACTTAGAAAAATTGAGAAAGCCTCTGTCTGCACAAGTCTCTGACCGAGCTTACGGTTGTGCAGCACAAAGGCAGGCCTGCCCGTCGATGGACCAATGATCCGTCGATCATGGTCTCGTCGATGGGGTCTGTAATTTCCTGCACGTTTGGATAAGTTCATTTAATTAGTTGGAAGTTTAGGTGGTTAATTAAGGGATTAAGGGGGGGTCTAATTAGGTTAGTTAGTCACCCTATAAAGCCCCTAACCTCATTTAATCTAAACACAACTCTAAAACAAATCTCTCTACCTTCTCTCTAGTTTCTCTCTCTATTGGAAGACTCCATTGAAGCTAAGTCTAGGAGGTGATTGGTGGATGTAAAAGGGTGGGTTCATCTTCAATTTCTCATCAAGACAATAAGGTATGGTATCTCTTCACCTTTGAGACCTCTTTCCTCAAAGGGTTCATCCAAATTGATTTCAAAGTTAGTGATTTCTAATGGGTTTCATTCAATTCCGAATTTGATGTTATGAATTGAGTTGTTGATGTTTCTTTAAGGTTAATATGAGTTGATTAAAATGTATTGTAACTTAATTGGAGTAATTGTTCATGGTCTTGCCTAAATTGAAGAATATGTTCCCAAGTCCTTAACCCTTGGTTGAGTTCTTGGTTTAGATTGTAATTGTTCATTCAATTGACTTATTTATGGGTTGAATTACTTGTATATGATGTTGATATGCTTCCTATGAACAAATTAGGATGATGGTTAGTCTTTCATGCTAGTTCTTGATAGATGATATAGGGTAGGGTGAATTGACTAAATCCTGAGTTTGATCTACTATTGAATTGTGAAGTAATGACTCTTCTATACTTGTGATTTCATTGGTTATTGAATTATGGTAATTTGATGACCTAATTGGGTTGAATTAAGGGTTTATGGTAAGACCTTGATGACGGTGAAATTGTGCAGAAGACTAGGTAAGTCTTCTGACCTTATCCTTTGTTTCAATTATGGTTAATTATGGTTAAGTCATGATGATTGTATTGAAGCATGTTTGTATAGGATTTATAGGTTGGTATGATGTTGAATTGAAATGTCTTGGTATGGTTGTGACGTTGATTAAGAGGTAAAGTAATAAGGGTGATGATGATTGCCAAATGTGCTTTATTGTCCAAAGATTATAAAGTGTTAACCTTACTTATGAGAGTTGTGATGAAAGACTTTTACTCATGCAATTCCTATTGAGCTAGTATGATGATGATTATACAAGGTCTAAACCCAATGACCTAAACTAAGTAATGATTGATGAATAAAGATTAAAGACATTTCAATAAGGGACTCTAGCTTAGCACCGAGTGAACTAGAAAGAGGAGTGTCCTTTCTCACATAGAGAAGGTAGGATCACTAATGTACTCTTGAGATTGGAGACTATTATGCACATAGAATAAAGAGGGTCCCAATTATGTCTCCTAGTTCTTGAACTATGTTGCCCCCATAGGAATACTAGCTAGTGGATCCACATAGTTACTATGTTCATGTTTTGTGTACTATTTTGGCAAGTAGTCCGCCTTCTTTCGTGTAGGGTTTCATGACATATGATTCCACATTAGCTCATGTGGCTTATGTCGGTTAAGGAACTTTTCCCCTAAATTAAAGTGAAGTATTGATATATAGGCTAACTAAGGTGACTTGAAAGGTTAGACTTAACTTAGGTAGGGGTATGGGACTCTACCTAGGTCTTGCACCAGTTTGCCTTGATAGGAGTTTTAGGAGGTCAATATTATGCATGAAAATGATAATAAAGGTAAACGACTTTATATGATGATTACGATGCTTATGAATATATAATTGGTTCTTTTTGACTAAAGTGTGAACTTATGTATGTTAAGGTTATATTAGGTGAAGTGAGTTACTATTTGTGATTCATTTTTGGTTACTTGATTAAGTAGGGTTATAGGGCTTTACTTGATCATTTCACTTTTGGCTTTATAAGGGTTATGTTTGATTGTCTTGCTTTACTAGTTCACATGATTAGCTCTCTCTTATACTTGTAATATGATTTGTTGATGTTAGGGCTATGTGTGAGTATGGGTTTAAATATGTGATATGCATATTGTTGCCTTGACTTGATTAAGCATGTCTATTTGGTTAATCTAGTTGTTGATTGTGCATAAAGATATGAAATGGCATGATTTAACTAAATGTCTCTTTTTAGCATGTTTGATGGTTATATGTGCATAAGGTCTAATACTTAGTACATGTGTTGTACTAACCCCCTTTTCTCCCTTTTTCCCAAACACTTTAGGTTCTGGTCATTGAGGTTTGGTTCGAGGAGATTCTGGAATCCGAATATAACCGGCGTCGTTAACCTCTCAGAGGTCGCAGAGAAGCCTCTTCTTAGCTTTCATCACAATCATACAGTTAAATTTGTAAAAAATATAAAACTTTTTAATACTTATTGAAGTATACATAGAATTCATATAGAACTGCATAAGAGTGATATTCTAATGATCTCAAACTAAACAACCATATATTGAAGATTTAACAATTGAAATAAATGATCGTAATAATAATAATAGTTTGGCAATCGGCCTTATTACAAACGCTTGAACAAATGTTTGAAATGAAACACTAGGGACTATCTCCACTAGCTATGTCTAATGTACTAATCTAGAATAATAAATGTATCATCCTCGAACTCAAGAGGACCTACCAAAGTCTGGAGATCGCTAATACAAACTGCTTCGTCGAGTCTTCAATCTTCTCTCAGACTTGCGCCTATTGAAATAGTAATAATATATGGGGTTAGTACACACTTGTACTAAGTATGGGTGTATGCACATAAACACATAAGGACTATGCATGATCAAGGAAAGCTCTTCCTGAAGCAATATGTCGTTTTTGGAAAGTTAAGTTACTTTACTTTCTTAATTCGTTATCTCTGATTCATGCTATGAATATGACATGTTCTCATGCAATTAAGGCACACAACTCATTTTCTATATGAACATAAGACCTTGTAATCATGAACATAATTTTAGAACAACTTAAATGAAAGTTTATTATTTTCCTCCCTTAGGCCGAGAGCTCACCTCTCCAGAGTTAGTTTATTTTTTAGTCTTTTCCTCTTTATGTTGTCTAGTTCAAAGATCTCTTTTGATCCTATGTTTTACTTACAAGTGCAATGATTCATTGTAGTCCCATACCTAAAACGAATCGAGTAAGTAATTCACAAGACTAAGAAAATGATTTGGCTACCTTACTTACAAGTTAGATTTCTCATTCTTCTTAAGTTGGGTATGAATGTATTTATAAGCCAATGTTTATTGTCTATGCCCATTAATTTATTGTTAACCTAATATATAAATTTTTTATGCATATATTCATACTCCAATATTGGCATAAACCACTAACTTGTTAAAACTTCATTCTTATCAAACACTGATGATTGACATTATTAAGATCTTACTTACTAGCTCACTTTGAACTTACACTTCTTTGATCTGTTGTTCACTTTGAACTTGCTACTACTTTCATTCTTTCTTACTTTCTTTAAAGAATTCTTTAGCATTAACGGAAGTATATCATGCGAGCTAACATAAAATCCAATTTCTCCCCACACCGAAAAGGGGTGGTTCACCGGTGAAGGTGAACCAAGTCCAAGGTCACTCTACTTACATTCATAATGTTAACATTGAGATTATCAACTGAAAGAAATAGTTCAATACTACATTAAATGTATAATTGCCAAAATGGCACCAATACGATGTCTGAAATAAAAACGGAAAGAAACACTAGTGGAACATACTCCACTAGCTAAAGCCTACATCTAAGCTAGATAGTAACGGTATATATCCTCGAAAGCATGAGGGCCTACCAAGTCCAGATAAAAGCTCCACGTCCGGATAGCTGCAATGTCAACCTGTAAGGTCTAGCGTCCACCTGTGCCTACACCTAAAAAATAGAGTTGTATGGGATTAGTACACACTTGTACTAAGTATGGGTATATGCAAGCACACACCAAGGACATGCATGAGTTAGAATAGCTCTTTCCTAACAACATGATTATGAAAGTACGGTCAGTGGACTTGCCAAATTGGGATTAGAAAAGTTAGTGAACTTTCCAAATTTGGATTAGGAAAGTTAGTGATCCTTCTTAATTTGGATTAGAAAAGTCATGCCATGAGAGTAACATGCATCATCATACTTATCATATTGCACACAGCACATAACATCTTACACATAGCACATATCATATTGCATATAGCACATAACATCTTTCATATCATTCATCCATATGCCATGAGACCTTGGAATCATGGACTTGACATTAAGATTTCCCAAAATGAGGGCTCAACATATGGGACCTCAACTAGGGAGTCTTCATTAGCTAACACAGAGTCTGCTTCATTCATTCATACGTACTTCATTTCATTTCGTTCATAGGCTAGTGTGAACATAAGATATACCTAGGATGTAGTTTAAGACTCTCATCGGGTTGCTGTGCAATGATCAAGAATAACCTAGCGTTATTACTTGAGTCTAGCTCACCTCTTGATTATCCTATCCTAACACCTTTGGTATCGTTCATTTCATTATGTGTATCATTTGAGGCTGGCCTCATTCATTCATTGGGAACTTTAACTTTAATCGACATAGATCTTGTGAGCATCATGAAATCCAGTGTCTTCCCCACACCGAAAAGAGGTGGAATCACCGGCCAAAGTGACCCAAAACATGCTAGCGTACATGGGAATTTAACCCCGCCAGATCCCTATATTGGCAGTATAGGTTCGAAGACTAGGAGATATAAGGAGACCCATAATTGGCATGCCGGACAGTCTCATCTCATGAGAGTTACGTGAACCTCTGCCTTCCCGAAAGAAGGCATCACCTCTCATAGCTAGTCTATCGGTGCTCAGTATAAAGTTCCATTGCATTCAACTCATACGTCATGGAAGCTGGCTTTTAGTATGAGGACATCATAGCTCAATAGATGATTTCTCATCTTATCATTAGTATTAAGTGTGTTAATCTCAATACTTTCATTAGAGTGTTCATAGAGACTGGTCTCTTCATTAACTTTACACTCTCATAGGTGAGTATGTTTTGGTAACATTTACTTAGGCTCATTTGAGATTGTTCTCATCTTTTACATTAGCCTCATATCATGTTGTCACCACATTCATTAACATTAGCACAATTGCTCTTCATAATTACTCACCCCATTTTACGTGAATGTTCATTTCATCATATGCCAATGCACTTGGCCATTTGTGTGTTTCACACTCTTACTTAACCCTTCTAGGGTTTCATCATTTCATTGCATAATAATTATTTCATCGTATGCCAATGCACTTGGCCATTTAGTGTATTTTACACTCATACTTAACCCTTCTAGGGTTACTTCATTTCATTACATACATCTTAGGTTCACTTATTTTTAAACGTATGCTAGACTTATGGGTTTATACATACAAGCCATGAGGCTTCATTCATAGTTCGTTAAGTGACTCATATCATCCTAAGATTATGTAGTACACGACTTATGTACCTTGTATGTATACCAAGATCTCGATTTTGATCTAAGTAGGTGGCATTTTTCTTGAACATTTAATTCACGTATGACTTATGTATTAATACGGAAATTTGGGCAAGGGAACCCAAGTTTGAATCCCTAGGACAATACTTACATTTTTCCTTGATTTTATTTTTAGTCCTCATAACATTAGGACCCTAGATCGAGCCCCAACATCAACATTTCTTTTAGTTCCTTTTCTTTAGAAAATCTCTCCCTTGGCCGAGGGGTTGTGGGTTCGAACCCCCACAGCTCTCTTTTATTTTCCTAGTTATTCTTCCTGTTCATTTCGCATTAAACAGGAGGTTGTGGGATCAAACCCCTACAGCCTCTCTTTATTTTTTTCTTTATTTCGCTTGGGACTGAGAGGTTGTGGGTTCGAACCCCCACAACCTCCTTATTTTATTTTAATTTAAAAGTTAACTATTTAAACATTGGCAGTGAGGTTGTGGGATCGAGCCCCCATACCCTCACTTTATTTTCTTTTATTTTGACCTTTCTCCTTTACTCTCCTTCACAGCCTTGAGGTCGTGGGTTCGATTCCCCTGCCTCACATTTCCTTTCTTTTGTTTTTCTTTCACTTCATTCGCTGCCTGGAGGTCGTGGGTTTGATTCCCACGCCTCCCCTTTTATTTTATTAATTTTTGTACTCTACATTTTCAGCCAGCATACCCCATTTCGATTCCCCCTAACCCCATTTCGAATCCTGGTGGCCTCTTCCCTTTAAAATCAATTAAATTTCCAGATTTATTCCTCTACACTTTAGCCTAAACTAAAATTGTAATTTTTCTGGAAATTTAGTCATTTTCTTAGCTTATTTTCACCAATATTTCCACTTGAAAACATAGGAAAATTCATAGATCATTTAACACTTTTTGGGGTGCATTTTCATGGGTTAGCCAAAATATTGATACTCAAATCAGCCACACTTTCATTTTAATGAACATCACGATTTACATAGGTTTATGCACGTAAAATGACGACCAAAACAATATCAAACTTGAAGCCTTAACCCGAGACCTCATTTACAGTAACATTTTTGCACACACACACTTGCACAAAATTTTGAATACATGGTTGTCTTTCATACGATTTCAAGTACACAAACATAATAATATTCATCACGAAAACATAACATACACCTAAATCTACCAGCAATCATACCCAAACTACGATTCATTGGGATCCAGTGACAGGGGCATGCAAAAGGGACAACAATCCTAGTTTTCGAATAAATAATATGAACCTTAAGGGGTCTCTTGGGAAAGGGACCAAGAGAGAAGAAAACCCATACCTTTTATGTAGTTCAAACCTTGACTGGCTGCCCAAAACCTTCTCCAAAAATCACGTCCAAATCCCCTCAACTTCAACACCAATTCAACAGAATAATCCTCCCTCTTGCGTAACATTTTTGATTAGTTGTTTGTTTATAATTTCGTTGTGAGTTCTTCAAGTGTGAAGAACTTTAATAAGTTTTATTTTCTTGTGGTTGCTTAGGCAGAGAGAAAACGTGAAAGAAAAGAGAATGAGAGAGACGTGAGAGAGAGATGAGCGTGAAAGAGTTAAAAGAGGTGAAGTAGTTTAGACTTAGTCAACTAGGAGACTTAGTCAAATAAAACACATTAATTAAGAAATAATAAATAATTAATAATCAAAAAATCTGATTTTCCTTTTTGTTAAATCATCCTAATTATTAATTTATTAAATTAATTCACCAATTAAAAAAATCACATTAAATCATTGCTGCTACCTAGGTTCGAACCCGGGTGTAGCAAGATTTTGCCTCAAAGGCCAATTTTCGGCCCTCTCTCCCCCAAATGCCCCTCCACCTTATTAATTAAATAATTAATTACATATTTAGGGTAATTACGATACTACCCTTAGCCTGGAGAAAGACCATTTTATCTCTAGACCCTCCAAACCTAAGATTTTCCCTTTTTAAGTCCGGTAAAGACTTATTCGAGTAAATCTTCGTATTCGAGAGCCCTACATGGCTGGACCCAACCTTTCCTAGCTAAACTAACTCCCCAAGTTAGTTGGCTTGGCTGTAGCAAGGGTTCAGAGGTCTGGTTCTACGCGCATCAATCCGTGTGAACCAGGTCTAATCGTAGGCATTCTAGACACATTAAGCATTACTTAGCATATCCATTTTTAGGGTTGTTACATTATCCCCCCCTTAGGAACATTCGTCCCCGAATGACACTACAACTATCTAGCGTAATGCCAGTCAGATCATTACATAATCACCATGCACAGTCAAGCAATAGTAACAAAAATAGAGAGATAAGGAAACTTAGACTTAAGAGTAGGGAGTCTAACCTCAAGAGCTAAAAAGATGAGGGTAACGGGATCTCATATTGGCCTCGGCCTCCCACGTAGCACCCTCAACAAGATGATTCCTCCACAATACCTTCACTGTGGCAATCTTTTTGTTCCTCAGCCGCTTGACCTGTCTGTCTAAGATCTCAACAGGTACCTCCTCATAGGAAAAGTCTTCATCAACCCCCAAACCTTTCACACGTAGAATCAATGCTGGATCACCTAGGCACTTCTTTAACATGGATACCTGAAAGACTGGATGGACAGAAGCTAGCTCCGAAGGCAATTTCAACTCATAGGCCACCTCACCCACACGTTGTAGGATCTTATATGGCCCAACATACCTCGAACTCAACTTCCCCTTCCTACCAAACCTCATCACCCCCTTCATAGGTGATATCTTAAAATAGACCTGGTCACCAACATCAACCTCTAAGGGCTATTTTCTGTTATCTGCATATGACTTCTGTCGACTGTAAGCAGTAGACAACCTGTCCCTAATCACCCTGACCTTCTCTAAGGCCTCATAAATGATCTCTGGACCCAAAATGGATGACTCTCCAACCTCGAACCACCCTACTGGAGATCTACATCTCCTACCATACAGTGCCTCAAACGGTGCCATCCCAATGCTGGAGTGATAGCTATTATTATACGAGAACTCTATCAAAGGCACATGGCACGCTATCAACATGTTCTCCAATGTTTGAATAGTGCACTCTGCCTGCCCATCAGTCTGAGGATGAAAGGTAGTACTAAGGTTTACCTGCGTGCCTAAGCTCTTCTAGAAGGATCTCCAGAAATGTAAAGTGAACTGAGCTCCTCTATCTAAAATGATAGACAAAGGAATCCCGTGCCATCTCACAATCTCATTAATGTAGAGTCTCGCATAATCCTCGGCTCTGTAAGTAGACTTTACAGTGATAAAGTGGGCAGACTTAGTCATCCTGTCCACAATAACACATATAGAGTCATGTTGTCTCCTAGTCCTCGGAAAACCAACCACGAAGTCCATATTAATGGCCTCCCACTTCTAACTCGGAACCTCAATAATCTGAGTAAGACCGCCAGGATTAAGATGTTCTGCCTTAACCTTCTGATAATTAGGACACTTGGCCACATATTCTGCAATGTCCTTCTTCATGCCATCCCACCAATAAATCTTCTTAAGATCATGATACATCTTGATGGAACCTGGATGTATGGAATATCTGGAACCATGGGCCTCTGCAACAATCCTGGTCCGCAAATCATCCACATCTGGTACACACAGCCTGTCCTGGTACCTAAGTACACCGTCACCTCCCAAAGCAAAAGACTCATTCATTTTTATCAACATTGAGTCCTTCAGCTCCATCAACACAGGATCGAGATGCTGACCCTGGTTGACTTCAACTACCAAGGATGATTCAGAACTAGGATGAACTGAAACACCACCACTAGTAGAGTCAACCAACCGCACACCCAGTCTGGCCAGTCTGTGTACATCTTTCACCAACTCCTTCTTCTTATCCTCAACGTGGGCTGTACTTCCCATGCTCATCCTGCTCAAAACATCAGCTACAACATTAGCCTTACCCTGATGGTAGTGGACATTCATATCATAGTCCTTCAATAGCTCCAACCATCTTCGCTGACGTAGATTCAACTCTCTCTGCGTGAACACGTACTGGAAACTCTTGTGGTCTGTGAACACATCCACATGCACTCCATACAAGTAGTGCTCCACAGCTTCAGTGCAAACACCACAGCTGCCAACTCTAGGTCATGAGTGGGATAATTCCTCTCATGAACCTTGAGCTGTCTGGACGCATTAGCTATCGCCTTACGACCCTGCATAAGAACACAACCCAAACCAACCCTAGATGAATCACAATAAACAGTGTAATTCTCACCACACTTAGGCAAAGTAAGCATTGGGGCTGAGGTGAGTCAGTCTTTGAGCTCCTGGAAACTCTTCTCATAAGTCTCCGTCCACTCGAACTTGGCCTTCTTCTTAGTCAAAGCTGTCATTGGGGCAGCAATGGAAAAAAAAACCTCCACGAACCTGCGGTAGTAACCAGCCAATCTCAGAAAGCTACGGATATCGGTGTGAGTAAGAGGTTTTGGCCAGTTCTTCACAGCCTCAGTCTGCCTGGGGTCCACCTCCATACCCTGATCGGACACAACATGTCCCAGGAAGGTCACTGATCTAAGCCAGAATTCACACTTGCTGAATTTGGCATACAGCTGATGTTGTCTAAGTACCCGCAAGGTTAGTCTCAAATGTTTTTCATACTCTTCCTTGGTCCTAGAGTAGATAAGGATGTCATCAATGAACACTATGACCAAAGAATCAAGGTATTCACGGAAGACTCGGTTCATGAGGTCCATAAATGCAGCTGGTGCATTACTGAGACCAAATGACATGAGTAAGAACTCATAATGACCATAACGGGTATGAAAGGCTGTCTTTGGGATATCTCCATCCCTAACCCTAAGCTGATGATACCCTAAACGAAGATCAATCTTAACATACTTGAGACTTTACTATTTGTGAATTTCTGTTTCACACTTCTGGATAATGCATATTACTCAAGCTTATCTGAAGCTTCATATTTGAGATTGAGGAACTTCCTTCTCAATCGTACTTAACTTGATGCACCTCACAACTCATGCAACACAAAAATCATGTCCACGCTATACAAAAACAGCAACATGACATGCAAACATGAATTCATTTTAACTCTAACTTATTCGGAAACTTAATCTTACTACCCTGTTTTGATAGTCTATGGTAGTCTAGCATTTATGAAGTAATCCATACCTAATCCATCTCCTTGAGCTAGTAAACAGCCAACTTAGCCTTCTCCTCTTCATAAATACTCATAGCAGGCTTTAGAACCTACCATGCACTCACCTCCATGTGAACAACCACTCTTATCAAACGTCTTTCGTTCACGCTGGGCATTTCTATCACTGCCCCTTCTAGGGAAGGACAGATCTTGAGTCTGGCGCCTTAGAACACTTGGCCATCCTAATTCTTGTGTGTATTCTTCTATGCGCACACACAAGAAGGAAGATAGATACTTAGAATGACACAAAGTGTCAAAGCTCTAGATAGCACGATAAAGAGTAGGAGAAGGGAAATTTTCCTACGCATCATGCAGTCTCTAATTCAGGATAGTGGTGCACTTCACTACCATGACTTCGAAACTACTCAATGTGGTTGATGTGAACTTATTATTCTCGGAATCTAACCTAGTGCTCTGATACAAACTTTGTCACGACTGGAATCTAGACCCAGATGAGACCGGCGTCGTTGACCTCTCAGAGGTCGCAGACAAGCCTACTTACGACATTCTTACTTCATCTAGGTTAGTTTTAGTAGAAAATTTGAAACTTTTTGTTTCTTATCATGCATAAAGGTCACTCTACTTACATTCATAATGTTCACAATCAACCATCTAACATTGAGATTATCAACTGAAAGAAATCAATTAAATTTCCTTTAAAATCAATTAAATTTCCATATTTATTCCTTTAAAATCAATTAAATTTCCAGATTTATTCCTCTACACTTTAGCCTAAACTAAATTTGTAATTTTGCTGGAAATTTAGTAATTTTCTTAGCTTATTTTTACCAATATTTCCATTTGAAAACTTAGGAAAATTCATAGATCATTTAACACTTTTTGGGGTGCATTTTCATAGATTCGTTTAGCCAAAATGTTGATACTCAAATCAGCCACACTTCCATTTTAATGAACATCACGATTTACATAGGTTTATGCATGTAAAATGACAACCAAAACAATATCAAACTTGAAGCCTTAACCCGAGACCTCATTTACAGTAACATTTTTGCACATACGCACACTTGCACAAAATTTCGAATACATGGTTGTCTTTCATACGATTTCAAGTACACAAACATAATCATGTTCATCACGAAAACATAACATAAACCTAACTCTACCAGCAATCATACCCAACCTACGATTCATTGGGAGCTAGAGACAGGGGCATGCGAAAGGGGAAACAATCCTAGTTTTCGAATGAATAATATGAACCTTTAGGGGTTTCTTGGAAAGGGACCAAGAGAGAAGAAAACCCATACCTAATATGTAGTTCAAACCTTGACTTGATGCCCAAAACCTTCTCCAAAAATCATGTCCAAATCCCCTCAACTTCAACACCAATTCAACAGAATAATCCTCCCTCTTGCGTAACATTTTTGATTAGTTGTTTGTTTGTAATTTTCATTGTGAGTTCTTCACGTGTGCAGAACTTTAATAAATTTTCTGTTCTTGTGGTTGCATAGGCATAGAGAAAACGTGAAAGAAAAGAGAATGAGAGAGACGTGAGAGAGAGATGAGCGTGAGAGAGAGTTAAAAGAGGTGAAGTAGTTTAGACTTAGTCAACTAGGAGACTTAGTCAAATAAAACACATTAATTAATAAATAATAAATAATTAATAATAAAAATCTGATTTTCCTTTTTCTTAAATCATCCATTAATTAATAATTTATTAAAGTAATTCACCAATTAAAAAAATCACATTAAATCATTGGTCCCACCTAGGTTCGAACCCGGGTGGAGCAAGATTTTGCCTCAAAGGCCAATTTTCGGCCCTCTCTCCCCAAAATCCCCTCCATCTTATTAATAAAATAATTAATTACATATTTAGGGTAATTATAATACTACCCTTAGTCTGGAAAAAGACCATTTTACCCCTAGACCCTCCAAACCTAAGATTTTTCCTTTTTAAGTCCGGTAAAGACTCATTCGAGTAAATCTTCGTATTCGAGAGCCCTGCATGAATGGACCCAACCTTTCCTAGCTCAAATAACTCCCCAAGTTAGTTGGATTGGTTGTATCAAGGGTTCAGAGGTCTGGTTCTACGCGCATCAATCCGTGTGAACCCGGTCTAATCGTAGGCATTCTAGACACATTAAGCATTACTTGGCATATTCATTTTTAGGGTTGATACAATGAAATCCTGTGTCATCCCCACACCGAAAAGAGGTAGAATCACTGGCCAAAGTGAAACCGAACTGTCTAGCATTCTTAGGTGGAGGCATCCACTAGCTAGTTCCCCTATGCTGGCAAACATAGTTCAAAGACTAGGAGACATACGGAGACCCTGGTCCACCTGGGTGGTGATCTCGTCTCATGAGTCTTACATGTGCTGGAACAAGCTCATTGCTAGTCTATCGGTGCTAAGCTCAGATCTATTTTACTTTATTATTTTTTAGAATTGACTCAAACATTATGGAAGCTTGCTTCTAGTTATGAGGTTTACTTAACTCTATGGATGACTGGTCATCCCTTTCTTTACTTGATGAATATGAAATTAAGTCTTACATTATCATCATGCTATGAGTGAGACTTGTCTCACGAATTTTAGCACCCTCTTATGTGAGTATTTTTGACATAATTGATTAAGTGTGATTGATACTTGTCTCACTTATTTTAACACTCTATATTAGGTCAATTTCATAACTTATACTTTTAGTTATTTCATTACTCACCTTAACTTGTTAAATGTTAGTTGATAGTCTTGTATGATTCTTTACGAAAGTTATAACTACTTACACAATACTATTACGTTCGCAAGTTTGTGTGGATAGGGTATGTTGGGACTTGTCCCATTGATTGGAATACCCTATGCTATGAGTTCATTGATGTAGATATTGGTATGACTTTACATTATTTGGAAGTAATATGATTGGACATAGTTTTTCTAGCCAATTTGTTGGCATAAATCATGATTTCACTAGATATTTGCAATAATATTATCACTAGCCATGCCAATTGTTCATAAATATATTATAGTAATCTATCATGTTAAACAAGCCAAGTTTAACCTTTAATTAGCCTATGAAACAATTCAATGAACAACTTATAACAATTTCATCTTCTCGAAAACAAGAAGGCATTACAACATTTAACGTTCATGTAAATAACACCCTAAGTATGCGGGTCTAACATGTAGGTTTCGTTTGACATATAAATCACTAAAACATACACATAATAATCAGTTAGAACCACATACAAACAACATGCATCAAGATTTACATTATACATACTACAAGAATCGGAAATCGGGATTACTAGGGAGATGAACATCCGATTCATTGGGAACAACACTAGTTTCGATATTCTTGAAGTTAAAACATTTGAAAAGCCTCTTGGAGAAAGGAATCCAGGAGAGAAAACCTATACCTTACTGTAGAAATAAATCTACGAAGATCACTTTGCACTTTGCACCAAAACCTTGAAAAATGCTTGAAATCGCCTAGGGTCTCTTACGTTTTCTCACAACTTTTTGGTCTTAGGGTTTATGATGAATAACGTGAGTTTAGGTCTTTAGAAACTGAATGTTAACTAATTCAACTTAGACTATATAACTTAATTAAATTAAACCAATTAGCTAATTACCAAAACGCCCCTCCTAAATCGACTAAAAATAGGAGAACACTTGACTTAACTGAAATCTGAAAATTGCTTAGTGGTTTTGGTTTTGACCAATTAAATTAATTAATTGAGTTGATAATTTAATTAATTAAGTAACCTAGGGTAATTACTAAAGTACCCCTAAGTTTTTAGGACCATAACGAACCATTTGGACCATCCTAAGTTAGGTACTAGGATGTTTCTTAGTTAGTTACACGGTTTGGTGTCACCCGACTAGGTCTTAGGTTGTCGGGTCCACTAGTTAGTTATTTTTAGTTTGTCATAGGTTATTTAGTTAGTTAGGTCAGTTAGTTAGAGTGTAGGACCGGTTAGGGAGCTTTGCCGCACGTGGGCTCACCCGAACGCGCGCTTGTCCCCAACCTCTCTAACTGAATCAGTTAGCTTCGTCCCTTGGTCGGTTGCACGTGTGCTTGCACATGTGTTGCGTGCACTTTCCTAACTAACTATTCTGGAAGGTTCATTTGGAATGTTTATTTATTGTCCCAAGGATCCTCAATATGTCCTTGGGCCCTGCTTAATCTACATGATCATTTTAAATGGTTATGTGCTATGGTACTAGGCTTGACACTTGGATGCCTAGTACCTAATGGGTGTATATGAAGAATATGTGAAGAATATTTATGTTTTAGCTTAGGGTCTTCATTGCAGGTACAATTCTTAAACGAGCTTGAATTGTATTTTAAATTACTTGTTATATATAGAAATTGGCTAACACCTTTAAGCCAATATTTTATAACATGCCCAATATTTCTCAATATTGGGCATTGGGATGCCTATGTACCCCAATAGGCATTCTTAAGACCTAATAGGCTCTTTTCGAGACATGTACATTTTTCTGGAATATTACACTATCCCCCTTAGGAACATTCGTCTCCGAATGACACTACACATCATTTTAAATCAAAGAGGGTATTTTCGAAAAACACATCAACATACTTCAAACCTTACTCTTTGTGGATATCTGATTCACAACTTATTCTGGATGATGCACATTACTCTAAGCTTATCTGAAGCTTCATATCTGATATTGAGGAACTTCCTTCTCAATCTTACATTAACTTAATGCACATCACACTCATGCAACACATAAATCACGTCAACGCTATACAAAAATAGCAACATGAATGCAAGCATGAACTCATATTAATTCATGTAGTGCAAGTATAAAACACACGTTTTGGACTTAAAACACCAAAACCGCCTAATGCACTAAAATTTAGAGTCTCATTAATGAAATCGGACTTAGGATAAGTATATCTAACCTCAAGAACTGAACAAGTGAGGGTAACGGGATCTAATATCGGCCTCGGCCTCCCATGTTACTCCCTCAACAAGGTGGTTCCACCATAACAACTTTACGGTGGGAACCTTCTTCTTCCTAAGCCGCTTTACTTGACGATCTGAAATTTCAACGGGAACTTCTACATAAGAAATGTTCTCATGGACTCCTAACCCATCGATAGGTAGAATGAACGCTGGATTGCCTAGATACTTCTTAAGCATCGAAACGTGAAACACTAGATGAACAGAAGCCAAGTCATTCGGTAAGTTCAAACACCCACAAGAAATTGAACCCAAACAACATGCTTACTCCAAATTAGATAGTACTACGAAGAAAATTAGTACCTTGATCTGCATTTTCTCTGGATTCAAAGAGATGCGAATATCTCTTCTGCATGTCCTCCTTAGCCTCCAAGTAGCTTTCTCAACAAATTGGTTCCGCCAAAGAACTTTGAGTGACGCTTCTTCTTTTGTTCTCAACTTGCGAACTTGGCAATCTAGAATCTAAACAGGAATCTACTCATAAGATAGACTATCCTAAATCCCAATATTTTCAGTTGGTATGGTCAAAGATGGATCGCCCATACACTTATTCGACATGTATATGTGAAACACCGGATGAACTGCTCCTAACTCTTGTGGTAGCTCCAACTCATAAGCTACATTTCTTATTCTCTTGGCTATGCGATAAGGTCTAATATATTGGGGAATGAGTTTCCCCTTCTAACCAAACTTCATAACACCCTTCATGGGTGAAACTTTTAGATATACCCAATCATCTACTTCGAACTTTAGCGACCTTGTACTAACATCAGTGTAGCATTTTTAACGACTCTGCGCTGTTTTCAACCTCTCTTGAATCACCTTCATCTTTTCCATAGCTTGGTGAACTAAATCTTGTCCTATCAACCCTGCTTCACCAACATCAAACTATCCAATAGGAGATGTGTATCTTCTCCCGTAAAGTGCATCATAAGGAGTCATCTAGATGCTAGAGTGGTAACTCTTGTTGTAGGCAAACTAAATTAGGGGTATATGGTCATACCAATTCCCTTTGAAATCAATCATGTATGCCATCAAAATATCCTCTAAGTCTAAATAGTGCGCTCAACTTGACCGTCAGTCTGAGGATGAAAGACAATACTTCACCTTTGAACCCAAACCTTTCTGAAAGGATTTCCAGAATTGTGCACCTCTATCTAAAATAGTGGAGAACGGAACTACATGAAGCCTTACCACTTCTTGAATATACAACTTAGCATAATCTTCTGCCAAATGGGTAGTCTTTACCAACAAAAAGTGGGCTAATTTTGTCATTTTACTGACAATCACCCAAATAGAATCATGCTGTTTGCGAGACCTTGGTAAACATGTGATGAAATCCATATTAATATTCTCCCACTTCCATTCTGGAAGTTCTATATTCTGATCCAAACCACCGGGTTTTCGGTTCTCTACTTTAACTTGTTGGCAATTCGGGCACTTGGAGCAAAATTCAGCAATGCCCTTCTTCATACTAATCCACAAATATACTTCTCTCAAATTGCGGTACATCTTTGTGGAACCCGGATTAAAGGAATATCTGGAGCTATGAGCTTCCTCCATGATCCTTTATGGAGTCAATACACCATAGGTACACACAATCTACCTTGATATCTCAAAACACCATCTTCCCGTTCTTCAAAAGATAATACTTTTTGCTTTTGAACATTTGCCTTCAACTCAAGAAAAATGGGATCTTGGTCTTGTTTTTATTTCACTTCTGATACTAATGACGATTCAGCCTCATTCATCACCACGTTCCTCCTTCTATGGAATCCATTAGTCGGACTCCTAAGCTTGCAAGTCGACGAAAATCATTTGCTAGTTCTTTTTTCTCTTCCTCAAGATGGGCAGTACTAAACATGGACAACCTGCTTAAGGCATTAGCAAGCACATTAGCCTTATCTGGGTGGTAAAGAATGCTCATGTCATAATCCTCGAGAAATTCTAACCACCTCCTTTGTCTGAGATAAAGCTCTTTTTGAGTGAACACATATTGTAGGCTCTTTTGATCAGTGGATACATCAACATGAACACCATACAAATAGTGATGCCATATATTCAAGGCGAATACTACAACATCCAACTCTAAGTTATGGGTTGGATAATTCTTCTCATGAACCTTCAACTGTCTGGAGGCATAAACTATAACTTTGCCATTCTTCATTAACACACAACCCAAACCAACTCTAGATTAATAAAAGTACACCACAAAACCTTGAGTACCTTTCGGTAAAGTCAAAACTGGGGCAGTAGTCAACCTCTTCTTCAAATCCTGAAAGCTTTTCTCACAAACTTCAGACCATTTAAGCTTCACTATTTTCAGAGTCAACTTTGTCAAAGGAGACGAAATAGATGAGAAACCCTCTACAAACCTTCTATAATAGCCAGCTAAACCCAAGAAACTCCTAATATCAGTTGGAGACGTGGGTCTAGGCCAACTCCGAACTACTTCTATCCTTTGGATATCAACTCTAATTCTATCACTGGAAACTATGTGACCCAAGAACGCCACATACTCCGTCCAAAACTCACATTTTGAGAACGTGGCATACAACTCTCTATCCTTCAAAGTCTGGAGAACTATTTTGAGATGACTAGCATGATATTCTTTATTACTTGAATAGATTAGTATGTCATCAATGAAGACGATAACATACATATCTAAATAAGGTTTGAAGACTCTATTCATAAGATCCATGAATACTGCAAGCGCATTGGTCAACCCAAAGGACATGACCAAAATCTTATAATGCTCATATCTGGTTCTGAAAGCTGTCTATGGAATATCACATTCCCTAACTCTTAATTGATGGTTGCCAGATCTGAGATCTATTTTGGAGAAACAACAAGCACCCTGAAGCTGATAGACGAAGATGATACTTATTATTGATGGAAACCTTGTTCAATTGATGGTAATCTATACATATCCTAAGGGAACCACATTTCTTTCTCACAAACAAGACCGGAGCACCCCATAATGAGACACTTGGTCAAATGAAACCCTTATCTAACAGATCTTTCAATTGTTCTTTCAACTCTTTCAACTCTGTTGGTTCCATTCTATATGGAGGGATAGAGATAAGACTATCTCTCTCTCAGGAGGGACACTGGGAAGATCATCCAGAAAATACTTCTTGAAACTCTTTTACAACTCGAACTCACTGAATAGGAGGTACCTCAACACTTGAGTCATTAAATCGGACTAAGTGATAGACACACCCCTTAAAAACTAACTTCCTTGCCTTATAGTACGAAATGAAATGACCCTTAGGCACTGCTGAACTGCTTTTCCATTCTAAGACTGAATCATTTGGAAACTGAATGACTACTCAAGTTCTATAATCAACTGAGGCATAACAGGCATGAAGCCAGTCCAGAACAAGAATGACATCAAAGTATACCATATCTAACTCAGTTGAATCAACCATGGTACTCTTGTGATTGACGTAAATGGTACAAGCACGATAAACTCTGTCTGCTAGAAAGGACTCAACAATAGGTGTAGAAACACTGAATAGTTCACTAAGTTTCTCAGGAATAATATCAAAGTTCATAGCAAACATATGGAATTACAAAATATAAACTCGCTCCTGAGTCTAACAAAGCATAAACAATAAAGTAAAAGACTTGAATTATACTAGTGACAACATCTGGCGAATCCTCTTGCTCTTGGCGATTGTTGAGAGCATATAAGCGATTTGTTCCTCAGTCTGTACCAGAAGTAGCTCCTCTAGGTGCAACCCTGTCTGGTGGAGCAACTGAATAAGACTAGTCTCTATTTCCCCTGTACCATTTCCCTACTTATTATTTGGACAATCTCTCATAAAATGCGCGGTCTGATCACACTTGAAACAACCAGCTGAGCCCTCATGACAAACTCCAGAGTGGTTTCTACCACACTTGGTGCATGCAGGAGGTTTGCCACCTCCTTACGCCACACTACCCTATGAATAGACAGATTTAACTCTGGAACTCTGACCATATTAATCACCCTTGTTCTTAGGTGTAGGTGCACTAGCAGACGATGGAGCTTGACCCTTCTGTTTCTGTTGGAAGCTGACCAGTTAGCATTACTCTTCTTCTTCCCGGACTCATTCCCTGTCTTAGCCCTCTTGTTCTTGAACTCCTATCTATCTCTCAACTTTTATTCCTTTACCTGCGGCACATAGATCATCAACCTTGAAATTTCCAATAAGCAATGCTGCCCGACCCTCCTTGCTTGTTGAACGACCCAATCCAGCAACAAACAAATTCATTGATCTCTTCATGTCCTTAACCATTTCCGGAGCATAAAAAGATAGTTGGGTAAACTTTAACCCATACTCATGCACACTAAGAAATCCTGCTTGAGTGTAACAAATTCCCATACCTTAGCCTCTTTCAATTCCCAGGGAAAAAATGCCCTAACAAAGCTTCTTGAAAATAGGCCCAACTTGGATATGGTGCATCCTCATCTCTACCCTCCTTCAACTGATCAAGCCAAGTCTTAGAAACATTTTTTAGTTGATATGCAGCTATCTCAACTCTCTTGGCATCCGCAACATGCATCACATTAAACACCTTCTGAAGTTCCTTAATGAAATTCTCCGAATCCTCAGAAGTGCTTGAACTGGTGAAACTTGGAGGGTTCATCCTCAAGAACTCACAAATCCTTCAAGTGTTAGCCTATTCCTATCGAGCTTCTCGTTGTTGCCTATTTTTTGTAGTCACCCTTGACTTAATATATGGATTGCCTTACAAAATTCAGCGTTGGTGACTTCTCCTTGAGGTTGCATGCTTGGTGCATTAGGTACCTCTTGTTCTTGTGGTTAACATTCCTCCTTGCTGGACGACCTCTGACTACTCTTCCTGGAGGTATGGTTATCTGAAACACGCACATGCACGAATTAGAGGGAAACTTTGTACAGATCAAACTTTAAAGCACGAAAAGAGTGTGGAAGAAGTGAGATTATTTCCTAAGTGTTTTAGACTCCTAATTATAGTGGTTGCGCGCTTCACACTAATAAATAGGACTCTACAAACACAACTTCATAGAATCCCTAGGATGCCTGATCTGTGCTCTGATACCAATATTTTCGCGCTCCGCGCCTACACCCTGGGCGGGATTAGCACCCAATGACCATTGCTGGCCTCAAACGGACCCTTGTCCTAGATTACTTAACTCATTGGAAAGCTAATAATCATAAACTTAACTAAATTAAAGAAAATGTAAATACTGAGAATGTTTTTAAAACTGAAACATTTAAACTTGGCCAAAACTGGCTGCCCAAGTCTTAAAATAAGGAATAATACTTAAAGACTCAAAGGACTAACATCTGACTGTCTATCTATGAAGCCTCTAAAACTAATATGGTTGTTGGGACAGACCCCTCAACATCCTAATAAAGAAAAAAAATAGTGAAAACAATTAATAAAGGAGTCCTCCCAAATGCAATGAGGCTCACTAACTGACTCTGGAGTTCTCAACTGGATCAACGGTGCGCTGGATGTGGATCCTCATTATATGCGTCTGTATTATAATACGATGCATGCTAATTAGCATCATTACATTAAATGTACGGTATGCGAGTTGGAATGCTAAACAACATAGACTAGAAGAAGTACAGAAGAAACTAAAGAACTTACCTGGCTTAACTAAACTCATTATAATTGGCTCATTTCAATATAAATCAATTTAAAAATAAGTGAATATAAAGAAAGACTGTTTAAACACATGTTCTAAACTCTATGTGTATGCATAAATACAATCGACTCTGAGATGTATATGAAAATACAAATAAACAGTGTATATAAAAATATAATAACTTAACTTCTGTGGGAGTTTCTATAACAGACAACCATCATATAAGAGCTATAGTCATGATACAATGATCTACCTGACACAGCCAACACATCCTATACCCGGCCAAAGGTATAAGACCTGAACTTCCTAATGGATCCACTAGTCAACTGTGAAAAGGGTACATCTAAAAAGTATGACCCTTTTCTAGCCATGGTGGCTACATAGTTTTAAGGAGAGTTGAGTTATCTAAAATCATGCTCGTCCCCAATTCGTTTCACAATACTACTCCCAAAATATACTGTCTCTTATGTTTTTAAAACATATTTCTTTTGTGATTTGAGATTAGTTCTCAAAAGCTTATCTCATAGGCTATCTTGGAAATCTCAGTTTCCCCGCTTGCCTCATTTTATAAAGGTATAACTCTTTTCTGAAAACTAGCTCCAAGGCTCTTTAGAAATCTCAGTTTCGTTCTTGTTTAAATGTGAAAACTTTCTTGTAAACTTCTTTGGGAATACATAGTCCCCATATATTTCTTTGAAGAAAGAACTTTGAATCCTTACTGTTTACTTAACTTGAAACTTGAGTCTTAAAACAAAGTTAAAACATTGCTAAAGACTCTTGAAAACTATTAAAACTTTGTTTGACTTGCTTCTTAACTTTTAGACTTTTCTCTTAACTTCTTTGACTTTGATCTTAACTTTGTTTAATGGGATTATGGATTCAAGGTTCATTATCTCATGTTTATGGATGATTTCACGATGTCTAGATATACCTTAGAGCGTTAGAATCAACTAGGAAACATATGTACATCACTTAGGAACTAGTACGGAAAGATGGAGAATGAATAGAGAGAATTGGCGTCCCTGGAACTCTGAGAGGCTTGGGGCACCAGTCCTCATCTTAGGCGCTCTAGCTGGCACGACGCCCCAAGCCTCTACGGATAGTGACTGTCCTTTTGGGTTCTGAGAGGCGCGGCGCCCCAACCCTCATACCCTGGTGTTCTCGACTTTTCTCCTTCAGTTTTCATCTCTAAACCCTCTAAACTTCCGTTATTCTTTCCCCAAGCACTTAGATTCATTATTACCCTCAATAACTAATATATTTAACTCAAAAATTCACCCGAAAACACGAATCAAACAACAAGAGATTTCAACATCACAACCAGCAAGAATTCAACAATTTTTTTTGACATTGTTCTTCAAGAACTCACTTTCTTAACATTCAAATAACCTAGATTCGCTGAATTTTAATAAGATTGGAATGTTGGTTAACTAACCCAATGCTATGTGATCTCACATACATTTTTAGGGATCACCCCCGACGAATTCCACATGCAAATCTTGAGCGTTCTTGGCGATTCTTGATTTCTCTCCTCTTTTCTCTTCTTTTCTCTCTTCTCCTAAACCTTGCGTGAATTCTCTTTTTCCTAAACTGAAAAAGTCTTGTTCTACCCCAATTAATTCCTAAAACAAATTAATAAAATTTGGTAAGGAATAGACAAATTTTCCTTTTCCAAATCTTGATTGGACTTTCCTTACTCCAACAACCCAACTTCCGAAAGACATAACTCACTCATACAATATCGAAATCTCACAAACTCCACGGTATTGGAAAGATTATTCTAAGGGATTTCCAAACATATATGGAACTAATATTAAGTCATCCAGAGCTAGGAGTTAGGTCGTTTGAAAATAACAAAAACTCACTTTCCTAACTTAGGCAGATTTTCCAGATTTTCTTATTCTTTTCAAAAATAAGTATTTTCTGATTTAAAACTAGTTTCTAGTCGTTTCTAGTTGCTAGATGTAACAATGGTTCATTAGGACTCATACCTAATGTCTTATCCATGTAAAGGCATTTTAGGCCATAAATTGACGAGACTTAAAGCCAACATCTTATCACCATGGTGCACCAAGACTTAAACTGATGTCTTATCCACTTTGTGCGATTGAACATGAATCTACTGTCTTATCATCTTAGTGCAATTGCGATTGGACATGAATCCATCATCTTATCCTTTTGATGTGATTGGATATGAATCCATTGTCTTATCCTTTTGATGCGATGAAACTTAAATCCAACATATTATAATTATGGTGCATAGAAACTTACCCTCAAACCTTTAAATCTTATAATTATATACACAATTGAGATAAATTTCAATAAAACACAAGCCTATTATGTGCTAAAGAATTGTAAGGACTAATCCACAAATCGAATGGTACACATACTTATAAATATATAAGGGAATGATTCCCTTTCGTACATGGAATACTCATTATTTTTTTCTTTAACTTTAGTCATATTAATCACAAAAATACTTCACATAATAGAATCACAGATTGATGGGGTACATACCTTCATGCTCTCTTCTTGTACATATAGATTGTCGAAGACTCAATTGGTTAGAGACTCGTGCTGATAACGTGTTATGAGATAATATAAAACAATGAGAAAAAAATATGAAAAATAGAGAAAACTTCTTATTCTTCTTGAATGATATTCATAATTCACAAATCTGATTTATAATGAAGGAAAACCCCTTTATTTATATGGGAAACCTAACTTGTTCTCCAAGTAGGATTCCTAACCATATCCTAAAAGGACACCACATAATTAGACATTCACTATAATACAAGTATGTTTATAACATAAATAAAGTTTTCATATTTATTTTTGATCTTCACTCTCTTTGAGAGAGTGAAATATACTCACTTTGCAACATAAGAATTTAGGGAGGTAATAATTTCAATTTTAAATAGTTTAGGGTTAATAGGACTTCCGTGAAGTAAACGTATGTAGTTGAAAATTTGATAATAGGTTGGAGGCTCATTTGACCATTTTCTCAAAAAAATGAGACTTTTTGGTTATTTTTTAAAAAGAGTTTTGTTTGTCATATTTTATTTCATATTTTTATATATATGAATTAAGAGTTTATGAAATCAAGCATGTTCTTATGGGATTTATGTAAATATTTTAAGGATGCTTTGAGAGTGAAGTATCAATGATAATGTTATTGTGTTGCTGAAAGAATTTTCTCATATACACATGAAAGCATGGTTATGAAAGGTTTTCTCACATTATAAAGGTTTTTAAGATTGAAAGGCCTTCTCACCTAAAATGAACTAATGATTAAGGAGGTTATGTAAATGATGAGGCAAGAGGCGATCATCAATGCTCTCTAATTGAATGACAATAGAAGATTACCCATGTCATATGATGTAAGGACAAGAGGGGATAACCCATGTTCCTTTAAGAGCTAAGATGAATAGGATTAAAAATGTTCCATAGAGGTAATCTTACAACTGAGTGGACAAGTAACGATTACCCAAGTCCCATAAACTATGTGTCATCATAGGATGTGTAGATAGACATTAGCTAGTGGGTCCACAATAGCTACAAGTTCATGGTCCTTACCTTGGAAAGTAGGACAACTCTTTTTCAGTGTGGGAGACATAGGATTCCATGTTGCTAGCTTACATGGTCTTAAATGTCGGTTAAGGCTACTTCCCACTAACAAGTAAATCTATGATGAACCAAGGTTACTTTAAGAAGTATCATAAGTATGTTTTAAGATGATGTTCACTTGGATTGATCATGTTTATGACTTATACTTCCTAACTCTCAAGTTCTATGTTTTAGTTTGATTATTGCATGCTCATGAAAATGTCCAATTTTGGCATGATTTAAATGTTTTTATGCATGACTATCATACTTGGTACATATTTTGTACTAATACAAACTCTTGCCTACATTTCCAAAAATGTAGGGTTAGACAGTCAAGGTCCTTCGTTTTGTGGATAGAGGTTGATTTGAGAGATTTTGAGCTATGGTGAGTCCTCATGCTTCAGGACCGAATTTTCATTGTTTTCAGTTTTCTTCCCCACTTTATGTTTTGGACATGATGTATGGGTTAGGCCCAAATTTAATTTTTATGTACTAGATGGCGAAAAAGACAAGTGTATAGACTTCCACTTTACTTTTATAAAACTTTTTGACTTGAAATCTTGTTCTTTATCTCTTTCTTATATTTATTATCTTATGAATGCTAAGTCACTTGTATGGGGACTCTGGGGGTCCTATACACAGTGTTACGCTTACGGGGAACCTTGGGTGGTGACAATCGCCCTTCACTCCTCAGCTCACCTTGTAACGCTCTAGGCTTTAGGTGTTTAAACCTCAGTTAGAGAGATCGATTGAGTCAGACTTTTAACGTTCGACAAATCGCCGAATGCCACCTTGGTTCGCCTTTCAAGCATTCTATTTTATCACTTTGGACGATGTGCATCATGACTACCATTCTCACTCGGCGTATCATCTTCTTTACTGGAGTTCTCCAACCCTTTTAGTAGAGAAAAGTGTTATGCACTGTCATTTGGGAGAGGTCGTACTCAATTGGAGACCGCCTTTCATGTTAGGCAATTAACAATGCTTACTTTTCACTTTTTTTTTTTGTATTTTTTGCATTTTTTCATCATCAATCATGTCTTTATCCAATTGCCTCCATAACTACAAATGATCAATATTCTATTAGAAAATCAGGGTGAGAAAACATTTATGTTTTTTTCTCTTTCAAGATATTCTGTCTCGGAATCGTGCCTTGAGGGGGGATGCTGCCAATCCTACCGAGGATTTTATGTATTTATGTCCGAGAAGCGAGAGGTACTGGACAAAAATCTCGAATGGGGCCCGATAGAGAAATACATTGAGAAAATCGAGTTCGTTGAGGAAGTAAAACTCCATTTTCCAGAAATGAAAAATTTAGGCATTGAAGACACTAATTATTGACTCAATGGACTTATAATGAGTACGAATCTACCACTCATCAACACCCCAACTTAAACTTTTGTTTGTCCTCAAGTAAATCAAGAAAACTAAAAGCTTAATAAAAGTGTCTACTAAAGTACCCAATGAGAGAGAAAATGCAAGCCCCATAGAAAGACTACTCTTAATAGCATGCTACCCTTAATCATGATAAATAATCTTCAAATGATGACTAGCTAGTCTTAACACAAGCGCATGATCACCTTAGATTCTTGTCTATCGCAAGAACATGTTTCAACAAATGTATTCAGGTACCCTCACATCAAGAACAATTCGCTGCTCTCACGAAACCAATTAACAAAGGTAATATGAGTCAATGCAACTCTCAGTATCTCAAAAGAGAAACACATGCAAGCTCTGTCCTACAGGTTTGCCCATATTTTCCAATCATCAAACAACCTAATTCATGAAAGATCTCAAGGGTCTTTTTGGCTTGTAATGGGACTAAAGGTTAAGGTATGGTAAATTTTGATTGATCAATTGTATCTTTACAAAGTATAGTTGCAATGATCAACACCTCTTCTCAAGTTCTTTTTCTTCCTTTCCATTTGAGAACTCAAACCTTGACTTGTGACTCAATTTATTTGGAATTCTACTTTTATAGCCTCCACTTCTCTTTTTCATTTTTATTTTTCAAGTTATTTCCATCACAATGATGATAAATATTTTTATAAGGAGGGGTTCCTTCTTGGAAAACTTTCAGATTTGAGTCTCATTTCTTCTTTCTCTTCCTTACACTTGACTTTCGTCCATTCTTCCTTTTCACACCCCAATTTAGGATTTTGGCCTAAGTTTGATATTACAATAATACAATACTTCAAAAAGGATTTTTTGTGAGAAGTTAGGAGTAATTTGGTGTAAGGGGCTTCTTTTATACATCAACAAGTACGTTAGGATCAAATGGTGCCAAAATGGATTCTCCCCCTCACAAGGTAGTTACAAAGGATTTATGAACAATTTGGTTCCCTCTTTAAATTGTTGCCCAAGATCATGTCTCACATTTACCAATATTCACACAATTGGACTAACAAGGTTAATTCTAGGACTCTACATGCATACTTTAAAGTAATATCTCACAAAACATGACACTTTGAAATACACTCATTTAGCACATCCTGCAAAGATCAAAAGCTTATATATGATGTTAATTACAAGGCTCACACCAAAACGTAGCTAGTCAAAAGAATATTCAAAGATATTGCTCAAAGGTGAAACCACATCGATTTCATTCTCGTAACACCAACACAATACATCATGCGCATCATGAGTATTATTCAAGACATTGATATTGAAACGATTGATCCTCAAATTTTTATCAATGAAAACTTCAAGAATTACATGATTTAAACTCATAGGGCATTGCAATGTCAATGGAGAACAAAACTGATACAGTGAAATAAGCTTTACCTAAAATAATAACCTAATATAAACACAAAGTACTACCACAACTGTTCAAAACTCAAAATAACGGAAATGCAAGCAAATAGAGAATATTGGCATGAAGGTACTCACCCCACCAAAAAATATAAATGCATTGTCCTTAATGCAAATCAAATATAAGTATTGGGATGTTGAGATAAAGGGTCTCCCTATAGGCTATGCTTGTGGAACACTTTCAGTTGGAGTCTCAGGTGGTGAAACCTCAAGAGGGGCATCGATACCCAACCAAAAGATCACCGGAGGAAGAAGGTAAGGAGGGAATTAGTGCTCTGTGCAATAGTAGAGGGATGGGAGATTCTGGAGTGACTCCACCAGATCCAACCTCTCAAGTCTCTCAAGAGACCTCTCTAGGGCTGCCTGAAGAATGACCTCCCAGTCTCCTAAAGCTCTATCAGTGTCTCAGGAATACCTTGTTCATCAGTCCATAACTCTTCCTCCTTAGTATCCTCGACTAATTCCTCCTCGACCCTCTCAGTCTCATCCGTAGAAACAGTCTCATCATGCACAATAGGAACAAGCTAAAAATTGGTACATTTGGGAGGGGAAACTCCCCATAAAGAATAGAGATGTCCATCGACTGTAACTGGACCACTGATTATGCTCAAATACACTTCAACCAATACTAATATAGGCGATCACAATCTAATATAAATCCAACAAAGAGTTTGGGTTGATCCCGCAAGGAGTGATATAGTAGACAATTCAATTACGCAGTGAAAGGCATGTTCTAAACAGTTGTAGGAATATAAATTATCGAAATAATTAGATTGAATCAAAGGGCTTGACATCAAGTTTCAAATGGGAAGTAATGTTTGTCAATTAATAACTACGAAAACATGGGAGTAATCAAGTAGAGAGATACTTGGGGATGTGATCCATTAATTGCCAATTTTGCTATACGGGTGATTATTAATTACCAAAAGTCGCTGAATCTTAGTTGGTAGGCTAGGACTTAGGTGTAATAACCATCTGTTGATCAACTTTCACGAATTAAGAGAGTTCTATAGAACCTTAACAAGCATGATACTAGAAGCAGCCCAATCCTCAATTTATCTACTCTATCGAGCTAGATAAGTAGGATTGAATTAAGATTCACTCTCTCGAGCTAAACCCACAACAACCTGACACTACAATAATCAATTAATAACCTTAGTTCTAATACCTCTCTCTCGAGCAACCATAGAACACTAGACTAGAACTGCATTGACAACTATAATTTATAAGTTAAAACTCATTTATCAATCAAACTCACTTCGAAATAACAATGAAATCAGTAATTAATAACACCCATAAGCTAATTGAGACAATTAATCGCATAATCACACCCCCAAGAATGGTGTTTTTAGCTACACATCATAAAAAGTAGGAAATTAGTACCAACTACATTATCCATAAGTTGGGCAATCCATTCCACCTCTTTACAATAGTCCAAAATGCTTAATATCGAAAACCCAACTTGAAATCTACTAGAAAACTCTAACAAACTAAGCAAAACAATGTTTCAATAAAAAAAAATCTTAGACTAACAATGGCAAGATGCCTTTTCTTCTTTTTTAAAATCAATTTATACGCTCTAAGATTTTGGCCTTCGGAGTCACTCGGTGGAGTTAGCTAAACATCACTGACTAGGTCAGTGACGTGCCAATTGCTCTTCCCCATCACCCTTTTATCTCAATTCTTCATCATTCAGGCCCTATAACTTTAGGCGATCAAATTGTTTGTCACCAATCCATTCAGATCTTCGACGAAGGTTCAATTTTATCACCAAGTTAGTTTCTTACCAGGTCTGGTGCGATGGAACATTTGGCGAGCTGGAGTGCCACTCGGCGACTCGCCAAGTGGATTTGGCGATTATCATCTTTAACTATCTTCAGCCTTTTAAATCTTTTTTTCTTTTTTTTACCCTCTAATGTCCTTGACTTGCTCTTTTGCCTTTATATTTACAAATTAAAACTTAAACATAAGTTTAGAGCACAAAATAGGCATCGAGGACACTAATTCTTAGAATAATAAGCCCTTAATGAGTGAAAATCCCAGACTCATCAACACCCCAACTTAAACTTTTGCTTGTCCTCAAGTAAAACACAAGATCAATCTGTTCAATAAGAATTTCTACAAATAGTGCTACTCAAGACTCAACACGAATGCACACAAGAGGTTCAAATTACTCTTGCAATGTTCAATTATGCACTATAATATTCAAAATTTGACTAACCATTATCAAATATAACTCAAGCTCACAATGCTTTCTTCAAATGCTAGTTCAAGCTTATCAAAAACATTTAAATTCCCTCACACCAAGAATGACTTCATGCTCCCACAAACTCATCAAAAATTTACAATATCAAAATTAAAAAATAACTCTCACACTCACAAATATAAACATGCATAACTCTACCGATATGCTTGCCCTTATTTTCAAACCAACATTATGTTCAACTCACTCAGGATCACAAAGGTCTTTCAAGGCTTGTAACGAGGCTAAGGGTAAATGTATGATCATTTTGGTTTAGTGACTTCTATATTCATCAAGCATGTCATGCATTAAACTTTTTTCTCCTTCTCTTTCACACTATATGATGTTCACAATCTACCCTATGTTCATTTAAGCATGAATCATTGGCTATCCCATTTCTTTTGCTCATTTATCAAGCTTTATTTCACAACCTATTTCTTTTTAATCTTTTTTCTATTTTCACATTCATCTTTTCATTCTTTTTTGGTAGGGAGGGGATCCATCTTTTTCATTTATATCGAGGGGTTCCATTTTTTTCAACATGATCATTTATGGGGCAGATTTTACACACTTCTTCACTTTCCTCCTTTTTCATCATACCCTAACTCAAGCTTTTCGCCTAAGTTGACTATTTAAACAAACCAATACTTAATGCACGTTATAGGTGATGGAACAAAGAGGTAAAAGTTGTTAAAGGTTCTTCTAAAGAAAAGGATAGGCTCAAATGGTGCAAAGATATATTCACACTCTCACAAGGCGGTCACAAAGAGGTATAAGATTAGTTTTGGTTCACTCTTCACAGATTCTGCCTAAGATTATCTCAATTAATTGCTTACATTAATGAATTTGACTAACGGGGCAAGTTCTAGGAATTACCAAGAACACGTTTCAAGAAAATGTCATCACACATGCCATTCGACACAATTATCAAAACAAGACTCTACAATTTTAGCTAGCATGCAATAATCATCGTAAGAGATTAACTTAACATCCGACTAGTCATAATAAGATGCTAGGAATTCACATATAACCTATGTAACTCAATTTTCCTCATTGGATCTGTACACTCATATTGTTTAATCGAGAGAACTATTCAAATCATCGGTATTGATCACAATCGAAACTTAAAATTTCAAGAGAACAACCCCATTCAAACACATCAAGTGTAACACTCTGAAAATCCTTTACTTAGACTAGAGACTCACCTACCTAATAATGATTAACATGATGTTTCCAGACCTATATTAGCATAATAAAGTTAATTTAGAAGTATTACAACCTAAATGTCAAAGAAATACCTTGACGTCCGAAAAGTAGCAAAATTGAACTAGTAGACGTCCTTGTGTTTGGTGAAGGTTTGAGAGTGTCATATGGAGTATAAAACTTGTAAAAAGACTTTAAATAGATAAAATATATTATATAGGTTCGAAAGGTCCAGTCACGACTCCCCAAGGAGCACCCGAAGGGTCCTTGAGAAGGACCTGAACTTTGGCGATCATAGCAGCCTGCGTGTAACCAAGAATTGGAGGCTGCCACGCGTCCCGCAGCCAACACTGGCTAGAAAAATTTTTCCTCACGATGAGGGGACTACACGAGGATCTCTGCCTCACCCCGATTTCAGAAAAAAAATGTGGAACTGCCCCGGCGACGCGCAACCACTTCCCATATTCGTTCGCGTTGAATTTAAGTCAATTTGACTTCACAAAAAAACCCAATTAAGTGACAGGTAGTTTGGGTAATTTAGGGGTGACTATATATTGATTTAGGGTTAGTTTAATACATTCGAACCCACCCAAATCAATTCCCCAAATCTCTCTCACCTCTCTATAAATTCTCTCTCTAACTCAACTACCATTGAAGAACATTGGAAGCTTGGAGAAGAAGGCCAAATTCTCAAATTTTCTTCTCAAATTTCGTGGATTAGTCTTCATTAAGGTATGGATTCTTCACTCTTGGGTTTTTCCAAGATGTCCATTCAAAGTTGTTTTCTAAATCACCAAATTCCAAGGGTTTTCCTCTACCAATGAGTTTTCTTCCAAACTTGAAATTGATGATTAATTGTGATGAATTGTGATCAGCTATGGCCAATTAAGTGTATATTATTTATTAATTGAGGTGTATTGTGGTGTTTTCGTGTAGATCATGTCCTTTCCCCAATTTCTCCAAATCTTGGATCTTGCTTATGAGTTGATGGGAATTGATGAATGTGTTGATTGTTAGACTTGTTTTAACTATCCTAATTCATTTATGGACTGCCTAGGGTTATTTATTGTTGGATTGAATCTAATTCTTGAAGAATTCACGATGAACCCTATTCTCGTAACCCTAGGTTATGGATTGATGTTGAATTGATTAATGATGATACAATTGACTTAGTTCTTATGTTGATTACTATTATATGTTGTTATTAAGTATATTGGTTTATGAATAAGGTTGGGTTGATGGTAAGACATTGAGAGGCTTTGAAGGAGAATCGGTAAGACTTTGTGATCTTGAATCCTTTCTTCAATTGTGATGTCTTGTACTTGATGATGATGGTTAATTAAAGTATTTCATATGACTAGATTACCTTGGTATGGAATGATGAGTGTAATTGAAATGTATTGACTATATGAATTGTGAGATTATGATTAAGGTATGATTATATAAGGTTGATTGTGAATCACTTATGTGCCTTACTATGATATGATGATGATGGTGTGTTAATCTCACAAATGAAGGGTTGTAATGAAAGGACATTCTCATGCAATACCTAATGAGATAAATGATATGCTATACAAGGGGGTAAGTATCCTATGACCTAAATTAATCTATGATTGATTAATAAAGGCTTAAAGACATTTCAAAAAGGGATTTTAGCTTAGCACCGAGTGAACTAGTTATGAGAGGTGTCTCTTCCCAATATGGGAAGCTAAGTTCACAATGGTTCTCATGAGATAGAGATTACAATGCCATTGTTCATAAAGAGGGTCTCAAGTATGTCTCCTAGTTCTTGAACTATGTTGCCCCCATAGGAATACTAGCTAGTGGATCCACCTAGAATGTTCTGTTCATATAGTGGTTCTATCTTGGAAAGTAGACCACCTTCTTTCGGTGTAGGATTTCATGACACCGGATTCCACATTTAGCTCATGTGGTATATGTTGGTTAAGGCAATTGTTCCCAAAAGTAAAATGAAGTAATGAAGATGAGCACTAACTAGGGTGACTTAAGGGGTTTGACTTAGTGTAGGTAGGGGTATAGGACTCTATCTATACATTGTACAAGTTGGCCTTGAGGGAAGTCCTAGTAGGTTGTTCTTATGTTATTATGTATATTGATGTCATGAAATGTATAATGTTGACCTTATATGATGTTATTCTTATATGATGTTGGTTACATTGATGAACATGGTATAGGTCTAAATTGTTATATGTGGTGATGGCTCCTAATGATGATATGTGTTATGAAGCAAGGCATTACTTATGATCTCCTATCTTGTTTACTTGATTGTATGGGGTTATGGGGATCCACATGAGCATTGCACTTGTAGGCTTGGGATGGGATTGTTGGTAAGGGTCTTGAATGTTGATGATATGAACTAATGACCATGAAATGATAATATGACTTTATGATGATGTTGTCCTTGTTTATGCACATGTCTTATGTTGTTGTGATCCTTGTCTTTTATATGCCCTCTTGTATGTGCATAAAGACTTTCAAAATGACTTAGCATGTTTCTAAAGAAATGGTCCCTTTCATGCGTGTCTTCAAATGATTTTATGTCCATATTCCCAGACTTAGTACAAGTGGTGTACTAACCCATATTTCTATGTTTTCTACAAATATGTCGTTTCGGGCCATTGAAGTTAGAGAGCCATTTGCAAGACTACTTGGATATTTCCCAAGTGTTTGGTAGGTCCTCAACATTTGAGGATGATGACATTATCTATCTACTTGATGTTGTTATTGTCTAAATACATTTAGTTTCCTTCTCTTTCATTTGAAGACTATTATTGTATAAGCCTATATGTGACTTTTGTTGTAATGAAGTAAGGGCTATGCCCGAATGTTCTACTAATTTTAGATGGTTTGAATGTAAGACGGTATATTAGACTAAATCTTTATATGTTATGTATATTGTCTAATCGAGAAACCTATGTATGCTTCGTATACGATGAGTCTAAGTAAACTCCCTATGTAGTATGCGAGAGGTCTATGTAAACATCACTTGTATATATGAAAAGTTGTAATTTTTCCGTATTTTTAACCTATGAAATGTAATGACGAATGCTAAGAGGCTAGTCTTAGTCCTCTCCGAGGCCGCCGCCGCCGGTTACGTCTAGGGGGTGCTCTGGTCGTGACATCAAGAGGTGGCAATTTTATTAAAAATTGGTTCAAAACCAACATTCCAACAATTTTCATTTCAAAACATAAGACCAACACAATTGATCAAAACCAATATATATAACCAAAATCAACATTCACAAAAAAATCACAAACACATTATATCTATAAACCAAACCAAAAGAGGTGGGTATGGAAATACCTCACCCCGCTAAACTAGTCTAGAAATTGTCCTCAAATGCACAAAAAATAGTAAAACATTCAAAATAATAACTGAAAGAGAGTCAAAAGAATTATCCTGCCAGGCTAAGCCTTGGGTGAACTCTGCATGTCTGTGACCTCCTTTGTCTAGACATCACTGTCCAACTCAACAACATCCTTTGCTTCACTAGAGCCCACCATCGAGGTATCCCTCAAAGAAGACTCTACAAGTGCATGTACCATAGCACTCTTAAGGTCCTCCAAGTCATTATATACAAATGAGTCACGAACACCTAGCTCCTCTTCATCTGTCTAAGACATAGATTCAACATCAACCTTATCTATAGCAACATCTCTGATAGTAGTAGCCAGAGGAATCTCAAAAATAGTCGGTAACTCTACACTCGGGACCTCGAGTATCTCTAGTGTATCGAATATAATAGATATATCAGTAGACTTCAGCTCATCCACATCTTTCCTCATCCCAACAATATCGATCTTCAAGGAAATCACATTAGTAAAAGTACCTTGACCCTACTTACAAGCCTCTACCCTCACAGTAAGGGCATCAAGTGAAAATATGTGGGAATCTATCAACTTCTTGTGCTCTCTCAACTCAATTCTAATCGAGGCCAAGGCAGCAACAATCGCCCGCTCAATCAACCCAGGCACAATAAACTCTACCCTAGAGGAACACACATATACAGACTAATCTAGATGGACCATTTTGTACAACACGTCTTGGGTGAATTGGGGGTCAGGAAAGAGCACCAGTAGAAGGAGGGGAAACAATAGTCGAATCTGAAGGTGCAGAAGTAGAGGTGATAGGAATACCTATAGGCTCACTGGCTTGAAGGGGAAGTATTGCTTCTATCGGCAATATCTCAACATTGCCTACCAAGGATGTATCCGCCCGTGCATCTCTCCTTCGATCTGCCTCATCCCTCATATACTCGATCTCTATTCTCTGGATGTTCGTAAGGGAAGTGGGAGTCACTTTCACATCCGCCTTGGCTAACACCAAAACACTGGCCTGCCTGCAAAGTTTAATAATAAAAACAATAAAGAGAGAGAGGTCTGACTCTGTTTGGCCCTTATGGACATCTACAGCTCGATAAGTAGACCTAATGTTTTCCTCTCCTAATCCATGTTACAGCTTAAACACGCAACTTTCGGGTGCCAAAGTATCGATTCATTCTCTGAAGACATCATTGTGATGCTAATGAACCCAGACCAATATATGGAAGACATGTTCATGTCCTTCTTCTCAATAGGAACATCAACCTCAATCCACCGTTGCATGATGTTTGAAATCAGTGGTGCCAACCAACCCTTTAAATCATCTAGTAACTTATTTTGGATTTTATCTATGTAGTAGTACATGGAGTTTATTGTACGTCCTAGTACCTTATTTATCTCGGTGCTACAGAAGTTGACTTTTTGGCCCCGCACTACCACATAGTCAGTCGGCTTAAAAATATTGGCTTTGTTCTTTCCTTTGATAACCATCTTCTCGTACTTGGCATAGAACTCCCGGACCTAAGTCGGAATGTATGAGCCTCAAATCTAGGAAAAGATCTTGAACTTTTTGAAACTTTATGGTGTTCTACATCTCCGGGTATCGGTCTACAACTCCATCTAGGACAACCACTTCTCTTATAATATCATCCTCTAACCATCGACCTCTAATTTGTTCAGTGACCGAGGAGGAGAAGCCTGAACTTGTGGTACCTTCTCTACAACCTGTGCTAGAGGTGGAGGAGGCGTAGGAGTCACCGGGATACGAGTTTCATCATGCATCGCCTTGGAGCATAACTCTGATCTCCTAGCTTGGAGGAGTTGATCATCTTCCAGCTCAGAAACAGTGTCGGAGAAATGGCCTCTGACAGACCCTTACTTTTAGAAGTGGTGAGGTTAGTGATATAGATTTCCTCGCTATCTGAACTCTCCACCACTGGTGTGGTGACAAATGGACCTTTTAGTTTTCCTTTTCCCCACAGTTGGAGGTAATATAGCCGGCACATTCATGGAGGGTACAACCCCCTCATTAATCACTATGCCTCTTGCTCGCTTTCAGGGTGGCTGATTTTTCACTATTGCTTTTGGTCTTGCCATACCTGCAAAACAAATTAAAAAATGTTAAGACTTATTTCGGTGATGTACATTGTATTTTGGCGAATCTCCGATACTATTCGGCAAACTAAAAGTATCTCTTTGTATGTTAAAGAATACTTTCCAAAATTAGGGGTACAGAAGGGCGATCAGAAGGGGCATTCGGTGAGTCGCCAAGTAAACTCAAATAACTCAGTCATATCACCGAATGTTACAGAACTAAAAATTACAAAAATGATAGATAAAAAGGCAATCCAGGGGTCATTAAGAGAACTGCTGAACTATTTGACGAGCTCAAACCATCTCGCCGGATAGTCCAACATGCTAGATTTCTAACTCGACCTTCAAATTCTATATTGAGCCCACAAAAACAAAATCAAACACCTATTTTATGCAATTAAGCTTAGAGCCATACTACCCATGATGTCGGGGTACTCAAACTTTCCTTGATTTATCCAAAATTGGCCAATCGACGTCTTTTGTACTTAAGAATGATGTCAACCACTATAACCTTGGGCAAAATTGGACGATTAATACAATCAGGGCTACATAGAGTTCACCCGACTAGACCCAACAACAAAATCAACACAACCCATACAATTTATTAATTAAATACGTGGGATTTCAACAATTCTAGGTGAATAATATAAAACGAAACACAATTTGGTCAAGCACTACAACAAACATTCAACCAATCAAGAATACACAATTCTAAATGATCACACATTTGAACTTATCAAAATATAAAGGTGGTGTTCGGATAAACAACCTACAAAATAGACGGTTGAAAAGCTAGGTTAGCAAAGTACCAAAATGCCCCCCCCCCCCCCGAGTGATTGATCCAACCCAAAGATATGATAAAATGGAAGAATTAGAACCTAAAATGCGGTTGTAGAAAATGTAGAAGTTGAAAAGTATATGAAATGAGGAAGAGTTTCAAATTTAAAAGTGGTTTGGGCCTTTTGACTCTTCTGTTCGCACACAAGTCGGCGACACTCACTTATGTTGCCGACCCATTAAGCGATGCGCCGATTCCCTTTCTAGACCACCAAGTTTTACTGAACCTCTGGCCAACTAGAAAGTTAAAATAATGATCCAAGTCGGGCTCGCTGACCTTTTTTGAGAGTCACTGACTGGTCCTTGGGCTTGTCTAACTGTTTTTTCCCCAAAATTTCAAATTTTCAAACTGCACATTCGACACCCATTATTCAAATGACAATAATAAAATATTAAACACTTGGTTTGTCTCCCAAGAAGCACCTTATGTAATGTCCTGGCATGACGTTGATATACTTTCAAGGTTAGTTCTTAGGGTTAGCAAATGTATCACTTGGTAGACCCCCTTTTGGCCTTGGGTTCATATGAGATGATATTTGACCCATTTTAATTTCTAGTTGCTTAATGGACACCAAGTGAGAAGTAACTATTTTGTTTAGTGTAGAGACGTTGTCTTTCATTTCTTTAAGAACCTTATCTAACCCTTCCACTTTATTGAGAATAAGTGCTAGCATATTTTTAGTGCAAAAGTTCTCCGGGTCAGGCTTTGCTCTTTTGGATTTTGATGCTCATGGGGAGGAATATATCTCTCTTTGTCACTATCACGCTCCCTGCAGTTTGTACCACGGTCACACCACTCCCTATCACAATCCTTCTATTCTTCATCATGTTCTCTATTCCAACCTTGGTTTCTACATAGCCTTAAATAATTTCGGCAGAAACCATCTCCCTAGTTTGCTAGAAAGTGTACTTTGTAATTGTACAAGACTTCAAAGTGTGCATCATCGAGATTCACTCCGCTAATTACAATAACATTCACAACTCTAGAACCACTACCCATACCATATTTTGACAAAATATCCATTTGGGTCATCATTTTGGCCATGTTTTGATCTCGCTCTTGGTCTTGTTGTATTTTCTCCATTGTCATCCTAAAAGTCAAAGGAGACACCTGATCCTCCCGAGTATACCAAGCTCGGTTTATCTTCTTTATCCCAACAAATAAAGTCGACAATACCTCAAAAGGATGATACATAATAACTCATGAAACAAGTTCATCAACCACACCTTTGTTAACCGAGTCTAGACTCCCATAGAAGTGTTGTAACAACACGTTGTTTGGAAGTGCATGAGTCGGGCACTGGAGTAGTAACTTCTGAAACCTCAACCATGTTTTGTGGATTTGTTCACAATCTAAATGTTTAAAGCCTAGAATATTGTGTCTCAATGCCATCATCTTTGAAGGAGGGATTTATTTTATGTAGAATGCCTCGGTAGGATCATCCCAAGATGTAATAGAATCCCTCGGTAGAAAAGCTAACCATTTGGCTGCTTCCCCATCAATGAAGAAAGAAAGAACCAGAGCCTGAATTACTCTTGTGAGATGTTTTCGAATAGCACCGACATAATCCAATTGAAATGCTTCAATGACATCATAGACGTTGCCATTGTAATCTTGGTGTCCAAGCTTGCCACCATTACTTTCATTCATACTCATCTAATTACCTGTTCACGAGCAGCCAATACCAAAAACAAAAACAAGGTAAGTCGATTCAACAATAAGCAAGATTAGATCACAATTATACTTTAATGAGAGAATTCTAAACACCATTCCCCGCCAACTGTCACGACCCGAAAGTACCCCCTAAAAGGAGGGAGCACCCATGGGTCGGACAAATTGCGTACTTGACCTTTCGGAGGTCTTGTATAAGCCTTAGCTATCAATCATTACATAAGACATGAAAAGTAGTGCAGAATTTAAAACTTTTCAAGAATAAAATAATAAAAGAAACATCTTTCATAAAAGCTAGGAATGATCTCGTCTTCACAAGCCAACTTAAAGACATGGCATAAATAATTTTAGGGACACGACCCTTTATATTGAAAAGAAATACATATTAAGTCTTAAAGATAGAAACTAAGAAAATAGGACTATGCCCTCAGATATATGAGGAAATACTTTGTCTTGAGAGAGTAGATTCCCAAGCTTCGCCTGGTAGTCTTCAAAAGCCTCCAACATATAATTATTAAGTATAGAAAAATATGGGGTTAGTACAAAACAATGTACTAAGTATGACATACGCAAAAACATGCAGAAAGGGACATTTTAGTAAAATTAGCTTTCTTGCCAAAATTGTAAAACCTTCATGATATAAGAGTTGAAATAGTATACGAATCATCATTTAGCACATAAAGTAGAACTCTCATAATTTTAGAAGCAAAACACACTTTACAGTAACATTAAGACACCTTACAGTGAACACAGTGAAACATTACATTGAATTCATTTTATCCTTTACAGTGAACCATCTAATCCTAAAATAGTGAACTCCCAAAGTCAAGCCAAGAGGAAGTAAACTCATTTCCATAGGAGTTTCCCAAGCTAAGGTTATCCTAAGACTCACCAAGGTATACATTAAGGAACCACCCATACACTTCCTTCAATACACCTAGGTGATCCCCAAGACTACCCCGTTCTAGGATTACTCACCTCGGGAGAACAAATCCCCACTCAATGAACAAACATTAGGAGAACACTCAAACAACACGCCAAGACTTACCTTTCAGAATGCCTACTTAGTGCAATGAGTAGATGGCGTCCCATTCCACCACTTACCCTATGTAGTACACTCTTTTAGAAGACTTCGCTCATTCAATCTCTATTATACCCACCAAGACTTTCCTTTTGGAATGCCAGATACGCTCAAACTTACTTCTCAAATAAGAAGTAAAGCGGTCGTATCAAGTAAAGAACCCCACTAATGAGGTTGGGATCGATGCCACAAGGAAAATAGTTCAGACTTAACTTTATTCTATTATTACTATTATTTAGCCAACTATTTTCCCAGAAAACAAAAGACAAAAGGGGGGTTCTATTTCTAAATTAATGGAAATGATTAACTAAATAAAAATGAACAACTAACAGCTTCAGTTTTCGGAGTTTAATCAAATTATAAAAGTAACTAGGGCTTAAGTGTTCCCCACAGGTTCCTAACTTGATAAATCTAACTATAACAATTCTATCCTAATATCTTGCATGTAAAGTGATAAGTTATGTATCTCTAAATCCTTGGTCCGGCATCTAGAGAATTTCACTCTGCACCTTGGTCCGGCTACGTGTGTTGCTATACTAACCCTTATCTTTACCTCATATTAAACATTGTATTCGGTATTTGACTAAGTTATTAACTCGTACCAACCAATACTAGCCTATTAGATAGTCTATACTAAATCAATGTTGATAATTCTTTTCCTATTATCTACCTCCTTGGCCCGGCAAGTAGCATTAAGGCGGATTCTTCTGCCAAAAATTATTCCAAATAGTCTAACCCCAAAAATGAGGTTTTTCAAACTATTTATAATTAAAAAAAATCTAATCAAAGAAGGATTCTATTTACTAAAAATCTGTACAAACGCGTCTGGGTCGACGGACCACGTGATGGACCATCACGGACACGACGGACCGTCATGGCCTCCGTCGTCCCATACTTCACACATTCTTCTGCTGCTTTCTTCATTCCCCTCGACGGACAGGTATGACGGACCGTTTCAAGCACGACGGTCCGTCGAGGGTCTCCATTCCAAAATACTTGAACTTTTTGGAATTTGGGTACTGGGACTACTTCTCTGATCATCACGACGAACAAGTAGGACGGACCGTCGTGGCCATGACGGTCCGTCATGGACTTCGGTAATCCCACACTTGGTTAGACTTCCCCATCTTCCTTCAGCAACTTGTCTCCTCACTACGATGCCACCTACGGACCGTCACAGTCTCGACGGACCGTCATAAGTTCTGTAGGTGGTCTCTTCTGCATTTCTTTCTTAGAAACTTCCGCGTTTATCCTTGGACAGATTTTCTGCAAACAAAGAGAAACTTACATAAAAATCAACACAAAAAAGGCTTTCGACACACACTAAACTTAAGGAAAAAGCATTAGAAATACCGTGAAACCACGGTACATCAACACCCTCAACTTAAATTCGTTGTTTGTCCTCAAGCGACGCACTATGACTCACTACAAAATCTTTGTACAAGAGTATCCATATTTTTACTTTCGCAATCATTTGGCTATCAATCCCGATCATTCTCATTATGTTCATGCATTGTATCACTATTAGGCATTGACTTGTGTAGAATCGGACCATGACACAGACTCACTACGCAATGACACCTATCCTCTTCAATTTCTCACCGAGGTGCTAATTTTTCCGGTGTTGCAACTACTGTCCTCACTTTAAATAACATCCTCATTTTTCACACAACGATTTTAGTTTGAGTATAAGGATCACTTTTCGACACTCACTCTCAGAACAAATTCACAACTCATTTATACATATTGCCATAGGCTTGCCCATATTTTCACTACTTCAAGTTCGCCATACAACTCTTAGGATCACAATAGGACTTTTTAAGATTATAACATAGGCTCAGAGTCAGGTAGGGTATATTTAGGTATACTTTAGTGAATTGTTGCCCTCCTTGACATATCGGCTAAGCGTACCACCTTTTTATCATTTTATTTTGCCCTATTTCTCAATTTTCTTTTCACCTTGCTGTTTTCCCTTTCTTATCCTTATATGTAAGTGACTTTTCTCTTTTCTTGTGTTTATTTTGCTTCATATGTATGCTTTATTCATAATCTTTTTTTTTTAGTCACTTCTGTTTTGTTCTTTCTTTCTCTTCATTCTTTCAACCCCTCTTTCCGGGGTTTTCCTTATAACGACCACCCTCAACTCATGATTTTGCCATGAGTCAAGGTTCACAATACCCATGGTTGGGTCAGGGCCAAAACAAGGTTGCTTTCTGCATTAGCCACCCTCAACTTATGCTTTTGGCATAAACTGAGGTGCACATGTCCAAGGAGGGACCAGGGCCAACACATTGTTCCCGGAGAAGATCATTTGGGGTGAAAAAGAAAGATCTATTTTAAGCTCAGTTCATTTGGATCAAAAAGGGATTAACTTTATTTGGTTTTCTGTTTTGTTTTTCAAGATTGACTATTTCGAACAAGGGCCTATGATCCTTTCCTAATTGATTGATTTGACTCACTTTTAGCAGGACTAACCAGGCAAGTCTAGCACAGTATTGATGGTGGACATTCGAATTCACCTCACACTCACTTGACATTCCTTACATTCCCAGATTATTAGTCACCTAGTTCAAGTCTTAGATTCAGGATCATGCAGTAGTGTATCTTTATTTCATGTTTCAAACCACACATTATCACTTACTATGCCTAGTCATGCATCATTTTGATTATCGGGATATCATATTTGTTTTTGACATCATGCTTCAGATTTATACTATGTACATAAGATATGACATGCCGGTTCAACAATTAAAGTAATCAGTCTTTTGGGGAAAAAGAACACAGGCAAGAAAACCCCAAAAGAGGATCGTGAACTTGGGCTACTCAGAATTCACCCAAGTACTCACTTTCCATTTACCCCACCCCCAACAAAAGATATGCAATTGTCCCCAATGCATAAAAAAACTAAAATACACGAAAGGTAAGTGAAACAAACCTGAGGCGCTAAGCGTCGGCGATCAGCAAGCTGGTGGGTCCGGTTCACCGGAACCCACTCCCTGCGTAGTCTGGACACCCTCAGTAGTGTCCTCAGCATCAACAACACCATCAGTAGTCCCTCCTACTGTATCTACAATTCTGGAGCTAGACGCCCCGACAGGTAACTCTACAGCCCTGAACGTACGGGCTTCCTCGTCAGCAATCGAGGCTCTCCTCGCAGCCTCCATCTCACGACACTTTTTCTTCCTCGCCCTAGCCTCATCCTCCTCTCGACCCCTGCATCTCTTGGCATGCTCTCGTGGGGGAGGTGGTGGAACATCAGAAGTGGCAAAAAGAGCAGCCATCACTGTGTCCTCAGCAGGCTCTGCAGAAGGAGCCTCAGACTCAGGCACCCTCGCCTCTAAGATCATATCGAGATCAGACCGCAGACTCTCAACCTCAGCCTGAAGGGTCGACATGTCCACCGGAGGTGCTGGTCGGGCTAGCACTCGCAACTCAAAAGCATCTAAGCGCTGATGTACCTCTGCGATCTTCCTCTCTGTGTGCTGTGCCATCTTGCGCTCCATGCGCTCCTCTGCCTCAGCAATAATCTCATCATCCAAGGCTGGATGTGATGCAGAAGTGTAGCCATTTGTGCCTCGAGTTTCTGGACCCTAGCAAGTGGGACCAGAGTGGCGGAAGGAGCCGAGCGAGAGGAGCTCGGGGCAGTGCTACTACCTGGGATAGACTCGATAGGGGTAGTGTCAGTGTGTGCAGCAGCAGCCTGGGAAGCCATATGAGCATGCTCTATGGTATCTGCCAGGTTCTCACTAAGTGGGACCACCTCTGGGCGGGGCCCTTTGCATGGAGCCAACTCATTGGCCTCATCCCTGATGAGGCCGATGTCAACATTTCCCTGCGGGGTCCTGAGCTGGTCAATGTGCCAAATGGGCACACCTGCGGATCTGCATAAAGAAAAAACCATGCAAGGAAAAGGGTAAGTCGTGGTGACCTTGAAGGCCCTCTCGTGCATGACCGCCTGTAGAAGCTAAGCGAAGTCGACCTCAAACCCTGCCATTATTGCGGCCATCAGAACTGCACGATCCCATGTGACTATATTATCAGCAGCAGTGGGGGAAAGGCAGTGGCGGACTATCAACCAAAGAAAATTGGCCGTAAAGGTCAAGTTGGCCTTCTTGATGGCTCCCTTTGGCTCCATAACCCAATCGGCAGCCTCTCCATCAATAGACAAGTGCTGGGCCATCCACCTCTTGGTGGTCTCTCTCAGCCATGGCTCACGTAAGAACCGGCCCTCTTTAACAATTTGCCACCGGTAGTCGAACTCGGCGGTGAGAGATGTCCTGGTGGTATCAACATCCTCGCCATACAGATATCGGCGGATGGCTGGCAGGGAGATGTCGACCTGTATGCCGCGTACTCGGACGTGCTCAAGTGGGGCCTGTTTGGCGGGGGCAGCCCGCCTATCTATCTGTGATCGGAGAGTGGCCACATAAGAGGCATAGAACTCTCGGACCAACTCCTCACTCTAGCGTCCCAAAAAATGAGCCATCCACTCCAGCCGGTGTCTGGTGAAGAGAGTGAATATCCGGCATGGTGGGGAGACTTCTCGTAAGGACCCGCCTCTCCAGTGTAAGGGTCCGTGTCATGATGCCTTTATCATTGAGAACCTTGGCGTCTAAGTACACTTGTTATTGCCCGTCAACACACCACCGGTTGGGCTGGTCGGCAACCGGGGCAGGAACTCCAGTCGGTGAGCCAGGAGTGGAGTCAGTGCTGTCAGCCTCATCAGCCGAGGCAGACTGTGTAGCTGTGGCGGGTGCAGAGGCGTCTGCGGACCCGAAGGCTTCCTCTGACCACGAAACTCCTAAAGAGCCAGATGCTCCTTCGTCTTGGGCAGCTGACCCAGTAGGTGTGACGGTCAGTGTGCGCTCCTCATCTGACTGGGAGGCAGTGAACACGCCGGACGCCACCTTCTTGGGCGTGGCTCTCTGTGCACGTGGAGCTCGTGCTGTAGTAGCAGTTCCTGGGGGCACGTACTTGGGATCATGCTTATCATCAGAGCCTATCACCAGTCGGGCAGACGGGGCAACAGACTTGGAACGCCCACGTGCGTAAACGTGATCTTGTTTTGGTGCCATGAGAGGTAGTATCTGTAAAGAATCAGCATGAGTACTAGAAGGAGCAAACATGACAAGAAAAAAATGAGACACAATACACATAAATTCAAAACAGTAATGACAGCACTGTAGTAGCAGTGAGGCACGACGGACCTGGTGATGGCCCGTCGTTAGTATGACGGACCGTCATGGGGTCCGTCCTGTTATACTTAACAATATAGACTCTTAGAAAGAAGGTCTCCGACTGGTACGACGGTCGAACAGGATGGGCCATCGAGGGCATGACACCCCGTCACATGTGTCCGTCAGTGGACACTTAGAAAAATTATTGAGACCCTTGGGACAGGGGTGTCTGACCGTCACGAGGGTTCTGCAAGACGGACCGTCGTGGGTATGACGGTCCGTCACATGTGTCCGTCAGTGGACACTTAGAAAAAGTGTTGAGACCCTTAAGACAGGGATCTCTGACCATCACGACGGTTATGCAGGATGGACCATCGTGGGTATGACGGTCCGTCATATTTGTCCGGCAGTGGACACTTTGAAAAAGTGATGAGACCCTTAGGACAGGGGTCTCTGACAACCAAGGCGGTTGTGCAGGACGGACCATCATGGGTATGACGGTCCGTCACATGTGTCCGTCAGTGGACACTTAGAAAAAGTGTTGAGACCCTTAAGACAGGGATCTCTGACCGTCACGACGGTTCTGCAGGACGGACGTCGTGGGTATGACGGTCCGTCACATGTGTCCGTCAGTGGACACTTAGAAAAAATGATGAGACCCTTAGGACAGGGGTCTCTGACAACCAAGATGGTTGTGCAGGATGGACCGTCGTGGGTATGACGGTCCATCACATGTGTCCGTCAGTGGACACTTGGAAAAATTATTGAGACCCTTGGGACAGGGGTCTCTGACAACCAAGACGATTGTGCAGGACGGACCATTGTGGGCATGACGGTCCATCACATGTATTCGTTGGTGGACACTTGGAGAAAAGAAGTTGTGGGGTGTTGGGACGGACCCTATGACGGTCCGTCGTGGTTACGACGGTCCATCATCGGGGTATCATTCTGTCATTCAGAGACAGAACTGGGGATGCCACAATCAACCCATGTGATTCAAACCAAAGACCCAACATTTCCCTAACGCTCTTTAACCTAAATACCTATCAAATTTACAAGTCTAAAACCCTAATTTCTCGAGTTTTATCAAGGCATTTCGTGGGACTAATAACCTAGGTTAGACAAGATATGGTCAAAGATCAAAGACCCACATGCTAATAGTAAATAAAGACCAAAATGAAAAGTAAATGGGTAGAGTTCAGAAACACATACCTTGGAAGAGGAGAAAACAACACGGAAGTGATGGCACCCAACAAGAAAAACTGAGAATCACAGCAGCAGACTCCGACCAAGAAAGGAGATTTGGGATGGGGAAAGGGAGGATGTGGGGAATTTGGGAAGCGAAGGAAGTTGAAAGGGAAGGAAATGGGAGAAAGAGGGAAAGAAATAGTTTAATGAAGGGGTGGGGAGTTTAAAAAAGTTTTAAAACTTTTGAAATTCCTTACCCGGGTCTGGTCGGGTTGCTGGGTAATGAAGTGACGAAACCCTGATGACGGTCCGTCACAGCTGTGACGGTCCGTCATGGGCTCCGTTGCATGTGCCCTAATTTTTCAAAACAATAAAGAACGTACCTGGCACGACGGAGTAATGCGACGGTCCGTCACAGGCGTGACGGTCCGTCGATGTATTCGTCAGTGAATGTGGCAGAGTAATTTTCTGCAGAACTTCCTGGAGATGTGCTACCTGAAAATTTACAACCCATTAGTAGAAAATGCTACCGTTACTAGAAAGAAAACTATAAATTGGTTAGATGATTCATATTGGGTTGCCTCCTAACCAGCGCCTAATTTAACGTCGCGGCACGACTGAGGACACTCGATTACTCAGACTTCATCAAGATGATATGCCTCAATCACCTCATTCGCCGATTTCGCATGACCTATATAGATTTTTAGACGTTGTCCATTCACCTTTAACCGCACACCTTCCTTGTTTTCCAACTCAACCGCTCAATGAGGGAATAGTTGGGTGATCAAGTAAGGGCCAGTCCATTTGGACTTGAGCTTGCCCGAAAACAAGCGCAATCTAGAGTTGAATAAAAGCACCGAATCCCCAATCATAAACTCTCGTTTCTCGATTTTTAGGTCATGGTACTTCTTCATCTTTTATTTGTAGAGGGCTGAGCTTTCATAAGCTTTTAGGCGAAATTCATCGAGTTCATTTAACCCATTTAACCGTTGTTCTGCAGCTTCGTTCTAGTCCATTTTTAACTTCCATAGCCCACATGGCTTTATGCTCTAATTGAACTGGAAGATGACATGCTTTCCCATATACTAGTTGGTATGGGGACAATACCTATGGGAGTCTTATACGCTGTCCGATAGGCCCAAAGAGCATCATCAAGCCTCCTTGACCAATCTGTTCTACTAGCGTTCACTGTTTTTGACAAAATCTGTTTGATCTCCCTATTTGATACTTCAACTTGCCCACTAGTTTGAGGATGGTAAGGAGTGGCCACATTATGGCGAACCCCATATTTCTCCAATAATCCCTTTAACAATTTGTTGCAAAAGTGGGATCCCCCATCACTAATAACTGCCCGTGGGGTACCAAATCGAGAGAATATATTCTTTTTCAAGAATGCAGTGACACTCTTCCCCTCATTGTTCGCGAGGGCAATAGCTTCCACCCACTTAGATACATAATCAACTGCTACTAAAATATACTTCATTCCATGAGAACTCACAAACGGACCCATAAAGTCAATACCCCAAACATCAAATAACTCAATCACAAGAATGGGGTTTAGAGGGAGATCTTGCTTTCTTGAAATGCCGCCATCTCTTTGGCATCTATCACACGCTTTGGTGAACTCATGAGCATCTTGATGAATAGTTGGCCAATAGTAACCACATTGTAAGATCTTCTGAGTAGTTCGGATACCACTATGATGTCCACCAAAGGGTGAGGAATGGCATGCCTCTAAAACACTCAACATCTCAACTTCTGGCACACAACGCCGAATAAGACCATCAGCACAACTCCTATATAAGTATGGTTCATCCCAAAAGAACTTCTTCACATCGTACATGAACTTTTTCCTTTGATGAAAAGACAAGTCCGATGGAACAATATCACTAGCTAAGAAGTTTGCAAAATCTGCGAACCATGAAATCAAGTCTTGTGAGGCAGCCAATACATGCTCATCGGGGAACATGTCATCGATATCAGTCTTATCCCCCAACTCTCTCATAGCTTCATCTTCTAAACGGGACAAGTGATAAACAACTTTATTTTCGGTTCCTTTTCTATCCTTACCTCAAAGTCAAATTCTTGCAGTAGTAATACGCAATGAATCAACCTCGGTTTCGCATCCTTCTTTGCCATCAAATATCTCAGGGATGAATGGTCAATATGCACTATAAATCTAGTACCTAGCAAATAGGAGCGAAATTTTTCAAAAGCAAAGACTACTGCAAGGAGCTCTTGTTCAGTTACTGTATAGTTCTTCTGAGCTTCATTGAGGGCTTTACTAGCATAGTAAATAGGATGAAGGATTTTGTCCCTTCTTTGTCCCAATACCACACCAAGGGCAACCCCACTCGCATCACACATCACCTCAAATGGACTGCTCCAATCCGGAGAAATAATGATAGGTGCAGATACCAATTTTTCTTTTAGCTCACCGAATGCTTTAAGACAGGATTCATCAAAATAAAATTTACAATCTTTCTCCAGCAGTTTGCACAACGGATGTGCAATTTTTGAGAAATCTTTGATGAATCTCCTGTAAAATCCTGCATTCCCAAGAAAGCTTCTCACACCTTTTATAGAGATAGGTGGAGGAAGTCTCTCTATTACCTCAACTTTGGCTCGATCAACCTATATGCCCTTTTCTGAAATGCGATGGCCCAAAACAATACCTTCTTTCACCATGAAGTGGCATTTTTCCCAATTGAGTACTAAATTGCAGTCTTCACATCTCTTAAGAACCTCAGATAAATGGCTCAAACACCGCTCGAATGATTCACCAACCACAGAAAAATCATCCATAAAAACCTCAATAGTATCTTCCACCATGTCGGAGAATATTGACATTATACATCTCTGAAATGTGGCGGGTGCATTGCACAACCCAAACGGCATTCTCTTGAACGCAAAGGTCGCATATGGACAAGTAAAAGTGGTCTTCTCTTGATCTTCTGGTGCAATAGAAATCTGATTATACCCCGAATAACCATCAAGAAAATAGTACCACCCTTTTCCAGCGAGTCTATCCAACATCTGATCCATGAAGGGCATGGGAAAATGGTCCTTTTCGGTCCATGCATTTAATTTCCGGTAATCCATACACACCCTCCATCCAGTCACCGGTCTCACTGGAACAAGTTCATTTTTTTCATTGGGGACCACAGTCATTCCCCTTTTCTTAGGTACACACTGAACAGGGCATACCCAACTACTATCGGCGATCGGATATATTACTCCAGCATCCAACTATTTTATGATTTCCTTCTTCACGACCTCTTGCATAGGTGGATTTAAGCATCTCTGGTGCTCAATACTTGGCTTATGATCGGGCATGAGTTGGATTTTATGAGAACAAATACCAGGAGGGATCCTAATAATGTCCACAATAGTCCACCCAATAGCTCTTTTGAACCTTTTTAGCACTTTCACCAAACTCTCAACTTGTTGTTTATTCAGGTCTGATGCAATGATTACCGGCAATGTGTCACCAATTCCTAAGAATTCATACCTGAGATGAGGTGGGAGAGCTTTTAGTTCTAACTTTGGAGCCTCCTCTATAGATGGTTTAGCGGGTGGAGACTCGCGATTCTTCATGTCTAGCTCATATTTCTTCGGTTTAAAACGAACATCACCACGATCAAGAGCAGCGACTAATGACCCATATTCTTCAATGCATTCATTATCAAAATTCATTATCACTGCCGCCAGTGCTTCTACACCTAGACATTCTTCTATTTGTGTCTCGGGTGATTTACCAACTTTGTAAGATATAGCATATACCGATTGGAGCTCACCACTCTGCCGCATGGACCTACAAATGTTGAAAGTCACTTCTTCATTGTTCAACCGAAATTTCATTTGCCCCTTTTCCATATCAACTAAGGCTCTACCCGTAGCAAGGAATGGTCTCCCAAGAATAATAGGAACCTCAAAATCGACTTCACAATCAAGAATAACAAAATCTGCCAGAAATATGAACGACTCCACTTTTACTAGCACATCATGGAGTATCCCTATAGGCCTTTTTACTGTTCAATCGGCCATCAGTAGCCGCATCGCAGTGGGCTTTGGATCACCCAAACCCAACTTCTTGTAAATTGAGAGGGGCATGAGATTTATGCTTGCCCCCAGATCACATAATGCTTTCGCAAAATGTAATAACCCGATTTTACAAGGAATAGTGAATGCACCCGGATCTTCTTTCTTTTGCACTAAAGACCTTATAGCAATAGCACTACAATGCTGCATTCTGTCATCATCCTCAAAAGTGACCGATCTTTTCTTTGTAACCAAATCTTTCATAAACTTGGCATAACCGGGCATTTGTTCAAGAGCTTCTACCAAAGGGACATTGATAGAAAGCTGCTTCAACATTGTTATAAAACGCCGATATTTACCATCCTCGGTCTTTTTCACTAATCTTTGAGGAAAGGGTGGTGGTGGTCTAGGTATGGGAGTTACCTTTTTAGGCACTTCAGCATCTTTTTCAATGTTATCTTCTACTTCATCACTAACCTCTACCACTTTATCATTATCTCTCATCACCTTTTCCACAATAGACGGCATAGGTGGGTCAATAGTTTGTTTACCACCACGAGTAGTAATTGCCATACAGTGTCCATCATTTTTCAGATTTTGGACAGTGTTGCTAGGGAGAGTGTCCGGTTGCCGTGTGTTCACAGTCGCAGATAATATGGCCATTTGCAATTCAAGTTGCTTAATCGATATGGCATGTGTATCGACTTTCTGTCCAATACCCGCTACATCACTCCTTAACTCTTTCGTGTGCTCATCACTAGCATCGAACCTTCTCATCATCTTGTGCAACATATCCTCAACTCACGCCATACTACCTCCACCATCCCTAGGAGCAACTTCATGATTTTGAGGAGGAACATAGGGCCCACTCCTATCATTTCTGTTACCATAGTTACCCCTATTGAAGTTGTTATCGCGGTTGTAACTTCCATCACGGACATAATTACCCTTACGGTTGTAGTTACCATAGTTCCGACCTTGATTCCCTTGACCTTGGCGCCAATTCTCCTGATTGGAGCCTTGGGCATTCGGTCGGAAACCCCCCGGCTGATCATTTACTGCATAGGAATCTTTCTCATAATAATATTCATCAGTTGGTGGTGGTGGTTTAGACAAGTAGTTCACTGCGTTTATCTTTTCTACACCCCCAGTGACATGTTTTAACACCAAACCAAGCTCAGTTCTCATCTGTGCCATCTCTTCACGAATCTCATCTGTGGCTGGGTTGTGTGTGGATTGCACTGCAAAGGTATTTGTCCCAGTATCTGACTTCCTAGTACTCCATGCTTTATTATTCTGGGAGATTTTCTCTAATTTTTTGGCACTTTCAGCATAAGGACACTCCCCATAAGAACCACCTGCTATAGTATCCAATACCGATTTATTATTATCGTCCTGTCCCCGGTAGAAGTATTCTTTCAGTGACTCATCATCTATGCGGTGATTGGGGACACTTCTCAAAAATGAAGTGAACCTATCCCAAGAACTGCTAACTGACTCTCCTGGTAGTGCCACAAAGTTGTTCACTCTGTCTTTGTGATTTAGTTTCTTGGAGACCTGGTAGTAACGTGCTAAGAAAACGTCCCTTAGTTGGTTCCAAGTGAAAATTGAGTTATAAGGGAGCTCAGTGAACCAAATAGCAGCCTCTCCCGTCAGTGAGAGAGGAAATACTCTTAGCCCTATTACATCCAAATTCAAATCAGGCCTCCCTACACAACTTTTACACACTGCCCTCACCTTAGCTATATGGGCATTCGGGTCCTCAGACGGTAGTCCTGAAAACAAACCTCTAGCAGTGAGCATTTGCATTAGACTACTAATGACTACAAAGGTGTGACCTTCTGGTAGAGGGGGCAAGACAAGTGGTCCATAAGAATATGCAATATTATCATAACCTCTGTAGTATTCTTGAGGACGTGTAGCGGGATTTTGTCCTCTTTGTGCATCTTGACCAGGATTATCAGGTAATAATCAACCATGAGCATCAACTGGAGCTGGGATGTTCTGGTTTGGATCATCATCATTTATACCCAAGTTTTGATTCATATTGCGTAGTGTACGCTCTAACTCGTGATCGTAGGGAAACAATGGTTCTCTTCCTCTCCGTGTATTTGGCATACAAAGACGTTAGTTCTGCAAAAAAAAATCAAAAATAACAGAAAAAGTAAAATTAGGAAAATATTGACTAAACTTTAGTAATAAGTTTAAGTTAATCTAAAAGCTATATTCCCCAGCAGCGGCACCAAAATTTGATACGCTCAAACTTACTTCTCAAATAAGAGGTAAAGCGGTCGTATCAAGAGGTGGATGGCCCAGCACTTATCTATTGATGGAGAGGCTGCTGACTGGGTTATGGAGCCAAAGGGAGCCATCAAGAAGGCTAACTTGACCTTCACGGCCAAGTTTTTATGGTTGATAGTCCGCCACTGCCTTTCCCCTACTGCTGCAGATAATATAGTTACATGGGATCGCGCAGTTCTGATGGCAGCGATGATAGCAGGGTTTGAGGTTGACTTCGCTTGGCTTCTGCAGGCGATCATGCACGAGAGGGCCTTCAAGGTCACCACTACTTACCCATTTTCGTGCATGGTTTTCTCTTTATGCAGGTCCGCAGGTGTGCCCATTTGGCACATAGATCAGGTGCAGACCCCGCAGGGCAATGTTGATATCGGCCATATCAGAGATGAGGCCAATGAGTTGGCTTCGCACAGAGGGGCCTGCCCTGAGGTGCCTCCGCTTGGTGAGAACCTGGCGGATACTATAGAGCATGCCCAAGCGGCTACCCAGGCTCCTTCTGCACCCACTGACACTACCCCGGTCGAGTCTATCCCGGGTAGTAGCACTGCCCCGAGCTCCTCTCGCTTGGCTCCTTCCGCCACTCTGGTCCCACTTGCTAGGGTCCAGAAACTCAAGGCTCAGATGGCCATACTTCTGCGTCACATCCAGCCTTGGATGCAGAGGTCTATTGCTGAGGCGGAGGAGCGCATGGAGCGTAAGATGGCCCAGCACACGAAGAGGAAAATCTTGGAGGTTCATCAGTGATTGGACGCTTTTGAGTTGCGGGTGCTAGCCCGGCCAGCCCCTTCGGTGGATGTGTCGACTCTTCAGGCTGCGGTTGAGATTTTGTGAGCGGATATTGATACGATCTTAGAGGGTAGGGTGCCTGAGTCTGAGGCCCCTTCTGCAGAGCCTGCTGAGGACACAGTAATGGCTGCTTTATTTGCCACTTCTGATGTTCCACCACCTCCCCCACGAGAGCATGTCAAGAGGCACAGGGGTCGAGAGGAGAATGAGGCTAGTGCGAGAAAGAAAGAGCGCCGTGAGATGGAGGCTACGAGGAGAGCCTCGATTGCTGATGAGGAGGCCCGTACGTTGAGGGCTATAGAGTTGGCTGCTGGGGCGTCTAGCTCCAGAGTTATTGAGGAGGAGAGAGGCACTACTAATGGTGTTGTTGCTGCTGAGGACACTACTGAGGGTGTCCAGACTACAGAGGGAGTGGGTTCCGGGACACCAGACCCACCTGCTTGTTGATCGTCGGCGCTTTGTGCCTCAGGTTTTCTTTACCTACCACTTGATTATTTTAGATTCTTTTATGCATTGGGGACAATTGCATATTTTTTTGTTGGGGGTAGGGTAAATGGAAAGTGAATATTAGGGTGAAATCTGAGTAGCCCAATTCACGATCCTCTCTTTGGTTTTCTTGCCTGTGTTCTTTCTCCCCAAGAGACTGATTACTTTTATTGTTGAACCGGCATGTTTATATCTTGTGTACATAGTATAACTCTGAAGCATGATGGCTAAAACTGAAATGATATCCCGATGTAATGAATATAATGGATGACTAGGCATAGTAATTGATAAATGTGTGGCTCTAAGCATGAGATAGAGATACACTACTGCATGATCCTGAATCTAAGACTCAAACTAGGTGTCTGATAATCTGGTAGTGTAACGAGATGTCAAGTTAGTGTGAGGAAAATTCGATTGATCCACCATTGATACTGAGCTAGAACTTGCCTGGTTAGTCTTGCTAAATGTAAGCCGAAATAAACAATTAGGAAAGGATCATAGGCCCTTGTTCGAAATAGTAAATCTTGAGCCTAAAAATAACAAAAAAACAAATGAAGTTAATCCCTTATTGATCCAAATCATTTGAGCCTAAAATAGATCTTTATTTTTCACCCCAACTGATCTTCTCTGGGAACAATGTGTTGGCCCTGGTCCCTCCTTGGACATATGCACCTCAGTTTATGCCAAAAGCATAAGTTGAGGGTGGCTAATGCAGAATGCAACCTTATCGTGGCCCTAACCCAACCATGGGTATTGTGAACCTTGACTCATGACAAAATCATGACTTGAGGGTGGCTGTTATAAGGAATACTCCGGAAAGTGGGGTTGAAAGAATAAAGAGGAAGAAAGAACAAAACAAAGGTGATCTCTAAAAAAAACATAGAGAGAGAGAGATAAAAATAAGAATAAAAAAAAAAAGAGAAGAGTCACTTACACATAAGGAGAAGAAAGGGAAAGTAGCAAGGTGAAAGAAAATTGAGAAATAGGGCGAAATAAAACGATAAAAAAGTGGTACGCTTAGCCGATATGTCAAGGAGGGCAACAAGTCACTAAAGTATATCTAAATATACCCTACCTGACCCTGAGCCTATGTTACAAGCTAAGAAAGTCCTATCGTGATCCTAAGAGTTGTTATGGCAAACTTAAAGCACTGAAAATAAGGGCAAGCTTATGGCGATATGTATAAATGAGTTGTGAAGTTGTTCTGAGAGCGAGTGTTGAAAAGTAATCCTTATACTCAAACTGAAATCATTGTGTGAAAATGAGGATGTTATTTTGAAGTGAGGACACTAGTTGCAATACCGGAAAAATTAGCACCTTGGTGAGACATTGAAGAGGATAGGTGTCAGTGCGTAGTGAGTCTGTATCATGGTCTGATCCACATAATTCAAGCCTAATAGTGATAGCATGCATGAATATAATGAGAATTATCGGGATTGATAGCCAAATGATTGCGAAAGATAAAATATGGATACCCTTGTACAAAGATTTTGTAGTGAGTCATAGTGCGTCGCTTGAGGACAAACAACGAATTTAAGTTGAGGGTGTTGATGTACCGTGGTTTTACGGTACTTTTAATGCTTTTTCCTTAAGTTTAGTGTGTGTCCAAAGACTTTTTGTATTGATTTTTGATGTAGGTTTCTCTTTATTTGCAGAAAATCTGTCCGAAGGAGAACGCGGAGCTTGTGAGCAGGAATTGCAGAAGTGACCACCTACGGAGCTCACGACGGTCCATCGCGACTGTGACGGTCCGTAGGTGGCACCGTAGTGAGAAGGGAGTAGCTGCTGAAGGAAGATGGGGAAGTCTGACTAAGTGTGGGACTACGGAAGCCTCATGACGGACCGTCATAGCCACGACGGTCCGTCCTACTTGTTCGTCGTGATTGTCAGAGAGTAGTCCCAGTACACAATTCCAAGAAGTTTCTAAGTGTTGTGGAACGGAGCCCCTCGATGAACCGTCGTGCTTGAAATGGTCCGTCATACCTGTTCGTCGAGGGTGACAGTGTTGATGAAGGAAGCAGCAGAGATTAGAGCCCAAGTATGGAGCGACGGAGGCCACGACGGTCCGTCGTGGCCACGACAGTCTGTCACATGGGCCGTCGTCTCAGACGCGTTTTGGACAAATTTTTCTTAATTAGATTCCTTCTTTTATTAGGTTTTATTTTATTATAAATAGTTCGAAAAACCTCATTTTTGGGGTTAGACTTTTGGATATTTTTTTAGTTCTATTGTTTTGAGTATTGAACTATTGATTTTGGTATTTGAGATATACTCTTTCTGGAATCGATTGTTGGTGTTCTTATGGATTAATCAAGTAGATTTTTGGGTTTTATTCATTCTCAATAAAGTAAGTGCATGAATTATTATATTATCAATATGAATTGTGTTATTATGACCATGGGTAACTAAACTCCATAAGTAGGGTTGCGGGAACCATGGGTAAATAACAAGGTAAAATCTAGCTAAAATAACAATTCTTGAATAATGTCTTGCATGTATTGATAATTCTTTCGTGTAGAAGTCTTTTTAACGGATGGCCAACGTTAGAATTCGCCTTAATGCTACTTGCCGGACCAAGGAGGTAGATAATAGGAAAAGAATTATCAACGTAGATTTAGTGTATACTATCTAATAGGCTAGTGTTGGTTGGTACGTAGTAACAACTTCGTCAAATATCAATTACGATGCTTAATATGAGGTAAAGATAAGGTTTAGTAAAGCAACACACGTAGCCGTACTATAACGCCCCAAAATGAACTAAGGTGAACTAGAGCCTCATGATTGTTTCTTGAGTTAATTTTAAGTTAAACGGAGTTAGTTTGGTGTCCTTAGGCAATGTGCAAAGTTTGGTTAAGTTTGGAGTTCAATCGACCAAAAACGTCCATGACGTTCGGATGGTATGCCTTAGAATGTACTTGTATGTCTTAGCGAGTTTGGATGAGTTTTATGTGTTCGTTTTACTTGAAACATGCGTCGGATGTTCCTTAGACCTAGACGACTTAGTTTAGGGGTTTGACGTCCGGGCACGACCCCACCTAGGACCCACAAGGGGCCCTAGATGAAGGGCCCAAGACTTGGGTAAAGTCTGCCCATCAGTGGCTCACGACGACCATGGCGACGGTCCGTCACACTCAGGACGGTCCGTCGATCCAGGGCATCGCGAGTGACAGAGAGGGGAACTTGGACAGGCTCTAGTTGGAGCCAAGTGTTCCTCGACGGGACCCCATGATGGTCCGTGGTGAACGTGACGGTCCGTCGAGGAGGTCTCGTTGACGAGGCCTGCCAGTACACGACTTAAGGCTGCCAACTTGGGGTGTTTTATGTAAATACACCCCAAGTCTTATAAGACCCTAGGTGTATAATTTTAGTGTTTTTTAGGTTATATTAAATTAGTTTTAAACCCTAGACCTAGACAAGACCCCCTCACTTCAAGATCCAACACTCTCTTTCTCTCAAGAAAACTCTCTCAACTCTCTTGGAAGCTAGAAGTCAAGGAAGGATAGGAGGACGGATTGGGACTTGTTTCTTCATCAAATTCGTGGGTTTCTTTCTCCTAAAGGTATGGTATCCATTCTTGAATACCTTTCCATTCAAGAAGCCAACTTCCAAAATGGTTTTCAAAAGGGGTTTTAAACTCACTTCTTCTAAACTTTGATTTCTATTATGGGTCTTCTTGTAACTAAGTTCTAATGGTTTAAATGTATTTATCTTGGTTTGAATAGATGATTTTGATGTTAAAACTCCATGAAACTCTTGTTTATGCATACTTCAATTTTGACTTGAAAATGGGTTATGTGAGCATGATTTGAGTAGGGTATGAACTTGGGTCTTCTTGTATTTGTCGTGTTGGTGTAGCTACTGCCCTAAGGGCCTTAATATGGTGAAATATTGATAAATTGCTTATGGGTAATGATGGTTTGATTTGTTGATGAGTTACTCTCATTGTATAATTCTTATTATGAATTGCTATTTGAGTGGTATGGTCCACCTTATGGGTGGCGGTGCTAATTGATGAACTTGATGTTACTTAGTATGGTTTGAGTATGTGATCTTGAAGGTCTAATATGTGAAATGAAGATATATATTGGAAATGGGCCTTGTGTCGTGTTTGATGTAGCTTGAATTACATGTTTGACCTAGTTTATGTCTAAATGAAGTATATGATTATAAGAAGTATGTAGAGTGTGTAGCTTGATGAATCAAGGTTAAAGTATGAGTAGAACTTGATGATAATGAAATGATGCTTATTTGCAAGGTGTGCACATGTACACACACACTCTTTTAAGATTTGTATTATGTCAAGTTGAGCAAAAAGGGGAAATCTTGAGGTGGACACACTTCGTGAGTTGAGATGTAGTGTCTAGTAACAACCTCTCCATTTCATAGTGAGCTTTCTAAGATAGACTATTATGTTGAGAAATCCGTGTGGAGTTATGCCTAGCACCGAGAGGATATGAAGGGGAGGTGGATTGCACTTCGTTAGTTGAGATGTTGTAATCCAAAGTACCTTTTGAGATGAGTACTCCTCGTTAGTAGAGAGTGAGTTACTTAGTAACAATCTCCTTATCCCTTAACTATGTGCCCGCATAGGTGTAGCTATTGGAAAAGCCATGTAAACGCTAAGAAGCATGACCTTACACTAGGCAAGTAAGGATCCCTCATCCGATAGGGGTTAATATCGGGATTCCATGTCTAGCTCTCATGGTCTTTGTCGGTTAAGCTAACTCCCACAAAAGAATTGATTTGAAACTAATTATCTTGTGTATTGTTGAAATTGTGTATGTATGTCGTGAAGTGCTCAATCCACATTAGTTACCAATGTAGGAGCATTGAGTGGGAGTAGTAGTATGGGATGCTATTCTCACATTGCACTTGGTATGACCTATACCTACTATGGGAGAAGAGTACCTTCATGAAATCCGTGTGAATGAGTACCATGGTGTAGTGTTATGGAGGATTATTGTGGAGTACTTGAGTAAATGGAATCCATTAGGAGTACTAAGTGGGAGTGGTAGTATGGGATGCTACTCTCACATTGCACTTGGTATGACCTATATTTCCATGAGTGTTTTGCATATGTTAGCCAAGGGCGTGGATTTGATTTCTAACGAAGTAAGCCTAAGATTAGGTAGTTTTAAGGGTCGCTTTGGTGTGCCTTGAAGGGAGGTGTAATGAGAGTCCCTTCTTGGTTCACCTTAGGGAGTCTTAGAATAACCTTGGGTTAGGGCAACTTCAAAGGAAAAGGGTTCATATAACTTGGACCGTGCCATTCACTGTAAGGTCTTCATGGTAAGAATTCAAAATGTTCACTATGATGCCTTATTCAATTTTATTGCAAGTTTAGCAAAGTTAATTGAAATGTTTCTTTTGTTTACCTTAAGTTTGGTAAGATAGCCATAAAGTGTTAATTGTTGATTCTTATGTGGGTTTGCTTCTAGATTCATGAAGGTTATAATTGAATTGCATAAAAAGCTATCTTTACTAAAATGTCCCTTTTTGCATGTTTTTGCATATGCCATACTTAGTACGTTGTTGTACTAACCCCATACTTTTTATACCTTATGAGTATAGGTTGGAAGCCTTTGGAGGATCGAAGTTGGAGCTTGGGAATTCTACCTCTCAAGTCTTGGGTATGTCCTCATATATTCGAGGACATGGTTTTTTATGTTTCTTAGTTTCCTTATTAAGACTTAAAAATGTATTTACTTTATTGTAAAGGGCCGTGTCCCTAAGATTCTAAGTCGTGTCTTTAAGTTGGCTTGTGACGATAAGATTTCTTAGTATTTATGAAAAGACTCCTTTTATCATTATTATCGTGAAAAGTTTTAAATTCTGCACTACTTTTCATGCTTTATGTTATGAATGCTAGTTAGAGGGCTTGTACGAGACCCCAAAGGGGTCAAGTACGCCCGGTCACGATTCGAAAGTTTTCCCTAACTTCTAGGGGGTGCTTTCGGGTCGTGACACGTACCAAGGTGAGGAGTGAAATTCTCTAGATGCCGGACCAAGGATTTAGAGATACCTAACTTATCACTTTGCATGCAAGATATTAGGAAAGAATTGTTATAGTTAGAATTACCGAGTTAGGATCCTGTGGGGAACAGTTAAGCCCTAGTACTCTCATCACTTTATTGAACTTCAATACTTGAACCTGTTAGTTGATTACTTTAATTTAGTTAATTGCTTTTATTAATCAAAACCCCCCTTTAGTTATTTGTATTTGTGTTTTCGAAAAATAATTGACTGAATAGAAGTAATAATAGAATAAAGTTAAGTCTGAACCATTTTCCTCGTGGGATCGACCCCAATATCTTTAGTTGGGTTCTTTATTTGATACGACCGCTTTACTTCTTATTTGAGAAGTAAGTTTGAGCGTATCAGTCATCCACTCATATGCTTAGCGCATAGGTCATCAACCTAAATCATGTGAGAAATCCTTTCACATGGACATAGCATATGTATTAGCACTATATAGTTAAGGATACACTTCAGAACACCTTTCAAGGCCCCTCTATTTACTGATCATCATTCATGTGTGTGTGTATACATATATGTGAGTACTCCTTTCACATAAACACATTAAAACCACACATGACCATACATTCATATTCATGCACATAGAAACCAAAACTAGGAACTATCCTATCAAGGCACACATGTGCAATGCATAGGCAAGGTCACATACCCTTACCCATACTAGTACACATATCAAGTCATCCTAGTTAAGGAAACACATATCATACTTTCATAGACATAATCTTAACATGCATAGTAGTAGACACTAGTGAATAGGAGAACTACCTTTCATTCAGACACCATGACCTATACTACTTGTAAGCATACATACATGTTGAGTGAGGGTGTGTGTACATTGGTCAATATGATCACATAATGGCTATCAAAAACACATTGAGGCAGCCACCCTCTTAGAACATATTACACTTTTAAGACTAGACCACACAACACACAATAGCATAGGAGACAAGTGAACTTCATATTACACTTACGACTCCTAACTTTTGCTATTTATGCATTCACATAGGAGTACATAGGTAAGGGACTATTAACCATTTTAACTCATCAATGGCAGCACCTACACTTTACCGTAACATAGATATACACATGATTATACAATAGTCATACAACTTAGATCACAACTAGAATAGAAAAGTAGGCATAAGCTTCACATAGTGTAATCATCATAACCACCACTCACATTTTCATCAATTTGCCTTAAAGACCATAATCAACACATATGTAGATTGAAAAGAAGTAAACACCGCCACCATAAGTGTACCATACCACACAATGCCATACAAGGCTTCATCAACTACAATAATATAGAAATGTAGAGGGAAAGAGCAATTCTTACCAATTCATCAACATTTGATCATCATTGATCAATACAAGCCTTTTATCAACAATTCAAGTATAAGTTATCAACAATTCAAGTATAAGTCAGTATCTAAACATACATTAACATAAACGAAACCGTACTCAAATCCCTACAAGATCAAGATACCAACATAGGCACTAACTATCAATTCAATTGTGATTAGAGGAAGTAGGCCATCTTACAAATTTTCCAAAGTATTAATCATCAATCATATTTTACCAATAACGTACATGCTAGGCAGTAGCTAAAGAGATAGAAATCAACTCTTAATCATGCTTTGTTCATCTTAGAATATAGATCACATCACCTACACATCATTATCAATTTCTAGACAAGAAGAATCTAGATCAACTCATACCAAGCCTTCTTCACTTTGATCATACAGGATTTATACTTACAATTAAATCATGATATTAACCTAAGGCAGTATCTACAAGCGTCCTATCATAATCGAATTCAAATTTTATACATTATAAGATCAATGTTACAGTGAACACATGGAGATCTAAACTATGCATATTCAAATCTTCATACATTGATCCACATGAATACTTCATCATCAATTCATCATCCATACACGTAAATACAGGTATATATAATCAATTCAATGTATTAGAATCACAATTCAACCAATAACAAGCAACGATCACAATGCCCATTCAAGGGCTAAATCGAGTTTGGGAAGGGACATGGGTTCGTCATGAAATTGGATTAAATTTCATGTTAAAACCGATACATTATCATCAATTCATCATGATTAATCCATTAAAAACGTTTTTAGAAAGAACCCATGGCTAGACTGAAGAAGAAGAAGAGATTTGATCATATTTTCTCTTTGAAAACATTGAGATTAGCTCTCCAAGTGAAAGGTTACTTAGAGATGAAGGATCACCATACCTTTATATAGATGAAAACCACAAAAACTTGATGAAGAATCCATGAAAATACAAGCTCCAAGTTGTTCTTGAGCTTCACCATTAATGGAGGTTTCTAGGGAGAATTGGTTTCAGATGGAAAGTCTATTTTGTATTAATTGGTTTTGGAATGGGTTGATCACGTTTTTGATCCCTTAAATACACCCAAAAATAATGAAATAAACCAAGTAGGGTCAGTTTAGGACGTGGGGTGAATTCCGATTCACACCTCAAATGAAAGAGTCGCAGGCATGCAGTTGCAGACACCGATCGACGTACATCATCGACTGGGCATCGATTGGACGACGGGGCATCCTGCTGCTCCGTCGTTGGTGACTGCAGCTTCTTCTGGGTGTCTTCAGATCCTGAGGCTAAGTTTCAACCTACGCCCCAAATCGACGGGGCGTCGATGGACTAATGAGGCGTAAATAGAGCTCGTCGATTGGCAGTGTCTCGACTGGCTTTGGATCCTTCTTGTGGGCCATTTCAAAAGTTGTACCCGGACATTTCCAATGTAAATATAAACATTAACAATTAAAGGACATTCCACATCATTTTCATCCAAAACAATTACACGCAACACGTCCAAACATGCTAGGCCCCATCAAGACACACATATGTATGTCTCAAGGACTATCCTTCGAACGTCTTAGACGTTTGACCTACAAACTTCATGAAACTTTATATACTGCCTATAAACATCATTAAAACTCATTTTAATACTTTATAAGCTCATGACATAAAAATATAAGCACGTATATACACATGAGGCACATAGGTGACTAGTCGTCGAACGTCTTGGTCGTCCCTTGACGTTTGACTTCCAAATCACCTCAAACTTTACACACTGCCTCAATACAATATTATAAACCATTTTAGGACCTTAGACCCGTAGTACAAACATTTTAGGCTCTAGACGCCCTAACTCATTTTGGGGGTCTTATAGCATTGTACCAAGTATCACTAGAGGATTACTTGGGAAGTTAAGGAGTTAAGGTGAAAGAATGTTAATGCTATGTAATGTTAAATGTGTTTTAAATGTAATGTATGGCTTTATGTGATGTTGTGAGTATTGTATATGCCTATATGAAGTATGTGAATTGTATGATGCTTATGTTGTCAAAGTTTTATGAAGATTTAAGAAAAAAAGCATAATGAATAGTTTCAAAGTAAAATGTCCTCTGTAAATGCATGTTCTTACATGGTTGCCACACTTAGTAAATTATTGTACTAACACTATTCTTATTTACCTTTTTACACAAAGTGTAGGTTATGGATGTTTAAAGGATGTCTCTTTGGTGATGGGCTTTATATGTGTTTCCCAAGCTCAAGGAAAGGGATCCTTATATTACAAGGATGCCCTATGTCATGTTTTATGTAAAGTCATGCAATAGTTAATTATTGATTTATGTTTTACGGGTCATGTCCCAAATGTATTCTAATGATGTTGAATCTAACATGACAAAGAGACTTAGAGTCTAGCTATGTACTTATATTATTTTATATATATAATTGAAGTTATGTTCGAGCATATGATATGCTATGAAAGTTTTAAATTATCGGCTAAATTTCTATGAAAATGCGATAGAATCATAACTATGGGCTTGTATAAGACCTCTGAGAGGTCAATTACGCCATGTTACTTCTAGGGGTGCTCCCCGATCGTGACAGGTAAATTGAACCTCTTGTGGGAAAAAACTTTTTGTAGACATCTCTTTGAACTGATTGATCTTTTTTCATACTTGAGGATAAGCAAAAGTGTAAGTTGGGATGTTGATGAGTCGGAAAATTTGACTCATTTAGAGCTTGATAATCAAATTTTTATGTTCTTCAATGTTTATTTTATGATCTAAACTGATGGTAATATGCTGATTTGCAGCAAGCAAGGTAAAGACAATTTTCAGGCAAAAAACAGCAAAAAGCTGAAGAAGTTCAAAAAATGCAAGGTTGGTACTCGCTAAAGCTACTCTCTAAGTCGCCGAGTGGACCTTCAGCTCTCCAAAAGTTTATGCATTCCAAAAGACAAATAAGACCAACTTTGTGAGAAGATGTGTGATTGGTGGTGCCACATAGGCGGGCCTAAGGTTTGTTTGTGTCATATATTTTTCTATATTCTATTAAAATATGGAACATTTTTACATTGACGAGGAGTAGTGACTTCTCTGTAGGATTGTAACTTTTTTAAAGTGTTGTGAGTTGTTCAATGAGATATAAATTTATAAATGATTGTGATTTTTCTAATGAGTTGTGACTTATATAATAAGGCACAATAAACAATATTTTATACTAACCTTTCTTGGGTATATATTGAGGAAGTTTATCACATTATCAAACTACGATTTTTTTATGCTTTTTTTTCTTGTTCTTCTTCTTCTTCTTCTTCTTTTTCTTCTTCTTCTGTAAACAAGGCAAATTGAGAGAATTTTTCAATTATACAATAACAATATTTATTGTCAAAAAATTAGATGGATCGACAAAAAATTATGCAATGATGAAAATAGAATAACTCAACTTCAAATGAGAAGACTAAGATAATTTATGCGTGCTCATTTTCATTGACATAAATATTCTTTTGCAATATTTTATACTTAATATGAGGTTCAATGATTTTCTGTTGCACAAACTACAACTTGGTGTTTAAGCTGTCTCAAATATTTGGATTAAAAGGTTTTGGTCTAAAACTTGTTTGAAGAGTCCGGACTAGATTTTATAAGTACTCCCCCACTTTGAATTTATTTGTTGTACATTTATTTAATAAAATTAATATAGAAAGTTCTTTTTGTGTGTAGAAAGAGGTAAAAAAATTCATTAATTCTATCACTTCATCTTTTATGTCTAAGACCATAAAGATAAAGATATTTGTTCATAGAGTAAATATCCTTATATTAAAAGTATGCTTGATTTTTACTATACCTAATTATACTATACTTTCATTCTTAAATGTTTACTTATTATAATACCCCCCTCCCGACATAAAACATAAAATTTAGTATATCTTCTATATTATGTAGAGTATTCTATGATATTTATTTCTACCATATACTATTATATTTAAAGCAGAGACCTGTTAACATTGAAGGGACTTGACTTTTTCAAATACGTGTGACTTTTTCTTTGTTTTATGACCTTTCGAAGGGTTGTGATTTTTCTAAAAGAGCTCTGACTTTTTTCAATGGGTTGTGACTTTTCCTAAGAGTTGTAACTTTTCCAATGAGTTATGATCATTTTTAAAAGGTTGTGACTTACTAAAGGTTTGTGACTTTTTTAAAGGGTTGTATCTTTTTTTTGTAAGAGACAATGAACATTTTTTCATACTACCATTGGTTGACTACAAAAAATGGGATTTCCCCACATTTATAAACGACAAAATTTTTAAGTTCGGTATTATTCTTCTTATTCTTAAAACACTAAATTTAATATATATTCTACATTTTATATTAAACTTATTTATTCAAATTATTTTATTTTTAAAGCACACACCTTTTCTCATTAAATTGTTATGACTTTCTAAAGAGTTATGATTTTTCGAATATGTTGCGATTGTTTCTATGGGTTGTGACATTTTTTAAAGAGTTGTGACTTTTTTAACTACTATATTTTTTAACTATATATGAAGGTGTTTCATCAGATTTCTAAATTACGAGATTCTTAAGTCGTCTTAAAAACTCAAGTGAAATTTATCTCAAAGATCAGTTTAATTTGAACACTCCAGAACATAAATATTAAATTAATATAATATTCCAAATAAAAACATAAAATGTAGTATATCTTTTATATTTTATATAAATGATTATTTCATTATATTATAATTAAAGAAGGAACTCCAACAATATAATAATAAAGAAGTAATGTACTATAGGGGATGGAGGAGAAACTGCATTTAAGAGGTGTAATTAAGATATCTTAAGAAAGACATTTTTAGTTTTACATATCACAATAAATTTTACGGAAAAGGGTCTAAAATATCCTTAAAGTATTAGAAATGGTACAAAACCACCCTCCATCCATCTATTGGCTCTAAAATATACTTCCCACCCACATATTGGCTCCAAAATATCCTTGTCATCAACCTTTGGGTTCAAAATTGACCAATTAGTTAACAGTTATAAATTTAAACTATTTAAATATTTTTTAAATATGTGGCGCACAACTATTTGTTATAATTTAACTTATTCATATAATTTATAAATTAATCCTTTGTCTATCCATTACTATTTAAACTATTTAAATATTTTTTAATTTGGTGAGGCTTAATTAGTAATGAGTAGGTAGTGAGTTGGTTTATAAATGATTTCAGTATACCCACACTATGCCATCCTAAAGTTGAAACCGGTAAGGCAAGAAGGCCGATTAGGGGAGTAAACACAGTTGAGGCGCTGTTAGGGTAACTAATCAAAGATGAAAACCGTAGTAGTGACTAGACGAGATGATTATTAAATTATTATTATTACATAATAAATAAGTATAAGATATTAAGAGATTAGAAGGAATAAAAATTTTAGCGAAAATATGATAAAATGAATTCTTATTTATTAGATGACGATGTTAACTACAAAATATTAATTCTTTATATATTAAAAGATCTTAATATTGATATGAAAAGAACAATTTATGAAAAATTATTGACATATGAGATAATTGAAGAAACAATTCATGGTTGGGCAGAATTAATTATATCAGATGATTTTGACATAGATTTATATGATGATCTAGAATTATTCATAGATCAATGATATATTATTTATATTTACAACTTTGGAGGAGATACCAATTTAGGGGTGGAAGCGGCGGAATTGAGAATAAGAGAGAAGAGAAAGATGGTTGGAAGAGCTTATTTTATTATGAAAATAATAAAAGCAAGCACATCTAAAGGGAACTATTAAAAAATTTGTTTTTCTAGTATCTTTTTTAGTAAGTTGTAATAGTTCATATTCCATATATAAGTTTTTTAACTTTTTCTGTGTCTTTTGTACTTTTCTTTCTATCTTCGTTTTTGTTATAGTAGTCACTTTATTTGATAGTGGATTTTTCTTCATAGTTTTAAGAATAAAATATTTTTTCATAATATTCTTTTTTAATTAGATTTAATCTTTGTATTTCATTAGCGTTGTTTTCTATATATTCTAAATATTCATCCTCTCTAAAATATAAATATTTATTTACATTTTCAATTAATAATTTTTCTAGTAGATCTATTTCTTCTTTAGTTTTCCTCTAAAGTTGTAAATATAAATAATCTATCATTGATCTATGAATAATTCTAGATCATCATATAAATCTATGTCAAAATCATCTGGTATAATTAATTCTGCCCAACCATGAATTGTTTCTTCAATTATCTCATATGTCAATAATTTTTCATAAATTGTTCTTTTCATATCAATATTAAGATCTTTTAATATATAAAGAATTAATATTTTGTAGTTAACATCGTCATCTAATAAATAAGAATTCATTTTATCATATTTTCGCTAAATTTTTATTCCTTCTAATCTCTTAATATCTTATACTTATTTATTATGAAATAATAATAATTTAATAATCATCTCGTCTAGTCACTACTACGGTTTTGATCTTTGATTAGTTACCCTAACAGCGCCTCAACTGTGTTTACTCCCCTAATCTGCCTTCTTGCCTTACCGGTTTCAACTTTAGGATGGCATAGTCTGGGTATACTGACTCTCAGATTATTTCCGTAGCAAACCTTCTAAAGATGGTTATCATAACATTATTAAAACATAATAAACAATTATAATCAACAAGAGATTATTAGGAATAAATTAGTTTAGCTACTCATGAATGAAATTGAGTACACCTGTTTCTGTATGTTTGTTAATTCTGCTTGATTTTCCATAGATTTTTGTTATCTTCTTATATGCCTGATAGCTCTGATACCAATTTAGGGGTGGAAGCGGCGGAATTGAGAATAAGAGAGAAGAGAAAGATGGTTGGAAGAGCTTATTTTATTATGAGGGAAAACCCTCTATTTATACAAGAGAAAAAGTACTATTTTGGCCAAGTGGCCTATACTCTCTTACATACTACTTTACACATATCAATTTAGGGAAGCGGCGGAATTGAGAATAAGAGAGAATAGAAAGATGGTTGGAAGAGCTTATTTTATTATGAGGGAAAACCCTCTATTTATACAAGAGAAAAAGTACTATTTTGGCCAAGTGGCCTATACTCTCTTATACTACTTTACACATAGCCTTATTTTATTGGGCCGACGCAAGAAAACAAAAGATAGTGGCCTTTACTTTTTATATGGTCGACATACTATTCACTACTTTACATAGTATTCACTACTTTATACTATTTACTACTTTATTACTTTACATATTATTCACTTTTTTACATAGTGATAATGCTTTTTATCTTTACAGATGTCTTCATTCTAGCTGTACTTCTGGGACGTAGTCATCTTCTCCGTTACATTTCGTACATAAGTGGTCTGGATATTTTTATCCTACTAGTTTGCAGTATCTTGTCATTAGATTTGGAGAAATAAAGCTTTTTCTGATAGCTCTTGAGGTAGGTGTCAGTTCTGGCTTTAGCAAGCTTAATATCCATTGACGTAATTCTTCCATATCTGCTGCTCTTAGTTCTCTGCAATTTGAATATATCATTGTCTGGTCTCTATTGTAATAGCTCCAAATTGCATTTTCGTTTAGGTAGTTGTTTGATAATTCATTCAGTATAGTAGCTATCTCAATAGTTCTTTTATTTGCATAAAACTCTGGGATATTTACCTTCTGAATTTCTTCTTGTACATCTATTTTTTCTGGTATTATCATTTCTCTAGTTAATCCTATCTTAATAACTTGGATTGTAGGTTTGATTTCATCATATAGTATCTCTGCTGTTGCTGAGTAAAACTTTATATAAAATAAAGTTCCTTTAGTTATTCTTTTATATTGCAGAAATGTTTTGTGTAGCTCTGGTAAACTTTATATAAAATAAAGTTCCTTTAGTTATTCTTTTATATTGCAGAAATATTTTGTGTAGCTCTGGTATTTTAGCTACTTCTTCTCCTGTTACAGTATATACTGTACTTAACAGTCCGTAATTGTAGCAGGTTGCTACTAGATTTGAGTTTGTACCTGGTTGTGCTATGAGTTTGTTGTACCCTTGTAGGTATTGTTATATAATTTTCATTTGGATTTTTGGTATCTTTTGCTTTGGGGTTTAGGTTCAAAAAGGTTTGTATCTTATGTATATTTTCTATATACATTCTGGTAATATGGTTATATGTTTGCTTATGTGAGTCTAGGCTGGCTTTGTAAGTATTTACTTGTGGGGGTACGAATATATCTTTTTGGGTATTTTCTGGAGAATACGGTTTGGAAAATAGTTTGTTCATATTGGTATTTATATATTTTGTCTTACCTTCTTCCTTTTTTATAGCTGATCCTCCTGTAGATGTGCTGCCTGCAGCTATACATATTATTTTGTTATGGGTTTTAAGGTGTTTCCCAACGTCACCTTCTAGCTCCGCATGTTTTGAGTCATGCTGCTGACTTAGCTCCGCATGTTTTAAGTCATGCTGCTGACTTTTAACTGTATCTTTTAATATTTGTACTTCAGTTTCTATCTTTTCCATTTTTTGACAGAGTATTGTCATTGTAGCTAGTATTTTCTCCATTGTATCTTCCTCTGGAGAGGTAGTCTGCAATAAGATTTTTGTCCGTTTTGATTACTTCAATTGTAAATGTAAAATTTAATATATTTAATACAAATCTTCTTATTTCTTTTGTTGTAACTGAATCTTGTACCTTTTTAGTTATCCACCACTTTACCTGTGTATTATCTGTTCTTACAATAAATTTGTTGTAAACAATATATGATTCAAATGCTAATAAACATTTATATAATGCAAACAATTCTTTTCTATTTATCTCCCATTTTATTTGTGCTTCTGCATAAGATCCTGAGTAATATCTACAATGATGTTCTATTTTTTCTTTGTCATATTTATATTTTAAAACTCCTCAATAACTATGATTGCTTGAATCTGTTTCAACAATATAAGTAAATGATTTATTTTCATCGGGAAAATATAGTTTTGGTAATGTCTTACATAAGTTTTTAATATGTCTTATATGTTCTTTATCTTTATTATCAAAATGATATTCAACATCTTTCTTAAGTTTTTTATGTAATGGTTTTAAATGTTCTACTAATTTTGGTATATATTCTCTTACTTGGTTTACTAATCCTAAGAAGGATTGTAATTTCTTCTTTGTATCTATATTTTCATCAAGGGTGATTATTTTTTGTACTATATGGGTCTTCATCTTTATTCCATTTTTATCTATTTGTATTCCTAGAAATTCTATCTGAGGTTTCATAATTTCTGCTTTCTTTTTACTTAGGCTTATACCAGAATTTTGAATTATGTAAATAAATTTTTCTAATAACCTAATATGTTCATCTTGTGTTTTTGAGTATAATAATATATCATCTATATAGACAATGCAATTTTCTAATTGATTAAAATAATTGTCCATAAAATGTTGATATCTACCTGGTGCATTTTTATATCCAAATGGTAGAACATTTCATTCATAAAATCCTTGTGGTACAGTAAATACTGTTAGCTGTTTAGATTCTTCTTCTAGTTTCAAGTGATAAAATCCTGATTTACAATCGAATTTACTGAAATAGTTATATCCTTGTATCTGTCTTATTTTTAGTATTTTATTTGGTATTGGATAATTATATGTTTTAGTTTTAGAATTTAAGTTGCGATAATCTATAACCATTCTACTTTTACCTCATTTTTGTTCACTATGTTTATTAACTATAAATGCTGGACTTGTATGTTTACTATTGCTTTCCTGTATATAATTATTCTTCAATAGTTCATCTATATGCATTTTAAATTCTTTTAAATCATCAAAATTATATTTTAATGGTTTTTGTGTTATTATACTATTTTCATCTATTAATTCAATCTTTACTTTTATCTTATGCTTTTCCCATCCTTGTAATGGATTTTCACTATATAATAATTCTAATTGTTCGTTAATTATTTTAACCTTATCTATTGTAAATATGATAATTTCTAATTGTGTTATTTGGGTTTTACTTATATTTTCCATTTCCTGGTTTATTTTTTCACTTCCTTTTATCCATTCTTTGGGTTTTCTTTGTTTGTTATTTACTCTTTTTGCTCCTATTTTATTTCCACATGGTGTAGTAAACCACCATGTGTTTTTGTTATAATATGAGGGTATAATCTTTCTAAAAATGGCATTCCTAATAACATATCTTTTGTTGTAAATTCAAAATTGTACATTTCTTCTATTGTTAATATTTTATCCCATATTTGTATTTTTATATTTTTTGCTTTATATGTAATCATACTGCCTTCATTATTAAATCCTGTCACTACCATAGGTGTTTTTAATTTCTCCCATTTATCCTCTGGTAAACAATTATATTTACATATATTTGCTTCTGCTCCTGTATCTAACATGGGGTATAATATCTGTTGTGGTATCCTTCTACAATAATTTTTGCAAGTATATATATTTTCATTATTCATTTTGTTCTTTTAATAATTATTTTCTTATTTTGGTAAGTTATTATTAATTGTTCATGCTCTATACTATAGGGTTTAACTTTTTCTAACCATTTTATTCCTAGGGTAATATTCTGGCTTCCTTGGTATATTTTAAATGATATTACTATTGGTATTCCTCCTATAATTATTTCTTTTTCTGCTACTTCTTCGCTTGTGTTTACTATCTCACTAGGTAATCCAGGGCATAAATGTCCTGTTTTTATAATTTCTGTTTCTAATACTAATTCTCTTGTTATATAATTCTCTTCTTGTCCTGTATTTATTAAAATTTTATATTTTCTTTGATCTACTATTCCTGTTATAAAATAATGGTATAATGTTGTTTCTTCTATATTTAATAAATTTTTTGAAACTTCATAGTTCCTTTTAGATGTGCTTGCTTTTGATGAGGTAGTTCTAGTTAACGCATTTGGTATACTTGAAGTACTCAATCTTTCTTTTACAATTTCTAAATCTTCTTCTATGTCAATTTCTTTATAGCTATAATCATTATTATCTATTATAGTAATTATTCTTTCAAAAGAATTTTTTATTTTTATTTTATCAATTTTATTTCTTCCCGTTACTTTATGTTTTGTTGTTAGTATATATAGGTTTTTACATCTTGCTGTAAATATTTTACTGCCTGGTGCTAGTTCTATTCCAGACATTTTCCAATATAAAACTAATGATTTATCTATGTTTCTATCTGTTAATGCTACTGAGTAGTTGGCACTTATTATAAATTTAAATTTTTGGTATATTAAGTTCCCTCTTACTGCACTTATTACACTTTTTTCTATAGGATGTATAATTCTATCATCTGCTAAATATATTTCAATAGGTGTATCTATTCCTTCTCTAAAACAGGCTTTTATCAATATTTCTGTTCCTCCTAAGTGTACGTACTTTATGGGTGTTTTAGCTTTGATGTCTTGTATTTCTTTATTTATTATTCTCTTATTTAATATAGGAATTTGTGCTTTTCCTTTTATATATTTACAATCTATGATGTGTTCTTTTTGGCTAACTATATAGTATTCATTTTTTTGTTTTTTAAACCAATTTCTTATTGTAGGTATTTCAAGTACTTTTTCAACACTTAAATCTAATTCTTTTCCTTTTATTTGTTCAAAAATTGTATTATCAAATATAATTTTTTGTTCTGCTGATTCTTCATTTTGATATTCTTCTTTAGATAATATTTTTATGTCTTCTTCAGACATTAGATTTCTTCGTTCATTTCGTCATTATCTAGATTAATATCTATTTCATTTTCTAATTCAGGTTCTATATCCGATACTTCATATATACTATCATTTTCACTTAATTCATAGTCTATGTAATCTATCTGCATGTATTCTTCATTATCTATAATTACTTCTGCAATTTGTTTTCTTTTTGGATTTTTAGGTAACTTACAATTTCTAGCTAAATGTCCTAACTTTCCGCAATTATAACAAGTACAATCTGATAGTTTTCTTTTTGGTCTATAAGGTCTTTTTATTTTATAATTTTTTACATAATATCTTTGTCTTGGTTTTTTGTATTTATATCTAGTTTTGGTTTTTCTATACTTGTTGTATCGTTTAGGTTTTTTATAATATTTATCTGTACAACCAAACTGTGGTGCTGTTTTATCTTTACAACATGCTAAATTTTTAAGTAATACTTTCTCCATTTTTTTTTTCTTTTTGGTTTTCACATAATTGTACAAACCATTGATGTAAAAATTTTATTCTAGCTTCTAACGTATCTGTTAATCCTTCATTATTCCAATCTTTAATTATTTTTGTACTAAATGGTTCTGGTAATTTTGTAAAATATTGTTGTCTTATTTCTTTTGCTTCATTTATATCATATCTTACTTTATAATAATATTCTTTAAATGCAAATGTGTATTCTTCTATATAACACATTTTACATATAGCTAATTTTGTCATAAGTTGTCTATTTATTATTTTTTCTCTATTTTGTTCTTTTATTTCTGTAGTCATACCACCAAATTCATTTCTTATTGCTAATTCGTATTTATCTAATATATCAATATTTGTTGTTGATGGAGAACCATCTATTTTCTTATCACTCCTAAGTGTTTCTAAACTTTCCAAGGGTAAATTTTCTATCCATAATTTTGTTGTTCCTACAAATGTTCTTTCTATATATCCTGGCGTTTCTTTTGTTGTTATTTTGTTATCAATTAATTGTTTAGATATATTTCCTATCCATAGTAAGATTACTTTATTTATATCTATAACACAATCTAGATCTAAAAAGTTATATTGTTCAATTATTGGTCTAGGCGTCCATTTTTTATTTAGTCTACTATTCCATATCGCATTTGTTCTATCTGATCTTTCATAACTATCTGTATAATAGGTTGGTGTTGTCCGTCTAGGATTACTCCTAGGACTATTATCCGGGGTTTTAACTTTTGATGTGCTAGGTTGATTTATATCTCCTGTATTTATTTCTAATTTTTTCAGCTTATTTACTTGTTCTAGAATTTCTGTGTATGTTTCACTTATATCACTTATTTCTGATTTTTGATCATTCATTGTATCTGATTCATTCATTTCATCATTCATTTCATTTATTTCGTCTATTTCAATATTTTCATTTAATATTTGTTTCATTTTATTTATTTCTTGTGTCAATTCAAATTCTTTTTCTTTTTCTTTTTCTATTTGTTTCTCTTTTTGTTTAGTTTCATATAATAATTTGAGTTTATCTAATTCTTTTTCTAATTCACTTATTTTTGTATTTTTTAATTCTTCTATATGTTGTACTTCCTGCTTTACTTTTATTTTTATTTTTTCAATCTCTTTTGATTTATCTATTTCTTCGTTTTCCTTTGTTATTCTTGTCATAGCTGTTAAACTATCTTCTAATTTTGCTGTTTCTTTTTCTAACATTAAATACAAATTATTTCCTATTTTTTTATATCTTCTTCCTAAATTTGAAAATATTATTTTTATTATTAATCCGTCTTGATTTTCATATGTTTTTTCGTCTACTGCAAATTCTTCTTTATTCATTATGATTCATATTGTAACTTATATCATGTTGTAATTTATATTCTAGGCAATTTATTTGTATTTCTAACATAAATATAACTTTTCTTTGTGCTAATATTGCTTTAGTACTTACTCCTGCAAATATATTTTCTTCTAGTCTTTCTTTTTTATATTTTAATTCTTGTCTTTTTTCAATTATTTTCTCTATCAATTGTTGCTTATATATTTCTCTGTTCATACTGTTTTTTGAGATAACAAACATATTTATATTCTGTTTTAGAAATTATATCTATTAAAAAAATTGTTTTTCTAGTATCTTTTTTAGTAAGTTGTAATAGTTCATATTCCATATATAAGTTTTTTAACTTTTTCTGTGTCTTTTGTACTTTTCATTCTATCTTCGTTTTTGTTATAGTAGTCACTTTATTTGATAGTGGATTTTTCTTCATAGTTTTAAGAATAAAATATTTTTTCATAATATTCTTTTTTAATTAGATTTAATCTTTGTATTTCATTAGCGTTGTTTTCTATATATTCTAAATATTCATCCTCTCTAAAATATAAATATTTATTTACATTTTCAATTAGTAATTTTTCTTGTAGATCTATTTCTTCTTTAGTTTTCCTCCAAAGTTGTAAATATAAATAATCTATCATTGATCTGTGAATAATTCTAGATCATCATATAAATCTATGTTAAAATCATCTGGTATAATTAATTCTGCCCAACCATGAATTGTTTCTTCAATTATCTCATATGTCAATAATTTTTCATAAATTGTTCTTTTCATATCAATATTAAGATCTTTTAATATATAAAGAATTAATATTTTGTAGTTAACATCATCATCTAATAAATAAGAATTCATTTTATCATATTTTCGCTAAAATTTTTATTCCTTCTAATCTCTTAATATCTTATACTTATTTATTATGTAATAATAATAATTTAATAATCATCTCGTCTAGTCACTACTACGGTTTTCATCTTTGATTAGTTACCCTAACAGCGCCTCAACTGTGTTTACTCCCCTAATTGGCCTTCTTGCCTTACCGGTTTCAACTTTAGGATGGCATAGTCTGGGTATACTGACTCTCAGATTATTTCCGTAGCAAACCTTCTAAAGATGGTTATTATAACATTATTAAAACATAATAAACAATTATAATCAACAAGAGATTATTAGGAATAAATTAGTTTAGCTACTCATGAATGAAATTGAGTATACCTGTTTCTGTATGTTTGTTAATTCTGCTTGATTTTCCATAGATTTTTGTTATCTTCTTATATGCCTGATAGCTCTGATACCAATTTAGGGAAGCGGCTGAATTGAGAATAAGAGAGAAGAGAAAGATGGTTGGAAGAGCTTATTTTATTATGAGATGAATACTATGTAGTTAGCCAAAAAGAACACATCATAGATTGTAAATATACAAAAGGAAAAGCACAAATTCCTATATTAAATAAGAGAATAATAAATAAAGAAATACAAGACATCAAAGCTAAAACACCCATAAAGTACGTACACTTAGGAGGAACAGAAATATTGATAAAAGCCTGTTTTAGAGAAGGAATAGATACACCTATTGAAATATATTTAGCAGATGACAGAATTATACATCCTATAGAAAAAAGTGTAATAAGTGCAGTAAGAGGAAACTTAATATACCAAAAATTTAAATTTATAATAAGTGCCAACTACTCAGTAGCATTAACAGATAGAAACATAGATAAATCATTAGTTCTATATTGGAAAATGTCTGGAATAGAACTAGCACCAGGCAGTAAAATATTTACAGCAAGATGTAAAAATCTATATATACTAACAACAAAACATAAAGTAACGGCAAGAAATAAAATTGATAAAATAAAAATAGAAAATCCTTTTGAAAGAATAATTACTATAATAGATAATAATGATTATAGCTATAAAGAAATTGACATAGAAGAAGATTTAGAAATTGTAAAAGAAAGATTGAGTACTTCAAGTATACCAAATGCGTTAACTAGAACTACCTCATCAAAAGCAAGCACATCTAAAAGGAACTATGAAGTTTCGAAAAATTTATTAAATATAGAAGAAACAACATTATACCATTATTTTATAACAGGAATAGTAGATCAAAGAAAATATAAAATTTTAATAAATACAGGACAAGAAGAGAATTATATAACAAGAGAATTAGTATTAGAAACAGAAATTATAAAAACAGGACATTTATGCCCTGGATTACCTAGTGAGAAAGTAAACACAAGCGAAGAAGTAGTAGAAAAAGAAATAATTATAGGAGGAATACCAATAGTAATATCATTTAAAATATACCAAGGAAGGCAGAATATTACCCTAGGAATAAAATGGTTAGAAAAAGTTAAACCATATAGTATAGAGCATGAACAATTAATAATAACTTACCAAAATAAGAAAATAATTATTAAAAGAACAAAATGAATAATGAAAATATATATACTTGCAAAAATTATTGTAGAAGGATACCGCAACAGATATTTTACCCCCATGATAGATAAAGGAGCAGAAGCAAATATATGTAAATATAATTGTTTACCAGAGGATAAATGAGAGAAATTAAAAACACCTATGGTAGTGACAGGATTTAATAATGAAGGCAGTATGATTACATATAAAGCAAAAAATATAAAAATACAAATATGGGATAAAATATTAACAATAGAAGAAATGTATTTACAACAAAAGATATGTTATTAAGAATGCCATTTTTAGAAAGATTATACCCTCATATTATAACAAAAATACATTGGTGGTTTACTACACCATGTGGAAATAAAATAGGAGCAAAACGAGTAAATAACAAACAAAGAAAACCCAAAGAATGGATAAAAGGAAGTGAAAAAATAAACCAGGAAATGGAAAATATAAGTAAAACCCAAATAACACAATTAGAAATTATCATATTTACAATAGATAAGGTTAAAATAATTAACGAACAATTACAATTATTATATAGTGAAAATCCATTACAAGGATGGGAAAAGCATAAGATAAAAGTAAAGATTGAATTAATAGATGAAAATAGTATAATAACACAAAAACCATTAAAATATAATTTTGATGATTTAAAAGAATTTAAAATACATATAGATGAACTATTGAAGAATAATTATATACAGGAAAGCAATAGTAAACATACAAGTCCAGCATTTATAGTTAATAAACATAGTGAACAAAAACGAGGTAAAAGTAGAATGGTTATAGATTATCGCAACTTAAATGCTAAAACTAAAACATATAATTACCCAATACCAAATAAAATACTAAAAATAAGACAGATACAAGGATATAACTACCAATTTAGGGGTGGAAGCGGCGGAATTGAGAATAAGAGAGAAGAGAAAGATGGTTGGAAGAGCTTATTTTATTATGAGGGAAAACCCTCTATTTATACGAGAAAAAAAGTACTATTTTGGCCAAGTGACCTATACTCTCTTACATACTACTTTACACATAGCCTTATTTTATTGGGCCGACGCAAGAAAACAAAAGATAGTGGCCTTTACTTTTTATATGACCGACATACTATTCACTACTTTACATATTATTCACTACTTTATACTATTCACTACTTTATTACTTTACATATTATTCACTACTTTATACTATTCACTACTTTATTAATATTTCAAAGATATTTTAGGCCATTTTCCGTAAATTTTTAAATGGAAAAAAAGTAAAAACAAAAAAAGGTAAAAAATAAATCTGTTTGGAGGACATAAAGCAGTGTCTCATTACCTAATCTATATCTACCTACATATTATAAATAATTATAGGTGTTATGGAATATTGGCTTGACAATATTAGTAGTAATAACATAAAAGTTCACATCCGCTATTCATAGGAGCTTATACATTATTATTTCATTGATAATTGTGTTATTCAAAACTTTGATTAAAAAATATTGAAATAATTTTTTTTTAGAATAATTTAATAGATGGTTAGATATTCATGTGCAACGTAAGTGTCTGAAAGAAGTAATTTTGAAACGTTTCTTTACGGAAAAAGTATTAGATAAAAAAATAGGTATTTTAAAATAAATCAAAGGTTTCACTAAAAAAATGGAAATAAGTTAAGGCCATTTTCTTTTGACGTAGGACTTGAGAAAACTATTGATCCATAGATAATTGTTAGTGTATCTTTATTTGAAATGAAATTGGTGCAATGGAAATCATCTGGAACAATGAAAGGTAACATGCATAATCATTTACGTCGAATTATCATGCTCTAGAATAAATGAATGTTAGATAGTAAAGAATCCCGGATGGCGGATGGAATTATGAAGAAATATCCTCAAGATATTGTTATTAATATGATTTTGAGGTTGCCAGTGAAATTTCTCTTGCGATTCAAATCTGTCTCCAGATCATTTTACACTCTCATACAATCTTCAATATTCATCAATCTTTATCTCAACCACACAAAAATTTCAACAAATGATAACATTCTCCTTAAGCGCTCTTTCAAAGAAGATATTGAAAGATATAAAGCTATAGTTTCCTTTCTTTCTATGGATCATGATAATCACTTAAAATCTATTTATCCAGATCTAGATGTGCCGTATATATCAAGATCTTATACTATTTCCAATGATAAACTCAGCGGTCCTGTACATGGTTTGGTTGCTTTGATGAATCCAATTGATAGCATCTTGTTCAATCCATCCACAAGAAAATATAGGTTGATGCCGTCTAGCCCATTTGATGCTCCAAAGGGATACTATCGATCCATTGAAAATTGTGGGTTTGGATTTGATTCCATAGTTAACGATTTCAAAATTTTTAGAATTTGTCGAGTTTACAAAGAAGATAAGTATGGGTACGCTGAAGACGGAGAGAAAACGGTTGAGGTTTATGAATTGGGTATTGATATTTGGAGAGAATTGGATCATGTTGCTCTACAATTGCCTTGCTTATTTTGGTTGACTTCTTCAATGTTTTATAAAGGAACATACCATTGGATTACAACATCAGATGACTTCAAACAAATAATTCTTTGTTTTGATATGAGCACAGAAATCTTTTGCATTATGAAAACCCCTGATACTTGTAAATTTTTAGATGGAACACAGCATAACCTTCTCCTCTTAGCTGATTCTTTAAGCTTTATTTGTTACCCCTGCTTGGAGTCCATGATTGATCAGACAAAGGATTTGACGAAAATTTGGGTAATGAAAGATTATAATGTATATGATTCTTGGATTAAGAAATACACAATTAGAGGTCTTCCTACTGAATCCCCATTAGCAGTATGGGAAGACTATTTATTGCTTTATCAAAGCGAAAGTGGATATTTAATGTCATATGATCTTAATACCACTGAAATAAACGAGTATACTTTTCGTGGTTGTCTGGCAAGTATGAGACTTACAACTTACAAAGAAAGCTTGACTCCACTTCCAAGAACAAGCCAAAGTTGTACAAAAGTTGAAAACTATTAGAGCAGGTATAACTCTCTCGACTTTATTTAAGCCAAAGTAGTACAAAAGTTGAAAACTATTAGAGCAGGTATAACTCTCTCGACTTTATCTTGATAAAATATTTTTTTCGTGAAAATATGAACTGAATAGTCCTGGAAAATGAACACCATTCAAATATTTCATTTTCTTGAAAAATTAAGTAAGATAATGCTTTCCTTTCTGTTTCCTGGTTTCATTTTATTTGTAATGTTTTTTTTTGTATAACTTATATAAATGACATAGTGTAGGGAATAAATTACATTCTAGGATTGTTTGGTACGAACAAAAATATTTTCCATGGAAAATGTTTGCTTGAAAAGAAGTTGATTTTTGAATTATTTTCTCATGTTTGGTTGATAAATAGAAAATAGTTTACAGAAAAGATTTTTTAATGTTGATTTGAATGATTTTTAAAAAAAAAATATATCTTTTATTTTTTATGTGGTGGTATAAACAAATAAAAATTAAAATTGGAATTAATATTTTTTTTGGGGTTGGGGGTGGGGGGCTCGTGGGTGGGTCGGGGTGACCTGCAAGTACACTCTAGAAGATAGGACAACCATTGGGTCGCAACATGGCGTACTTGACCTCTCACAGGTATTGTACAAGCCTCTTGACTTCATTACATAACATCATGCATAAATTGAGGGAATTTAAAACTTTCTTTAAACGTAAACCAAAAGGTATTTCATAAAAGCGGAAGCATCTCAAATCACATTGTCTCAAAAACCATCTCACTTTGACATGAATGAAACATCTTGGGACGCAGCCCACATAAAGTCAAAAATATAAAGAAGGACATAAGGAAACATAAAGGTCGTCCCCGAATCTATGAGGACTCACCACTTCTTCTCTTCTTGGAAACCTTGGAACTCTACCCTTCAAGCAACTCAATCTTCTCAAGACCCTACATGGACAACATGTAGGCAATATGTGTTATTACGATATGTACTATGTATGAAAACTATGACACTAAACATAAGTTATCACAAAGGGTTAGTCACAATAGACATAATCATAAGAGATAAAGACATAAGCATATCATGAATATCATAACATAATAAAACATCATAAATCATATAAGAGTTCAAACTTACTTACTTACTTACTTGTCCTTCTTACTAAAGTGAACTACACCACAAGCTACCTCCAAGTATACTTGTGCAAGGCTAAGGTAGCATCCCATACTACTACCAAAGCTAAGTACCTCTCTTTGGTCATTCTTGATCATAATCCACTATCATAATTAAGACCTATGTTCTTTATACTAAAGAGTACTATACCCTTGTGGTCATCTCAAAACATGCTTGTGCAATGTACATAAGGCAGCCCATACTACCCTATATACTAAGCCTATCTTGAAAACCATCCTTAACATGTTCACCCTCCGTAGCCTCATCGTTACTTAACTTCATCTATTAAGATTCTCTCATCTTTAGTCTACTACACTAGGAAAGGAAACTCTAGTCCAATCCTATCTTCAATCTCTTCTTCATTTTTGACCCTAGGTTATACCTTGTGCAATGTACTCATGATGCCCCATAACACCATTTATGCAAGGTACTACTTTTGGATCCTTTCTTTATTATCCTTACTTTGGATCATAGCCCCTATCTTTATCTTACGAACACTATGAGATATTTCATTAAGCATGTCTAAGTTCCTTAATCATATGGTTCCTACGAGATACTTGTTAAGGTACGTCTTGATCCCTTAATCATGAAAACTACGAGATACCCCTTGGGCATGTCTAAGTTCATTCACACACTATGAACACTACGAGATACCCCTTGGGCATGTCTAAGTTCATTAATTGCTTTGAACACTATGAGATACCCCTTGGGCATGTCTAAGTTCATTCATTGCTTTGAACACTACGAGATGCTTCTCAAGCACGTCTAAGTTCATAGGATATGGAGATCTCTGCTATGATACCTTGTCTTTTATACGTGAAGGACTCCCACCTCATGATACCTAATGGGATAGTCATCACAACTACTAGGTATGACTCTCCTTTCTACTTGGAGACTGTACCCTTGCTAGACTATCTGTCTCACTTCGCATATCCACTTGGAGTCAAGCATATACTCCAAAGTTTTCTTGTCAAGCCTTGCTCATTCTTTTCTCTCATGGAGGGATGTCCTTGAAAATCTCTCCATGCTCAAGTGAATCTATCACTTTCATTTATTCATCTTCAGTCTAAATCCAACACAACCATCCTAAGGTTCATTTTTCATCAATTCATTATATCTTCATTCATAAGAAGATTATAGGATCTTATAGCCTTAGCTTTCTTCTCACATTCTTCATTACTAGGTGAATATATCCATAATTCATTTTTAAGGTTCAATTCCATCAAGACCAATTTTAATCAATTAAGTCTAGTTCAATTCATACCTAGGTGATTGAATCATGATCAATTAATATAGAATAAAATCAAGTTAAGAAGAAAAAACACAATTCCTTCATCTGGCCTCTAATGGTCTAAGATCACCATGATCACCTTAAAATTAAATTACTATAATTCACCATGAAAACTCCATAAAAAATAGTATATAATCATCATATAAATATCATTAATGCTATCCACTAGATTGGGATCACAATCAAGCCTTACCCACAATGCAATCTCAACCCTCTCTCGAATGGGGTTCTTTGGGAAACTAGGGGGGATTCATATATGGAAGAATCCATGAATGAATAAGCTTCACATACCTTAGATTAGGACCTTAAGCCCAGCTTGAAACCTTGATCAATTCATCCTAAAAGTTGCTGCAATTTCTCTGCTTCTTCAATGGTGGTTTTGGGAGAACTTTGGAAGAGAAAAAGTTTGATTTCTTATTTCTTATTGAGTATTGAGGTTTTGGCTTGGGAAATGTGTTATATTGGACACTGTTAGACGAGTCTAACTTAACTTTAATTTTTGGAATTTTCGTCATGAAACAAGTCCACGACGCGGAGCTACTCCCGCATGATTGTTGAAAATAAATTCTGGGACATTGGAGTCTGCCTTGTACCCACGACGCAGACTTTATTTTTCACCAAAGGCCAACCAAGTACGCGACGCGGAACCATTTCATCCATGCACATTTGGCTGCTGCTTTGGTAGCTTGTTTGGCCAAGTTTGGGGTCCCTTCGTGGATCCCTAAGGTAACCCTTGGGGGGTCATACCTAGACATTTTAACTCTATATACATGGTTTTACCTAATTAAAGTGACTATACAAGTTTTGGACCTCATACAACTCCTCCAAACCTTCAGGAAACCTATGGACGTTTTACTAGTTCAATTACACTAGCTTCCGGCCGTCTTGGACGTTTTACCTCCAAACTCTCTCAAACTTTACACACTGTCTCTATACATTATTATTAGTCATTTGAAGACCTTAAAACCTAATAACCAACACGTTAGCTTGTAATTTAACATAGCTCATTTTGAGGGTGTAATAGTGGGTCGGTGTAAAGGTAAAAAAATTTAAATTGAATATTTCTTTTTTTTTAAAGAAAATTTAAAATATTTTTTTGCGGAGGGGGGTCAATGTGAAGGTGGGGTAAAAAAAATTGAAGTTGAAAATATTTTTTTTTAAAAGAAAATTTTAATTTTTATAGGGGGGGGGGGCATGGGGGGTGGTTGTGTAGGGGGTGTCTTGGGTAGGGATGGAGAGAGCCAAAAACTAAAAATTTGAAATTGAAAATATTTTTGAAAAACAAACTTAAAAAATTCAAGCTTTTGGTGGGGTGGAGGTGGGGGCGGTGGGGGAGCTTTGAGGTTGGGGTAAAGGTGAGGTAAAAAAATAAAAATTTGAGATTGAAATATTTTCAAAAACAAACTTTAATATTCATTTTGGAAGAAGGGGGAGGGGGTCGAGGGTAAGGGTGTGGTAAAAATTAAAAAATTTTAATCGAAAATATCTTTGAAAATATTTTTTTTAAAAATATATTTTTGGGAGAGGAGGTGTGGGGAAGGGGAATGGGGGGGGGGGTATGATGGGGTTAAAAAATAATAATTAAAAATTAAAAATATTGTTTTTAAAAAACATTGGGAGAGGTGTGGGGGGGGGGGTGAATTTAGGGAGCTGGTGGATGGGGTTTGTGAAGGGTTGGGGTCGCCGTAAGAAAATAAATTTTTAAGTCGAGATTGAGTGAGAGTTTTGAAAAATATTTTCATTAATATTTTAACGGAAGTGATTTTTCTTATATTTGATAAAAATATGTTAATTTGGATAACATTTCAGCCAACCAAACATTAGAAAATTAGAAAATATTTTCCGGAAAATGGTTTCATTCATAACAAACATACCCTCTATCTCTATTCTTTTTCTATTTACAATAATCCCTTAAATTTTGTATCGTCAAATACATAAGTGTCCATCCGGATACATGAATTTTGATACAAGTAGAATTGTTATGTTGCGCTAAAAAAGTGAACAAAATATTTTCTGTGGCGTTTAAAAAAGTACAAAAACATAAAATTTAAAGTTAAATTCATAAATCATGAAATTACATTGTTATCATTGCTAACCAATCTCTCCCAAAGTATAACAACTTTAAAAAATTTAAATTTCAAATTACTTCTCTCTAATTGTAAATTATCTTTTTAATTTCTATTAAAATCTTTGAATAATTAAGTTGATACATTATGAATCTCTCTATTTTGTGGAGACATTAAAGAATAAAAGTGAGGTGAGTTGAATTAGTTATTGCAACTTGGAGATCGACGAGTTGAGAAAAATATGGAGATGTGATACAGATAGACTATTGTTTCGATAACTCTATTTAATTTTCTTAGGTTCCTCTTGATTGTTTTTCAAAATTTTAAAGAAACTAAATGAGATTCAAAATTCTTCTATCAATTTTTTGAGGATCCTTTTAGTTTTGTTTCAAAATTATCAAAATAATTTTGAGATTTAAAATTATTCTCTTATCTAATTTGTAAAACACTAGGCCTACACCCTGGATATGCTCGGCACTTGAGAATCATTTATGGCCCCCAAGCGAACCCTTGTCCTGACTGAATAATTAGCAAAAGACTTACACAACATAAGATGAACTCAAAATAAAGAATTTAACTCAAATGTCTCATATACATAACTCAAATATTTAGAAAAATATTCAACCGGCCAAAAGAGGCAGCTCAATTTTTTAAACATTTAACAATGGAAATGATAAAGACTCCTCAAAATGCTTTAGTCTATGAAGATCTTAATAACTATGATAGATGTTGGGACGAGACTCGCGACTTCTTAATAAGACTTAAAATAAAAGTGGAATCCTATGGAAGAAAAGAGACTCTGGAACTACAAGTGGTATTAAGGGAGAGACTGTTGATGACCGTAGTTACCTGTATATGTATCATGATCAAGTATTTCAACGGGTATCTCCTCATCATATTGTCCTTAATACCAATATTTTCAGTAGGTATAGTAAGTGAAGGATCACCCATACACTTCTTCATCATTGAAATATTGAATATCGGATAGACCACTACTAACTCTGGCGATACCTCCAACTCATAAGTAATCTTAGAAATCATGTAAAGGACAATATATCAATGACTATTCTTAGCCTTATTTTCAAACCTCATAACACTCGTCATGGGTGAAATTATAAGGACTCCAAAATGCATTAGGTCAAAAATAGAGCCTATCATGTGTTTCATCAGCTTATAAGGTCTTAAAATAACCAAATATAGTGTTAAGAGGTAGTTTTTAGAATTTGGGGGTGAAACATCAAAGAACATCCAAGACGTTCGAAAGTTAGCTTTGAAACGTGCTAGTGTGCCTTAGTATGTTTCATGGTGTTTTTAGTAGTGTTTGGGGTTCAAATTCATAAGAAAGGTTCCTAACATCTAGACAGACGTATTTAGGGTCAAAACGTCTAGGCATGACTCCCTAAGGACCACCCTAAGGTTCCTTGAAGAGGACCCAAAAGTAGGCAGTACACTGCCTCAATTGAAGATTGCCAATCGACGCCCGATTGAAAAGGCTACGCCCCATCGATGGGGGTTGTCTCTCCACATTGATGTGTGGGAGCTTAAGCCCCCAAAAGTACCTTTTTTACCAATACAATGAAGGACCAGAATGTCCCTTTGTTCAAACAACGGAACGTAGGTTCCTTCCATCGATTGAGTCTACAAGTCTTTACAAGGATTCGGTCATGGGTGGGGTAGTTTTGTAAATTTGTCTAGCATGCATGGGTAGTTATTTAAATGGTTTTACGTATTTTAAGAGTATTTAAACCATAAAAGAACAATTTAGACCCTAGACTCCAAATCAAAGCCTCTCCCTCTCCAATACTCTCTCAAGAACACCATAGAAGAAGAAGAGAAATTAGAGGCAGCTCTTAGGACGAAATTCACCAAGTAATAAAGCTGGGACTAAGGCTCTAATTTAAGGTATGTGAACCTTATTCATCCATGGATTCTTCCATTCATGGAGTATCCGTAGTTTTCCTCAATTGTGAATCCAAAGAACCCCAATCTAGAGAAAACATTGTGATTGCATTGTGGGTAAGGCTTGATTGTGATCCCAATCTAGTGGGTAACATTCAGTTATGTTCATATGATAATTATGTGATGTTTACATGAAGTTTTCATGGTGAATTTTTGTAACACTCCGGAAGTTCCATGATTTAGACTAGAGTCACACCTATAAGATAGTGGTTAAAATGACATTTCTAGACCAAGACTAATGTAATAAAGTTGAATTAGGAGTACTAGAGCTTAAACATCAAGGGACGACCATGACGTCCGGAAAACTAGTGCAAGTTGAACTAGTAAACGTCCTAAGATCTTGTGATGGTTTGGGAGTGTCATATGTTGTCTAAAACTTGTAAAAAGAATTTAAATAGGTAAAATTATGTATATAGTGTTACGACCCGCAAGTACACCCTAGAAGTTTGGGCATTCTTGCGTCGTCACACTGCGTACTTGACCTCTCGGAGGTCTTGTACAAGCCCTTAGACATCATTCATTGCATATATATAAAAAGTAGCGCGGAATTGAAACTTTTTTCTTAAAGCATAATGCTGAAGGAATTTCATAAAACATCTAACATATTTCTCAAAACCATTCATGACAACATGATTACAAGATTCTTGGGTCACCACAACTAACATAAAAAGATGACATAGTTGTGGTGTCCTCTGATGCTATGAGGAATCACCAATTTTCACTTCATGGAAACCTTGGAACTCTACCCAACAAAGCAACTCAATCTTCTGAAGGCCTGTAACATTCCAAAAACTCCTAGACTTAATATAGAGCCTCACAAGTTGATCCAATGTTGGTAATACTATTTTAAGACCTAAATTAATGTTTATAAGTCATATAGGAAGTTTTAGAGCCAAAACGACAAGAAACGTTCATGACGTTCGGAAATTAGTTAAATTGAACTAGTTGACGTCCCTATGTTTGGTAAAAGATTGGGAGGGTCAAATTAAGTCTAAAACTTATAAAAATACTTTAAATAGGTAAAATGTAGTATAGAGGGTCTAAACGTTCGATAACGACTCCCCAAGGACCACCCGAAGGGTCCTTGAGGAGGACCCAAACCTTGGCGAGCAAGCTGCCAAGGCTGCTTGCGGCAGCCTAGATTTGAAGTCCACTGCCTCAAATCGGATTTCAAAAATAAATTAAGAAATCAGCCTCGCGACGCAGAGCCATTTCTCAGATTCGTTGAAATCGTATTTTAAGCATTTTGACTTCACAAAAAGGCCAAATTAAGTGAATGGTCTTTTGGGTAATTTAGGAGGTGATTATATATAGCCTAAGGGTAAGTTTAAGTCAATTTTCACTCATCTAAATCAAATTCCAAAAACAAAACCCAAAAGCTCTCATCTCTCTCTACTTTCTCTCTCCCAAAATCCTCCATTAAAGGAAGAACAAAGCTTAAAGAGGAAGACCAATTTCTCTAGGATTTTACTTCAATTTCGTGGATTAAGCATCATTAAGGTATGGTTTCTTCACTCTTGGTATTCCTTTCCCCAAGACGTCCTTTCAAAGTTGATTTCTAAATTACCCAATCCATGGGGTTTTCCAATTCTAATGGGTTTTCTTCTAAACTTCAAATTGATGATAAAATTGTGATTGCCTATGACTAATTAAGTGTAGATTGTTGGTTAATTGATGTTATTTGATGCAATTTCATGTAGATCATGTCCCTTTCCCCAATTCCCCCAAATCATGGATCTTCCTTATGAATTGATGAGAATAGAAGAATGTATTGATTGTTAGACTTGTTTTATCTATTCTAATTCATCCATGGACTATGTAGGGTAATATGTTGTTGGGATTGGATATATTTCTTGAAGAATTCATGATGAACCCTATTCCCCTAACCCTAGGTTATGAATTAAAGTTAATTTGGATATCGATAATACAATTGACTTAGTTATTGTGTTAATTACGATTGAATGATGATATTACACCCAATATTGGGTTGAATTGGATGGTTTATGGTAAGACCATGAAGATGGATTGTAAAGGAGATTTGGTAAGTCTTGTGATGTCAACCCTTTTAATTCAACTATGATTACTTGTGTTCAGTGATGAAGTCATATTGCAGTATACCTTATGATAAAATTTATTAGGGTTGGTATGATGTTGAATTGAAAATTCTTGATATATGGCTTGTGAGTTGTTGGCTAAGATGTAATGATATAAGGTTCGTGATGAGTTGCCTATGTGCCTTATAATGATATAGTAATGTAAATGTGCTAAGCTGACATATGTGAATTGTATTAAAAGGACAATACTCATACAATTCCTATTTAACTTTGATGATGACTATATAAGAGGTAGAACCTATGACCTAAAACTAAGAAATGATTTTAATGAAAGACATTTCAAAAGCGACTCTAGCTTAGCACCGAGTGAACTTGAAGATGAGGGTTGGCCCCTTCCCAAGGAGGGAAAGTAGGGTTCACCATAGCCCTCACGGGGTGGATAGCCTCATATCCCAAAAAGGGCATAGGGTGATGTTTCCATGATAGCCCCCAAGCTCCATAAACTATGTTGCCACCATAGGAATACTAGCTAGTGGATCCACCTAGATGCTATGTTCATGTTTGCTTCTACTTTGGCTGATAGACCACCTTCTATCAGTGTAAGTTCTTACAACACCGGATTCCACACTTAGCTCTTGTGGTCAATGTTATTTAAGGCAAGTGTTCCTGAAAGAAAAATGAAGTAAGGAAGTAAACACTAACTAGGGTCACTTAAGAGGTTTGACTTAGCCTTGGTAGGGGTATGAGACTCTACCTATGCCTTGCACTAGTTTTCCTTGAGGGAAGATTAGGAGGTTGTTATTGTGCTTTATAATTGTATATGTTATGTATGTGTTTACTCTTACATGCTAATGACATTATGTGATGTACGTTTCATTTATGAACATGTGGCTGGTCTTTATTGCTAAAGTATGATGATGTTATCTCTTAATGATATAGTATGTTAATTCAGGCATTTCTTATAGTCCTTGTTGAGTTTACTTGGTTGGGTAAGGTTATGAGGCCTAACTTAGCCATTGCACTAGTTGACTTAAAAGGGGTGTATGAGTGATTTTCTTGCTTAGGTTATGATGTTATGAACTCTATTGCATGCTTGTTGATATTATAACTTGATGATAGAGTTGTCTTGATTATATGATCAATTATGTTTATATGCATGTTGACTTGACTAGACTTGGTATTGCTAGTCTTGTGATGTACATGGTCTTGACTTAAGTAATATGTGTTTATTGACTTGTGTTAGTTCTTGAATGTGCATAAGGTATTTCTAAAGTGAATTTGTATGCTTTGAAGTAAATGTACCTTTTTAGAATGATTTTTATGTTGTGTGTGCATAAGTACCTACACCTAATACAAGTGATGTGCTAACCCCATTTGTCCCTTTGTCCCAACCATTTTGGGTTTTGGTCGTTGACGGTTTCATGACAACTATTGAAGTAAGACTTGGAATCTCATTCTCCAAGTTCGGTAGGTCCTTACCTTCCGAGGAAAATGTCATTATCAAGCTATTGATGTTGTTCCAGTTTTAAGACTTCTATTTATTTCCTTTTTATTAGAAGACGATTGTTGTATAGCCTATATGAGGCTTTTTGTTGTATTGAAGTATGGGTTAAGCCCAATTGTTGATTCTTTTTAGATGGTTTGATATGAGACATATTATAGACTTCTTATGTGAATATGTTCCTTTACTATGTATGTGTAATAAAACTAGAAGACTATGAAATCTTCTTATACGAATGGTCTATGTATACTCGATAAATATATATTGTGTCTAAGTGAGAGGTCTAAGTAAACCTAACTGTAGAAGTAAACAAAAAGTTTTAAATTTTCTGTATTTTTAACCTATGAATGTAATGATGAATGCTTAGAGTTTAGTAATAGTCGTCTTCGAGGACGCCGAAGCCGGTTACGTCTAGGGGGTGCTCTCCGAATTTGACAAACTTGGTATCAGAGCATGAGGTTGAATACCTTTAGGATTGATGTCTCATTAAACTACATCTATGTAGATTCTTATTCATAATTGTGAAGCGTGCCACACTTATGAATGAGGAACTATGTGATGCTTACGAAACTCTCATCTTCTTGTAAATGATATGTCGTGCCTCTAGAGTCTACTTATTGTGTGCTTTTACCTAAACCTTGTATGGTGGTTATAGGTATGAATACTGAAGGGCAGCTGCAAGAAAGGCCCAGGAAGGCATCGCTAATACGGGAGCACAAGACAACCAAGTGCCTCCACTTGATGAAGTTTCTATGGGTGATCAAGTTCCGGTTGCTCCTCCTCCTATGGCGGATGGGGATATAAGGGAAGCCTTTCTCTAAATGGCTCAAGCCATTACAACCCAAGAACAAGCCTTCACTACTAAAGCACTAGCCATGACGGCCCAAGCTAATCGGGAGGTGGTACCCTGAGGAAACCAACAAGTTAGCACCATGGCCTCCCGTTTGAGGGATTTCACTAGGATGAATCCCCGTACTTTATGTGGGTCCAAAGTGGAGGAATACCCCCAAGAGTTCATCAATGAAACCTATAAAATTCTCGACGCCATGGGGTTGACTACTAGTGAAATGCCCGAGTTAGCCACCTACCAACAAAAAGATGTGGCCCAACCTTGGTACATCCACTGGAGAGACAATAGGCCTTCAAGGGGTGGACCGGTGACATGGGAGAATTTTAAGAAGGCTTTTCATGATAGATTCTTTCCTAGAGAGAAGAGGGAAGCCAAGGTGGAAGAATTCATCAACCTTCATGAAGGAGGTATCAATGTGCTTGACTACTCCTTGAAATTTACTAAGTTGTCAAAGTATGCTCCTTCTTTAGTTTCCGACCAAGGGATGAGATGAATCATTTTGTGACGGGAGTGTAGGATGACTTGAAAGAAAAATATCGTTCGGCCGTGCTACACGATAATATGAACATTTCTCGTCTCATGGTTCATCCTCAACAAGTAGAGGAGACAAGGGTTAAGAAAAAGAGTATGGATGCCAATAGGGCAAGGTCTTTTGATGGTGGTTCTTCAAAGGGTAGGCTTGATATCCAATACAAGCCTAGGTTCAAAAAGAGGTTCTCAATCAAGTTCTTTCCAAGTTCCCTAAGGCTCGTGAGGATAGGGTGTCTATCCCTAAGCCTAAAAAGGGAATGGGTACTAGTTAACCTAGTAAGAAGCCAACTTGTTGAAAGTGTGGCAAGAAGCATATTGGTGATTGCCTCATTGGTACGGACAATTGCTTTAGTTGTGGTAAGAGTGGCCACAAGGTGAGGGATTGACCAAACTTGAAGGGTCAAGACAAGGGTAGTGGGAAAGCTAAAGCTAGTGGTTCTAATATTGATGATCCGAAGAAGAATCACTTCTTTGCTCTACGCTCTAGGGGTGAGCAGCAAACTTCTACCTATGTGGTGACCGGTATGTTGGATGTCTTTTCTATTTATGTATATGATTTACTTGATCCCGGTGCTTATTTGTCATTTGTTACTCCTATAGTAGCTACAAATTTTGACATTTTTCCCAATATCTTGAATGAATCTTTTATGGTGACTACCCCGGTGGGTGGGTCGGTCGTTGCTAAGAGAGTATATACAAATTGTCCTATAATGTTGCCTAATAAATGTAACACTCCAAAAGTCATAGACGTGTTCTAGAGTCTAACATAAGTGTTTAAAGGTTGTGTCACTATTTTAAGGTCAATTTTAATGTATATAAGTCATTTAGGAAGTATAGGAATCAAAACATCAAAGAACGTCCATGACATCTGTCACGACTGGAATCTAGACCCCAGACGAGACCGTCGTCGTTGACCTCTCAGAGGTCGCAGACAAGCCTACTTATGTTATTCTTACTTTACATAGGTTAATTTTAGCGGAAAATTTGAAACTTTTTGTTTCCTAACATACTTATAAAAACATTCTCATTAATACGTAATTGTTCACCATCAACCATCTAACATTAAGAGATAAGCAACTGAAAGGAATAGTTCACTAAACATAATTGTATAATTGCCAAAATGGCACCCATACATAGTCTGAATAAAATAAGAAAGAAACGCTAGTGGAACATGCTCCACTAGCTCAACTCCTAAACTAAGCTAGAACATAAACAGTAGCATCCTCGAAAGCATGAGGACCTACCAAAATCGGATGAATGCTGGACGTTCGGATAACTGCAGCGATGATCCTGTAGCTCTACCGTCCACCTGTGCCTGCACCTAAAATAGTAGAGTTTGTATAGGGTTAGTACACACTTGTACTAAGTATGGGTATATGCAAGCACACACAAGGACATGCATGAGAAAGAATAGCTCTTCCCTAACAACATGATTTTTGGAAGTCATGTCAGTGGACTTGCCAAATTGAGATTAGGAAAGTTTCCTAATTTGGATTAGGAAAGTAAATGATCTTTCCAAATTTGGATTAGGAAAGTCAGTGAGCTTTCCAAATTTGGAATAGGAAAGTTATGCCATGAGAATAACATACATAATTATACTTTTCACATTTGCACACAGCACATAACATTTACACATAGCACATAACTTCGTTCATATCATTCTTTCATATGCCATGAGACCTTGGAATCATGGACTTGACATTAAGACATCCCAGAAATGAAGGCTCAACATATGGGACCTCAACTGGGAGTCTTCGTTAGCAAACACAGAGTCTGCTTCATTCATTCATACGTACTTCATTTCATTTCGTTCATAGTCCAGTGGAACCACCGGTTATACCTTAAATGTAGTTTAAGACTTTCATTAGGTTCGTTGTGCAATGACCAAGAATGACCTAATTTCATTGCTTGAATCTAACTCACCTTTTGATTATCCTATCCTAACACCTTTGGTATTCATTCATTTCATTATGTGCATCATTTGAGGCTAGCCTCATTCATTCATTGGGAACTTTAACTTTAACCGACATAGATCATGTGAGCATCATGAAATCCAGTGTCTCCCCCACACCGAAAAGAGGTGGAATCACCGGCCAAAGTGATCTAATAAAATGCTAGCGTACATGGGAATTTAACCCCGCCAGATCCCTATATTGGCAGTATAGGTTCGAAGACTAGGAGATATAAGGAGACCCATACTCGGCAAGCCGGACAGTCTCATCTCATGAGAGTTACGTGAACCTTCGCCCTTCCCGAAAGAAGGCATCACCGCTCATAGCTAGTCTATCGGTGCTCAGTATAAAGTTCCATTACATTCATCTCATACGTCATGGAAGATGGCTTCTAGTATGAGGACATCATAGCTCATTAGATAATTTCTCATCTCATCATTCGTATTGAGTGTGTTAAGCTCAATACTCTCATTAGAGTGTTCATAGAGACTGGTCTCTTCATTATCTTACACTCTCATAGGTGAGTACGTATTGGTAACATTTACTTAGGCTCATTAGAGATTGCTCTCATCATTTACATTAGCCTCTTATCATGTTGTCACCACATTCATCATCATTAGCATCTTTGCTTTTCATAGTTATGCACCTCTTATTACGTGAATGTTTATTTCATCATATGCCAAAGCACTTGGCCATTTGGTGTGTTTCACACCCTTACTTAACCCTTCTAGGGTTTCATCATTTCATTTCTCATTGTTCATTTCATCATTTCATTGTTCATTTTGTCATTTCATTGTTCATTTCATCATATCATTGTTCATTTCATCATATCATTGTTCATTTCATCATTTCATTGTTCATTTCATCATATCATTGCTCATTTCATCATTTCATTGTTCATTTCATCATATCATTGTTCATTTCATCATTTCATTGTTCATTTCATCATATGCCAATACACTTGGCCATTTAGTGTATTTACACTCATACTTAACCCTTCTAGGGTTTCATCATTTCATTTCGTACATCTTAAGTTCACTTACTTTTGAACGTATGTTAGACTTATGTGTCTTTACATACAAGCCATGAGGCTTCATTCATAGTTTGTCTAAGTCATTCATGTTTACCCAAGATTATGTGGTACAAGACTTATACATCTTGTAGATATGCCAAGATATTGATTTCGATCTTTAGAGGCAGCATTGATTAAATATTTACTTACGTATGACTTATGTGTCAATACGAAACTGGGCAAGGGAACCCAATTTCGAATCCCTTAGGCAACACTTAATCCTTTGTATTTTTCAGATTTGGGGGACCCTAGTTCGATCCCCATCAGCCCCATAATATTTCCTTTCTTTTTCTTCTCTATTTTTCTTCCAAGGCATGGAGGTTGTGGGATCAATCCCCCACAAGCTCATTCTTTTACTCTTAATTATCTATTAACTTTCTCACCTATCCAAGAGGTTGTGGGTTCAATTCCCATTCACCTCATTTTATATTTTTTCTTTATTTTCTTCTTAACTCTCTCATCTATTCAACAGGTTGTGGGTTCAATCCCCACTCTTCACATTTATTTTTCTCTTTTATTTTTCTCCTAACTCTCTCATCCATTCAAGAGGTTGGGGGTTCAATCCCCACTCTCCACATTTATTTTTCTCATATATTTTTCTCCTAGCTCTCTCATCCATTCAAGAGGTTGGGGGTTCAATCCCCACTCTCCACATTTAATTTTTTTGTAGCATTTTGAGTGACATTCAGTCAGCCACCTTAAACTTTTATGAACATCACATTTTTAGCATTTTTATACACGCAAAACACAACATTTAACATACAAACTTCAGGCAGCAAACATAGTCAAATTTTCAGCACACACATGCTCAAAACAGTCCACTTAATGCACTTTTACGAAATATATTTTTTTATCCTTTACATGATTTCTTACCACACATTCAACACATAATCACAACCAGACCTAACATTACTATCAGAAGACATACCAACACATGCTTTTAATCGTTCAAAGGATCTAATGATAGGGGCATGCAACGGGGACAACCTTAGTCTTTCAATCGTGATTTAAACTGAACCTTAAGGGTCTCTTGGGAAAGGGACCAAGAGAGAAGAAAACCCATACCTTAATTTGCTTGTTCAAATGTGAATTTGCTGCCCAAAATCCTCTCCAAAACTCAGTCCAAACCTCCTTAAGTTTCACCACCAACTCGACGGAATCTTCTCTTTGCCTTAACATTTTTGGTTACTTTGTTTTTCTTAAAATTTCATGTGAGTTATTCAAGTGTGAAGAACTCTTAATATTATTTCAGTTCTTGAAGTTGTTTTGGCAGAAAAAAAAACGTGAGAGAGGTGATGAAACGTGAGAGAGATTGTGAGAGAGTGAAACGTGTGAAGTTGTTTAGGCTTAGATAATGACTTAGTCAATTTAGGACTCTCCTTAATATTTAAAAAAAATCTGATTTTCCTTTTATTTTAAATCAGCTAATAAATAATAAATATAAATTAATTACATTAATTTATCAATTTAAATAAAAACAATTTAAATCATTGCTTCCACCTAGGTTCGAACCCCGGTGGAGCAAGACTCCACTCCTAGAGCTCAAATTCGGCTCTCTCTTCCAAAATTGCCCCTCCATATTATTAAATAATTAAATATATATATATATTTAGGGTAATTATGATATTACCTTTAGCCTGGTAAAAGACCATTTTACCCCTAGTCCCTCAAAACTTAAAATTCCTTCTTTTTAAGTCCGGTAAAACTCCTTCGATTAAATCTTTGTTTTCGAGAGCCTTACTTTGTTGGTTCCAACCTTTCCAAGTTCAACTAACTCCCCAAGTTAGTTGGCTTGGTCGTAGTAAGGGTTCTGAGGTCTGGTTCTACGCGTATCAATCTGTGTGAACCCTGGTCTAATCATAGGCATTTTTGACACACTAAGCATTTCTTATCTTATCCATTTTCAGGGTTGTTACATTATCCCCCCCTTAGGAACATTCATCCCCGAATGACACTACTAACTATCTAGCGTAATGCTAGTCAGATCATAACATAGTTACTATACACAATCAAGCAATAGCAACAAAGAATGGAGAGATAAGGAAACTTAGACTTAAGAGTAGGAAGTCTAACCTCAAGGGCTGAATAGATGAGGGTAGCGGGATCTCATGTCGGCCTCGGCCTCCCACGTAGCACCCTCACCAAGATGATTCCTCCAGAATACCTTCACTGTGGCAATCTCCTTGTATACTCTATCAGCTCTTACATTTCCTCCCGTTCGGAAAAATCCTTCATAATGTGACCCGGTTTGCCACAACTATAACATCATTAGGGTCCATCATACATTCTCCTCCATGCATTATGCCACACTTCCTATTAGGTGGCCTCTCCTGGGCTGTAAAGTCTTACAAACTTTAGGGAGTAATCCCTGACTGATATCGAGCCCTGCTTAAGGTTGATAAATTCCGCAACCTTAGTGTCCTTCATTTATCTGGGAAAGAACTTCTCTAGAGTAGCCATCTTGAAAAGATTCCAAGTAATAGGACCTCCTCCTAAGGCCTTGCTATCCTGTCACACCTTATACCAGGATTGAGCTACATCCTTTAGCTGGTAGGATGTCAACTCAGACTTCTTCACATCAATCAAACCCAACAGCCTGAGCTTGTAAAGTGCTAGCTTGGGACATTTATACCAACGTTGTTCTTACTTCATCATCTGTCAACCCATCTAGGTTAACAGGCATCTCTATTCCAGAAGCTGGATCCTGGGGAAAAACTTGGATTACCCTAGTAGTTGCTCCTCCAATATCTCTTCCTGCTTTTCTCCTTGTATTTATCTTTCAGAAACTTCAAGTGTTGATGTTATACACGCTCATAACACCAAGAAAATCAGACATTAGGAAAAGCAAGATAAGATCAGAAGAAGGGAAACTTTCCTACGCATCATGCAGTCTCTAATCCAGGATAGTGGTGCACTTCACTACCATGACTTAGAAACTATTCAACGTGGTTGATGTGAACTCATTATTCTTGGAATTTAACCTAATGCTCTGATACCAACTTTGTCACGATTGGAATCTAGACCCCAGATGAGACCGTCGTCGTTGACCTCTCAGAGGTCGCAGACAAGCCTACTTACGTTATTCTTACTTTACATAGGTTAATTTTAGCGGAAAATTTGAAACTTTTTGTTTCCTAACATACTTATAAAAACATTCTCATTAATACGTAATTGTTCACCATCAACCATCTAACATTAAGAGATAAGCAACTGAAAGGAATAGTTCACTAAACATAATTGTATAATTGCCAAAATGGCACCCATACATAGTCTGAATAAAATAAGAAAGAAACGCTAGTGGAACATGCTCCACTAGCTCAACTCCTAAACTAAGCTAGAACATAAACAGTAGCATCCTCGAAAGCATGAGGACATACCAAAACCGGATGAATGCTGGACGTCCGGATAACTGCAGCGATGATCCTGTAGCTCTACCGTCCACATGTGCCTGCACCTAAAATAGTAGAGTTTGTATAGGGTTAGTACACACTTGTACTAAGTATGGGTATATGCAAGCACACACCAAGGACATGCATGAGAAAGAATAGCTCTTTCTTAACAATATGATTTTTGGAAGTCATGTCAGTGGACTTGCCAAATTGAGATTAGGAAAGTTTCCTAATTTGGATTAGGAAAGTAAATGATCTTTCCAAATTTGGATTAGGAAAGTCAGTGAGCTTTCCAAATTTGGAATAGGAAAGTTATGCCATGAGAATAACATACATAATCATACTTTTCACATTTGCACACATCATATAACATTTACACATAGCACATAACTTCGTTCATATCATTCATTAATATGCCATGAGACCTTGGAATCATGGACTTGACATTAAGACATCCCAGAAATGAAGGCTCAACATATGGGACCTCAACTGGGAGTCTTCGTTAGCAAACACAGAGTCTGCTTCATTCATTCATACGTATTTCATTTCATTTCGTTCATAGTCCAGTGGAACCACCGGTTATACCTTAAATGTAGTTTAAGACTTTCATTAGGTTCGTTGTGCAATGACCAAGAATGACCTAATGTCATTGCTTGATCTAACTCACCTTTTGATTATCCTATCCTAACACCTTTGGTATTCATTCATTTCATTATGTGCATCATTTGAGGCTGGCCTCATTCATTCATTGGGAACTTTAACTTTAACCGACATAGATGATGTGAGCATCATGAAATCCAGTGTCTCCCCCACACTGAAAAGAGGTGGAATCACCGGCCAAAGTGATCCAATAACATGCTAGCGTACATGGGAATTTAACCCCGCCAGATCCCTATATTGGCAGTATAGGTTCGAAGACTAGGAGATATAAGGAGACCCATACCCGGCAAACCGGACAGTCTTATCTCATGAGAGTAACGTGAACCTCCGCCCTTCCCGAAAGAAGGCATCACCGCTCATAGCTAGTCTATCGGTGCTCAGTATAAAGTTCCATTACATTCATCTCATACGTCATGGAAGCTGGCTTCTAGTATGAGGACATCATAGCTCATTAGATGATTTCTCATCTCATCATTCGTATTGAGTGTGTTAAGCTCAATACTCTCATTAGAGTGTTCATAGAGACTGGTCTCTTCATTATCTTACACTCTCATAGGTGAGTACGTATTGGTAACATTTACTTAGGCTCATTTGAGATTGCTCTCATCATTTACATTAGCCTCTTATCATGTTGTCACCACATTCATCATCATTAGCATCTTTGCTTTTCATAGTTATTCACCTCTTATTACGTGAATGTTCATTTCATCATATGCCAATGCACTTGGCCATTTGGTGTGTTTCACACCCTTACTTAACCCTTCTAGGGTTTCATCATTTCATTTCTCATTTCATCATTTCATTGTTCATTTCATCATTTCATTGTTCATTTCGTCATTTCATTGTTCATTTCATCATATCATTGTTCATTTCATCATATCATTGTTCATTTCATCATTTCATCGTTTATTTCATCATTTTATTGTTCATTTCATCATATCATTGTTCATTTCATCATTTCATTGTTCATTTCATCATATGCCAATGCACTTGGCCATTTAGTGTATTTACACTCATACTTAACCTTTCTAGGGTTTCATCATTTCATTTCATACATCTTAGGTTCACTTACTTTTGAACGTATGTTAGACTTATGTGTCTTTACATACAAGCCATGAGGCTTCATTCATAGTTTGTCTAAGTCATTCATGTTTACCAAAGATTATGTGGTACAAGACTTATACATCTTGTAGATATGCCAAGATATTGATTTCGATCTTTAGAGGCAGCATTAATTAAATATTTACTTACGTATGACTTATGTGTCAATACGGAACTGGGCAAGGGAACCCAATTTTGAATCCCTTAGGCAACACTTAATCCTTTGTATTTTTCAGATTTGGGGGAACCTAGTTCGATCCCCATCAGCCCCATAATATTTCCTTTCTTTTTCTTCTCTATTTTTCGTCCAAGGCATGGAGGTTGTGGATCAATCCCCCACAAGCTCATTCTTTTACTCTTAATTTATCTATTAACTTTCTCACCTATCCAAGAGGTTGTGGGTTCAATTCCCATTCACCTCATTTTATATTTCTCCTTTATTTTCTTCTTAACTCTCTCATCTATTCAACAGGTTGTGGGTTCAATCCCCACTCTTCACATTTATTTTTCTCTTTTAGTTTTCTCCTAACTCTCTCATCCATTCAAGAGGTTGGGGGTTCAATCCCCACTCTCCACATTTATTTTTCTCATTTATTTTTCTCCTAGCTCTCTCATCCATTCAAGAGGTTGGGGGTTCAATCCCCACTCTCCACATTTAATTTTTTTGTAGCATTTAGAGTGACATTCAGTCAGCCACCTTAAAATTTTATGAACATCACGTTTTTAACATTTTTATACACGCAAAACACAACATTTAACATACAAACTTCAGGCAGCAAACATAGTCAAATTTTCAGCACACACATGCTCAAACAGTCCACTTAATGCACTTTTCCGGAATATATTTTTTTATCCTTTACATGATTTCTTACCACACATTCAACACATAATCACAACCAGACCTAACATTATCTACCAGAAGACATACCAACGCATGCTTTTAATCGTTCAAAGGATCTAATGACAGGGGCATGCAACGGGGACAACCTTAGTCTTTCAATCGTGATTTAAACTGAACCTTAAGGGTCTCTTGGGAAAGGGACCAAGAGAGAAGAAAACCCATACCTTAATTTGCTTGTTCAAATGTGAATTTTCTGCCCAAAATCCTCTCCAAAACTCAGTCCAAACCTCCTTAAGTTTCACCACCAACTCGACGGAATCTTCTCTTTGCCTTAACATTTTTGGTTACTTTGTTTTTATTAAAATTTCATGTGTATTATTCAAGTGTGAAGAACTCTTAATATTATTTCAGTTCTTGAAGTTGTTTTGATAGAAAAAAAACGTGAGAGAGGTGATGAAACGTGAGAGAGATTGTGAGAGAGTGAAACGTGTGAAGTTGTTTAGGCTTAGATAATGACTTAGTCAATTTAGGACTCTCCTTAATATTTAAAAAAAATCTGATTTTCCTTTTATTTTAAATCAGCTAATAAATAATAAATATAAATTAATTACATTACTTTATCAATTTAAATAAAAACAATTTAAATCATTGCTTCCACCTAGGTTCGAACCCGGGTGGAGCAAGACTCCACTCCTAGAGCTCAAATTCGGCTCTCTCTTCCAAAATTGCCCCTCCATATTATTAAATAATTAAATATATATATATATTTCGGGTAATTATGATATTACCTTTAGCCTGGTAAAAGACCATTTTACCCCTAGTCCCTCAAAATTTAAAATTCCTTCTTTTTAAGTCCGATAAAAACTCCTTCGATTAAATCTTTGTTTTCGAGAGCCTTACTTTGTTGGTTCCAACCTTTCCAAGCTCAACTAACTCCCCAAGTTAGTTGGCTTGGTCGTAGTAAGGGTTCTGAGGTCTGGTTCTACGTGTATCAATCCGTGTGAACCCTGGTCTAATCATAGGCATTTTTGACACACTAAGCATTTCTTATCTTATCCATTTTTAGGGTTGTTACAACATCTGGAAACTAGTTCAAGAGGTGCTAGTGTGCCTTAGCCTATTTGACTAAGTTTTAGGAGTCAAAAAATGATGAAATTTGGTGGAAAGGTGTCTAACAAGTATTAGAGTTAGCTTATATACTAAACATTTGGGTACGAATCCCCAAAGACCAACTAAGGGCCAGTGAGTAGGACCCTTACAATTTTGGCAAAAGCAGTCAAGAGACAGTGCCCACAAATGGTGCCAATCGATAAGGTGTGTCCCAATCGATGGTGTGATGATGGACACCGTCGATGGAAACTTTGTCAATTTGTCCAAGGGTTCATTTTGACAAGTATCTGTCACCAACGATGGACCAAAAGGACGGTTGGTCCCTTGGCCATCGATTGACAAACGGGGCGTGGTCTCGTCTGTTAAAAATACTGTTTTTGCTGCACGTTTTAAGACTTGCTAAATTAATTAAGTAGGTAATCAGTTAATTATTTAGAGGTTAAGGGAGGTCTAATTAAGTTAGTTAATGGCCTATATAAAGACGCTAACCTAATGAAAGTAACTTAACCCTCATACATTCCCAAAACCAAATTGATCTTCCTTCTCTCTTCTTTCTCTCTCTCAAATAGAAGAACACCATAGAAGACCACGGTCAAGGGTTCTAGGGATGATAAAGGTAAAGTTTCTCCATCAAACTTCATCAATAAAAAAGGTATGGGATTTCCTTATCTTTTGGGATCTCTTTCCCCAAAGGGTTCCTTCAAAATGATTTCAAAAAGATAAAATTCAACTGAGTTTTCTTCCAATACGAAATTGATCTTGTGAATTTCTTTGTTTATGATTTCTTTTGGATATTGTGAGTATATTAACATTGATTATTATTCTATTATACTACTTCTTGATGTATTGGTCTAGTTTGTAGAAGAGGACCTTTTCCCCTTAACCCTAGGTTGTGATCTTGAATTGAATTATCTAGTATTGATGTAATTGGCTTGGTTAATGTGTGAATTACTATCCTATGTTGTTATTATGCTAAGTTATGAGTGGATGATGATACATTGTAATCACATTGTGCTAGTTCTTGAGTAATTAACTTAGATTGTGAAGTATATCATAAATTTGACCTAAGTCTCTAATCCTAGGCGATGAACTAGTAACGAATTGCTGTGTAGTGATTCAATTGACTTTGTTGCTATGTTGGTTACTATTACGTGATGATATAAGAACCATTGTTGGGTTGAAATGGAAGGTTGATGGTAAGACCTTGATAATGGCCAATAAAGGAGATTTGACAAGTCTTGAGATTTCAACCCTTTACTTCAATTATGATTACTTGTGTTTTGTAATGAAGTTATATTGAAGTATACCTTATGATTAAGATTGATTAGGGTTTGTATGATGCTGAATTGAAATGTATTGAACTATGGATTGTGAGTTGTTTCCTAACATGTAAATATTATAAGAATGGTGATAACTTACCAATATGCCTTATGGCGATGTGATTATGTAAATGTGCTAACCTCACATGTGTGAATTGTAATGAAACGAAAATACTCATGCAATTCTTATTGAGATATGATGATGATGATTATATAAGGTATACACCCTATGACCTAAATTAAGCTATGATCATTAATAAAGGATTAAAGACATTTCAAAACAAGACTCTAGATTAGCACCAAGTGAACTACAGTGAGGAGTGTCCTTTCCCACATAGGGAAGGTAGGATCACTAACATACTCATGAAGTTGGAGACTATAATGCATGTAGCATAAAGAGGGTCCTAACTATATCTCCTAGTACTTCAACTATGTTTCCCTGATAGGAATACTAGCTAGTGGATCCTCGAAGTTGCTATGTTCGTGCTATGGTAGTACCTTGGCAAGTAGTCCGCCTTCTTTTGGTGTAGGGTTCCATGACACCGGATTCCACATTAGATCATGTGGTATATGTCAGTTAAGGCAAGATGTTCCCAAAAGGTAAAATGAAGTAATGGAATAAACTCTAACTAAGATGATCTAAGGGGTTTAGCTTAATCTAGGTAGGGGTATGTGACTCTACCTATACATTGCACTAGTTATCTTTGAGGGGATTCTTGGAAGGATGTTCTTATGTATGTATATGTTAATAAATGTAAGTGATATGTATATTATGATCTTACATGTTAATGACATTATGTAATGTCGGTTACTCTTATGAACATGTGTTTGGTCTCTATTGCTAATGTATGATGTTGTGTACTCTTAATGATATGCTATGTGGAGTTGGACATTGGTTATGGTTCTTGTTAAGTTTACTTATTATGTAAGGTTATAGGGCTTTGCTTAGTTATTGCACTAGTAGACTTAATGAGGGTTCGTGAGTAATGATCTTGCTTTGGTTATGATGTTATGTCTTGATAATATAGTTGTCCTAATTATGTGCTCAAGTATGTTGATATGCATGTGATTGACTAAACTTATTATTGTTGGTCTTGTGAAGTACATGGTCTTGACTTAATGAAAATATGTACTGTTGATTGATATTATTGCTTGGATGTGCATAAGTCTTTCTAAAAGTAAAATAGCATGCTTTAATGAAATGTTCCTTTTTAGCATGATTTTATATTATGTGTGCATGTGATCCTATACTTAGTACAAGTGATATGCTAACCCCATTTCTCCCTTTTTCCCGGACATTTTAGGTTCCGGTTGTTGAAGGGCTTGTCACGACTTTCGAAGAAGACTTAGAATTCTCACTCATCCAAGTTGGGTAGGTCTTCACTTTCCGAGGGCTGCCACTATCAAGCTACTGATGTTGTTCTAGTTATAAGACTTCTAGTTCTTTCCTTTTCATTTGTGTACTAAATATTGTATAGCCTATATGTGGCTTTATTACATTGATGTATTGTTATGCCCAATTGTTATACTCTTGTTTCGATGGTTATGAGATGAGACATCAATTTTAAGACTATGCTATATCTTATATTTATATATATGTGTGTATGTGTGCGCAATAAAAGTAGAAGACTATGTAATCGTCTCATAGGAAGAGTCTATGTATACTCGATATGAATATGTTATGCGTAGGTGAGATGTCTCCGTAAACCTCATGATAGATAGAAGAAAATTTCTAAATTTTCCTCATTTTTAACCTATTAATGTAATGATATAAACTAAGAGTCTAGTCTTAGTCCTCTTCGAAGACGACGACGCCGGTTACGTCTAGGGGTGCTCCCCGGATGTGTCAATAGCGTTACTTATGTTGAACTAGTAGAACTTAATATGGTTGATTTTGATGTTATTTTGGGTGTGGATTGGTTGCATGCTTGTTTTTCTTGCATTGATTGTAGAACAAGGGTGGTAAAGTTTATCTTTCCAAATGAACCCATTTTAGAATGGAAGGGGGGAAATTCAATTCCTAGAGGTCGTATCATTTCTTGTTTGAAAGCTTGTAAGATGATCTCTAAAGGGTGTTTATACCATATTGTGAGAGTCAAAGATTTAAACTCCGAGATTCCTCATATTGAGTCGGTCCCTGTAGTGAGGGAATTCCGAATCCTAATGATCTTCCCGGTATTCCTTCCAAATGGGAAATTGATTTTGGTGTCGACTTGCTACCGGATAAAAATCCCATTTCAATTCTGCCTTATAGGATGGCTCCGGTCTATCGAAAGAGTTGAAGGCTCAACTCAACCATTTACTAGACAAGGGTTTCATTTGGCCTAGTATTTCTCTATGGGGTTCTCTGGCATTATTTATAAAAAGGAAGGATGGGTCCCTTCGAATGTGTATCGAGTACCGTCAACTCAAAAAAGTCACAATCAAGAACAAGTATACTCTCCCTCGGGTTGATGATTTATTTGATCAACTCCAAGGTGAGAGTTACTTTTCCAAAATTTACTTGAGATCAGGATATCACCAACTTAGGGTGAGAGGTGAAGATATTCCCAAGACGGTATTTTGGACTAGATATGGTCACTATGAGTTCTTAGTAATGTCGTTTGGTCTAACTAATGCTCCGGCGGTATTTATGGACCTAACGAATATGGTGTTTCGAAGTTACCTAGATTCATTTGTCATTGTCTTCATTGACGACATCTTGGTATATTCGAAAAATGAGGGTGAACACATAGACCATTTGAGAGTGGCTTTACAGGTTCTTAAGGAACACAAATTATTTGCCAAGTATAGCAAATGTGAGTTTTGGTTGAGGTCGGTAGCGTTTCATGGTCATATCATCTCTAGTGAGGGTGTAGAGGTTATTCCGAGAAAGACCGAAGCGGTGAAAAATTGGCCTAGACCTTTGGATTTTATGGATATTAGGAGTTTCTTAGGCCTAGACGGTTATTATAGATGTTTTGTCAATGGGTTTGCATCCATTTCTTTCCCTTCGACAACCCTGACTAAAAAGAATGTGAAATTTGAGTGGTCGGAAGCATTTGAAAGAATCTTCAATATTTTGAAAGATAGGCTTACTTTCGCTCCGGTATTGACCCTACAGGAGGGTACTAAGGGTTTTGTAGTAGATTATGATGCATCCTGAGTCGGGTTGGGGTGTGTCCTTATGCAACATGACAAAGTTATAGCCTATGCTTCTAGGCAACTTAAAGTTCATGAGAAGAATTGTCCGACTCACGACCTTGAGTTAGCGGCCATGGTATTTTCCTTGAAAATAAGAAAGCATTATATTTATCGTGTTCATGTTGATGTGTATACGGACCATACAAGTCTTCAATAGGTATTCACCAAAAAGGAGTTCAATCTCCAACAAAGAAGGGGGTTAGAGTTGTTGAAAGACTATGACTTGAGTGTTCTCTATCACCCCAGCATGGCTAACGTGGTGGCGGACGCTTTAAGTCTTTTGTCTATAGGAAGTGTGTCCCATGTGGAAGAAGCCAAAAGAAACCTAGTGAAGGATGTTCATAGGTTGGCTCGTTTAGGGGTTCGAATAGAAGGTTCTCCAAATGGTGGTGTTGTGGTATATCATAACTCCGAGTGGTCTTTGGTTTTTGAGGTGAAGTGTAAGCAACACCTTGATCCATTATTGATAGAGTTGAATGAATTAATTCTTGTAAAGATGAATGACTTATTCTCCCAAGGGGGGATGGTGTTCTTAGGTACCAAGGGATATTGTGTGTGCCCAATGTGGATGATTTGAGGAATGGGATCCTTGAGGAAGCTCATGTAGCCCGTTAGTCTATTCATCCGGCTTCTACAAAGATATACTGTGATCTTAGAATGGTGTTTTGGTGGGATGGCCTAAAAAGGGATATTGCGTAGTATGTTGCAAAGTGTCCCAATTTCCAACAAGTGAAGGCCGAGCACCAAAAGCCGAGTGGTCTACTGCAAAAAATCCAAATTCCTACTTCGAAGTGGGAAGATGTTAACAAGGATATCGTAGTTGGGTTGCCTGGAACTTGAGAGCAATATGACTCTATATGGGTTGCCGTGGATAGATAGACCAAATATGCTCACTTTATTCCCGTTAAGTCTACTTATTCTGCGGAAGATTATGCAAGGATCTATATTTACAAGATAGTAATTCTTCATGGGTTCCTTTGTCCATCATATCGGATAGAGGTTCTCAATTTACATCTAGGTTTTGGAGGTCATTTCAAAGAGGTTTCGGTACTCTTGTGAAGTTGAGCATCGCTTTTCATCCTCAAACGGATGGTCAAACAGAGAGTACTATTTAAACTTTTGAAGATATGCTTAGGATTTGTATCATTGACTTCAAGGGAAATTGGGATGAGCATTTTCCAATGGTGGAGTTATCATATAATAATAGTTTTCATTCATCCATATCTATGGAACCTTTTGAAGCATTGTATGGTAGGAGGTGTAGATCTCCCATTGGATGGTTTGAGGTTGGTGAGTCTTCGTTTCTTGGTCTTGATTTAATCTATAAGACCTGAGATAAAGTTCATATCATACGAACTATTTGGAAACAACCTATGGTTGGCAAAAGTCTTATGTCGATCATAGGAGAAGAGACCTTGAATTTGAAGGGTTGATAAGGTGTATTTGAAAATTTCGCCCATGAAAGGGGTGGTTAGATTTGGAAAGAAAGGGAAGTTAATTCCTCGTTATGTGGGTGCCTATGAAATTTTCAAAGGGTTCGCGAGGTTGCATATGAGTTGAAACTCCCCAGTAAACTATCTTTGGTTCATCCGATTTTCCATGTATCCATGCTTAAAAAGTGCATTGGTAATCCCGAGTCCATTCTTCCTATCGGAATCTTGGTGTGAAAGAGATCCTTTCCTATGAGGAGGTTCCGGTTGAATCCTTGATCGTCAAGTGAAGAGGTTGAGGAACAAAGAGGTGGCCTCCATAAAAGTGTTATGGAAATACGACCTAGTTGAGCGAGAAACATGGGAAGCCGAGGCCGACATGAAGTCCCGTTATCCTCATCTCTTTCCTAACAAAGGTTAGTTGTTCTTACTAATAATAAAAAATAATGAGTTTTTTGAATTTGACTTGTTTTGCAAAGTTGTGCATGTATAAGGTAAAAGGTTTATGCTAAAATGAACTATTGTGGAAAAATGCTCTTTTGGTTGATTTGAGCTTATGTTGTGTATTTTGATTGTTTTGCCTTCATAAAGTTATATTGAACATAATGATATGTTCAGAAAGAAATTTTGGCATAATTGACACTTAAATGATATGTGGAGCTCATATGGTAGTAAGAAGGAAATTCCTCATATTGAGATTTTGAATTCTTATGTGTGAAAGTTGATGTTTTGGGTTACTTGTGTAAATCCCATGATTATGTGTTGAAGAGAGTTGTGAAACACTACTTGAGTTGTAACTCATGCTTATTTTTGTATATTGCTGGTTGGGCTTCTAGTCTTGAGTCTATCCTTTCCCTTTTAAAAGTTTAGTGTCATTCGGGGACAAATGTTTCTTGGGGGGGGGGGGGGATAATATAACATTACGAAAAGTCCTAGACCTAATCTAGAGACTAACAAGTTGATACAATATTGGTATTACTATTTGAAGACCTAAATTAATGTTTATAAGTCATCTAGGAAGTTATACAGCCAAAATGACCAGAAACATCCATGACGTCCGGAAACTAATTAAATTGAACTAGTTGACGTCCCTATGTTTGGTGAAGGATTGGGAGGGTCAAATAAAGTCTAGAACTTGTAAAAATAATTTAAATAGGTAAAGTGTAGTATAGAGGGTCGAAACGTCCGGTAACAACTCCCCAAGGACCACTGGAAGGGTCCTTGAGGAGGACCTAAACCTTCGCGAGCAAGCTGCCAAGGTCGCTTGTCATCTTAGATTTGAAGTCCGCTGTGCGACGCACAACTATCACGTGGAGTGGAAAAAGTTCCCTTGCGACTCGTGCACACAACGAGGTCCACTCCGTCAAAATAGATTTTGAAAATAAATTCAGATATCAGCCTTGCGACGCTGAGCCACTTCCCAGATTCGTTGAAATTGTATTTTAAGCATTTTGACTTCACAAAAAGACAAAATTAAGTGAGGGGTCTTTTGGAAATTTAGGGGTGATTATATATAGCCTAAGGGTCAGTTTTAAGTCATTTTTCACTCACCTAAATAAAATTTCCAAAATAAAACCCAAAAGCTCTCATCTCTCTCTACTTTCTCTCTCCTAAAATCCTGTATTGAAGGAAGAACAAAGCTTGAAGAATGTCACATCCCGAGAGCATATCCTAGAAGATATGGCACTCTCAGAGTGTAACCACCGTACTTTACCTCTCGAAGATCTTGTACGATCCCTTTCATATCATTCATCGCATATACATATATGAAAAATAGTGCGGAATAAAAACTTTTCACAAACATCCGAATAGTCTTTCAAAATATCTTTCATATAAAATCCATAGGAAATACTAAGTCTCATGTCATCAAATGTTAGACTCGAATATACTTGAGACACGGCCCATACAATCGAAATACAATACTACTAAGTGTATTACAATGCTTTAATAAAGAAACTCTAAAGACATCTATGCACTCGAGTTAAATGAGGACATACTTTAAACTTGCTTGAAAGATCCTATAATCCAAGCTTCGCTCCCAAAATCACCTTCACCTATGAATCACTTTAAAGATAGATAAAATATGGAATTAGTGCAAACACATGTACTAAGTATGTCTTAATGCATAAAAATCATGATAATGGACATTTAATGGAAATATGCTTTTGTTGATCAAAACATCATAGTATAAGCATTTAACACCTTAGACACATATAAGACATCACATAAGCATTTTACCACATTTTAAGGAACATGCCAGTGAACTAAGCAAATGTTACGGTGAACTACTTCAACATTACAGTGAACCCATTTTGCATGCAACCTTCTCTCTAAAGCTATCCTAAGACTCACTTAAGTAAGACAAAGAGAGACCGCCCATACACCCTCTCTAAGCATACCTAAATAATCCTCGGAACTACTTATAAAGAGATGAATACACTTACAATACACCAAAATACACATGTATAATATGACATTTTCCTCACCAAGGTTATCAAAAGACTTACTTAAGTAATTCTAGAAGATAACGCCCATAAACCCTCTTCAAGGTTACCTAAATAATACTTAAGACTTCCTAAGTAATCATTCCTAAGGTATCAACCAATTTCCCTACCTAGAGTCATTCTTAAGGCTTCCCTAGATAAGACATCAAGAGATCATCCTTCACACTTTAACTAGGCAATCCTTAAAGTTACTCTAGACTAGGTACTCATTCATTTACATGCTTTCAAATCTTAAGTCATTAACTTCATTAGTTCATAAAGAGACATTCATCACATAAGGACATTCAAGTAATGGTCTTGTAGAATACCTAGGGACTCACTCACTAACATCTTCAAAGCCTAAGGGTGCAATGTCTAGGTAGCGTCCCATACCACAACCTAAACTTCATTGACTTATCAAACACTAGTATCTATCTCATATGATGAGAATAGTCAATAACCGACATAGACCATGGTAGCTAAGCATGAATCCAAAGTTGTAACCTACTCCAATAAGGGTGTTCTACTTGCCAATGGTAGAACTTGGACACATCCCATGTAGGCACATGGTTAAGGAATATGAAGGGTTTGTTTGTTCTCTAATGTCATATTATATGGAGCAACTTCCCTTGCAATACTCACTCAGTTCTATCCTTTTTTCTCATAGAGTAATTCACATAAAGGATCACATGAAGAGGTTCCATATCTAGTTCATAACCCAATCACATTAACCTTACCAAGGAGGTCCCCTAAAAGTTGCCTTTAAATGGTTAAGAAAATAGCTTAATGACTTTCCCAAGAATGGTTTCATGCCGTTCCAGACAACTATTTTTAAGTCCATTACTCACAAAAGAAGGATACCATTACAACTTTTGACTTCAAGGATATCATAACCTTCTTTCTCAAAGGTTCCACATAATTTGACCTTGTCACTATGTTCAAGGCCACATGTCAATCACATATGAAATACTAAGGATATTTAGCATACTAAGTCAAGACATCTAATATTCACATATCATTCATGCATCAAGAAGAGGGACGTAAGTCTACCTAAACAAGACACATCAACACTTCACTTTACCTTATCACATATAACACATCTTCCAAGTAGCACATATGAACAACCAAGTCACTTTAGGTCACCCTATACACTACTATAGAACCATAAAGATATTCATCATAAAACTCAATAACCAAATAGTAAGAATCATGCATTAACTATAAGACTACACAAATAAAGGCATAGTCTAACATGATCACCTAATAACATCAATAGAAGAATACATACTTCCACATTACTAACATGTAGGTAGATATGATCATACTTCACATACATCACTACATAAACCATCATGATACTTCAAGTAGTTTTGCCGACAAGGCCATGATCATCATAAAACATAAAGTAACGCCGACGAGGCTACATAATTCACAATTAAGGCACATAATGCCACCACCATAAGTGGATCACTGCAATCACAACATAATTAAAGATCTAATTTACATAAAATAAATATAATTAGGGCAGCGTACCACCAATCATTCTCACGAATTAAATCCATAGCTAAATCATCCAATACAATACCAAAAGGCCCTTACCTATGGCCATGATCATCCATTCAATACATAAATCACAATAATCAATCAATCTATGTCAATTAAAATTAGATTTATCAATCTAAAACAGCCTATATATCAATTCAATACAATTCTTACATCATTCAACAGCCCAAAGAAAACTACACTAGAATTCATAAGCATTGAGACGAGATCATAACATCCATTATATAGCCAATTTGAAGAGATTATGTTTTGCATGGGTTCATTAAGAATTTTGGTTAAACACATCTAATTAACATCAAATCAATCAATAATCAATGATTCCAAACGTTTAATGCAATAACCCATGGCTAGATCATAAGTTAGAAATTCATCTTTTGAGAATGTCTGAAATCCACTTTGAAGAGTGGATCCTTGATGAAGAGAGTTTCAAATATGAAGAAACCATACCTCACGGATTTTAATCCACAAAAATTGATGAAGAATCACCAACCAAACTCCAATCCAAGCTCTTCCTTGAGTTTTGGCTCCAATGGAGTTCCAGAGAATTTCTTAGAGAATTTGGATTTGGATTTTTGAAGAATGAATTCATCTAGGTATTTAGGACTTATAAACACTCTTATATTACCTAAAATACACCTAAGTAACCTCCCAAACAATTATTTGGACGTTGGATGAATTTACCAATTCACCATTGCATTTTACATTAAAGTTGCTTAGGAGACAGTTCCCATCGACGGTGCCCACTGACGGGGCGTCAGCCAGTCGATGGACAATCCTGGATGGATTTCGTTTGGGACTGAGCCTTGAAAATGGGTGCTTAAGATCCCTAGTCTTAGTACCCATCTCTAACCTACACCTACGGGGTATTTACCAGCCTACTGGGCATCGATTGCCTCAGTAGGTGGGTGGGACTGCCTCAGGCAGTTTTGTCCACCAACATGGGTCCTTCCTCAAGGACCCTTAGATGGTCCTTGGGGATGTTTTCTTGGATGTTTCCAACCCGAATATGATCGTATACAAGTTTAGGACCTCCCACATCAATTTCATCAAAAACAAAAACATAAAACTCGACGAAATATGCTAAGACACACAAAGTCATTTCAAGGAAAACCTTTCGAACTTCATGGACGTTTGACCTCCAAACTTCATGAAACTTGACAAACATACTATAAAAACTATTATAACTCATATAATGACCTCATAAGTTCATGAAACACACATATAAGCACATATAGACACATGATGTACATAGGTGACTTGTCGTCGAACGTCTTGGTTGTCCCTTGACATTTGACTTTCTATTCACCTAAACTCTTAGATATTGCCTCATATCAACATTATAAACCATTTTAGGACCTTATAACCTAATGACAACAATTTTAGACTCTAGATTCACTTACATTTCTTGGATTAAGCATCATTAAGGTATGGGTTCTTCACTCATGGGATTGCTTTCCCCAAGAGGTCCTTTCCAAGTTGATTACCCAATACCATGGGGTTTTCCAATTCTAATGGGTTCTTTTTCTAAACTTTAAATTGATGATAAATTGTTATTGCCTATGACTAATTAATTGTAGATTGTTGGTTAATTGATGCAAATTCATGTTGATCATGTCCCTTTCCCAATTCCCCCAAATCTTGGTCTTGCTTATGAATTAATGAGAATTGAAGAATATATTGATTGCTAGACTTGTTTTATCTATTCCAATTCATCCATGGACTACCTAGGGTAATATGTTGTTGGGATTAGATCTATTTCTTGAATAATTCATGATGAACCCTATTCCCCTAACCCTAGGTTATGAATTTAATTTAATTTGGATAATGATTATACAATTGACTTAGTTATTGTGTTAATTCCGATTGACTGATGATATTACACCCATTATTGGTTTGAATTGGATGGTTGATGGTAAGACGATGAAGATGGCTTGTGAAGGAGATTTGGTAAGTCTTGTGATCTCAACCCTTTTACTTCAATTATGATTACATGTGTTTAGTGATGAAGTTATATTGAAGTATACCTTATGATAAGATTGATTAGAGTTGGTATGATGTTGAATTGAAATTTCTTGATATATGTCTTATGAGTTGTTGGCTAAGATGTAATGATATAAGGTTTGTGATGAGTTGCTTATGTGCCTTATTATGATATAGTAATGTAAATGTGCTAACCTCACATGTGTGAATTGTATTGATAGGACAATACTCATGCAATTCCAATTTAGCTATGGTGATGACTATATAAGGGGTAGACCCTATGACCTAAAACTAAGTAATGATTGTTAATAAAAGACATTTCAAAAGGGACTCTAGCTTAGCATTGAGTGAACTTAAAGATGAAGGGTGGCGCCTTCCCAAGGAGGGAAGGTAGGGTTCACCATAGTTCTCATGGGGTGGATATCCTTATAGCCCAAAAAGGGCATAGAGTGATGTTTCCATAAATGCCCCCAAGCTCCATGAACTATGTTGCCACCATAGGAATACTAGGTAGTTGATCAACCTAGATGCTATGTTCATTTTTGGTTCTACTTTGGCCGGTAGACCACCTTCCATCAGTGTAGGGTCTTACAACACCGGATTCCACACTTAGCTCTTGTGGTCTATGTCAGTTAAGTCAAGTGTTCCCATAAGAAAAATAAAGTAAGTAAGTAAACACTAACTAGGGTGACTTAAGAGCTTTTACTAATCTTAGGTAGGGGTATGGGACTCTACCTATGCCTTGCACTAGTTTGCCTTGAGTGAAGTTTAGGAGGTTGTTATTGTGTTTTATAATTGTATATGTTATGTATGTGTTTACTCTTACAGGCTAATGACACTATGTGATGTAGGTTTCATTTATGAACATGTGGTTGGTCTCTATTGCTAAAGTATGATGATGTTATCTCTTAATGATATAGTATGTTAATTCGGGCATTTCTTATAGTTCTTGTTGAGTTTACTTGGTTGGGTAAGGTTATGAGGCCTTACTTAGACATTGCACTAGTGGACTTAAAAGGGGTGTATGAGTGATTTTCTTGCTTAGGTTATGATGTTATGAACTCTATTGTATGCTTGTTGATATTATAACTTGATGATAGAGTTGTCTTGATTATATGATCAATTATGTTGATATGCATGTTGACTTGACTAGACTTGGTATTGTTAGTCTTGTGATGTACATGGTCTTGACTTAAGTAATTTGTACTTATTGACTTGTGTTGGTTCTTTGAATGTGCATAAGGTATTTCTAAAGTGACTGTCCATGCTTTGAAGTAAATGTCCCTTTTTAGCATGATTTCTATGTTGTGTGTGCATAAGTGCCTATACTTAGTACAAGTGATGTGCTAACCCCATTTCTCCCTTTGTCCCAAATAATTTAGGTTCCGATCGTTGAAGGGTTCGTGACGACTATTGAAGGAAGACTTGGAATCTCATTCTCCAAGTTTGGTAGGTTCTCACCTTCCGAGGACAATGCCATTATCAAGCTATTGATGCTGTTCTAGTTATAAGACTTCTAGTTCTTTATATTTCATTTGAAGAAGATTGTTTTATAGCCTATATGAGGCTCTTTGTTGTATTTAAGTATCGATTAAGCCCAATTGTTGAATTCTTTTTAGATGATTTTTTATGTGAAATATTATAGACTTCTTATGAGAATATGTTACTATATTATGTATGTGAAATAAAAGTAGAAGACTATGTAATCTTCTTATACGAAGTGTCTATGTATACTCGATAAATATATATTTTGTGTAAGCAAGAGGTCTAAGTAAACTTCATTGTAGATCTATGAATGTAATGATGAATTCTAAGAGGCTAGTCTTAGTCCTCTTAGAGGACAACGACGCCGGTTACGTCTAGGGGGTGATCCCCGGATGTGACAAGACCCTACATGGAAAACATGTAGGCAATATGAGTTAGTACGATATGCACTATGTATGGAAACTATCATACCAATCATAAGATATCTCAAAGGGTTTGTAAATATTAGACATAATCATAAGATATAAGAACATAAGCATATTAAAGCATCATAAAACATATAAGAGTTCATACTTAACAAAAGAACCATATCACAACCCACCTCCAAGTATACTTGTTCAAGGTTAAGGTAGCATCCTATACTACTACCAAAACTAAGTACCTCTCTTCATTCTTGATCATAATTCACTTTCATAATTAAGACCTAAGTTCCTCATAACATATTAGCACTATGCCCCTAGGACACCTCAAAACACACTTGTCCAATGCATGTGAAGCATCCCATACTACCTCACACACTAAGCATATCTTGAAATTACCCTATCTTGTTTCATGTCATCGTAGGAGTCTCTAGTAGACATATTTCATATTGCCAAGGAACTATAATCTTAAGTCAACCATGTCATGGAATGAAACCATAGTCATTATCCAAGCTAAGCATACATCATGGAGGGGTCATGTCATAGGTAGCTTCAAGTCATACTTGTGCCATGTATAGATGGTATCCCATACTACCATCCATACTAAGTAATTCTATAGACTAACCTAATCCAAGCTAACTTGTCTTGCACTCTTGTATATTAAGATCAACATACTATCATAATAGACCTACTACCATGGAAAGCATCTCATCATACTAACCAAGATAACTAAGGAAGGACAACCAATCATGTAGATGCAAGTTAATTCATATGGGAGCATGAATCCTCAACCCTAATCTACCATGAGAAACTAATCTCAAGATATTACATGAAATAAACCTTACATACAAATCAAGCGACCAGTAGGGGAGTATAAGACTTTCTCCTAAAGCTACCATGAACTGGTTTTGGCCAAACAAAGTGAAGCTATCATGATCAAGCATCCTATAAACACAAGACAAAGCTTATCATGGGAGATCTTACTACCTCCTTCCCATGCTACCATGAAGTTCGTCACCTCAAGCTACCATAAGTAATTCAACCCAATCTCCAATGGGATTTAACATCTCAAGCTACCATGAGTATTTCGACTCAAGCCTCCTTGAGATTTACTATCTCAAACTACCCTTGAGATCTACCATCTCAAGCTATCATAAAGTAGTCATGCTCAACTTTAAGCTACTACCCCTTGGTCTTGTCTTACCAAGTCCATTACACAAGAAGTGATTATATAATCCATCGTAAAGCTAGTCTTAGTATTTTAATATCTTAATTCATTTTCGGTTCTTAGGTCTTCCTAGATTCCAACTATGTGAGAGAACTTGCTTCTCCTAATCATATTCATGTCTAAGTGTAGAAGAGAAAGGAAACATCAATACAATCTCCTCATAATGACTTCACCCCCAAAACCCTAACAACAATGGCATACAAGCCCTTCGATAGATTACTACCATCACTCGATCATGATCCATGTTCGATTTCATGTTAATTCATTCAATTGGATCATTAGAAGGTAATTCTAGTCATGCATGATCATATATGTCCAATTCCAACTTTACAAGTAAGGATCATCTTCAATCAATTAGACCTAGTTCAAGTCATCTATAGGTTATTCAATCAAGATCAAATAGTATAGAATATAATTGAATTAAGAAGATCAACATAAAACCTTCATCTAGCCTCTAATGACCTAAAATGACCATGATCACCTTCATCATCAATTACTATAATTCACAATGAAAACTTCATGAAAACAACATAAAATCACCATATAAACATCATTGAATTTTACCCACTAGATTGGGATCACAATCAAGCCTTACCCACAATGCAATCACAACCCTCTCTAGATTGGGGTTCTTTGGATTCACAATTGAAGAAAGTTAGGGGGACTTAATGAATGGAGGAATATGAATAAGCTTCACATACCTTATATTAGAGCCTTAAACCCATCTCTATTCCATGATCAATTCGTCCTAAGAGCTGCTCCAATTTCTCTTCTTCTTCAATGGTAATTTTGGGAGAATTTGGAAGAGAGGGTTTTGGATTTTTTTAATTCTTATTGGGTATTGGGGTTTTGCCTTGGGAAAAGGTTGAAGATGACTTAAAAACCGTCAATATCCGACTCCCAAAGTACCCAAACTACCTCCACATTAATTGTACACTTAAAGATAAATCTAACTTAACTTCAATTTTTGAAATTTTCTTCGGGAAACAAGTCCGCGACTAGGAGATGCTCCCACATGATTTTTGAAAATAAATTTTAGGAAAGTGGAGTCCTCCTTGTACCCACGAAGCAGACCACAAATTTGACCCTCCATGGACAAGGTCCTCTACACGGACTGGCTCCCACTAAGAACAAAAGTTGCTGCCTTGGACAGCTTGCTAGGCCAAGGTTTGGGTCCTCCTCAAGGACCCGACGGTCCATGGGAAGTTGTGCCTGGACATTTCCACCCTAAATAAGTCCTTATTCATGTTAGGAACCTTCCCTATCCATTTGAGCTCCAAACAATACATAAAACCTCATGAAACATACTAAGGCACGCTAGCACGTTTCAAGGCTAACTTTCAAAAGTCATCGGACGTTCTTGGAAGTTTCACCTCCAAACTCTCTCAAACAATACACACTACCTCTAAATACTATTATTAAACATTTTAGGACCTTATAATATCATGAAACACGTGTTAGACTCTAGTTTCACCTAGTTCATTTTGAGGGTGTAACAATACTCCCCCACTTGGGAACATTCGTCCTCGAATGACACCTTCTTAAAGACTTCTTTAAAGGACCTACTCTAGACTATCAGCCCATCATATATGCATTATACCTAAATGCACATACCCAAATACAGGAAACAATTCAATTCCAAGTTAAACATAACTACACATAACCATATAAAGACCTCATAATACGCTCCTTATCCCCCCCCCCAACACTTGGGAATAAGCTACACATGTCTTTTTAACATTAATTCCTCATCATTTGGAAACATCAAAATCAGCAAAGAAAATCATAATCATAGGAAATTTTGGAAAAATTTTCATAAATCAATAAAGAAGCACATACCGGAAGGGGACATAAAGAGATTATTCTTGATCACCCTTGGGTAGGAGAGCATAAAACCTATTCTTAGCTTTAGGAACACGTTCCACATTACCAGAAGCAACTTGCTTCCCTTCTCTTCTTGTAACCCTAGCCTTATGGAAATCTCACAAGGCACCATTCCTAGTCTCACATGAGCCTATCAACCATGTCTGAACTCCTCATAGTCACTACACCACTCAAGGTGACAATCTCTAATAACCCTAGCTTACACACATCAAGTATACATAACATTATCATTCCCCCATTTGGAGCAAACCTATGCTAACTCCTTTCTAAACATCACTAAGATTTCACATGCTTCACCCAAGGTGACTCTTAAACCATGGTGACTTACACTTCAACCCTCCATGGAGGAGTTTATTTACTCACCCCTTCGAGGTAGTACTCAAACACTCTATTCCACCAATTCTATCAACATACATCAAAACACATCATGGCCTTCTACCAACCTCAACATAACCATAGATCAACCCACTCATACAAAAAACAACATCAAAGCACATCATCTTAACTATATCAAGTCACATAGACATTATTGGCATTTCATCCCACCTTTCTCCCTCACTCCTTGTAGCATAACCCTTCTAATAGTCACATCCTTAAGGCCATCGGATAAGGGATAAGAGAGAGAACTTATAGATCTATGGCACGACTTGAAGAATGAATAAGTTAAACTGTCCTAAGCATCCCATAGCCTCCTACTCATAGGTGTGTCGTGACTCACACCGATGAATAAAACTCTATTAGACGTGGTTTTTGAGACATACTAAGACCATTTCATAACCTTATGCTCTGATAACAAGTTTGTTACGACCCGCAAGTATACCCTAGAAGTTAGGGCATTCTTGAGTCATCACACGACGTACTTGACCTCTCAGAGGTCTTGTACAAGCCCTTAAACATCATTTATTGCATTACGAAAAGTAGCGGGGAATTTAAAAATTTTTCTTTAAAAACATAATGCGGATGTCATTAATAAAATTTCTAACATATGTCTCAAAATCATCTATGACAGCATGATTACAAGAATCTTGGGTCACAACCCATTAAAGTCTAACATAAAAGACGACATAGTTGTGATGTCCTCGTATGCTATGAGGACTCACAATTCTTCATTTCTTGGAAACCTCGGAAACTCTACCCGTCAAAGCAACTCAATCTTCTAAAGACCCTACATGGAGAACATGTAGGCAATATGTGTAAGTACGATATGTACTATGTATGGAAACTATCGTACCAATCATAAGATATCACAAAGGGTTAGTCGATATTAGCCATAATCATAAGAGATAAGTACATAAGCATAACATGAATACCATAAGCATATTAAAGCATCATAAAACATATGAGAGTTCATACTTAACCCATTTTTCCTTCTTACTCAAATAAACCATATCACAAGCAACCTCAAAGTATACTTGTGCAAGGCTAAGGTAGCATCCCATACTACTACCAAAGATAAGTACTTCTCTATCACATCCGGGGAGCACCCCCTAGATGTAACCAGCGTCTTCGTCCTCGAAGATGACTATGACTAGCATCTTAGCATATATCATTGAGACCTTAGAGAAGGTTCATATCATAAGGAACTAGTTACAAACAACCTATAGTCAGCAAAAGTCTTTTGCTGATCCTAGGAGACGAGACCTTGAATTTGAAGAGGGTGATAAGGTGTATTTGAAATTTTCCCATGGAAGGGGTTGTTAGGTTTGGCAAGAAGGGGAAGATTAGTCCTCGTTACGTGGGTCCCTATGAAATTTTGCAAAGAGTGGGTAAGGTTGCATATGAGTTGAAAATCCCAGTGAACTATCTTCGCTCCATCAGGTTTTTATGTATCTATGCTTAAGAAGTGCATTGGTAATCCCTAGTCCATTCTTCCTATTGAGGGTATTGGTTTTAAGGAGAACCTCTCTTATGAGGAGGTTCCGGTTGAAATCCTTGATCGTCAAATGAAGAGGTGGCCTCCGTAAAAGTGTTATGGAAAAACCACCTAGTTGAGGGAGCAACATGGGAAGCTGAGGCCGACATGAAGTCCCATTATCCTCATCTCTTTCCTAATGAAGGTTATTTGGTCTTACTAATAATGAAACTAATGAGTAAATTTGAAGTTGTCTTGATTTTTGGTGAAGTTGTGCATAAGGATGCCTATTACAGTGATGTTACCATGAATTTCATGCCTAGAAATGAAAATTCTTTTTTTAAACTTGTTTTGATTTTATGTTGTAAATTTTGGTATGTTTAGTCTTTATGAAATAATATTGAGCATGTTGATAGGTTGAGTTTTGGCAAAATTGATTCCCTAATGATATGTTGAGCTCATGTTGTTGTGAGAAGGAAATTCCTCATGTTGTGATTTTTGAGCTCTTATGTATTGTAATTGAAGTTTTTAATTGCTATATGTAAATGTCATGATTGGGTTGTAACTAAAGTTATTTTGTGTTGTTGTTTGTTGGGGTACTAGTCTTGAGTCTATTCATTCCTTCCAAAAGATTTTAGTGTCATTCGGGGATGAATGATCCTAAGGGGGATAATGTAACACTCCGAAAATCTAAGATGTGTTCTAGAGCCTAACATGACTGTCAAAAGTTTTTTTCACTGTTTTAAAGTCAAAACTAATGAATATAAGTCATCTAGGATGTTTTAGAATCAAAACGTCAAAGAACGTTCATGACGTCCGGAAACTAGTTCAAGAGGTGCTAGTGTGCCTTAGCCAATTTGACTAGGTTTTAGGAGTCGGAATTCAATGATATTTGTAGTGAGGTTTCTAATACGTATTAGAGTTTTTTTATAGTCGAAACGTCCGGGTACGACCCCCCAAGGACCAACCAAGGTTCCTTGAGGAGGACCCTTGCAATTTGGCAAAAAGCTGTCAAATGGACAATGTCCACCAGCTATGCCCAACGACGGGGCGTCGATGTACACCGGCATTGGACATTTATCAATTTTGACAGGTCTCAGTAGCAAACAATGACTGCATAGGATGGTGTTGGTCTTGGCCGTCGTTTGACCTACGACTTGTAGGTCGGGGGGTCCTGCCACTGGTTTTGCTGCCACGTTTTAGGTTAGTTAATTAAATTAATTAGGTGGTTAGTTAATTAGTTAGGGGTTAAGGGAGGTATAATTAAGTTTGTTAATGACCTATATAAAGACCCCAACCTAATTAAACTAACCCAACCCTCATAATTCCCAAAACACAATTGCTCTTCCTTCTCTCTTCTTTTTCTCTCTCAAAGAAACTCCATAGACGACAAAGGTCAAGGAGGGTTCTAGGGATGCAAAGATCATGTTTTCACAATCAATCTTCATCAATTATCAAAGTATGGGAACCTTTAAACTTTGTAATTCATTTCCCCAAAGGGTTCTTCCAAAATTGATTTCAAAAAGTTGAGTTTCATGTGGGTTTCTTTCCAATACGAAATTGATCTTATGAATATCTTTGTTTATGATTTCTTTTGGTTATTATGAGTAGATTAACATGTATTATGATGAAATTATACTAATTCTTGATGCATTGACCTAGTTTGTGCAGGATGACATTTTCCCCTTAACCCTAGGTTGTGATCTTAAATTGAATATGAACCTTCACTAAGCCCTAAGGGAAGTAGCGAAGTCACAATATAACCATAAAAAAACTCCAACTCTAACATTATAAAATCATGTTCAACCCATTTCATAAGTCAAAAGCTTATAAAAAGGCAACAACTTGGTTTCATTGATGTTTTAGCATTAAAATCACAAACTAACATTAGAAATAACATATTTTAATCCTTTAAAACATTTTCATGCAAGACCCATACTTAGAGTCCAAGAAATAAGAAGTTAGGGTTTGAAAACCTATTTTGATATTCCTTAGAAATGTCTTCTTGAATGGAAGAGAGTTCAAGGATGACTACCATACCTCAATGAGAAGGAAACCCACTAATTTTTTTATGAAGAAACATTCCCAACAATCCCTCCTAGCTCTTCCTTGAGTCTTAGCTCCAATGGTGACTTGAGAGAGTTTGTCTTTAGACAGAGAGTTTGAATATTTGAAATGAGGGGTCTTGTCTAGGTCTAGGACTTAAAAATAATTTCATATACCTTAAAAACCCTAAAAATATAATCCTAGGTTCATAAAATACTTGGGGTGAATTTTTAAAACACCCCAAGCCAAAACAGTGAAAAGTGACATCTTTAGCAGGAACCAATCGACGGACCCATGCAACAGGGCGTCGACTAAACGAAGGCCCGTGCAACATGGGCGTCGTTTGGTTCGGCAGTTGGCAAGTAGAGGGTTGAATCTCCCAAGATAAGTCTTTGCCTACGCCCCTAGACGATGGGGCATCGTCTTGACTATGGCCAATAGACTGCTAGAGCATCGATTGCCCAGTTTTGGCAGCTTGGTTGCCAAGTCTTGGGTCCTCTTCTAGGTTCCCTCGTGGGTCCTTGTTTGAGTCGTACCCGGACGTTAAACCCTTGTACATAGTCATCTAGGTCTTACAAACATCCCACCTCATTTTAGATTAACACCAACATTTAAAACTCACTTAAACACATAAGACACGCAAGCACTTTCTTAGGCACACCTTCCGAACGTCATGGACGTTCTTGACGTTTCACCACCAAACGTCACAAAACTTCACACACTCCCTAAGAATATCATTTTAAATCATTTTAACACAAAATTAACTCATGAAACATTTACGAAGCTCTAGTTCACCTTAGTTCATTTTAGGGTATTACATTCTCCACCACGTGGAACAACATTCGTTCTTGAATGACACTTAACACTTTTAAGAACATCAAGGACTTACTAGAAGAATTTAACACACTAAAACTAGGCTCAAATATTCATAGCCAATGCACCAAACTTAAGAGGAACACCAACTACACATTGACAAGCATTTTGCTATGCAACACAGGAAACTTCTTTGGAAATAATTCCCACACTTCAAAACACATTCTTATTCTTCATTTATGGAGGAACTACCTTCTCCAACATTAAACATGCTCATAAACATCATTTTTAAAAACAGTGGAACTATAGTTCATGAAAAATGCAATTTCTCAAATTTTGAACTTCTGTATGGTGTATACAAAAACTAAACAGTGACATATGCTAAAAATTTATTAATTCGTCTTTAAAGTAATTTCAACATGAAGGCATGACAACATGAGAGGCAAAATCATACTAACTCATATTATAACATGATAAAACAACTTCGAAGCAATTGAGCAATATCATTAGCTACACCTTAACAATACAAATATAGGTTGACTACCAATTCTCCCAATGTAATCATGATATCATCAAGAGCATGAAAAACATTATACCATCAAAGGAACTCACAATAAAAATGCAACTTATACTAATATGCAAGACTGTTAATCATTACGAAACTACCAATGATTTAGGTCTAAATCTTGAATAAGGGTAGAAGGAAAGATAAGGATATCAACTACCTTCCTACCTAACTGATTCTCCCCCACTTAGAGTAAACCCATCTTTAAGGTCTCATACTTCAAAGCACCATTATACCTCTCACAGGGTAGTAACTCATACTACCCTTAACATATGAATCATCAAGACAAAATATAAACCTCACTAGTCAAGAATAACACTCTACTCTTAGGATTCAATATTAGATAAAATCTCTTAAACATAACCTCATTCAACTCTTAGGCGCCTCATAGCTCAACCTCATGAAATGGAAACTCCTTATTTTTGACAACATTACCACATTCTTTCAACACTCCTCAAATTCACACCATAGCTTTCTACTATCATTGTACAGAATCACAAGATATCTCATTTTCCCAAAAAAGTACTTCATTCAACCATTTTTAACTCCTACTATTCTTAGAACTACATCTCCATACATTTTCACATCAGTACACTTCCAATCTCATAAATCACACATAGCCATAAGTGGCATCACATCACAATCCTCAAAACTAACCTTCACATCTACTATTCTAGCCACAAAACTATCATATGCATCAAAAATCACATTTCTCTCCCTCAAAATAGAAACATCTCCCCTTTCCTAACAATCACACCTACAAAACCACAAGACAAAGGAGAAGTAGAGAGAGATTTTATGTAGTTAAGTTCTATGGCACGATACAAGAGTATTGAAGAAAGTGAAACTTCTATAATCTTATAGCCTCTCGCCTATGGATGTGTAGAGACTCACACTGATAAACAAGAATCTACTAGACGTGGCTTGTGAGACTTTAGACCCTAAACTATTTCTCATAAACTTATGCTCTGATACCAAGTTTGTAACGACCCAAAAGTACCCCCTACAAGAAGGGAGCACCCTTAGGTCGGAACAATTGAGTACTTGACCTTTCTGAGGTCTTGTACAAGACTTAGCTATCATTCATTACATAAGACATGAAAGTAGTGCGGAATTAAAACTTTTCACTAATAAATTAACAAAGAAAATATCTTTCATAAAAGGTAAGGAGAAGTCTCATCGTCACAAGCCATCTTAAAGACACGACATAATTATCTTAGGGACACGGCCCTTTACATTGAATAAAAATATATAATAAGTCTTAATAATAGAAACTAAGAAATAGAACTATGCCTACGAATATATGAGGACATACTTAGTCTTGAGAGACTCTATTCCCAAGCTTGTCTGCCAGTCTTTAAATTGCCTCCAACCTATACTTATTAAGTATAGAAAAGTATGGGGTTAGTACAAAACAATGTACTAAGTATGACATATGCAAAAAACATGTGAAAAGGGACATTTTAGTATAAATAAGATTTCATGCCAATTAAGTAAAACCTTAATTAATTAATATTGAAGTAAAATAGCATAAGAACCATCATTTAGCACATAAGATAGAACTCGCATAATTTTAAAATGAATACATACTTTACAGTAAGCTCAAGTGCATTACAGTGAACACAATGAAACCTTACAGTGAGCAATTCATCCCAAACATAGTGAACTCATTTCCTTTGAGGTTTCCCAAACATAATTATCCTAAGACTCACTAAGGTAAGACATGAAGGAAACACACATACACCCCCATCGATACACACCCAAGTGATCCTTAAGACTACCAACCATAGGTTTACCTTGCACGAGAAACAAGTCCACACTCTTGACTAGACATTTTGTCACATCCGGAGAGCACCCCAAAATGCAACCGGCGTCTTCCTCCTCTCAGAGGACTCAGACAAGCCCTTAGCATTCGTCATAATATGTCATTAGATAAATTGCGGAAAAATTTAAAATTTTTGCATAATATGTGAATTTTACTTAGACTTCATACTAAAATTATGAAAACATACGTAGCGATAGTCTAAAGGTTGTTTCATATAAAAAACCATCTAAAGAGTACGGATCTGCACTTACCCAATAAAAGTCAATATGCCATATAGGCCTTAATACAAAAGAATCCACAGAACGTATACGAAATCAAAATTATACTTAATAACTATTAAAGTTTTTATAAGTTAGAGTACGAAAAGATAGCATCCCCGAACATGACGACCTACCAACACTTGGAGAAAGAGTCCTAGCTTCTTCAGTCGACCTTCTTAATCTTCAATGGCAGGACCCTACATTTGTAGTAATATAAAGTAATGAGGTCAGTACGCCACATATACTAAGTATTGATATATGCACATAACATTTAAAGACATGCATGAAAAGGATCCTTTCTTAGAAATCATGCTAATTCATTTGAAAATTTTCAATGCACATACCATAGAACATATACAAGTTAAGGATTCCATCAACATAAAGAATAATCATAATAAAAGACATATTTTCATAGAGTCATGTTAACATTTCATATTCAATAGATCGTATAAACACATACCAATGATCCCATCCCCAACCTAAAAGTGCAATGGTCATGTGAAGCCCCATAACCCCACAAAACCAAGTAGATAAGATAGTAGACCATAAGTAAAGCTTTGCTTCATATAACTTGCAACATAGGTAGTCATCACCTTATAAAGCAATATAGACCAACAACATGTTCATTAACGTAATCAACTTTATATAAGAGTAACAACATGTACCATAAGGATCATACCTTTCATGTTATCATATTACATATGAACAATCTCCTAGGACTTCCCTTAGACTCCACTTTTACAATATCTAGGTAGAGTCCCATACCCCTACCTATACTAAGTAGACTCTTCAAGTCACCCTAGTCAACGTCCATTTACTTGTCTTTTATTTTACTTAAGGGAACATTTGCCTCAACTGACATTAGACCATGTGAGCTAAACATGGAATCCGGTGTCATGAAATCCCACACCGAAGGAAGGTTGTGTACCGGACAACGTAGAACCAAACATGACATAGCTTTCTAGGTGGATCCACTAGCTAGTAACGTATGGTGGAAACATAGTTCAATAACTAGGAGATGTATAAGAGACCTATAGTTCCACATTACATGGAATTCTCTATCTCATGAGATTCATTGTGATTCTACCTTAAATCTAGGGAAGGGACACCTCTCATATCTAGTCCATTGGTGCTAAGCTTAAGTCCTTTGTGAATAACCTTCAAGTTATCATTTATTCATAAATCTTATAATAAGTCATAGGAGATTAACCCCTTGTATAAACATGATCATAAGCTCTTTAGGATTAGATGAAAATTTCCTTTCATCGTAACCTTTTGTTTGTGAGATTAACATATTATAAATCAACTTGTGTAAAGCATACAACAGAATATCATTAACTTGCATTTTCGTATTCTTATCATGATATCACAATTAAACATATTAATAGCCCATCGTATATGCATAGCGTCATCATACATACTTCATTAGCATTGTAACATCATTTATAGGCTAACATAACATCATAGAGTAATCACGACTTTAAAAGACTTACCTCTTGCTTCCTAGATCCTTATTCAAGAACTTATATACAATATAAAACAACCATCCAAAAACATAGTGAAATACTCAATAGCACAACCAAACTAACTCTTCAACTCATAAACAAGACCAATTCGTAAAGTAGAATAAGCGAAAGGGTTATTTAGGAGTTTATTCAAGTGATAGTCCCAATCCCAACAATTACATGTTATCAAGTACTAGGTATACCCCATTCTAAACCATCAATTTTATAGGGGACATGCTTCACACGAAATTAAAGAATTACAAGTCAAATATTCGACAATATATACTAAATCAACCATAGAAAACAATTATTTTTCATCGATAGTCACAAATTTAGAGTTAGGAAGAAAACCCGTTTTGTAGAGTAAAAAACCTAGGATTTGAATTTCTTGAAAACTATCATTGAAAGGACCTCTTGGGGAAAGGAATCCAAAGAGTGAAAAACCCACACCTTATTGACGAATAATCCACAAATTTTGGAAGAAAATCTTGAATTCTTCGTCTTCTTCCTTAAGCTCTTCTTGTTCTTCAATGGATTTTGGAAACGGAAGCGTTACTGAGAGAGATGAGAGAAATTCGTTTTATTTGGTATAAGTGTGTAAAAGTGATCTAAAACTGACCTAAATTCAATATATAGTCATACCGCAAAATACCCAATAGACCCTTCACTAAAATGGGGCTTTTTGTGAAGTTAAATTACCAAAAATACGACGTTAACGAATCTGGGAAGTTACTGCTCGTCGCAGGGACAATTCCCATTCTTTTTCTGAAATTTTGGGTCTAGGCAAGGTTCCTCGTGACAGCCTCGCGTCGTGAGGCAGCCTCCCCAATCTTGGGGCATTAAACCACTTGTGGGCTGTGCGTTGCGTAGCAGCCCCTTGGTTCTTGCACGCGTAGGCTGCCAAAGCAGCCTGCTTTCCCATGTTTGGGTCCTCCTTAAGGATCCTTTGTGTGGTCCTTGGGGTGTTGTTACCGGACGTTTGGACTCTTTGTACTACATATAACCTATCTAAAGTATCTTTACAAGTTTTGTACTTCATTTTACACTCCCAAACCTTCACCAAACATAGGGACGTCAACTAGTTCAATTTATCTAGTTTTCGAACGCCAAGATCTTTCTTTATCATTTTGGCTCTAAGCTTCTCTTAATGATTTCATTACAATAATATAGGTCTAGAAACATCATTTTAACTATTATTCAATAGTCTAAGATCTAGTCGAAGTAATGGAACTTCCGGAGTGTTACATTATCCCCCTTAGGAACATTCATCCCCGAATGATAGTAAAATCTATTAGAGGGTAAGGGTAGACTCAATACTAGCATCCCAACCAACAACAGCGTAAAATCATAACGAGCACAGCTCATAGAAGTACTTCACAACTCTTTTAACATATATCACAACATTACACATAGTACTCAGTTCATCATGCACCAATATATAAGAGTTCAACTTTTCATAATACGTAATGAGGAACTATGTCACGACCAGAATCTAGACCCCAGACGAGACCGGCGTCGTTGGCCTCTTAGAGGTCGCAGACAAGCCTACATACGTCATCGTTACTTCATCTAGGTTAATTTTAGCGGAAAATTTGAAACTTTTTGTTCTTATCATGCATAAAGGTCATTCTACTTACATTCATAATGTTCACAATCAACCATCTAACATTAAGATTATCAACTGAAAGAAATAGTTCAATACTGCATTAAATGTATAATTGCCAAAATGGCACCAATACAATGTCTGAAATAAAAACAGAAAGAAACACTAGTGGAACATATTCCACTAGCTAAAGCCTACATCTAAGCTAGATAGTAACGGTAGACATCCTCGAAAGCATGAGGGCCTACCCAGTCCGGATGAAATCTCCACGTTCGGATAGCTGCAACGTCAACCTGTAAGCTCTAGCGTCAACCTGTGCCTGCACCTAAAAATATAGAGTTGTATGGGATTAGTACACACTTGTACTAAGTATGGTATATGCAAGCACACACTAAGTACATGCATGAGTAAGAATAGCTCTTTCCTAACAACATGATTATGGAAAGTCAAGTCAGTGGACTTGCCAAATTTGGATTAGGAAAGTTAGTGAGCTTTCCAAATTTGGATTTAGGAAAGTCAGTGAGCTTTCCAAATTTGGATTAGGAAAGTCAGTGAGCTTTCCAAATTTGGATTAGGAAAGTCACTGAGCTTTCCAAATTTGGATTAGGAAAGTCATGGAGAGTAACATGCATCATCATACTTATCATATTGCACACAGCACATAACATCTTACACATAGCACATATCATATTGCATATAACACATAACATCTTTCATATCATTCATTCATATGCCATGAGACCTTGGAATCATGGACTTGACATTAAGACTTCCCAAAAATAGGGCTCAACATATGGGACCTCAACTAGGGAGTCTTGTTTAGCAAACACACAGTCTGCTTCATTCATTCATACATACTTCATTTCATTCATTCATAAGCTAATGTAAGCACCAGCTATACCTAGGATTTAGTTTAAGACTCTCTCGGGTTTGCTGTACAATGATCAAGAATAACCTAGTGTCTTTTCTTGTGTCTAGCTCACCTCTTGATTATCCTATCCTAACACCTTTGGTATCATTCATTTCATTATGTGCATCATTTGAGGCTGGCCTCATTCATTCATTGGGAACTTTAACTTTAACCGACATAGATCATGTGAGCATCATGAAATCTAGTGTCATGAAACCCCACACCGAAAAGAGGTGGAATCACCGGCCAAAGTTACCCAAAACATGCTAGCGTACATGGGAATTGAACCCCGCAAGATCCCTATATTTGCAGTATAGGTTCGAAGACTAGGAGATATAAGGAGACCCATACCCGGCATGTCGGACAGTCTCATCTCATGAGATTTACGTGACCCTCTGCCCTTCCAGAAAGAAGGCAGCACCGCTCATAGCTAGTCTATCGGTGCTCAGTATAAAGTTCCATTACATTCAACTCATACGTCATGGAAGCTGGCTTCTAGTATGAGGAAATTATAGGTCAATAGATGATTTCTCATCTCATCATTAGTATTAAGTGTGTTAATCTCAATACTTTCATTAGAGTGTTCATAGAGACTGGTCTCTTCATTAACTTTACACTCTCATAGGTGAGTACGTTTTGGTAACATTTACTTAGGCTCATTTGAGATTGTTCTCATATTTTACATTAGCCTCATATCATGTTGTCACCACATTCATTAACATTAGCACATTTTCTCTTCATAATTACTCACCCCTTTTTATGTGAATGTTCATTTCATCATATGCCAATGCACTTGGCCATTTGTGTGTTTAACATTCTTACTTAACCCTTCTAGGGTTTCATCATTTCATTACATAATATTCATTTCATCGTATGCCAATGCACTTGGCCATTTAGTGTGTTTTACAATCGTATTTAACCCTTCTAGGATTACATCATTTCATTACATAATATTCATTTCATCGTATGCCAATACACTTGGCCATTTAGTGTGTTTTACACTCTTACCTAACCCTTCTAGGGTTATATCATTTCATTACATACATCTTAGGTTTACTTATTTTTAAACGTATGCTAGACTTATTGGTCTATACATACAAGCCATGAGGCTTCATTCATAGTTCGATTAAGTGATTCATATCTTCCTAAGATTATGTAGTACAAGACTTATGCATCTTGTATGCATGCCAAGATCTCAATTTAGATCTAAGTAGGCTGCATTATTCTTGAACATTTAATTCACGTATGACTTATGTATCAATACGGAATTTGGGCAAGGGTACCCGGTTTTGAATCCCTTGGACAACACTTTACATTTTTCTTTTTATTTAATTTCAGTCCACATGACATTGGGACCCTAGATCGAGCCCCAACATCAAAATTTCCTTTTTATTTCTTCCCTTTGAAAGTCTTTTCCTTGGCCGAGGGGTTGTGGGATCGAACCCCCACAACCCCTTTTTTTTTTATTTATTTCTGCTTGTCTACTTTGAGTTGACCATGAGGTTGTGGGATCAAACCCCCACAGCCTCTCTTTATTTTTCTTTTAATTCTCCTCTACTGTCTAGAGTTCGTGGGTTCATTTCCCATGCCTCACATTCTTTTATTTTCATTTTTAATTCTCCTTAAATCTGCCCAAGAGGTCGTGGATTCGATTCCCACAACTCACATTTATTTTCTTTTCATTTTTCCTTTCTCCTTTACTGCCTAGAGGTCGTGGGTTTAATTCCCACGCCTCACATTCTTTATTTTCATTTTTAATTCTCCTTAAATCTGCCCAAGAGGTCGTGGGTTCGATTCCCACACCTCACATTTATTTTCTTTTCATTTTTCCTTTCTCCTTTACTGCCTAGAGGTCGTGGGTTCAATTCCCATGCCTCACATTTCTTTTATTTTCATTTTTAATTCTCCTTAAATCTTCCCAAGAGGTCGTGGGTTCGATTCCCACATCTCACATTTATTTTCTTTTCATTTTTCCTTTCTCCTTTACTACCTAGAGGTCGTGGGTTCAATTCCCACGCCTCACATTTCTTTTATTTTCATTTTTCCTTAATCTTGGCCAAGAGGTTGTGGGTTCGAATCCCACTCCTCTCATTTTTTTTATATTCATACATTAATTTCCAGCCAAGACCATGGTTCAAATCCCCTTCACCACATTTCTTTTTGCTTATTTCTTTTCATGGTTTTTAACATGGTGAGGTCATAGGTTCAATCCTCCATGACCTCACTTGTTTTAATTCATTTTTCACAACATTTTGAAACCTCTTAACTTGACCGAAATTCCTCACTTAAATCTGGAATTTTTTTTTTTGAAATGTTTCAGCATACTTTCATCAACATTTACACGTAAATTCATAGGGTAATTCGTAGATCATTTAATACGTTCTTAGGTGCATTTTTCATGGATTCGTTTAGCCAAGAGATTATCACTCAAATCAGCCACATTTCAACTCATATCAACATCACGATTTACATCAACATATGTACATGAAATATAAAGAACTATCATGCCATTTCAAGTCCTAAACCATTACCAATAGCCACGACAACACACACAAACACACGTAGTTACATTTTCGGTTAAAACATCAACATAAGTCACATAATTCTGAACATACATATAAACATGTAATCATCACGAAAACACGTTTCATCCCTAGTTTTCTACCAGGAAACATAACCAACCTATGATTCAATGGGAGGTAGTGACAGGGACTGCAACGGGGAACAATCCTAGTTTTTGGATTAGAATCGACTGAATCCTAGGGGTCTCTTGGAAAAGGGACCAAGAGTAATAAAACCCAATCCTTTTTGACATTAAACCCTTGACTTGCTGCCCAAAAACTTCACCTAAGATCACGTACAATTCCCCTCAATGTCAACACCACTCGACGGACAACCTCCCTATGCCTAACGTGTGATTAACGTTTGTTTTCTTGTGATTTCGTGTGAGTTCTTCAAGTGTGAAGAACTTGGTTTATTTTTATGTTCTTGTATGTTATTTTGGCAGAGAGAACACGTGAGAAAGAAGATCGATTGAGCGTGAGAGTTGAGAGATAGACGTGAGAGAGTGGGAGTTTTATTTGGCTTAGGAGTCTAGTTTAGAACTAAGTCAATTAAGGATTTATTTAATTATTAAAAATCTGATTTCCTTTTATTCTAAATCAGCTAATAAATAATAAATATAAATTAATTACATTAATTTACCAACTTAAATTAAAAACAATTTTAATTCATTGCTTCCACCTAGGTTCGAACCTGGGTGGAGCAAGACTTCACTTCAAGAGCCCATTTTCGGCCCTCTCTTCCCAAAATGCCCCTCCACCTTATTAATTAAATAATTAATTATATATTTAGGATAATTATGATACTACCCTTAGCCTGGAAAAAGACCATTTTACCCCTAGACCCTCCAAACCTAAGATTTCCCCTTTTTAAGTCCTGTAAAGACTCCTTCGAGTAAATCTTCGTATTCGAGAGCCCTACATGGTTGGACCCAACCTTTCCAAGCTCAACTAACTTCCCAAGTTAGTTCGCTTGGTTGTAGCAAGGGTTCCGAGGTCTGGTTCTACGCGCATCAATCCGTGTGAACACTGGTCTAATCGTAGGCATTCTAGACACATTAAGCATTACTTATCTTATCCATTTTTAGGGTTGTTATATTATCCCCTCCTTAGGAACATTCGTCCCCGAATGACACTACACATCATTTTAAAATAAAGAGGGTGATTTTTGAAGATATCTTAACATACTTGAGACTTTACGCTTTGTGAATTTCTATTTCACACTTACTTAGCATAATGCATATTACTCAAGCTTATCTGAAGCCTCATATTTTAGATTGAGGGACTTCCTTCTCAATCGCACTTAACTTGATGCACCTCACAACTCATGCAACACAAAAATCATGTCCACGATATACAAAAACAGCAACATGACATGCAAACATGAATTCATTTTAACACTAACTTATTCGAAAACTTAACCTACTACCCTGTTTCGATAGTCTATGATAGTCTAGCATTTATGAAGTAATCCATACCTAAGCCATCTCCTTGAGCTAGTAAGCAGCCAACTAGCATTCTCCTCTTCATCAATACTCATAGCAGGCTTTAGAACCTACCATGCACTCACCTCCATGCGAACAACCACTCTTATCAAACGTCTTTCGTTCACGCTGGGCATTTCTATCACTGCCCCTTCTTGGGAAGGTCAGATCTTGAGTCTGGCGCCTTAGATCACTTGGCCATCCTAATTCTTGTGTGTATTCTTCTACGCGTGCACACAAGAAGGAAATTAGATACTTAGAATGACACAAAGTGTCAAATCTCTAGATAGTACGATAAAGAGTAGAAGAAGGGAAATTTTCCTACGCATTATGCAGTCTCTAACTCAGGATAGTGGTGCACTAAACTACCATGACTTAGAAACTACTCAATGTGGTTGATGTGAACTTATTATCCTCGGAATTTAACCTAATGCTCTAATACCAACTTTGTCACGATCGGAATCTACACCCCAGACGAGACCGGCGTCGTTGACCTCTCAGAGGTCGCAGACAAGCCTACATACATCATCGTTACTTCATCTAGGTTAATTTTAGCGGAAAATTTGAAACTTTTTGTTATTATCATGCATAAAGGTCATTCTACTTACATTTATAATGTTCACAATCAACCATCTAACATAAAGATTATCAACTGAAAGAAATAGTTCAATACAACATTAAATGTATAATTGCCAAAATGGCACCAATACAATGTCTGAAATAAAAACGGAAAGAAACACTAGTGGAACATATTCCACTAGCTAAAGCTTACATCTAAGCTAGATAGTAACGGTAGACATCCTCGAAAGCATGAGGGCCTACAAAGTCCGGATGAAAGCTCCACGTCCGGATAGCTGCAACGTCAACCTGTAAGCTCTAGCGTCCACCTGTGCCTACACCTAAAAATATAGAGTTATATGGGATTAGTACACACTTGTACTAAGTATGGGTATATGCAAGCACACACCAAGGACATGCATGAGTAAGAATAGCTCTTTCCTAACAACATGATTATGGAAAGTCAAGTCAGTGGACTTGCCAAATTTGGATTAGGAAAGTTAGTGAGCTTTCCAAATTGGGATTTAGGAAAGTCAGTGAGCTTTCCAAATTTGGATCAGAAAAGTCAGTGAGCTTTCCAAATTAGGATTAGGAAAGTCAGTGAGCTTTCCAAATTTGGATTAGGAAAGTCAGTGAGCTTTCCAAATTTGGATTAGGAAAGTCATGCCACGAGAGTAACATGCATCATCATACTTATCATATTGCACACAACACATAACATCTTACACATAGCACATATCATATTGCATATAGCACATAACATCTTTCATATCATTCATTCATATGCCATGAGACCTTAGAATCATGGACTTGACATTAACACTTCCCAAAATGAGGGCTCAACATATGGGACCTCAACTAGGGAGTCTTCTTTAGCAAACACAAAGTCTGCTTCATTCATTCATACATACTTCATTTCATTCATTCATAAGCTAATGTAAACACCAGCTATACGTAGGATGTAGTTTAAGACTCTCATCGGGTTTGCTGTGCAATGATCAAGAATAACCTAGTGTTTTTACTTGAGTCTAGCTTACCTCTTGATTATCCTATCCTAATACCTTTGGTATCGTTCATTTCATTATGTGCATCATTTGAGGCTGACCTCATTCATTCATTGTGAACTTTAACTTTAACCAACATAGATCATGTGAGCATAATGCAATCCAATGTCATGAAACCCCACGCCGAAAAGAGGTGGAATCACCGGCCAAAGTTATCCAAAACATGCTAGCGTACATGGGAATTGAACCCCGCCAAATCCCTATATTGGCAGTATAGGTTTGAAGACTAGGAGATATAAGGATACCCATACCCGGCATGTCGGACAGTCTCATCTTATGAGAGTTACGTGAATATCCGCCCTTCCCGAAAGAAGGCATCACCGCTCATAGCTAGTCTATCGGTGCTCAGTATAAATTTCCATTACATTCAACCATACGTCATGGAAGCTGGCTTCTAGTATGAGGACATCATAGCTCAATAGATGATTTCTCATCTCATCATTAGTATTAAGTGTGTTAATCTCAATACTTTCATTAGAGTGTTCATAGAGACTGGTCTCTTCATTAACTTTACACTCTCATAGGTGAGTACGTTTTGGTAACATTTACTTAGGCTCATTTGATATTGTTCTCATCTTTTATGTTATCCTCATATCATTTTGTCACCACATTCATTAACATTAGCACATTTGCTCTTCATAATTACTCACCCCTTTTTATGTGAATGTTCATTTCATCATATGCCAATGCACTTGGCCATTTGTGTGTTTAACATTCTTACTTAACCCTTCTAGGGTTTCATCATTTCATTACATAATATTCATTTCATCGTATGCCAATGCACTTGGCCATTTAGTGTGTTTTACACTCGTATTTAACCCTTCTAGGGTTACATCATTTCATTACATAATATTCATTTCATCGTATGCCAATACACTTGGCCGTTTAGTGTGTTTTACACTCTTACCTAACCCTTCTAGGGTTATATCATTTCATTACATACATCTTAGGTTTACTTATTTTAAAACGTATGCTAGACTTATGGGTCTATACATACAAGTCATGAGGCTTCATTCATAGTTCGATTAAGTGATTCATATCTTCCTAAGATTATGTAGTACAAGACTTATGCATCTTGTATGTATGCCAATATCTCGATTTCGATCTAAGTAGGCTGCATTATTCTTGAACATTTAATTCACGTATGACTTATTTATCAATACGGAATTTGGGCAAGGGTACCCGGTTTCGAATCCCTTGGACAACACTTTACATTTTTCTTTTTATTTAATTTTAGTCCACATGACATCGGGACTCTAGATTGAGCCCCAACATCAACATTTCCTTTTTATTTCTTCATTTTGAAAGTCTTTTCCTTCGCCGAGGGGTTGTGGGATCGAACCGCCACAACCCCTTTTATATTTTTTTATTATTTATTTCTCCTTGTCTATTTTGAGTTTACCATGAGGTTGTGGGATGAAACCCCCACAGCCTCTCTTTATTTTTCTTTTAATTCTCCTCTACTACCAAGAGTTCGTGGGTTCAATTCTCACGCCTCACATTCTTTTATTTTCATTTTTAATTCTCCTTAAATCTGCCCAAGAGGTCGTGGGTTCAATTCCCACACCACACATTTATTTTCTTTTCATTTTTCCTTTCTCCTTTACTTCCTAGAGGTCGTGGGTTCAATTCCCACGCCTCACATTCTTTTATTTTCATTTTAAATTCTCCTTAAATCTGCCCAAGAGGTCGTGGGTTCGATTCCCACACCTCACATTTATTTTCTTTTCATTTTTCCTTTCTCCTTTACTGCCTAGAGGCTAGAGGTCGTGGGTTCAATTCCCACGCCTCACATTTCTTTTATTTTCATTTTTAATTCTCCTTAAATCTGCCCAAGAGGTCGTGGGTTCAATTCCCAAACCTCACATTTATTTTCTTTTCATTTTTCCTTTCTCCTTTACTGCCTAGAGGTTGTGGGTTCAATTCCCACGCCTCACATTTCTTTTATTTTCATTTTTCCTTAATCTTGGCCAAGAGGTTGTGGGTTCGAATCCCACTCCTCTCATTTTTTTTTTACTTTCATACATTAATTTCCAGCCAAGACCATGGTTCAAATCCCCTTCACCACATTTCTTTTTACAAAATTTCTTTTCACGGTTTTTAACATGGTGAGGTCACAGTTTCAATCCTCCATGACCTCACTTGTTTTAATTCATTTTTCACAATATTTTGAAACCTCTTAACTTGACCGAAATTTCTCACTTAGATCTGGAAATGTTTTTGGAAATGTTTCAACATACTTTCATCAACATTTACACGTAAATTCATAGGGTAATTCGTAGATCATTTAATACGTTCTTAGGTGCATTTTTCATGGATTCGTTTAGCCAAGAGATTATCACTCAAATCAGCCACATTTCAACTAATATCAACATCACGATTTACAACAACATGTGTACATGAAATATAAAGAACTATCATGCCATTTCAATTCCTAAACCATTACCAATAGCCACGGCAACACACACAAACACACGTAGTTACATTTTCGGAAAAACATCAACATAAGTCACATAATTCCGAACATACATATAAACACGTAATTATCACGAAAACATGTTTCATCCCTAGTTTTCTACCAGCAAACATAACCAACCTATGATTCAATGGGAGCTAGTGACAGGAACATGCAACGGGGAACAATCCTAGTTTTCGGATTAGAATCGACTGAATCCTAGGGGTCTCTTGGGAAAGGGACCAAGAGTAAGAAAACACATACCTTTTTGACGTTAAACCATTGACTTTCTGCCCAAAAACTTCACCCAAGATCACGTCCAAGTCCCCTCAATGTCAACACCACTCGACGGACAACCTCTCTCTGCCTAACGTATGATTAACGTTTGTTTTCTTGTGATTTCGTGTGAGTTCTTCAAGTGTGAAGAACTTGGTTTATTTTTCTGTTCTTGTATGTTATTTTGGCAGAGAGAACACGTGAGAAAGAAGAGAGATTGAGTGTGAGAGTTGAGAGATAGACGTGAGAGAGTGGGAGTTTTATTTGGCTTAGGAGTCTAGTTTAGAACTAAGTCAATTAAGGATTTATTTAATTATTAAAAATCTGATTTCCTTTTATTCTATATCAGCTAATAAATAATAAATATAAATTAATTACATAAATTTACCAACTTAAATTAAAAACAACTTTAATTCATTGCTTCCACCTAGGTTCGAACCCGGGTGGAGCAAGACTTCACTTCAAGAGCCCATTTTCGGCCCTCTCTCCCCAAAATGCCCTTCCACATTATTAATTAAATAATTAATTATATATGTAGGATAATTACGATACTACCCTTAGCCTGGAAAAAGACCATTTTACCCCTAGACCCTCCAAACCTAAGATTTCCCCTTTTTAAGTCCGGTAAGGACTCCTTCAAGTAAATCTTCGTATTCGAGAGCCCTACATGGTTGGACCGAACCTTTCCAAGCTCAAATAACTTCCCAAGTTAGTTCGCTTGGCTGTAGCAAGGGTTTCGAGGTCTGGTTCTACGCGCATCAATCTGTGTGAACCCTGGTCTAATCGTAGGCATTCTAGACACATTAAGCATTACTTATCTTATCCATTTTAGGGTTGTTACAAACTACCTTCCCATCACTAACATCAACTCAAAATACACCAAAGAGTTACCATGCTATCATTCTTCTAAAGACAACAACAAAGCAGCAACATTTCAAGAAGACACATGCATACATATTTCATATAAGTGCAAGAATAGAGTATAAAGGCATTTTCTTAAAACTCTAGTTGGTATAACTTTTATTAAAACATGCACCTATTTATAAAGCAAGTCGCTTTCATGATTATTAATTAATTTCATGATTAAGAGGAATATCTAACCTCAAAGAGTAAAACAATTAGGGTGGCGGGACTTCATCTCGGCTTCAGCCTCCTATATTGCACCTTTAACAAGATAGTTCCTCCATACAAATTTTGCGGAGGCAACCTCCTTGTTTCTTAAATTCTTGAATTGGCGATCTAGGATGTCAATCGGAACCTCTTCATAAGAGAGATTCTCATCCACTCCTAAACCTTCCATAGGCAGAATGGACACCGGGTCGTCTATACATTTCTTGAGCATGGAAACATGAAACACTTGATGAACTGAAGCTAGTTCACTAGGTAGTTAAAATCATAGGCAACCTTCGTAATTCGTTGTAAGACCTCATAAGGACCAACATACCGGGGACTTAGCTTCCCCTTTCTACCGAATCTCATAAACCATTTCATAGGTGAAATCTTCATATAGACATGATCACCTATTTCAAACTCAAGTTCTCTTCTCTTATTGTTGGCATAAGACTTTTCCGAATATAGGCTCCCTTCAATCTATCTCTTATGATTCAAAATTTCTCTATATCCTCATACATAATATCAGGACCAAGGAGTGAGGACTTACCAACCTCAAAACATCCAACTGGAGACCTACATCTTCTACCATAAAGAGCTTCAAAAGGTCCCATGGATATGCTCGAATGGTAACTATTGCTGTAGGAGAACTCAATCAAAGGTAGATGATCATCCCAACTTCCTTTGAAATCAATAACACGAGTTCTTAACATATCTCCAAGGGTCTGAATGGTATGTTGCGCTTGACCATCTGTCTGAGGATGAAAAGCGGTGATAAGTTCAACTTGAGTACCTAAACCCTTTTTGGAAAGATTTCCAAAAACGAGAAGTGAAGTGAGCACCTTTATCCGAAATGATAGACAAAGGAATCCCATGAATATTCACAATCTCATTAATGTATGTTCTTGCATAATCTTCGGCAGTATAAGTAGACTTTACAGGAATAAAGTGGGAATAATTGGTCAACCTATCCACAACAACTCATATGGAATTATTTTGCCTCCTGGTTCGAGGAAACCCAACAACAAAGTCCATATTGATGGCCTCCCACTTCCAAGTAAGAACATCTATGATTTGGGTTAAACCACCCGGTTTAAAATGCTCGGATATAACTTGTTAGCAGATTGTACACTTAGCAACAAACTCTTCTATGTCCCTTTTTAAACCATCCCACCAATAGACCTCTCTAAGGTAATAATATATTTTGGTGGCGCATGGATGTATAGAATAACGAGAACAATGGGCTTCTTCTAGAATTCAATTTCTCAAATCCTCAACATCCGGTACACATAATTTCCCTTGGTACCTAATAACACCATCCCCTCCTGGGATAATGACTCATGAGCTTACTAAGTACCGATTCCTTCAACTCCATCAATAGAGGATCAAGGTGTTGCTTAGACTTCACCTCAACCACTAATGATGAGTTAGAGTTATGATGGACCATACATCCACTATTTGGAGAATCCTTTAACCGCACACCTAAATGATCCAACCTATGAAAATCTTTCAAAAGTTCTCTCTCATCTTCTTCCACATGAGACACACTACCCATAGTCATACGACTCAAAGCATCTGCAACCACATTGGCATTGCAAGGGTGGTCAAGGACACTCATGTCGTAATCCTTCAACAATTCTAACCATTTTCTCTGTCAAAGATTTAACTCGTTTTGTGTAAACTTATATAGGAAACTTTTATGGTCAGTTAAAACATCAACATGCACACTATACAAGTAATGTCTCCATATTTTCAAGGCAAAAACTACAGCATCTAACTCAAGATCATTAGTTGGATAATTCTTCTCATGAATATTGAGTTTCCTAGAATCATAAGCAATCATCTTGTCATGTTGCATGAGAACACATCCCAAGCCCACTCGAGAAGAATCACAATACAATACAAAGCCTTCATTACCCTCCGGTAAGGTCAACACCGTAGCAGAGGTAATCTTATCTTTCAACTCTTGAAAACCTTTCTCATAAGCTTCCGACCACTCAAACATTACCATCTTTTTGGTCAAAGCTGTCAAAGGAGAAGAAATTGAAAAAAATCCATCAAAAACCCTTCTATAATACCCGGCTCGACCCAAGAAACATCTTATTTTTGTGGGAGTCAAAGGTCTAGGCCAATTTCACACCGCATCTGTCTTCTTCTGATCGACCTCTACACCCTCACCGGAGATAACATGGCCAAGAAAAGCAACTGACCTCAACAAAAATTCACACTTACTAAATTTGGCATAAAGTTTGTGTTCTTTGAGGACATGCAAGGTAAACCTCAAATGACTCTCATGCTCATTTTCATTCTTGAAGTATATCAAAATATCGTCAATGAAAACAATCACAAAAGACTTGAGGTAATCTAGGAAAACTCTATTACTTAGGTCCATAAACATTGTCGGGGCATTTGTTAACCCAAAATACATAACTAGAAATTCATAGTGACCATATTTATTTCGGAAAGCTGTTTTTGGAACCTCTTCACCTCTCACCCTAAGTTGATGATACCCAGAACTTAAGTCAATCTTCGAAAAGTAGCTATTACCCTAGAGTTGATAAAATAGATCATCAATGCAAGGGAGAGGAATACTTGTTCTTTTGGTGACCTTATTGAGTTTTCGATAATCAATGCACATTCTAAGGATCCATCCTTCTTCTTAAAAAACAAGACCGGAGCTCCCCATGGAGAAATACTACGCTGAATAAAACCCTTGTCTAGTAAATCTTTGAGTTGGAGCTTTAACTCTTTCAATACAGCTGGAGCCATCCTATATGGAGGAATAGAAATGCGGTTCGTATCATGTAACAAATCAATGTCAAAGTCAATTTTCCGTTCGGGAGGAATTCGTTGAAGGTCATTAGGAAACACCTCTGGATGTTCCCTTACTACGGGGACTGACTAATTAGAAGGAGTTTCACATCTGGGTCTTTAACCCTCAGCACATGGTATAAAAAACCCTTGGCTATCATCTTACAAGCCTTCAGGCAATAAATGATTTGACTCTTTGACATAGAATTTCCCCCTTTCTGCTCTAGAATGGGTTCATTTGGAAATTGAAACTTCACTACCCTTGTTCTACAATCTATGGAAGCACAACATGCATGAAGCCAATATATACCCAAGATGATATCACAGTCAAACATGTCAAGTTCTACCAAATCAACAAGATTGTCTTTATTGGGCAGCATTACAGGACATTTCCTATAGACTCTTTTTGCAACCACAGTTTCACCCATTGGGGTAAAAATCTAAAAGGTTTCAATAAAAATATTGGGGAGTTCATCAAGATTCCTAGCTACCAAAAGTGTAACAAAAGAAAGGGTAGCACCAGGATCAAGTAAAGCATAAACATTAACAGAAAAGACTTGTAACAAACCCGTCACAACATTGGGAGATTTCTCTTGTTAACCCCTAGCCTTTAGTGCATAGAAACAGTTCCTTTTTGGAGCTTCAGAGCTAGGATCGCTTGGTTGAGTTTCGCCATTCCACTTACCTTGGCTTGTCACAATAGGACAGTCTTTCACCATATGGCCACCTTTGCTACAACCATAGCAACTATTAGTTCCAACAAGGCATTCGCCCATATGTTTCTTACCACACTTACCACAAGTTAGTCTTTCTCTTGGTGGATCAACATTTCTCCCCTTTTGAGGTTTAGGATTAGAACCTCTATCATTGTGATTCTTGGAGAAATTTGAATCGACTTGGTTTGAAAACCTCTTCTTGAACTTAGGCTTGTCTTGAACATCAAGCCTACTCTTAGAAGAACTACTTTCAAAATACCTTGCCTTCTTATCTTCTCTGTTCCTCTTCTGTAGACGACTCTCCTCTACTTGTTGTGCATGAACCATCAATCTAGAAAGATTCATGTTGTCATGAAGCGTGTCTTCACGACATTCTTCTTCAAGCTCTTTGGACACGCCCGTTACATAGCGGCTTATTTCATCCATATCATTAGAAATTAAAAAAGAAGCATATTCGGACAGCTTAATGAACTTTAAGGAGTATTTCTAAACACTCATACCTCTTCGACGAAGGTTATTGAATTCCTCTACGTTAGCTTCTCTTTGCTCACTTGGGAAGAATTTGTCAGGAAAGTCCTTTTAGAAAATCTCCCAAGTCACGGGATCACCTCCTACAACTCTATTATCCTTCCACTGATTGTACTATGTATAAGCCACGTCCTTGAGTTGATAGGAAGCAAGCTCATCCTTTTCAGTTGTACTCACCCCCATAGAAAATAAGATACTATAGACCTTATAAAGGAAATCTTGGGGTTCTTCATCATTTTTTGATACAAAGAAGATTGGACGATTCATTCTCGTAAAATCTCTTAAACGGCTAGTCATAGTGCTAGCGTGTTTGTTCTCTCGAGGTACAACTTCTCTGCTAGCTTGTGCAGTAATAGCTTGAGCTTGAGTGGTGATGGCTTGGTCCATTTGGAAAAGGGCTGCCCTCACCTCACCAATCATCATGGTCGGAGGATCGACCGAAACTTGATCATTCACAGCAGTTTTCACTTGTGAAGGAATTTGATTGACTTGGGGAGTTGTACCCGCATTCGCAATCTCTTCTCCTACTCTTCTCGCGGCTGTCCTTCTTGTGTTCATCGTCTATAGACAAAAGAAAAGAATTAGATGCTAAAATACACATAATGTCAAAATTCTACAGGCACGACATAGGATTACCATGAAAAGATAATTTTTTTAATCATCACATAGTCTTTCATCCACAATTGTGGCGCGCTTCACAATCATGAACAAGACGCTAGGTAATGTGGTTTAGTAAGACATTGATCCTAAAGATATTCAACACCATGCTCATACAAGGTTTGTCATATCCGGGTAGCACCCCCATATGTGACCGGTGTCATTGTCATCTCAGAGAACTTAGACAAACCCTTAGCATTCGTCATAACATGTCATCAAATAAAATTGCGGAAAAATTTATAACTTTTGCATACTATGTGAAGTTTATTTAGACATCATACTTAAAAATAATGAAAACATACGTAGAAATAGTCTAAAAGTTATCTCATATAAAAACCATCTAATGGGTACGAATCTACACATAGCCAATAAAAGTCAATATGCCATATAGGCCTTAGTACAAAAGAAGAACGTAAATGGAATCAAAATTATTCTTAATAACTACTAAAGTCTTCATAATCTAGAGTACGAAATGATAGCAACCCCGAAATGCGGACCTACCAACACTTGGAGAAAGAGTTCCAAGCTTCTTCAATCGACCTTCTTAATCTTCAATGATCGGACCCTAGATTTGTAGTAATATAAAGTAATGGGGTTAGTACGCCACATGTACTAAGTATAGGTATATGCACATAACATTCAAGGACATGCATGAAAATGATCATTTCTTAGAAAGCATGCTAAGTCATTTGAAAATCTTCAATGCACATACCATAGAACATATACAAGTTAAGGATTCCACCAACATAAATCAATATCATAATCAAAGACATATTTTCATAGAGTCATGTAAACATTTCATATTCAATAGATCATATAAACATAATATACAAAAAATTTACCAATGATCCCATCCCCAACCTACAAGTGCAATGGTCATGTGTAGCCTCATAACCCCACACAACCAAGTATATAAGATAGGAGACCATGAGTAAAGCTTTGCTTCATATAAATTGTAACATAAGTAGTCATCACCTCATAAAGAAATATAGACCAACAACATATTCATTACCATAACCAACTTCATATAAGAGTAACAACATGTATCATAAGCATCACATCATTCATGTTATCATATTACAAAAGAACAATCTCCTAGGACGTCCCTTAGAGTAACCTTGTGCAATGTCTAGGTAGAGTCCCATACTCGTACCTATTCTAAGTAGACTCTTCAAGTCAACCTAGTCAACGTCTATTTACTTGTATTTCAATTTACTTGAGGGAACATTCACCTTCACCGAAATTAGACCATGTGAGCTAAACATGGAATCCGGTGTCATGAAACCCCACACCAAAAAAAGGTGGTCTACCGGCCAAAGTAGAACCAAACATGACATATCTTTCTAGGTGGATCCAGTAGCTAGTATCCTATGATTGAAACATAGTTCAAGAACTAGAAGATGTATTAGAGACCCATAGTTCCACATTAGATGGCATCCTCTATATCATTAGAGTCATTGTGATGCTACCTTCCAACTAGGGAAGGGACACCTCTCATATCTAGTCCATCGGTGCTAAGCTTAAGTCCCTTTGTGAATAACCTTTAATCATCATTTATTTATAAATCTTATCATAAGTCATAGGAGATTAACCCCTTGTATAAACATGATCATAGGCTCTTTAGGATTATATGAGAATTTTCTTTCATCGTAACCCTTCGTTTGTGAGATTAACATATTATAAATCATCTTGTGTAAAGCATACAAGAGAATATCATATACTTGCATTTTTGTATTCTTATCATGATCTCACAATATAACATATTCATAGCCCAACATATATGCATAGCATCATCATACATACTTCATTAGCATTGTAACATCATTTATAGGCTAACATAACATCATAGAGTAATCACGACTTTAGAAGACTTACGTCTTGCTTCTAAGATCCTTATCCAAGAACTTATATTCAATATACAACAACCATACAACAACATAGTGAAATACTTAATAGCATAATCAATACTAACTCTTCAACTCATAAGCAAGACCAATTCGTAAAGTTGAATAAGGGAAAGGATCATTTAGGAGTTCTTCAAGTCATAGTTCCAATCCCAAACATTAAATGTTATCAAGTAGTAGGTATACCCCATTCAAAACAATAAACTTGATAGGGGACATGATTCATACGAAATTCAAGCATTACAAGTCAAACATTCGACAATATATACTAAATCTAGCATAGTAAACCATTATTTTTCATCGATTTAGAGTTGGGAAGAAAACTCGTTTTGTTGAGTAAAAACCCTAGGATTTGAATTTCTTAAAAACTATAATATAAAGGACCTCTTGGGGAAAGGAATCCCAAGAGTGAAAAACCCACACTGTCATGACTGGGGTCTAGACCCTAGCCGAAACCGGCGTCGTTGACCTCTCGGAGGTCGCAGACAAGCCTACATACGTCCTCATTACATCGTATAGGTTAATTTTACCAAAAAATTTAAGACTTTTGTTTGCTTTGAAGTATACATAGACTTCATAGTGAGAATTGCATTATATCACATCAGTTCACAACAACCACCTAATAATAAGATATTCAAATGAATGAAATAGTTCATAACAACATTAATATAAAGTTGCCAAAATGGCACCAATACGACGTCTGAAAATAAGTAAGAAAGAAACGCTAGTGGAACACCCTCCACTAGCTCATGTCTACTTCTAGGCTAGAATATAAAAGATAAGCATCCTCGAAAGCATGAGGGCCTACCAAGTCCGGATGAATGCTCCACGTCCGGATAGCTTCAACGTAGTCTCGTAAGCTCTAGCGTCCACCTGCACCTGCACCTAAAAGTAGAGGGTTGTATGGAACTAGTACACACTTGTACTAAGTATGGGTGTATGCAAGTACACACCAAGGACATGCATGATTAAGAAGAGCTCTCTCCTAACGATATGAATTATGGAAGCCAAGTCAGTTGGACTTGCCAAATCAGATTAGGAAAGTCATGCTATGAGAGTAACATGTATCATCATTCTTTTCATATTGCACACAACACATAACATATTTCATTTAGTATATACATATATCACATATCATTCATACATATGCCGTGATACCTTGGAATCACAGACTTAACATTAGGACTTCCCAAATGAGGGCTCAACATATGGGACCTCAACTAGGGAACCTTCTTTAGTAAACACAGAGTCTGCTTCATTCATTCATACGTACTTCATTTTTAATTCATTTATATACCTAGGAAGTTGTTTAGGACTCTCTTCGAGTTCACTGTGCAATGACCAAGAATGACCTAGTGTCATTACTTGAGTATAGTTCACCTCTTGATTATCCCATCCAAACACCTTCGGTATCATTCGTTTCATTGTGTGCATTACATGAGGCAGGCCTCATTCTTTCTTTGGAAACTTTAACTTTAATCGGCATAGATCATGCGAGCTCATGAAATCCAGTGTCTACCCCACACCGAAAAGAGGTGGAATCACCGACCAAAGTGAAACCAAAACATGCTAGCGTGTATAGGGAAATGAACCCTACTAGAACCCTATGTTGGCAGCATAGGTTCAAAGACTAGGAGATATAAGGAGACCCATACCTGCCTAAACGGATAGTCTCATCTCATGAGATTTACACGAACCTCTGCCTTCCCGAAAGAAGGAATCACGACTCATAGCTAGCCTATCGGTGCTCCGTATAAAGTTCCATTACATTCATCTCACACATCATAGAAGCTGACTTCTAGCATAAGGGCATCATTGCTCATTAGATGATTTCTCATCTCATCATTAGTATTAAGTGTGTATTAATCTCAATACTTTCATTAGAGTGTTTCTTAGAGACTGGTCTCTTTATTAGTTTTACAGTCTCATAGGTGAGTACTGTTTTTGGTAACACTTATTAGGCTCAATTGAGATTTGATCTTGTCTGTCATATTAGCCTCTTATCATGTTGTCACCACATTCATTAACTTTAGCAGTTTAGCTCTTAATAATTACTCATCCCATTACGTGAATGTTCATTTCATCATATGCCAATGCACTTTCATAATTCGTTCTAAGAGACTTATACTTACCAAGATTATATGGTACAAGACTTATGCATCTTGTAAGTTTGCCAATGTCTAGAGTTCGATTCCTATAGGCAACTTTCATTAAATATTTATTCACGTAAGACTTATGAATCAATACGGAATTGGGCAAGTGAACCTGATTTCGAATCCCTTGAGAAACACTTAGTCTTATATTAAATTTTAATTTAAAATTTTAGCTTGGGGACCCGAGATCAAATCCTAACGCCTACATTTCTTTTCTTTCTTTTCTCTCCTTGACTTTTCTGTTTTTGACCGAGAGGATGTGGGATCGTTCCCCCACAAGCTCATTTTACTTTTCTTTAATTAATCTCCTAATTTCCTCACCTATCCGAGAGGTTGTGGGTTCGATCCCCCAACACCTCATTTTATTTATTTTTTCCTCTTTCATTTCTTCACTTGAGCATTACCCCATTTCGAATCCCCCTTACCTAATTTTTATTATTGAATTTTCAGCAGCTTACATATGGTGAGGTCTCGAGTTCAATCCCTGATGACCTCACACATTTTAATTATTTTTTTTATAGCCCAAATCCTCAATGCTGCCTATGCCGAGACCAAATTTCTAGATTTCTGGAAATTTGGTCATGTTTTCAGTCCATTTTTCTCAACCTTTGTACGTTAGATTTTTATGGCAATTCGTTGGACATTTTGTAAATTATTATATGCATTTTTCCAAGTAATTTTATAGAAAAACACAGGGATTTAACATGCCATTTTCATGCTCCAACCCGTGACCAAGAACCACAGCAACACCTCTTTGTACACTCACTTATCACATAGTTTCAGAAAAGCATACTTAATAATCACATAAATCCGAACATACATACATGAACATAATAATCACGAAAACACATTACATACCTAAATTCTACCAGCAAACATACCCAAACTACAACAATCGATGGGAGCTAGTGACAGGGACATGCAACGGGGAAACATTCCTAGTTTTCGGAATAGATTTCGACTGAATTCTAGGGGTCTCTTGGGAAAGGGACCATGAGGAAAAAACCATACCTTTTCGTCTTTCAACACTTGTTTCAAACATTTACAACGCACTGCCAACTCTCACGAACCAAAGCTTCACCACCAAAACCTCAAACACAATCCCGTCGAGAACTTTGCTTTTTCTTTTCGATTTTAGACTAATTTTTGTTTTGAACTTTAGCGTTCCAGTTATTCAAGTGTGATGAACTTTTGAATTTTCTGTTTGCGTTTACTGATAATGGAACGTGAAAGTGATAGTGGGGGTTTAGACGTGAGAGTAGCTTAGGAGTAGGAGTTTTAGGTGAAGACTTAGTTAAACTAGGACTCCTTGTTATTTAAATTAAAAATCTGATTTTCTAAGGCTTAAGTGAGATGACCAACCTTCTCTTACTTAAATCAGATAATGAAATATTAATTAATTCAATTTAATATTGCTTCCACCAAGGATCGAACCTGGGTGAAGACTAAATCGCGAATCGGGTCGACCCGACCCAAACCGTCCACTAATTACATTAATTAATTATTTAATTAAATACTTAGGGTAATTACGATACTACCCTTATCCTGGAAAAGACCATTTCAGCCCTAGACCTTCCAAACCTAAGATTACCCCTTTTAAGTTCGGTTAAGACTCATCCGGGTAAATCTTAATATTCGGGTGCCCTACATGGCTGGACCCAACCATGCCTAGCTCAACTAAATCACCAAGTTGGTTGGCTTGTCTGGTGCATAGGTTCTGAGGTCTGGTTCCACGCGCATCAAGCCGTGTGAACCCGGTCTAATCTTGGCATTCTAGGTACGTTTAGGCATTACTTCTCATAGTCATTTTCTGGTTGTTACATTATCCCCCCCCTTAAGAACATTCATCCCCGAATGACATTTCTAATTATCTAGCACAATACCAGTCATATCATAACATAAGTACTATACACCGTCAAGCAATAGCAACAAAGAATAGAGGAGATAAGAAAACTGACTTAAGAGTAGGAAGTCCAACCTCAAAAGCTGAAAAGATGAGGATAGAAGGATCTCATATCGGCCTCGTCCTCCCACGTAGCACCCTCAACAAGATGGTTCCTCCACAATATTTTCACTGTGGAAACCTCCTTGTTTCTCAGCCGCTTCACCTGACGGTCTAAAATCTCAACAGGAACCTCCTCATAGGACAAGTCTTCATCAACCCCCAAACCTTCAACAGGTAGAACCGACGCTGGATCACCATGACACTTCTTTAACATAGAGACATGAAAGACTGGATGAATAGAATCTTGCTCCGCAAGCAACGCCAACTCATAGGCCACCTCACCAACACGCTGTAGAATCTCGTATGGCCCAACGTACCTCGGACTCAACTTCCCCTTCCTGCCAAACCACATCACCCCCTTCATGGGTGATATCTTCAAGTAGACCTGGTCACCAATATCAAACTCTAAGGGCCGCTTCCTGTTATCTGCATAAGACTTCTTCCAACTGTAAGCAGTAGCCAACCTGTCCCTAATTACCCTGACCTTTTCTAAGGCCTCATGAATGATCTCTGGACCCAAAATGGATGACTCTCCAACCTCGAACCACCCAATTGGAGACCTACATCTCCTACCATACAGTGCCTCAAATGGTGCCATCCCAATGCTGGAGTGATAGATATTATTATACGACAACTCTATCAATGGCAGATGGTCATCCCAACTACCCCTGAAGTCAATCACACATGCTCTGAACATGTCCTCCAATGTCTGAATGGTGCGCTCTACCTGCCCATCTGTCTGAGGATGGAAGGAAGTACTGAGCTTTACCTGCGTGCCTAAGCTCTTCTGGAAGGTTCTCCAGAAATGTGAAGTGAACTGAGCTCCTCTATCCGAAATGATAGACAAAGGAATCCCATGCCACCTCACAATCTCATCAATGTAGAGTCTCACATAATCCTCGGTCCTGTAAGTAGGCTTCACAGGGATAAAGTGGGTAGACTTAGTTATCATGTCCACAATATCCCATATGGAGTCATGTTGTCTCCTAGTCCTCGGAAGACCAACCATGAAGTCCATGTTAATGGTCTCCCACTTCAAAGTCGGAACCTCAATCATATGAGTGAGACCACTAGGCTTAAGGTGCTCCGCCTTAATCTGCTGACAATTAGGACACCTGGCCACATACTCATCAATGTCCTTCTTCATGCCATCCCACCAATAGATCTGCTTGAGGTCATGATACATCTTGGTAGAACCTGGATGTATCGAATACCTGGAACCATGGGCCTCTGCAACAATCTTGGTCCGCAAATCATCCACGTCTGGTACACACAGCCTGTCCTGGTACCTAAGTATGCCGTCACCTCCCAAAGCAAAGGACTCATTCATATTTATCAGCACTGAGTCCTTCAACTCCATCAACACAGGATCAAGATGCTGACCCTTCTTGACTTAAACTACCAAGGACGATTCAGAACTAGGATGAACTTGAACAACCCCACTATTAGAGCCCATCAACCGCACACCCAGTCTGGCTAGTCTGTGTACATCCTTCACCAACTCCTTCTTCCCATCATCAATGTGGGGTGTACTCCCCATGCTCAACCTGCTCAAAGCATCAGCTACAACATTTGCCTTCCCTGGATGGTAGTGGACACTCATGTCATAGTCCTTCAACAGCTCCAACTATCTCCGCTGACGTAGATTCAACTCCCTCTGTGTGAACAAGTACTAAAGACTCTTGTGGTCTGTGAACACATCCACATGCACCCCGTACAAGTAATGCCTCCACAGCTTCAATGCAAATACCACAGCTTCTAAATCCAGGTCATGAGTGGGATAATTCTTCTCATGAACCTTGAGATGTCTGGATGCATAGGCTATCACCTTACCACCCTGCATAAGAACACAACCCAAACCAACCCTAGATGTGTCACAATAAATAGTGTAACTTTCACCACATTTAGGCAAAGTAAGCACTGGGGCTAAAGTGAGTCTGTCCTTGAGCTCGTGGAAACTCTTCTCACAAGTCTCCGCCCATTCGAACTTGGCTTTCTTCTTTGTCAAAGTTGTCAGTGGGGCATCAATGGAAGAAAAACCCTCCACGAACCTGCGGTAGTAACCATCCAATCCCAAAAAGCTACGGATATCGGTGGGATTAAGAGGTCGTGGCCAGTTCTTAACAGCCTCAGTCTTCCTGGGGTCCACCTCCACACCCTGATCAGACACAACATGACCCAGGCAGGTCACTGATCTAAGCCAGAATTCACACTTGCTGAATTTGGCATACAGCTGATGTTGTCTAAGTACCTGCAAGGTTAGTCTCAAATGTTGTTCATGCTCTTCCTTGGTCTTAGAGTAGATGAGGATGTCATCAATGAATACTATAACAAAAGAATCAAGTTATTCACGGAAGACTCGGTTCATGAGGTCCATGAATGCAGCTGGTGTGCATTAGTGAGACCAAATGACATGACTAGGAACTCATAATGACCATAACGGGTACGAAAGGCTGTCTTTGGGATATCTTCATCCCTAACCCTAAGCTGATGATACCCAGAACGAAGATCAATCTTCGAGAAGAAACTAGACCCTTGGAGCTGATCGAATAAGTCATCTATTCTGGGAAGTGGATACTTGTTCTTTATTGTGACTTTATTGAGCTGCCGATAATTGATACACATCCTAAGGGTTCCATCTTTCTTTTTCACAAACAACACTGGAGCGCCCCAAGGGGATATGCTCGGCTGGATGAAACCCTTATCAGTGATCTTTTAACTGCTGCTTCAACTCTTTGAGTTCAACTGGGGCCATTCTGTAGGGAGGAATTGAAATTGGTTTGGTATCAGGATCTAGTTAGATACCAAAATCAATCTCTCGAGGGGGAGGGACTCCACGCAAATCATCGGGGAAAACATCTTGGAACTCACTCACTACAGGCACAGAGTCTATGGAAGGAATGTCATGATCTAGATCACTGACACTCATAAGATGGCATAACAATCCCTTGGACATCATTTTATTAGATTTTAGGTTCGAAATCAAGGGACTTGAAAGACTCGAATTGTACCCCTTCCAGACCAGCTCTACTTCATTAGGGAAGCGAAATCTCACAACCCTACTATGGCAATCCATGAAGGCATAACATTTATGGAGCCATTCCATACCAAGTGTAATATCGAAGTCATTCATGGGTAACTCAACAAGGTCTGCACACATAGTCTTACCACATACTACTATTGGGCAATCTTTATGAACCCTATCAGCTCTCACATTTTCTCCTAAGGGAGTACTAACTACGATAGGATTATGCAAAACCTCAGGTAGTGTTTCAAAAGTAAGAGCAAGCAAGGGAGTCACAAAAGAAAGCGTAGACCCTGGATCAAGTAAAGCATAAATAGAAGTTGAGAAAACTTGCAGCATACCTGTGACTACATCATCAGACTTCTCCTGCTCCTCCATGCCCTTCAAGGCATAGAATTTGTTCCTCTTAGGAGGCTCGGCTTCTGTAATATTCCAGAAAATTACATGTCTAGTGAAGAGCCAAATAGGTCCTTAAGAATGCGTATTGGGAATACGTAGGCATCCTAATGCCCAATATTGATAAATATTGGGCATAGTATATAAAATTGGCTAAGGGGTATTAGTCAATTTCTATATAATACCCAAATAAGCAAAATATTGGGCATATTAGAAATATTGGCTTAAAGTGGTGTTAGACAATTTTCTAACATTAATGAGCTTGTTTAAGAATTGTACCTACAATGAAGACCCTAAGCTAAAAGAAAATCAGTTCAGAATAGTTTCTTACAAAGTACTAGGCATCCAAGTGTCAAGACTAGTACCATCCCACATGACCATTTAAAATGATCATGTAAATTAAGCAGTGCCCAAGGACATAGTGAGGGTCCTTGGGAAAATAAGTAAACATTACCAAATGAATCATAAATAATAGTTAGTTAGGAAAGTACAACCAACCCATGTGCAAGCACATGTGCAAGACATGTGAAGAAGCTGCCAAAGGAGGGGACCACCCTAACCGAATTCGGTTAGGGTAGTTAGAGGGAAAAACGTGAACAAGGGACAACTTCATGTGGGGCCTAACTTCCTAACCAACTCTAGGTCCTAAATAACTATCCTAACTAGCTAAATAACCTAGGACTAACCGAAATGGACCCATTAGTGCACCCGACAACCTAGGACCAAAACCGGGTTGACACTAACCTAGTACTAGTTAAACAGACAACCTAGTACCTAACCTAGGATGGTCCAAAAGGTTAGTTATGGTCCTAAAAACTTAGGGGTACTTTAGTAATTCCCCTAGGTTACCTAATTAATTAATTTAGCAAATTAATTAATTAATTTAAAAGGGCTAAAACTGAAACTAAAAAGGAAATTTTCAGATTTCGGTTAAGAAAGAAAGGGACAACCTAGTACCTAACCTAGGATGGTCCAAAGAGTTAGTTAAGATCCTAACGACTTAAGGGAACTTTAGTAATTACCCTAGGCTACTTAATTAATTAATTTAGCAACTTAATTAATTAATTTAAAGGGGCAAAACCGAAATCACAAAACAATTTCCAGACTTTGGTTAAGACAAGAAAAAAGACAACCTAGTACCTAACCTAGGATGGTCCAAAGGATTAGTTATGGTTATAACGACTTGAGGGTACCTTTGTAATTAACCTAGGTCACTTAAAATTAAATGAAAGGGGTCAAACTGAAGTTCTTATGCTAACCTAGTACAATTCAAGAAACATCCTAGTACTTAACCTAGGATGGTCCTAGAGGGTTGATTATGGTTCCAATGACTTAGGGGTACTTTCGTACGTACCGTAGGTACCTAAATTAATTAAATTAAGGATTTAATTAATTAATATAAAGTCAAAATGTTGACCGAAACCATTGTTAACACCAAAATTCTAGATTTTGTGTCAAGTCAACATTCTCCTTTGTTTAGTAAACTTAGGAGGGGCTTTTTAGTAATTAGTTAATTAATTCATTTAATTAACTTATTAAAACCCAAGTTGAATGATTCAAGATCAGTTCTTAAACCTAAAAATCACGTTCAAACTCATAGAAAAAAGGACGTAAAAATAGTAAGCAACGAACGCAAGAAAAAGGCAGAAAATTTATCGATTTCTCTAGGGCGATTTGAAGGTTTCTTCAAGGTTTCTTCAAGGTTTCGTTCAAGGTAGTCTTCGTAGATTAAGTTCTACATAAGGTATGGGTTTATCTCCTGGAATTATTTCTCCAAGAGAACTTTCTTTCAAATGATTCAAAGATCTTGAAAACTAGGGTTGTTTCCCATCGTTCTTGTCGAACTCATTTCCCTAATATCCTGGTTACGATTTCAATGTTGAATAGGTAAGAAATCATGTTGTTGGTATGTGGTGCTGGATGATACTAATGAGTACGGTTTTTGATTAAATAATGATTGAATGAACCTATTAATTGGACTCGTTTTATGCTAAGTGTTATTATGTGAATTAGAAGAATGATACTATGTTAAAGATATGTCCGAAAATGTTATGTATGAAGATGTTCTGGTCTGTTGTGCATGCTTGTTGTTAATATGACGTTATGAAGATGATATATTCATCAAATGCTAATATGATTCTATCTAAGATGTTTAAAAACTTTATGCCTAAAGTTATGTTATAAGGTTGGTTAAAAAGATCTCCATGAAATCATAATTTGAGTGATTGTTGGCTTATCCCAATAAAATGGCTAACAATACATTGTCCAAAAGGGATACATGCAAATGGATATAATGTTATGATTAATAATTGAATTGGCTAATGAATAAGGTATAATAATGTAAGCATGAATGAATATAACTTTGGCTTATGCCAACAAAGAAGTTATGAAGTCTATAGCCAATTGTTTATGCCAATACTAATCATATGCCAATCTTGTGTAGTTAGAGTATCAAATGATAATATAAGCACTTCTAAACTAATTCAATAAACCCATAACCAAGGTCATGCCATTAATTGGGACAAATCCCAACATGCTCTAAAAGAATGACATATAAACTTATGAAACTCATTAAATGAAGTGCTCATCATCCATAAACGATGATATGAATCTACTACACTAAAGTAAGTTAGTAACGTGAGTTATAACTTAATTAAAGGGGTCAAAATTAAGAAAGTGACCAGAATAGGGTGTTAAATGAAGTGAGACAAGTCTCACTTACACCTAAGCTACTATGTTAAAAGAATACTCACGTATGAAGGTGTTAGAATGTGTAAGACCAGTCTCATTAACACCAAAGGTTGACATGTAAGGAAAATTCACATTTCATCAATGTAAAGTAAGGATGACCAGTCATAAATAGAGTAAGTAAATCTGAATCTAGAATCAAGCCTCCATAATGCTTGAGTCAACACTAAAAGATAAAGAAGAAATGAACATTCACGTAATGAGGTGAGTAATTATGTTAATCTATGATGCTAATGAAAATGGTGACAAAATGATAAGAGGCTAAGATGAATGGTTAGACAAGTCTCAACCAAGCCTAAGTAAAGGTCACTAAAAGTACTCACCTAAGAGAGTGTTGAATATCAAGAGACAAGTCTCAATCATACTCTATATGTAAGTGTAAGGACAATTCACACTTAATACTAATAATGAGATGAGAAATCATCTAATGAGCAATGATGACCTCATGCTAGAAGCCATATTCTATGATGTGTTAGATGAATTAATGGAACTTTATACTGAGCACCGATAGTCTAGCTATGAGTCGCAATTCCTTCTTTCGGGAAGGCAAAAGTTCGTGTAAATCTCATGAGATGAGACTATCCGTTTAGGCGGGTATGGGTCTCCTTATATCTCCTACTCTTTGAACCTATTCTGCCAACATAGGGTTCTAGCAGGGTTCAATTCCCTATATATGCTAGCATGTTTTGGTTTCACCTTGGCCAGTGACTCCACCTCTTTTCAGTGTGGGGAAGACACCGGATTTCATGATGCTCACATGATCTATGTCAGTTAAGGTTGGAGTTCCTCAAAGTATGAAAGATAATGAAATGAAGGATACCGAAGGTGTTTGTGCAAGACAATTAGGAGGTGAAATGAGATTCAAGTAATGACATTAGGTCATTCTTGGTCATTGCACTTCATGATCCCGATGAGAGTCTTACACTTCATCCTAGGTATAGCTGGTGTTTACATCAGCCTACGAATGAATGAAATGAATAATGTGAAGTACGAATGAACGAATGAAGCAGACTCTGTGTTTGCTAAAGAAGGCCCTCGGGTTGAGGTCCCATATGTTGGGCCCTCACTTGAGATGTCTTAATGCTATATCAACGATTCCAAGGTCTCGTGTATATGCAATGTATAAAATATAAAACATGAAAGTAATGAAATCAATGGAATAATCAATAGAGAATTGCTTATGAAAGGTAATGAATATATAGTGTAATAAATGACTTGCTATAAGAGTAGTCAAAGCATGTCGAATGATGTTTACAATAAGTAAAGGGCATAGCTAATAATGAATCTTCATGTCATAAAAATGAACAAAGCCAAATAAAATTGGCTTATAATGACTTCTTTTATTAGGGAAATATCAAAGAGAATAATGAATTCAAATATGCTTATCCAAAATGATTAACTAATGTATTTAGCCAATAAAGATTGGCTTATAAAGAATTCATGCCCAAAGTAAGCAAGATCATAATCTTTAATGATATGCCCCAAGAACTATGCACATTATGCAATCAACTAAATAATGAGTATAGTCAATAGGTATTGACTTATAAATATATTCATGCCCCAAATTGTAGTTAAGTCATTTCCTTAATCTCTTGAATTACTTACTTGATTCATTGTGGGTATGGGACTACAATGAATCATTGCACTTGTAAGTAAAACATAGTACCAATGGAGTTATTGAACTACACAACAAGAAGAAGAAAAAGACTAAAAACTAATCTAAGTGTACAAAGAGGAGCTCTCGGCCTAAGAGGATCAAAATCACAAATCTTCGCTCGAGTTGTTCTAAAATTATGTTGATGATACTAATGTCTTGTAATCATATAGAAAATGAGTTGTGATTTTAATGCATTATAATACATCATATTCATACCACAATTCACAACTAACGAATTAGGAAAGTCTAATGACTAGACTTTCCAGAAATGGCATGTTGCTTAGGAAGAGCTTTCATTGATCATGCATAGCTTTATGTGTATGTGTGCATACACCCATACTTAGTACAAGTGGTGTACTAACCCCCTAATATTTACTATTTTTATAGGTGCAGGTCATAGGACAGATTGACGACACTTGCAGCGGTTTGGACTTCAGCGTTTCTTCAAACCATTTGGTAGATCCTCTTGATTTCGAGGATGCTACAGTCTTAGTCTAGCTTTAGATATAGACATAGCTAGTGGATGTTGTCCGTAGCGTATCTTTCACATTTCATTTTGAACCTTTTGCTGTAAGGCCGTTTTGGCGACTTAATATATTATATTCATCGTTTGTTTTGAAATGTTCTTGATATTAGATGGTTATCTATTGATGTTGAGCTTAGTATATAATGTTTAATACGTAATGACTATATGAAGTCTAAGTAAAATTCATACATATAAAAAGTTTTAAATTTTCTGCAAATTTAACTAGATGAATGTGATGAATGCAAGATGAGGCTTGTCTGCGACCTCTGAGAGGTCAACGACGCCGGTGGAGATTCAGATTCCAGAATCTGGGTCATTATAGCTGCAGCATCAATCTGGGGATTAGGCCTAGGTTGAGCATTACCTCCAGCCTGACCTCTATTCAGTGGACATTCCCTGACCATATGTCCGTTCTTCCCGCAACCAAAGCAGACATTTGTGCCTAGTCTGTACTCTCCACTGTGAATACGACCACACTTGCCACATTCCTATATGGGACGCTGCACATCACCTCCATTGCCCTTCTTGGGCTCGGGTCTGCCTCCTCTGGGATGTTGCACTCCTCTAAGAGTTAGAGTTCCCTGAACTCTGATGCCCCTTCTTAAATCTGGGATGATCACGAACTCCGAAAGTGCTCCTGCCACCACCACTGCTGGGACCTGCCTGGTCAGAAGGTTTAGCCTCCTGACCTCACGGACTCTCCTCTTCTTCCTGTTGTCCTCAACCTGCTGGACATGAACCATTAGCCTAGACAAGTCCATGCTATCATGGAGCATCGCATCCAGACACTCCTTCTCCAAGTCCTCTGAGATTCCTGTAAGGAACCTGCTCATCTCATCCCTATTGTTCGACACAAGGGAAGTGGCATACCTGGACAACTTTATGAATTTCAGGGAATACTCCCTGATAGTCATCGAGCCCTACTTAAGGTTGATGAACTCCTCAACCTTAGCCTCTTTCATCTCTCTGGGGAAGAACCTCTCCAGAAAGGCTGTCTTAAACAGCTCCCACGTGATCGGACCTCCGCCCAACGCCTTGCTATCCTGCCACATCTTGCACCAAGCCTGTGCAACATCCTTCAGCTGGTACGAGGCCAGCTCAGCTTTCTCAATCTTCATAGCCCCCATCGCCACCAGAATCTTCTGGACCTCCTCCACGAACTCCTGAGGATCCTCTGCAGTCTTAGATCCTGTAAAGATTGGAGGATTCATCCTCGTAAAATCTCACAACCTGTTCGCCATATTGTGGGTTGGTGGGTTCTCCCGCTGAACCTCCTGTCAGTTGGCTTGGGCCGTCATAGCCTGAGCCTGCACAGTGATGGCTTGAGCCATCTGTCCCAAAACTGTCTGCACCTCCGCATCAGTGAACCCAGCTGGGTTAACTAGCGTGGCCACTCCTGCAGCTGGAGCCTGGGGTGGAACTTGGTTTCCCCCAGCAGCTGCTCCTACTCTTCCCTGACCAGCGTTCCCCCTTGTGTTCATTTTCTGAAAAAATAAGAATTGATGTTAGATAAGCTCATAACACCAAGAAATCAGACATTAAGGAAAGCACAATAAGATCATAAGAAGGGAAATTTCCTACGCATCATGCAGTCTCTAATTCATGATAGTGGTGCACTTCTCTACCATAACTTGGAAACTACTCGATGTGGTTAATGTGCGTTTATTATCCTTGGAATTTAACCAAATTCTATGATACCACGTTCGTCACGACTGGGGTCTAGACCCTAGCCGAAACTGGCGTCGCTGACCTCTCGGAGGTCGGAGAAAAGCCTACATACATCCGCATTACATCGTATAAGTTAATTTTAGCGGACAATTTAAGACTTTTGTTTGCTTTGCAGTATACATAGACTTCATAGTGAGAATTGCATTATATCACATCAGTTCACAACAACCACCTAATAATATGATATTCAAATGAAGGAAATAGTTCATAACTGCATTAATATAAAGTTGCCAAAATGGCACCAATACGACGTCTGAAAATAAGTAAGAAATAAATGCTAGTGGAACACCCTCCACTAGCTCATGTCTACTTCTAGGATAGAATATAAAAGATAAGCATCCTCGAAAGCATGAGTGCCTACCGATTCTGGATGAATGCTCCACGTCCGGATAGCTTCAACGTAGTCTCGTAAGCTCTAGCGTCCACCTGCACCTGCACCTAAAAGTAGAGGGTTGTATGGAATCAGTACACACTTGTACTAAGTATGGGTGTATGCAAGTACACACCAAGTACATGCATGATTAAGAAGAGCTCTCTCCTAACGATATGAATTATGGGATGCCAAGTCAGTTGGACTTGTCAAATCAGATTAGGAAAGTCATGCTATGAGAGTAACATGTATCATCATTCTTTTCATATTGTACACAACACATAACATATTTCATTTAGTACATACATATATCACATATCATTCGTTCATATGCCGTGAGACCTTGGAATCACAGACTTAACATTAGGACTTCCCAAATGAGGGCTCAACATATGGGACCTCAACTAGGGAGCCTTGTTTAGCACACACAGATTATGCTTCATTCATTCATACATACTTCATTTTTCATTCATTTATATACCTAGGATGTTGTTTAGGACTCTCTTCGGGTTCACTGTGCAATGACCAAGAATGACCTAGTGTCATTACTTGAGTATAGTTCACCTCTTGATTATCCTATGCAAACACCTTTGGTATGATTCGTTTCATTGTGTGCATTATATGAGGCTGGCCTCATTCTTTCTTTGGGAACTTTAACTTTAACCGACATAGATCATGTGAGCTCATGAAATCCAGTGTCTACCCCACATCGAAAAGAGGTGGAATCACCGGCCAAAGTGAAACCAAAACATGCTAGCGTGTATAGGGAAATGAACCCTACTAGAACCCTATGTTGGCAGCATAGGTTCAAAGACTAAGAGATATAAGGAGACCCATACCCGCCTAAACGGACAGTCTCATCTCATGAGATTTACATGAACCTCTGCCTTCCCGAAAGAAAGAATCGCGACTAATAGCTAGCCTATCGATGCTCCGTATAAAGTTCCATTACATTCATCTCACACATCATAGAAGATGACTTCTAGCATAAGGGCATCATTGCTCATTAGATGATTTCTCATCTCATCATTAGTATTAAGTGTGTATTAGTCTCAATACTTTCATTAGAGTGTTTCTTAGAGACTGGTCTCTTTATTAGTTTTACACTCTCATAGGTGAGTATGGTTTTTGGTAACACTTATTAGGCTCATTTGAGATTTGATATTGTCTGTCATATTAGCCTCTTATCATGTTGTCACCACATTCATTAACTTTAGAAGTTTACCTCTTAATAATTACTCATCCCATTACGTGAATGTTCATTTCATCATATGCCAATGCACTTTGATTTTTAGTGTGTTTCACACTCTTACTTAACCCTCCTGGGGTGACATCATTTCATCATATATATCTTAGGTTCACTTACTTTTGAACATACGCTGGACTTATGAACCCATACGTACAAGCCATGAGGCTTCGTTCATAATTCGTCTAAGTGACTTATACTTACCCAAGATTATATGGTACAAGACTTATGCATCTTGTAAGTATGCCAAGGTCTCGAGTTCGATTCCTATAGGCAACTTTCATTAAATATTTATTCACGTAAGACTTATGAATCAATACGGAATTGGGCAATGGAACCTGATTTGAATCCCTTGAGCAACACTTAGTATATTAAATTTTAATTTAAAATTTCAGCTTGTGGACCCGAGATCGAATCCCAACGCCTACATTTCTTTTCTTTCTTTTCTCTCCTTGACTTTTCTGTTTTTAACCGAGAGGATGTGGGATCGATCCCCCACAAGCTCATTTTACTTTTCTTTAATTATTCTCCTAATTTTCTCACCTATCCGAGAGGTTGTGGGTTCGATCCCCCCACACCTCATTTTATTTATTTTTCCCTCTTTCATTTCTTCACTTGTGCATTACCCCATTTCGAATCCCCCTTACCTCATTTTTTATTATTGAATTTTCAGCAGCTTACATATGGTGAGGTCTCGAGTTCAATCACTGATGACCTCACACATTTTAAAAGAAAAATTGAAAACCCAAATCCTCAATGCTGCTTATGCCGAGACCTAATTTCCAGATTTCAGGAAATTTGGTCATGTTTTCAGTCCATTTTTCTCAACCTTTGTACGTTAGATTTTTATGGCAATTCATTGGACATTTCGTACATTATTATATGCATTTTTCTAAGTTATTTTATACAAAAACACGGGGATTTAAAATGCCATTTTCATGCTCCAACCCGTGACCAAGAACCACGACAACACCTCTTTGTACACTCACTTATCACATAGTTTAGGAAAAGCATACTTAATAATCACATATATCCGAACATACAGACATGAACATAATCATCACGAAAACACATTACATCCCTAAATTCTACCAGCAAACATACCCAACCTACAACAATCGATGGGAGCTAGTGACAGGGACATGCAACGGGGAAACATTCCTAGTTTTCAGAATAGATTTCGACTAAATTCTAGGGGTCTCTTGGGAAAAGGACCAAGAGGAAAAAACCATACCTTTCCGTCTTTCAACACTTGTTTCAAACCTTTACAACGCACTGCCAACTCTCACGAACCAAAGCTTCACCACCAAAACCTCAAACACAATCCCGTCGAGAACTTTGCTTTTGCTTTTCAATTTTAGACTAATTTTTTTTTGAGATTTAGCGTTCCAGTTCTTCAAGTGTAATGAACTTTTGAATTTTCTGTTTGCGTTTACTGATAATGGAACGTGAAAGTGATAGTGGGGGTTTAGACGTGAGAGTAGCTTAGGAGTAGGAGTTTTAGGTGAAGACTTAGTCAAACTAGGACTCCTTGTTATTTAAATTAAAAATATGATTTTCTAAGGCTAAAGTGAGATGACTAACCTTCTCTTACTTAAATCAGATAATGAAATATTAATTAATTCAATTTAATATTGCTTCCACCAAGGATCGAACCCGAATGAAGTCTAAATCGCGAATCGGGTCAATCCGGGTCGACCCGACCCAAACCGTCCACTAATTACATTAATTAATTACTTAATTAAATACTTGGGGTAATTACGATACTACCCTTAGCCTGGAAAAGACCATTTTACCCCTAGACCCTCCAAACCTAAGATTACCCCTTTCAAGTCCGGTTAAGACTCATTCGGGTGAATCTTAATATTCGGGTGCCCTACATGGCTGGACCCAACCTTGCCTAGCTCAACTAACTCACCAATTTGGTTGGCTTGGCTGGTGCATAGGTTCTAAGGTCTGGTTCCACGCGCATCAAGCCATGTGAACCCGGTCTAATCTAGGCATTCTAGCTACGTTTAGGCATTACTTCGCATAGTCATTTTTGGTTTGTTACACACACCTTATTGACGTATAATACACAATTTTTTGAAGAAAACCTTGAAGTCTTCGTCTTCTTCCTTACTTCTTGTTCTTCAATGTTGCTTGGAAAAGAGAGCGTTCTTGAGAGAGATGAAAGAAATTCGTTTTGATTTGGTTTAAGTGTGTAAAAGGTGATCTAATACTGACCTAAATTCAATATATAGTCGTCCCACAAAATACCCAAAAGACCCTTCCCGTAAATGGGTCTTTTTGTGAAGTTAAATTACCAAAAGTACGACTTTAACGAATTTGGGAAGTGGTTGTGCATCGCGGGGACAATTACCATTCTTTTTCTGAAATTTTGGGTCGAGGCAATGAGCCTCGTGACAGCCTTGTGTTGCGAGGCTGCCTCCCAAATCTTGGGGCAGTAAACCACGTGACACACCCAGAAATTTACATGACCTATACTAGAGCCTAAAATGTCAAGTAATAATGATTTTAGGTCTAAATAAGTGTAAATAACATGTTTGAGAAGTTTCGTAGCCAAAGCATTAAGGAAAGGCCTTAACATCCGGAAACTAGCAAAATTTAACTAGTTGACGTCCCTATGTTTGGTGAAGGTTTCGGAGGATCATATGGAGTCCAAAACTTGTAAAAAGACTTTGTATAGGTAGAGTGTAGTATAGAGAGTCTAAATGTCTGATAAGGACACCCCAAGTACCACCCGAAGGGTCCTTGGGGAGGACCCAAACATGGGTGGGCAGGCTGCCTGGCAGGCTGCGTACAGGCAGAATTGGAGGAACAGGTCGCGACACGCGTTCCTCACAAGGTGTTCTGCCTCAAGATGTGATGGTAAGACTCTCGACGCGAAGCTGTAACGGACTTCACTGCCTCAACTCAAAATTCGAAAATAAATTGGGGAATTAGCCCCGCGACGCGCACCTACTTCCCAGATATCGTAAAAGTCGTATTTAGGGTGTTTTGACTTCCCAAATAAACCCATTTAAGTGAGGGGTCTTTTGGGTAATTTAATTGGTGAATATAATATATTAGGGTCAATTTTAGGTCAATTTTATCACTCAAATCAAGTCCCACAAGTTGAAATAAAAAATCTCTCTCTTCCAAATTCTCTCTTCCTCCAAATCTACATTGAAGATCATTAGAGCTCCAAGAAGAAGATCAAGCCTTCAAGTTTTCAACCCAATTTCGTGAATTTTCTCCTCTATAAGTTATGGTTTCTTTCACTCTTGGGAATCATTTTCCCAGGAGGTCCTTCAGAAGATGATCTCTAAATCCCCCAAAACAAGGGTTTTTCTCCTCACGTGGGTCTTCTTTCTAAAACGAAATTGTGAATCAATTGTGATGAAATATGATGAATTAAAGTTTTTTAAGTATGAATTATAGGTTAATTATTTAATTCCTATGAGTTTTCCCTTGACCCATGTCTTTCCCCTAAATCCCTAATTTCTTGGATTGATTAAGGTGAATTGTTGAGGGTGATGAACATGTCACTTGTTTACTTTGATTTTAGTTATGTTAATACCTCATGAATTTCCCTATTTCATTTGTTGGTTGTGAGTTCTTGGGTATTGAAGTATGAAGTCCCATGAAGGGCAATGAGGTATGATATTGATTCTCCTTTGATTCAATTATGCAAGGTGAAATCTACTTATGTGATAATGATGATATAGCTATTTGTGTTGTTGTGATGTTGGTGACAAGGATCCCTCATCCCTAACCCTAGATCTATGAATTGGCTATGAAGTATGTAATTATGTTAAAGTATGATCATTATATGATTGAATGTAGTTTCTCATGATTATAATGTTGGATCTAAAAGTGAAAGGATAGTTCTCACTTATGATCACCTATGAGCTATTATGATAAGATGTTCACCTAAAGGTCTAGAGAGGCTAATGTGAACTTGTATGATGATATATGATGATTACTAAAGGGAATAATTGCTTAGCACCGAAATGGAATGTTAATGAGATAGATGTCTCACGTTAGTAAGTCCGGCCTCTCACATGGGTTTCTTCATGTTAGTAAGTCCGTATTCCCAATATATGTGTTGTCTCATGAGATGGAAACGTTCACGTTAGTAAGTCAATGTTTCTAGAAGAAATCTCTTTCTCCCTTAAGTATATGACCGCATAGGACTCTATCTTAGTGGATCCACCTAGATATCTATGTACGAATGGTTGCACCTTAGGCAAGTGTTAACCCTCTCTTTTCTGTGTGGGAGTAGAACACTGGATTCCATGTAGCTCACATGGTCTTATGTCGGTTATGGTACTTATTTCCCTAAAGTAAAGGTATGAACAAGTTATGTATGTGAACTTCTATTAGGGTTGTCTTAAAGGTTACTACATAGTGTGAGGGAGGGTATGGGACTTCTCTTACACATTGCACATGTGGAATCCAATAGTATGATATTAGTAGTGTTCTTTTATGACTATGACTATGATTATGATTATGTTTATGATTATGTTGGTAAGCTATGACTAGTATTGATATATGAAACATGTTATATATGAGAATGTGTTGTAAGTATGAAATGGGTGTCTTAATGTGATACTTAGCTTTGGATAGGGTTATGGGCTTTGTTCTTGGCATTGCACAAGTGTTGCTTGAGTTACTTATATGTTGATATGATTATGATATTCTTTATATGTGTATATTGAATTTTTGGTTATTGTGCATAGTTTTGACTAAATTGTGCCTTTTCTCATGCATTAACGATGTTTATGCATAGGGACCATACTTAGTACATGTGGTTTGTACTAACCCATATTCTTTCCCTTTTTCACAAACATTGTAGGTTCGGGCAGTTGAAGTATCATTGAGGCAAAAGCAAGAAGGCTTGGACTAGACTCTCCAAGTTTTGGGTATGCCCTCTAGTTCGAGGATGCTACCAAACACTCTATCTTAGTAGTAGTTGTATTATCTAGTAGACATTCATTTATTTCCTATTGTTGAAGATATTGATGTAAGCCCTATGTGGCATTTATGGATTTGCGTAAGGGCTTTGCTCGGATTTGTTTGACTTCGTTAGATGGTTAATATGAGACAAAGTATTCAACTAAATTCTTATGCGTTGTTATGCTCTATTGCGAGAAGCCTATGTATGCTTCCTATGTAGAGGTGTATGTAAATCTCCTTGCCATATAAGCAAAAGTTTTAAATTTTTCTGCGATTTTGACTTATGATTTCCTATGACGAATGCTAAGAGGCTTGTCTTAATCCTCTTAGAGGGCAACGACGCAGGTTACGACTAAGGTGTATTTTGGGTCGTAACACCACATGTGGACTGCGCATCGTGCAGCAACCCCTTGGCGATCTAGTATCTCAACCGGAACCTCTTCATAGGAAAGATTCTCATCCACCTCTCAACTTTCCATAGGCAGAATGGACACCGGGTTGTCTATGCATTTCTTAAGCATGGAAACATGAAACACCGGATGAACTGAAGCTAGTTCACTAGGTAGTTTCAACTCATAGGCAACCTTCCCAATTTGTTGTTAGACCTCATAAGGACCAACATACTGGGGACTTAACTTCACCTTTCTACCGAATCTCATCAACCCTTTCATAGGTGAAATCTTCAAATAGAGATTATCACTTATTTCAAACTCAAGTTCTCTTCTCCTATTGTTGGCATAAGACTTTTGCCGACTATAGGTTGTTTTCAATCTATCTCTTATGATTTGAACTTTCTCTATAGCCTCATAGATAATCTAGGGACCAAAGAGTGAGGACTCATCAAACTCAAACCATCCAACCGGATACCTACATCTTCTACCATAAAGATCTTCAAAAGGTGTCATGGAGATACTTGAATGGTAACTATTGTTGTAGGAGAACTCAATCAACGGTAGATGATCATCCCAAATTCCTTTGAAATAAATAACACAGGCTCTTAACATATCTCCAAGGGTCTGAATGGTACGTTCCGCTTGACCATCTATCTGAGGATGAAAAGCGGTGATAAGTTCAACTTGATTACCTAATCCCATTTGGAAAGGTTTCCAAAAACGCGAATTGAATTGGGCACCTCTATCCGAAATGCTGGACAAAGGAATTCCATGAAGACTCACAATATCATTAATGTATATTCTTGCATAATATTCGACAATATAAGTAGACTTTACAGGAATAAAGTGGGCAGATTTGGTCAAACAATGCATAATGACCCATATGGAATTATTTTGCCTCCGAGTTCGAGGCAACCCAACAACAAAGGTCATATTGATGGCCTCCCACTTGCAAGTAGGAACATACATGATTTTGGTTAAACCACCCAGTTTTAGATGCTCGAATTTAACTTGTTGGCATTTTGGACACTTAGTAACAAACTCTACTATGTCCCTTTTTAACCATCCCACTAATAGACCTCTCTAAGGTCATAATACATTTTGGTGGCGCCCAAATGTATAAAATAACGAGAACCATGGGCTTCTTCTATAATTCAACATCTCAAATCCTCAACATCCGGTACACATAATATCCCTTGGAACCTAATAACACCATCCCCTCCTGTGAGAATGACTCATTGAGCTTACTAAGTACCGATTCCTTCAACTCCATCAATAGAGGATCACGGTGTTGCTTAGACTTCACCTCAACTACTAATGATGAGTCAGAGTTATGATCGTAAATCCACCATTTGGAAAACCAAACCTAGGAACTATCCTATCAAGGCACACATCTGCTATGGATAGATAAGGTCCCACACCCTATGTTACACCGTTCAATATGGGCTAGGTCAAGATAGAGACTAACATGTGTGTCATGAGCTTAAAATGTCTTAAAATGACTAATAATATTTTTTAAAGAAAGTATAGAAAGTTTGGGAGTGTTTGGAGGTCAAACTCCCAATGACGTCCAAGACGTCCGAAAACTAGTCGAAGTCAAACTAGTGTAGCGTAGTGTTTTGTAGTGGTGTTTTGTAGGAAGGTTTGAGGGTGAAATTGAGTATAGATGGTTCCTATACATATCCTGACATGTAAAGGGTCGAAACTTCCAAGACCTATGCCCTGGCGACCAGCCTAAGTGTCCCCGAGGAGGACCCAAACATAGGCCTGTGAGGCTTCTGGGCATCCTAGATCTGGGGGATGCGGCGCGACGCGGAGCCATCACGTAAAGGTCAATTTTTTCCCTGCGACATAGGGGCATTATGAACCATTATGTCCCAAACTAGTTTCCTGAACCAAAAATCAAAAATGCCTCCGCGACGCGCAGTAAGTACACAGATTTGGTTGCATCATTTTTAAGTCAAATTTGAGTTGGTTAAATTGTCCAATAAGTTCAGGGGTATATTGGGAACTTCAGCGATTAATTATTGGCGTTTATTTTAGGTATTTGAAGATCATTTAATAAGCACAATAGCCAATAATACCCTAGACTTCAAATAAAAAACCTTTCTCTCCCAAAATTCTCCCAGAACCACCATTGAAGAAGAAGAAAAATTGCAGAAGATTTAGGATGAATTCACCAAGGTTTCAAGCTGTGTTTAAGGTTCTAATATAAGCTATGTAAAGCTTATTCATTCATGGATTCTTCTATCCATGAAGTCCCCCTAGTTTCCCTACAATTGAGAATCCAAAGAACCCAATTCAAGAGAGGGCTATGAGTACAGTATGGGTAAGACTCAATTGTGATCCCAATCTAGTGGGTAACATTCACTTGTGATTATATGATGATTATATACTGTTTTACATATTTTTTATGGTTAATTATAGTAATTGAATTTGAAGGTGATTATGGTGATCATAGGCAATTATAGGCTAGATGAAGGAATTGTGTTGATCCATCTTTATTGATTATGATTAAATCACCTAGGTATGAATTGAACTAGACTTGATTAATTGAGATTGGTATTGATGGAATTGAACCTTAAAGATGAACTACGGCTATATTCACTTAGAAATGAAGAATGTGAAAAGAAAACTAAGGATAGAAGACCCTATAATCTACCTATGAATGAAGATGGAATGAATTGACGAATAATGAACCTTTGGATGGTTGTGTTGGCTGTAGATTTAGGATGATTAAATGAAAGTGATAGATTCACTTGAGCATGGAGAGATTGTCTAGGACATCCCTCCATGAGAAAGAAGGTTGAGCAAGTCTTGACAAGAAAACCTTGGAGTATATGCTTGAATCGAAGTGGATATGCAAAGTGAAACGGATAGTCTAGAAAGGGTCCGGACTCCAAGTAGAAAGGAGAGTCATACCTAGTAGTTGTTATGACTATCCCATTAGGTCTCATGAGGCGGGAGTCCTTCATGTAGTAGAGTCAAGGTATCCTAGTAGAGATCTCCATATCCTATGAACTTAGACATGCTTGAAAAGTATCTCGTAGTGTTCAAACAAAAAAATAAACTTAGACATGCCCAATGGATATCTCGTAGTGTTCGTAATGTGTGAATGAACTTAGATATGCCCAAGGGGTATCTTGTAGTGTTCATGATTAAGGGATTAAGACATACCGTAAAAAGTATCTCGTATGATCCATATTATTAAGGAACTTAGACATACTTAAAGAAGTATCTCATAGTGTTCAAAAGATAAAGATAGGGGCTAGGCTCCAAAGTAAGAAGCAATAAAGAAAGGATCCAAAAGTAGTACCTTGCATGAATGGTGGTATGGTACATCATGAGTGCACTGCACAAGGTATAACCTAGGGTCACAAATGAAGAAGAGAGTGAAAATAGGATTGGACTAGATTTTCCTTTCCTAGTAAAGTAAACTAAAGATGGGAGAATCTTAGTAAACGACGTTAAGTAATAAAGAGGCTATGGAGGATGAACATATTAAGGATGATTTTCAAGATAGGCTTAGTATGTAGGGTAGTATGGGATGCCTTATGTACATTGCACAAGCATGTTTTGATATGACCATAAGAGTATAGTACTCTTTAGTAAGAAGGACATATGTATTAATTATGATAGAGGATTATGATCAAGAATGACCAAAGAGAGGTACTTAGCTTTGGTAGTAGCATGGGATGCTACCTTAGCCTTGCACAAGTATACTTGGAGGTAGCTTATGGTGTAGTTCACTTGAGTAAGAAGGACAAGAAATTAAGTAAGTATGAACTCTTATATGATTTATAATGCTTTATTATGTTACGATATTCATGATATGCTTATGTCTATTGTTGACTAACCCTTTGAGATATCTTATGTTGGTATGTAGTTTCCATACTTACTACTTATCGTATTAATGCATGTTCCTAAATTTTGTCCATGTAGGGTCTTGAGAAGGTTGAGTTGCTTGAAGGGTAGAGTTCCAAGGTTTCCAAGAAGAGAAGAAGTGGTGACTCCTCATAGCTTCGAGGATGAACCTTTATGTTCCTTTATGTATTTCTTTATGTTTTAGATTTTAGGTGGGCTACGTCCGAATGCTTTTCATTCATGTAAAAGTTAGATGTTTTTTAGGCAATGTTATTAGAGATTCTTCGGAGCTTTTATGAAATATCTTTAGGTTTATGTCTAAAGAAAATTTTTAAATTCCCTCCATTTATGCATGATGTTATGTCATGAAGTTAAGAAGCTTGTACAAGACCTCCGAGCTAACTTCTACGGGGTACTCTCAGGTCGTGACATCCTTGCCAATACTAGTACACCTATCAAGTCATCCTAGTTAAGGGAATAAATAACATGCTTCATAGATGTAACACTCCGAAAGTCTAAAGTCTAATCTAGAGCCTAACATGAGAGTCTAAGATTTGTACACTATTTTAAGGTCAATTTTACTATATATAAGTCATTTAGGAAGCTTAGGAATCAAAATGTGAAAGAACATCCATGACGTCCGGTAACTAGTTCAATGAGGTTCTAGTGTGCCTTAGCCTATTTGACTAAGTTTTAGGAGTCAGAAAGTGATGAAATTTGGTGGAAAGGTGTCTAACATGTATTAGAGTTAGTTTATATTCGAAACTTCCGGGAAAGACTCTGCAAGGACCAAAGAAGGGCCCTTGAGGAGGACCCTTGCAATTTGTGGCAAAAGCTATCAAGAGACGGTATCCACAAGCGGTGCCAATCAACGAGCCATTGTCCAATCGATGGGGCTTCGATGGACAGCGTCGATGGAAACTTAGCTATTTTTTCCAAGGGTCCATTTGGACTATCCTCTGTTGCCAACGACGTACCAACATGTTGCTGCACGTTTTTAAGTTAGCTAAATTAATTAATTAGGAGGTTAGTTAATTAGTTAGGGGTTAAGGGAGGTCTAATTAAGTTAGTTAATGACCTATATAAAGACCCTAACCTAATTAAACTAACCTAACCCTCATAATTCCCAAAACCAATTGTTCTTCCTTCTCTCTTCTCTCTCTCCCATGTAGAAGAACACCATAGAAGACCAAGGTAAAAGGGGTTCTAGGGGTTCTAAAGGTAAAGATTCTCCATCAAACTTCATCAATTAGTAAGGTATGGGATTCCTTTTACCTTCAGGATCTCATTCTTCAAAGGGTTCCTTCAAATTGATTTCAAAAAGATGAAATTCAATTTGGTTTTCTTCCAATACGAAATTGATCTTGTGAATTGCTTTGGTTATGATTTATTTTGGTTATTATGAGTAGATTAAAATGTATTATGACTCAATTAGATTACATATTTATGTATTGGTCTTGTTTGTAGAAGATGACCTTTTCCCCTTAACCTTAGGTTGTGATATTGAATTGAATTATCTAGTATTGATGTAATTGGCTTGGTTAATGTGTGAATTACTATTCTATGTTTTTATTATGCTAACTTATGAGTATATGGTGATATTTTGAAATCCAATTATGCTAGTTCTTGATGAATTGACCTAGGTTGTGAAGTAGATCATGAATTTGACCTAAATATCTAATCCTAGGCTATGAACTAGTAATGAATTGTTGTTTAGTAATTCAATTGACTTTATTGTTATGTTGGTTATCATTATGTGGTGATATTAAACCCATTGTTGGGTTTAATTTGATGGTTGATGGTAAAACCTTGATGATGGCTTATGAAGTAGATTTGGTAAGTCTTGTGATCTCAATTCTTTACTTCGATTATAATTACTCGTGTAGTGATGAAGTTATATTGAAGTATACCTTATTATTAGGATTGACTAGGGTTCGTGTGATGTTGAATTGAAATGTCTTGAACTATGGATTGTGAGTTGTTGGCTAAGATGTAAATGTTACAAGGATGGTGATAACTTACCAATGTACCTTATCATGATGTGATTATATATATATATATGTTAACCTCACATGTATGAATTTTAATGAAAGAAAAATACTCATGCAATTCTTATTGAGCTTTGATGATGATTATATAAGGGATAGACCCTATGACCTACATTAAGATATAATCATTAATAAAGTCTTAAAGATATTTCAAAAATGAACTCTAGCTTAGCACCGAGTGAACTAGAGTGAGGAGTGTCTTTTCCCATATATGGAAGGTAGGATAACTAACGTACTCCTGAGATTGGAGACTATAATGCATGTAACATAAAGAGGATCAAAACTACATATCCTAGTTTTTGAACTATGTTGACCCCATAGGAATACTAGCTAGTGGATCCACGTAGTTGCTATGTTCATGTTTTGGTACTACATTGGCAAGTTGTCCGCCTTCTTTCGGTGTAAGGTTCCATGACACCGAATTCCACATTAGCTCATATGGTCTATGTCAGTTAAAAGAAGATGTTCCCAAAAGGTAAAATGAAGTAATGGAATGAACTCTAACTAGGATGATGTAAGGGGTTTAGCTTAGTCTAGGTAGGGGTATGGGACTCCTGTACATTGCACTAGTTATGCATGATGGGATTCTTGGAAGGATGTTCTTATGGATGTATATGCTTATAAATGTAAATGATATTCATATGATGATCTTACATGTTAATGACACTACGTGATGTTGGTTACTCTTATGAACATGTGTTTGGTCTCTATTTCTAAAGTATTATGTTAGTACTCTTAATGATATGCTATATGAAGTTGGACATTGGTTATGTTTCTTGTTAGGTTTACTTGATTCAGTAATGATATGGGGCTTTGCTTAATCATTGCACTAGTGGACTTAATGAGGGTGTATGAGTAATGGTCTTGCTTTGGTTTTGATCTTATAATATAGTTATCTTTATTATGTGCTCGAGTAAGTTGATATGCATGTAACTTGACCAGACTAAGTATTGTTGGTCTTGTGAGATACATGGTCTTGACTTACTGAAATATGTACTATTGATTGATATTGTTGTTTGAATGTGTATAAGTCCTTTATGATTGTGTGTGTGTTATCCTATAATTAGTACAAGTGATGTGCTAATCCCAGTTCTCCCTTTTTTTCCAAACATTTAAGGTTCCGAACATTGAAGGGCTTGTGACGACCTATAAATGTAATGATGTAAACTAATAGGCTAGTCTTAGTCCTCTTCGAGGACAATGACGCCGGTTACGTCTAGGGGGTGCTCCTTGGACGTGACAAACTTGGTGTTAGAGAATGAGGTTGAATATCTTTAGAGTCAGATTGCAAAAGTGGGAGTTCCTCCCCGGGGCAATCAAGTCCCTCCTCTTGAAGAAGTTGCTAATGATGGCCAAGTACCATTCAATTCTCCAGCCTTAACGGATGGTGACATAAGGGCAGCCTTTCTCCAAATGGCCCATGCCATTACTACATAATCACGAGCCGTCAAAACTCAAGCACAAGCCATGACGACCCCAACTAATCGGGAGGTGTTACTGTCACACCCGGAGAGTACACCCCGGATGCAGACCGGCGTCATCGTCCTCTTAGAGGACTCAGACAAGCCCTTAGCATTCGTCATAACATGTGATCAGTAAAATTGTGAAAAAATTAAAACTTTTAACATACTATTGAAGTATACTTTAGCATACATACGGACATACGATAAATCTAGAAATCTGTCTCACATATATTGACCATCTAAAGAGTGCAAATCTGGACTTAGCCAATAAATAGTCAATATGCCATATATGCCTTAATACAAAAGAATCCAAAGAACATAAATGGAAATCTAATACTCTTAAAATGTACAAATGTCTTCATAAAGATGGAAAATGAAAGATAGAATCCCCGAACATGAGGACCTACCAAGACTTGGAGAAAGAGTTCCAAGCTTTTTCAAATCGACCTCCTTAAACTTCAATGGCCGGAACCTAAAGTTGTAATAATATAAACTAATGGGGTTAGTACGCCACATGTACTAAGTATGGGTATATGCACATAACACTTACGGACATACATGAAAAAGGATCATTTATGTTTTCTTTCAAAACATACTAAGTCATATGAATACCTTCAATGCACATACCATAGAACATCTACAAGTTAAGGATTTCATCAACATACAACATGATCATAATCAAGTACATATTATCATAGAGTCGTATTCAATAAATCATAGCACATAAAATACAAAATACCTACCAATGATCCCATCCTCAACCTACAAGTGCAATGGTCATATGAAGCCCCATAACCCCACATAACCAAGTAGATAAGATAGGAGACCATAAGTAGAGCATTTCTTCATGTAACTTGTAACATAAGTAGTCATCACTTCATATAGCAATCTAACCAAATAACATATTCTTCATAATGACCAACATTCATATAAGAGTAATATCATATCATAAATATATATCTTTCATGTTATCATAATACATAAGAACAATCTCCTAGGACTTCCCTTAAAGTCAACTTGTGCAATGTCTAGGTAGAGTCTCATAGCCCTACCTATACTAAGTAGACTCCTCAAGTCACCCTAGTCAACGTTAGTTTACTTGTCTTTCATTTTTACATTAGGCTACATTCGCCTTAACCGACATAGACCATGTGATCTAAACATGGAATCCGGTGTCATAGAACCCCACACCGAAAGAAGGTGGTCTACAGGCCAAAGTAGAACCTAACATGACATAGCTTTCTAGGTGGATCCACTAGCTAGTATCCTATGGTGGCGACATAGTTCAAGAACTAGGAGATGTATTAGAGACCCATAGTTCCACATTACATGGCAGACTCAATCTCATGAGAGTCATTGTGAACCTACCTTCCAACTAGGGAAGGGAAACCTCTCATATCTAGTTCATTAGTGCTTAGCTTAAGTCCCTTTCTTGAATAACATTTAAGTTGTCTTTTATCATAAATTTATCATAGTTCATAGGATATTAACTCCTTGTATAACATGATCATGAGCTCTTTAGGATTAGATGAGAATTGCCTTTCATCGTAACCTTTCGTTTGTGAGATTTACATAGCACAATCATCTTGTGTAAAGCATACAAGAGAGTATCATCACTTGCATTTTGGTATTCTTTTCCTAATCTCACAAGTAACGTGTTCATATCCCAGCATATACATATGGAAACATCATACATACTTCCATAACATGGCATTATGACTTATAGCCTAACATAAATATTTTAGAGTAATCACAACTTTAGAAGACTTACCTCTTGCTTCCAAGAACCTTATTCATCTTACAATATTCATAATCATACTTAGTGAAATACTCAATGGCATAATCAAGACAACTCATCAAATCATATGCAACATCAATGCATAGCGTATGAGAAGGGAAATGGGTTATTTAAGGGTTCATTCAGGTCTTAATTCCAATCCAAACGTTTACACGTTATCAAATACTAGAAACAACCCATTCGAAACCATCACTTAGACAAAGATCATGTATCACACGACATACAAACATTATTAATCAAATAATCAACAATTTGTGTGAAATCAACTATAGAAAACACTTACTTTTCATTGAAAATAATAAATCTAGGGTTAGGAAGAAAATCCGTTTTGTAGAGTAAAAACCCTAGTATTTGAAATTATTGAAACTTATCTTGAAAGGACCTCTTGGGGAAAGGAATCCCAAGAGTGAAAAATCCATACCTTATAGATGAAGAATCCACGAAAATCTGATTGGAAACTTCGAAACCTTCGTCTTCTTCCTTAAGCTTTTCTTGTTCTTCAATGGAGTTTGGAAAACAGAGTATTCTTGAGAGATGAGAGAATTTTCGTTTGATCTGATTTGGGACGTGTAAAAGTTGTCTGAAACTGACCTAATGTCAATATATAGTCATACTATGAATTACCCAAAAGACCCTCCACTTAAATGGATCTTTTTAATAAGTTAAATTACCAAAAATACAACATTTACGATTTTGGGAAGTAGTTGCACGTCGCGGGGCCAAATCCCGTCGTTTTTATTTAATTTTTAGTTGAGTCAGTGAGGTGTGTGTCAGCCTCGCGTCTGGAGGCTGCCTCTCAAATCTTGAGGCAGAACACCTCGTGTCCAGCTCACGTCGCACACTACATGTTCAAATCTTGCTCGCGCAGGCTGCTTTGGCAGCCTGCCTACCCATGTTGGGGTCCTCCCCAAGGACCCTTCGGGTGGTCCTTGGGGTGTGGTTACCAGACGTTTGGACCCTTTGTACTACATACTACCTATACAAGGTCTCATTACACATTTTGGACTTCATTTGACACCTCTAAACAATCACCAAACATAGGGACGTCAACTAGTTCGAAATAGCTAGTTTCCGGACGTCAAGGTCTTTCTTTGTTGTTTTGGATCTAACCTTTTCCAAATGAGTTTATTACATTAATATAGGTCTGGAAACATCATTTTAAACATTATTTAATATATTAAGCTCTAGTCTAAGTCATGACATTTCCGGAGTGTTACATTATCCCCCCCTTAGGAACATTCGTCCCCGAATGACACTAAAATCTTTTGGAGGGTAAGGAGTAGACTCAATACTAGCAGCCCAACCAATAAACAACACAAAATCATAATGAGTCACAACTCATAGGAGCACATCACAACTCCTTACAACACATACCATAACATTACACATAGCACTTAATTCATGACGCACAACCTATAAGAGTCACATATTCATAACACATAGTGAGGAATTTCCTTCTCAACCTTATCATTAGGTCAACATGCATCAACGAGTTACCATGCTATCAATCTTCTCAAGATAACAACAAAACAACAAAATCTCAAGAAAACATATGCATACAAGTTTCACATAAGTGCAAGTAGAGTATTAAGGCATCTTCTTAAAACTCTAGTTGGTACTATCATTTACCAAAACATGCGCCTATTTAGAAAACAAGTCAATTTCATGTTTATGCATTACTTTCTATATTAAGAGGAATATCTAACCTCAAGGAGTACATAGATGAGGGTAGCGGGACTTCATGTCGGCTTCAGCCTCCCATGTTGCACCCTCAACAAGATGGTTCCTTCATAGAACTTTTATAGAGGCAACCTCCTTGTTTCTCAACTTCTTGAATTGGCGATCTAGGATCTCAATGGAACCTCTTCATAGGAGAGGTTCTCATCCACCCCTAAACCTTCAATAGGTAGAATGGACACTGGGTCGCCTATGCATTTCTTGAGCATAGAAACATGAAACACCAGATGAACCAAAGCTAGTTCATTAGGTAGTTTTAACTCATAGGCAACCTTCCCAATTCGTTGTAAAACCTCATACGGACAAACATACCGGCGACTTACCTTCTCCTTCATCGAATCTCATCACCCCTTTCATAGGTGAAATCTTCAAGTAGACATGATCACCTATTTCAAACTCAAGATCTCTTCTTCTATTGTCGGCATAAGACTTTTACCGACTATAGGATGTCTTCAATCTATCTCTTATGATTCGAACCTTCTCTATAGCCTCATAGATAATATCTGGACCAAGGAATGAGGACTCACCAACCTCAAACCATCCAATCGGAGATCTACACCTTCTACCATAAGGAGCTTCAAAAGGTCCCATTGAAATGCTCGAATGATAGCTATTGTTGTAAGAGAACTCAATCAATGGTAAGTGATCATCCCAACTTCCCTTGAAATCAATGACACATGCTCTCAGCATGTCTTCAAGTGTCTGAATGGTACGCTCCGCTTAACCATCCGTATGAGGATGAAAAGCGATACTAAGTTTCACTTGAGTACCTAAACCCTTCTGAAAAGCCTTCCAAAAACGAGAAGTGAATTGGGCACGTCTATCCGAAATGATGGACAAAGAAATCCCATGAAAACTCACAATCTCATTAATATAGATTCTTGCATAATCTTTGGCAGTATAAGTAGACTTAACAGGAATAAAATGGGAAGATTTGGTCAACCAGTCTAGAATAACCCATATAGAATCATTTTGCTTTCGTGTTCGAGGCAACCGAACAACAAAGTCCATATTGATGGCTTTCCACTTCCATGTAGGAACATCCATGGTTTGGGTTAAACCACCAGGGTTTAGATGCTCAACTTTAACTTGTTGGTAGTTTGGACATTTAGCAACAAACTCTGCTATGTCCCTCTTTAAACCATCCCACCAATAGACCTCTCTAAGGTCATGATACATTTTGGTGGCACCCAGATGCATAGAACAGCGAGAACCATGGGCTTCTTCTAGAATCTGATTTCTCAAATCCTCAACATCGTGTAAACATAATCTCCCTAGGTACCTAAGTACACCATTGCCCCTGAAGAATAACTCATTGATCTTACTAAGTACTGATTCCTTCAACTGCATCAATAAGGGATCAAGATGTTGCTTAGATTTCACCTCAACCACTAATGATGAGTCGGAGTTATGATAGACCATGAAACCACCAATTGGAGAATCTTCTAACCGCACACCTAAGCGAGCCAACCTATGAACATCTTTCACAAGTTCTTTCTTCTCTTCTTCCACATGAGACACACTACCCATAGTCATACGACTCAAAGCTTCCGCAACCACGTTGGCTTTGTAGGGGTGCTAAAGGACACTCATGTCATAATCCTTCAACAATTCTAACCATCTTCTCTGTCGGAGGTTCAACTCCTTTTGTGTAAACACATATTGAAGACTCTTATGGTCAGTAAACACATCAACATGCACACCATACAAATAATGCCTCCATATATTTAAGGCAAAAACTACAGCGGCTAACTCAAGATCATGAGTTGGGTAATTCTTCTCAAAAACTTTGAGTTGCCTAGAAGCATAGGCTATTACCTTACCATGCTGCATGAGGACACATCCTAAGGTCACTCTAGAAGTATCACGATACACCACAAAGCCTTCATTACCATCCGGTAAGGTCGACACCGCAGCGGAGGTAAGATTATCTTTCAACTCTTGAAAACCTTTCTCACAAGCTTCCGACCACTCAAACTTCACCTTCTTTTGGGTCAAAGTTGTCAAAGGAGAAGCAATGGACGAAAATCCATCAGCAAATCTTCTATAATTGTCCGCTAGACCCATGAAACTCTTTATGTCTGTGGGAATCAAAGGTCTAGGTCAACTTCTGACCGCATCCATCTTCTACGGATCAACCTCTACACCATCACCATAGATAATATGGCCAAGAAAATCAACAGACCTCAACCAAAATTCACACTTGCTAAATTTGGCATAAAGTTGGTGTTCTTTAAGTATTTGCAAGGCCAACCTCAAGTGACTCTCATGCTCATCTTCATTCTTGGAGTATATCAAAATATCATCAATGAACACAATTACAAATGAGTCAAGGTAATCTCGGAAAACTCTATTCATTAGGTCCATAAATTCCGCCAGGGCATTTTTTAACCCAAAAGACATAACTAGAAATTCATAGTGACCATATCTAGTTCGGAAAGCTGTTTTGGGAACATCTTCACCTCTCACCCTAAGTTGGTGATATCCCAACCTTAAGTCAATGTTAGAAAAGAAATTATCACCTTGGAGTTGATCAAAGAGATCATCAATTCGAGGGAGAGTATACTTTTTCTTTATGGTGACCTTATTAAGTTTGCGATAATCAATGAAAATTCTAAGCGACCCATCCTTCTTCTTAACAAACAAGACTGGAGCACCCCATGGAGAAATACTAGGTTGAATGAAACCCTTGTCTAGTAAATCCTTGAGTTGGAGCTTCAACTCTTTCAATTCAGCCGGAGCCATCCTATATATAGGAATGGAAATGGAATTCGTATCCGGTAATAAATCAATGCCAAATTCAATTTCCCTTTGGAGAGAAACTCCTTGAAGGTTATTAGGAAAAACCTCTGGGAATTATCTCACTACAGAGACTGACTCAATAGAAGGAGTTTCTCATTCTAGGTCCTTAACCCTCGCCACATGGTATAAACAACCCTTTGCTATCATTTTACAAGCCTTCAAACAAGAAATAATTTGACCCCTTGGCATAGAATTTCCCCCCTTCCACTCAAAATGGGTTCATTAGGGAATTGAAATTTCACTACCCTTGTTCTAAAATCTATAGATGCAAAACAATCATGAAGGTAATCCATACCCAATATGATTGTCACGACCCGGATTCTGGAATCCGAATTTCAACCGGCATCGTTGACCTCTCAGAGGTCGCAGACAAGCCTCTTCTTGCATTCATCACATTCATACGGTTAATTTTAGTGGAAAATTTGAAACTTTTTTTGTAGTTGAAGTATACATAGACTTCATATATGTGCATATCTTTAAAGAAGTTCATTGCTCATACATCAATCATCTAATTATAAGATCATGCAACTTGAAAGAAATGGAATCTCATCTCATAAGTAATACATGCCAAAACGGCATCATTACAAGCGTCTGAATAAAATAGGAAAGAAATACTAGTGGAACCTACCCCAATAGTTCAAACCTACTACTAAGCAAGAAATATAAAGGTAGGCATCCTCGAACGCATGAGGACCTACCAAGTCCGGATGAAATCTCTAAGTCCGAACAACTGCAATAATACCCGCAACGTCCACCTGAGCCTGCACCTAAAACAGTAATATTTTATGGAATTTGTACACACTTGTACTAAGTATGGGTACATGCAATAACACATAACGGTAATGCATGAACAAGGATGGCACTTCCTAATCAACATGCTTTCTTAGAAGGTCAAGTCTCTTAACTTTGACTATTTCGTGATAGGAAGGTCATGCCATGAATATGTCACACATCATACACACATATGTTCAAATAATATACATTTCATGTTTCATATAGTATAAATTTCATTTCCATGAGACCTTGGAATGATGGACGTAGCATTAAGACATCTCAAGTGAGGGCCCAACATATGGGATATCAATCTGAGGGTCTCCTTTAACAAACATAGAGTCTGCTTCATTCGTTCATTCGTACTTCATATTATTCATTTCATTCATTCATAGGCTGATGTAAACACCAGCTATACCTAGGATGAAGTTTAAGACTCTCATCGGGATCATGAAGTGCAATGACCAAGAATAACCTAATGTCAATACTTGAGTCCGGCCTCACCTCCTGATTGTCTTGCACAGACACCTTCGGTATCGTTCATTTCATTATCTTTCGTACTTTGAGGAACTTCAACTTTAACCTACATATATCATGTGATCTCATGAAATACGGTGTCTTCGCCACACCGAAAAGAGGTGGAGTCACTGGCCAAGGTGAAACCAAAACATTCTAGTTTCATGGGTTCGAACCAAGCTAGTTCCCTATGTTGGCAGCATAGTTCAAATACTATGAGATTTAGGGAGACCCATACCCACCTTGGTGGACAGTCTCATCTCATGAGATTTATGTGAACCTCCGCCATTCCCAAAAGAAGGCATCACCACTCATAACTAGCGTATCGGTGCTCCATTTAAAGTTCCTTTTTACATTCAACTCATACATCATCGAAGCTTGCTTCTAGCATGAGGTAGTCATAGCTCATTAGATGATTTCTCATCTCTTCTTTACGTATTAAGTGTGAATTGTCCTTACACTTACATATAGAGTGTGATTGAGACTTGTCTCTTAATATTCAACAATCTCTTAGGTGAGTAGTTTTGGTGACCTTATATTGGCGTAGGTACAGCTTGTCTCACTTGCACTAGCCTCATATTGTAGTGCCACCCTGTTCTTTCTTAACATCTTCTCATTTCATCTTTACTCACCTTTCATTATTTGTTCATAGGTTAACATAGATATGCTCTCATAGAAATTGCATTTAGTGACATTGCTTTTTAGGCGTAGATGCAGCTTGTCTCACTTGCACTAGCCTATCATCATGTAGTCACTCTTTTCTTTACATATTAACTATGAATTCATTCTTAACACTTTCTTTGGGAATATGCTTGAGACTTGACTCCTACATCATTCTACACTCCCATAGGTGAGTACGTTTGGTAACATTTACTTAGGTTTGGTTGAGACTTGTCTCACCATTCATCTTAGCCTCTTATCATGTTGTCACTGTTTTCATTAGCATCATAGTATAATATAATTACTCACCTCATTACGTGAATGTTCATTTAATAATTTTACCATTAACTTATGTCCTTACCCAATTCGGGTTACTCATAATTGACTAAGTGTTTCATGACCATCTATGTATATGTTGTGTATGACTTATGCATTTTACACATGCAGCCAAGGGACCCAAGTTCAATCCCTAGTGGCTGCATTTTATTTAATTATATGTGAGATTTATTTGTTTTCGGCCATGAGGACCCATGTTCGAATCCCTTGGGCAGCACTTTATTTTTAATTATTTAAAGTGTTAAGTGTCTGCATAAATTCGGCCAAGAGGACCCATGTTCGAATCCCTTGGGCATCACTTTATTTTTAATTATTTAAAGTGCTAAGTGTCTTTCCAAATTCGGCCAAGAGGATCTGGGATCGAATCCCAGTGGCCTCATCTTTTATTACTTTATTTTGGTGTGAGATTTATATATCTCACACCCTTGGACAAGGAGCCAAGTTCGAATCCCCCTTCCCTCACTATTTTCTTTTTCTTTTAATTCCAAGCTTCTTTCAACCTGCCCAAGTCGAATCCCCTCTCTCACCCTATTTTCTTTTCTTTTATTTTAAGGATTAACCTCTTAGTATTAGGACCTTAAGAATTTTTAGATTCACTCTAAATGGCAGCAACTATTCCTCTTCATATATATTAGTGACTAGCCGAAACCATATTCATTTAACATAAAGTTTTAATTCACTTTCTTACATTTAGCCTAGGCGTTTAACTCATAGTTTTACATATACTTTTGACCAATTCATTAAGGACTTTACTTTCACTTTCTTATTCATGAACATCACGATTTCTTTTGCATGTTAAACACACAACATTGCATAACACATGATTCACCATTTTCTTCAAGTTAACAGTAACAATACAATTACGGAAAATAGAATGTTTTGTGCACATATGACATTCAACATTCGGACGTACATAACAAATCATATAAATCCCGTAACATACATTACACATAACCACAATCATTCCTAAAATCATCTACCAGAAGTCATACCAACGCATGCATCAATTCGTTCATAGGATCTAATGGCAGGGGCATGCAACGGGGCACAACCTTAGTTTTTCGATTGGATTTAAACTGAACCTTAGGGGACTCTTGGGAAAGGGACCAAGAGATAAGAAAACCCATACCTTTTCAGCCTTGACAACCAGCCACAACAACACGCCCCGTCCCACACATAAACCTTTCTTTCGAGCTTTGATTCTTGTTTGCAAGTGAAGTTCTTTTCTTAAAATACTTAGGCGTACGAATTCTCCCTTTTGTTTTTTGATGGATGCAGACAAGAACACTTTTAGAATAGTGAGTTTTACGTTTATATTCTGTTTTTGAAGTGTGGGATAAGGCTGAAAACATTTTTAGGAGTAAATTAAAGAATTAAGAGTGGGCAAGAAGCACACTCCTAGTGGGAGTTGTGTGCCCCCTTTTGTGGGAATTGTTGTTGACTTATTCAACAAAATTTTAATTATAAAAATCAGATTATAATTATATATTAAGTTATTATAATGCCCCTCCTTATTTTCTCTTATTTTTAATCCTTTAATTCGTGCCTCATTATGCTTCCAACTCGGCTCGAACCCGAGTTGTGGAGGTAAGGTAAATCTCGGGTCTGACCATCGAGATTTGACTTATTTTGACTAATTAATATCTTTATTTAATTAATTAAATATCAGCCTAGGATAATTACTATACTATCCCTAGCCCCAAAATTACCTTTATACCCTAGAACCCTTAAAACCTAGGACTAACCCTCTAAGTCTGGTTAAGACTTATCCGGGTGAATCCTAGTATTCGGGTACACTACATGGCTGGAACCAACTCTGCCTAGCTAATCTAACTCACCAAGTTGGTTGGCTTGGCTGGTGCATAGGTTCAGAGGTCTGGTTCCACGTGCATCAATCCGTGTGAACCCGATCTAACCTAGGCATTCTAGGTACGTTTAGGCCTTACTTAGCATAGTCGTTTTCGGGTTGTCACAATGATATCAAAATCAAACATGTCAAGTTCTACCAAATCAACAAGAGTAACTCTATTGGGCAGCATCACAGGAAATTTCCTATAGACTTTTTTTGCAACTACACAGTCACCCATTGGGGTACAAACGGAAAAGGGTTCAATTAACACATCGGGAAGTACATAAAACTTCCTAGATACCAAAGGTGTAACAAAAGAAAGGGTATCACCTGGGTCAAGCAAAGAATAAACATTAACAGAGAAAACTTGTAACATACCCATCACAACGTCGGGAGAGCTTTCTTGTTCACCCCTAGCCTTGAGTGCATAAAAACGGTTCCTTTTTGGAGCTTCAGAATTAGGAACGCTTGGTTGAGCTTGGCTATTACACTTACCTTGACTTCTCACATTAGGAGAATCTTTCACCATATGGCCACCTTTTCCACAACCATAGCAACTATTAGTTCCAACAAGACATTCACCCCCATATTTCTTACCACACTTACCACAAGTTGGTCTTTCTCTAGGTGGATCAACATTTCTCCCCTTTTGAGGTTTAGGATTAGAACCTCTATCATTGCGATTCTTGGAGAAATTTGAAGGAACTTGGTTTGAAAACCTCTTCTTAAACTTAGGCTTGTCTTGAACATCATGCCTACTTTTAGAAGAACCACTCTCAAAAGACTTTGCCTTCTTAGCTTCCCTATTCCTCTTTCTTAGGCGACTTTCCTCAACCTGTTGAGCATATACCATCATCCTAGAAAGATCCATATTGTCATGAAGCATGGCTGCACGACATTCTTCTTCAAGCTCTTCAGACACGCCCGTTACATAACGGCTCATTTCATCCCTAGCATTAGAAACCAAAGAAGAAGCATATTTGGACACCTTAATAAACTTCAAGGAGTATTCCTTAACACTCATACCTCCTTGACGAAGGTTGATAAACTCCTCTACCTTAGCTTCTCTTTGTTCTCTTGGAAACAATCTGTCAAGAGAGGCCTTTTTGAAGATCTCCCAAGTCACGGGACCATCTCTTAAAGCCCTACTATCCTTCCACAGATTGTACCATGTCTGAGACACGTCCTTGAGTTGATAAGCAGCAAGTTCAGACTTCTTAGTAGTGCTCACCCCCATAGCAAACAAAATCTTGTAGACCTCATCAAGGAAATCTTGGGGGTCTTCATCCACTTTTGACCCAAGGAAAATAGGAGGATTCATCCTCGTAAAATATCTCAAACGGCTAGCCATAGTACTAGCATGCTGGTTCTCTCGAGGTGCTACCTCTCTGTTAGCTTGAGCTGTGATGGACTGAGCTTGGGTGGTGATGGATTGGTCCATTTGGAACAGGGCTTCCCTCACCTTACCATCCGTCATAGCCGGAGGATTCACCGGAACTTTATCATTTGCAGCAGCTTGCACTTCAGGAGCATTTCGGTTACCTTGGGGAGTAGCTCCCGCATTCGCAATCTCCTCTCATACTCTTCTAGCGGTTGTCCTTCTTGTGTTCATCGCCTATATACACAAGAAAGTAATTAAATGCTAAAATACACATAGTATCAGAACTCTAAAGGCACGACATAGGAGTATCAAGAAAAGATAAGTTTCGTAATCATCACATAGCCTCTCACCACAATTGTGGCGCGCTTCACAACAATGAACAAGACGCTAGGTAATGTGGTTTAGTGAGACATTGATCCTAAGGACTGTAACCTCATGCTCTGATACCAAGTTTTTCACACCCGAAGAGTACACCCCAGATGCAGACCGGCGGCGGCGTCCTCTCAGAGGACTCAGACAAGCCCTTAGCATTCGTCATAACATGTGATCAGTAAAATTGTGAAAAAATTAAAACTTTTAACATACTATTGAAGTATACTTAGACTTCATACTTAGCATACATACGGACATACGATAAATCTAGAAATCTGTCTCACATATATTAAAACCATCTAAAGAGTGCAAATCTGGACTTAGCCAATAAATAGTCAATATGCCATATAGGCCTTAATACAAAAGAATCCAAAGAACATAAATGGAAATCTAATACTCTTAAAATCTATAAATTTCTTCATAAAACTGAAAAATGAAAGATAGAATCCCCGAACATGAGGACCTACCAAGACTTGGAGAAAGAGTTCCAAGCTTCTTCAAATCGGCCTTCTTAAACTTCAATGACCGGAACCTAAAGTTGTAATAATATAAAGTAATGGGGTTAGTACACCATATGTACTAAGTATGGGTATATGCACATAACACTTAAGGACATACATGAAAAAGGATTATTTATCTTTTCTTTCGAAACATAATAAGTCATATGAATACCTTCAATGCACATACCATAGAACATCTACAAGTTAAGGATTTCATCAACATACAACATGATCATAATATAGTACATATTATCATAGATTCGTATTAACATTACATATTCAATAAATCATAGCACATAAAATACAAAACACCTACCAATGATCCCATCCCCAACCTACAAGTGCAATGGTCATATGAAGCCCCATAACCCCACATAACAAGGTAGATAAGATAGGAAACCATAAGTAGAGCTTTGCTTCATGTAACTTGTAACATAAGTAGTCATCACTTCATATAGCAATCTAACCAAATAACATATTCATCATAATGACCAACATTCATATAAGAGTAATATCATATCATAAACATATATCTTTCATGTTTTCATAATACATAAGAACAATCTCCTAGGACTTCCCTTAGAGTCAACTTGTGCAATGTCTAGGTAGAGTCCCATACCCCTACCTATACTAAGTAGACTCCTCAAGTCACCCTAGTCAACGTTCATTTACTTGTCTTTCATTTTTAGATGAGGCTACATTCGCCTTAACCGACATAGATTTTGTGAGCTAAACATGGAATCAGTGTCATAAAACCCCACACCGAAAGAAGGTGGTCTACCGGCCAAATGAGAACCTAACATGACATAGCTTTCTAGGTGGATCCACTATCTAGTATCCTATGGTGGCGACATAGTTCAAGAACTAGGAGATGTATTAGAGACCCATAGTTCCACATTACATGGCAGCTTCAATCTCATGAGAGTCATTGTGAACCTACCTTCCAACTAGGGAAGGGACACCTCTCATATCTAGTTCATCGGTGCTTAGCTTAAGTCCCGTTCTTGAATAACCTTTAAGTTTTCTTTTATCATAAACTTATAATAGGTCATAGAATATTAACTCCTTGTATAACATGATTATGAGCTCTTTAGGATTAGATGAGAATTGCCTTTCATCGTAACCTTTCGTTTGTGAGATTTACATAGCACAATCATCTTGTGTAAAGCATACAAGAGAGTATCATAACTTGCATTTTCTATTCTTATCATAATCTCACAAGTAACGTGTTCATAGCCCAGCATATACATATGGCAACATCATACATACTTTCATAACATGGCATCATGACTTATAGGCTAACATAAACATTTTAGAGTAATCGCTACTTTAGAAGACTTACCTCTTGCTTCAAAGAACCTTATTCATCTTACAATATTCATAATCATATTTAGTGAAATACTCAATGGCATAATCAAGACAACTAATCAAATTATATACAAGATCAATGCATAGCGTAGGAGAAGGGAAACGGGTCATTTAAGGGTTCATTCAAGTCTTAATTTCAATCCTAACATTTACACATTATCAAATACTAGAAACAACCCATTCGAAACCATCACTTAGACAAATATCATGTATCACACTACATTCGAACATTACTAATCAAATACTCAACAATTCGTGTGAAATCAACTATAGAAAACACTTACTTTTCATTGAAAATCATAAATCTAGGGTTAGGAAGAAAATCTGTTTTGTTGAGTAAAAACCCTATGATTTGAAGTTCTTGAAAACTTATCTTGAAATGACCTCTTGGGAAAGGAATCCAAGAGTGAAAAACCCATACCTTATAGATTAATAATCCACGAAAATCTGATTGGAAACTTCGAAATCTTCGTCTTCTTCCTTAAGCTTTTCTTGTTCTTCAATGGGGTTTGGAAAAGAGAGTGTTCTTGAGAGATGAGTGAATTTTCATTTGATCTGATTTGGGACGTGTAAAAGTTGTCTAAAACTTACCTAATGTCAATATATAGTCGTCCTATGTATTACCCAAAAGACCCTCCACTTAAATGGGTCTTTTTAATAAGTCAAATTACCAAAAATACAACTTTTACGATTCTGGGAAGTAGCTGCGTGTCGCGGGGCCAAATCCCGTTGTTTTAATTTAATTTTTAGTTGAGGCAGTGATCTGCATATCAGCCTCGCGTTGTGAGGCTTCCTCTCAAATCTTGAGGCAGAACACCTCACGTCCAGCTCGCGTCGCACACTACATGTTCAAATCTTGCTCGCGCAGGCTGCTTTGCCAGCCTGCCTACCCATGTTGGGGTCCTCCCCAAGGACCCTTTGGGTGGTACTTGAGGTGTCGTTATCGGACGTTTGTACCCTTTGTACTACATACTACCTATACAAGGTCTCATTACACGTTTTGGACTTCATTTGACACCTCTAAATCATCACCAAACATAGGGACGTCAACTAGTTCGAATTAGCTAGTTTCCGGACGTCAAGGTCTTTCTTTGTTGTTTTGGCTCTAACCTTTTCAAAATGATTTTATTACAATAATATAGGTCTCGAAACATCATTTTAAACATTATTTAATATATTAAGCTATAGTCTAAGTTGTGACATTTTCGGAGTGTTATAGTTACCCCGAGCAAACCAACATGTTGGCACCATGGCCTCCCGTTTGAGGAATTTCACTAGGATGAATCCCCCTAATTTCTATGGGTCCAAAGTTAAGGAAGACCCCCAAGAGTTCATTGATGAAACTACAAGATTCTCTGTGCTATGGGGTTTACTACTAGTGAGAAAGCTGAGTTAGGCACTTACCAACTCAAAGAGTTGGCCCAAATTTGGTACGTCCAATTGAGAGACAATAGGCCTTTAAGGGGTGGACCGGTGACATGGGAAATTTTCAAGAAGGCTTTTCTTTATCGGTTCTTTCCTAGAGAGAAGATTGAAGCAAAAGTGGAAGAATTCATCAACCTTCTTCAAGAAGGTATGAGTGTACTTGACTACTCTTTGAAATTTACTAAATTGTCAAGTATGCTCCTTCTTTAGTTTCCGACCCTAGGGATGAAACAAGCCGCTTTGTAAAGGAGTGTCGGATGACTTGAAAGAAGAATGTCGTTCGGCTATGCTACATGATAATGTGAACATATCTCATCTCAAGGTTCATGCTCAACAAGTGGAGGAGACAAGGGTTAAGAGAAAGAGTAGGGATGCTCATAGGGCAAGGTCTGGTGATGGTGGTTCTTCAAAGGGTTGGCTTGATATCCAAGACAAGCCTAGGTTTAAGAAGAGGTTCACTAATTAAGTTCCTTCCAAGTTCCCTAAGACTCATGATGATAGGATATATTACCCTAAGTCTCAAAAGGGAAGGGGTACCAGTTTACAAACCAAGAAGCCAACTTGTGGAAAGTGTGGCAAGAAGCATTATGGTTATTGCCTTGTTGGGACGGACAATTGCTTTCGTTGTGGCAAGAGTTCCCACAAGACTAAGGATTTCCCTAATGTGAAGGTTCAAGACAAGGGTAGTGTTCAAGCTTAAGGAAGTGGTTCTAATGATGATGCTCCGAAGAAAATTCGCTTTTATGCTATCTACTCTAGAGGTGAGCAAGTGACTTCTCCCGATGTGGTGACCAATATGTTGAATGTCTTTTCTATTGATGTATATATTTTACTTGATCCCGGTGCTACCTTGTCATTTGTTACACCTTTCGTAGCTAAAAGGTTTGACATTTTGTCCGATATCTTGAGTGAGCCTTTCTCGGTGTCTAACCAGGTGGGTAATTCTGTTGTTGCAAAAAGAGTGTATAAAAATTGTCCTATAATGTTGCCCAATATAGTTACTCATGTTGAACTAGTACTACTTGATATGTTTGATTTTGATGTTATATTGGGTATGGATTGGTTACATGTTTGTTTTGCTTACATAGATTGTAGAACAAAGGTAGTGAAGTTTAGCTTTCAAAATGAGCCCGTTTTAGATCTGAATGGGGGAAATTATATTCCTAGGGGTTGTATCATTTCTTTTTTGAAAGCTTGGAACATGATCTCTAAAGGGTGTTTATACCATATAGTAATAGTCAAAGATTTAGACTCCGAAATTCCTTTCATTGAGTCGGTCCCCATAGTGAGGGAATTTCCGAAGGTCTTTCCTAGTGATCTTCCAGGTATTCCTCCCGAACGGGAAATTGATTTTGGTATCGACTTGCTACCGGATACAAATCTCATTTCAATTCCTCCTTATGTTATGGCTCTGACCGAATTGAAAGATTTGAAGGGTCAAATAAAAGATTTACTAGACAAGGGATTTATTCGGCCTACTATATCTCCATGGGGTGCTCCGGTATTGTTTGTGAAAAAAAAGGATGGGTCCCTTAGAATGTGAATCGATTTCCGTCAACTCAACAAACTCACAATAAAGAACAACTATCATGTCCCTTGGATTGATGATTTATTTGATCAACTCCAAGTTGCGAGTAACTTTACCAAGATTGACTTAAGGTTGGAATATCACCAACTTAAGGTGAGAGGTGAAGATATTCCCAAGACGGCATTTTGAACAAGATATCATCACTATGAATTCTTAGTAGTGTCCTTTGGTCTCACTAATGCTCCGGTGGCATTTACGGACCTAATGAATAGGGTGTTTCAAAGTTACATAGATTCATTTGTCATTGTCTTCGTTAACGACATCTTGGTATATTCAAAATATCAGGGTGAACATATGGACCATTTGAGAGTGGTTTTACAAGTGCTTAAGGAACACCAATTATTTGTCAAGTATAGCAAATGTGAGTTTTGGTTGAGGTCGGTAGAGTTTCTTGGTCATATAATCTCTAGTGAAGGTGTAGAGGTTTGATCCAAAGAAGATCGAAGCGGTGAAAAGTTGGCGTAGACCTTTGGATCCTGCGGATAATAGGAGTTTCTTAGTCCTATCCGGTTATTATAGAAGGTTTGTTGACAGGTTTGCATCTCTTGCTTCTCCCTTGACAACCTTGACTAAAAAGAATGTGAAATTATAGTGGTCGCAGGCATGTGAAAAGAGCTTCCAAATGTTGAAGGATAGGCTTCTTTCCGCTCCAGTATTGACCCTACAGGAGGGTACTAAGGGTTTTTTGGTTTATTGTGATGCATCCCGAGTCGGGTTGGGGTGTGTTCTTATGCAACATGGCAAAGTTATAGCCTATGCTTCTAGGCAACTCAAAGTTCATGACAAGAATTATTCGACTCATGACCTTGAGTTAGCGGCTATGGTATTTGCCTTGAAAATATGGAGCCATTATCTTTATGGGTTCATGTTGATGTGTATACGGACCATAAAAGTCTTCAATATGTATTCACTCAAAAATAGTTCAATCTTCGGAAAAGGAGATGGTTGGAGTCGTTGAAAGACTATGACATGAGTGTTTTCTATCACCCCCGCAAGGATAATGTGGTAACGAATGCTCTAAGTCATTTGTCCATGGGAATTATGTCCCATGTGGAGGAAGCCAAGAGAAACCTAGTGAAGGATGTTCATAGGTTGGCTCGTTTAGGGGTTCAAATTGAAAGTCCTCCAAATTGTGGTGTTGTGGTACATCACAACTCCGAGTCATCTTTGGTGGTTGAGGTGAAGTCTAAGGAACACCTAGATCCATTATTGGTGGGAGTTGAAAGAATCGGTTCTTTGAAAGATGAATGTGTCATTCTCCCAAGTGGGGGATAGTGTTCTTAGGTACCAAGGGAGATTGTGTGTGCCTAATGTGGATGATATGAGGAGTAGGTTCCTTGAGGAAGCTCATGGATCCTGTTACTCTATTTATCCGGGTTCTACAAAGATGTACCATGATCTTAGAGAGGTGTTTTGGTGGGATGGCCTAAAAAGGGACAGTGCGGAGTTTTTTGCAAAGTATCCCAATTGCCAACAAGTGAAAGCCTAAAACCAAAGCCGAGTGGTTTACTACAAGAAATCAAAATTCCTACTTGGAAGTGAGAAGATGTTAACATCAATTTTGTATATGGGTTGCCACGAACTCAAAAGCAATATGACTCTACAGGGTGGTAGTGGATAGAATGATCAAATCCGCTCACTTTATTCCTGTTAAGTCTACTTATTCGGTGGAAGATTATGCAAGAATCTATATAGACAAGATAGTGAGTCTTCATGGGGTTCCTTTGTCCATCATATCGGATAGATATGCTCAATTTACATATAGGTTTTGGAGATAATTTCAAAGAGGTTTGGGTACTCAAGTGTAGTTAAGCACCGCTTTTCATTCTCAAACAGATGGTCAAGCGGAGCTGACTATTCAAACTCTTGAAGATATGCTTAGAGCTTGTATCATTGAGTTTAATGGAAATAGGGATGAGCATTTTCCTTTGGTGGAGTTCTCATATAATAATATTTTTCATTCATCCATATCTATGGCTTCTTATGAAGCTTGTATGGTAGGAGGTGTAGATCTCCTATTGGGTGATTGGAGGTTGGAAAGTCTTCGCTTCTTGGTCCCGATTTGATTTATAAGACCTTAGAAAAATTTCATATCATAAGGAACCGGTTGCAAACAGCCTACAGTTTGCAAAAGTCTTATGCCGATCATAGGAGAAGAGATTTAGAGTTTGAAGAAGGTGATAATGTGTACTTGAAGATTTCGCCCATGAAAGAGGTGGTTAAATTTGGAAAGAAAGGGAAGTTGAGTCCTCGTTATAAGCAAGCCACACTTTCACTCACTCATCCTTAATGCATCAAACATCATAGGAGGAACATCCTTCTCCAATTATAACATCGTCATTAACATTCATTTTGTTAAGATTTCATCATATATGATCACACATAGGAAGATTCAACAATACTCAAGAAACATTTAGGCATTCATACTTCAATGCGCATAGACTTGAGTAAGATAGGTTGACAATGGATTCTTATTAGCTATGCATAATGCCTTGGGACCATACACAACCATACCATGCTTAGTTATGTTTTAGGGAGGAATGTTCGTCTCCTCAACACACTTACATGTATGATGAGTTCATACCCAAGCAAATGCACAACGGTCAACTTTACTGTAACATGAGAATTTCTCAACGTTTAATCAGACATGCTCAAACATTCTTCCTAGTGAAGTCAAAATGGTAATTCACACCACACATATCACAACAGTAGGAAGCAATTTCACATAATTTCAATATCTAGTCTAACACTAGCTTTCATAAACATGCATCAATTTGGAAAAATCTCAAAATTTATAGGCACACACAAGGACATTAGCTAAACATGCAATCTCTTTTCAAAAGTGAACCTACAATCATGCTTTCCAAAACATAAAAGTCACATAATTTTCAAGAGATTCTACATTTTTCAATTTAAAGAGGCTCTATTTTTTTTATTTTAAGGCTAAACCTTACACATCAAAAGTAACTACAAGCATCTTTCTTACCTTATCTCATGAAGTTAAATGAACAACTAGCATATTAAGATGCACAATCAACATGAGAAAACATGTATTTGATCAAAATTCTTTTTCATACACTTTTAGAATCTTAAAAATATCCTTAGGATAGTGTCAATCAATACATACCAAACATATAGAGGTCATGCAATTCATACTTTATGCAAAGCTCCTATCATGAACAAGATATACTAAAATTTATTAGATTCAAGATCATGTAAGAATAGAAGGACAAGGTAGAAATATCTACAACCTTTCTACTCACATAACCATCCCCCACTTAGTGTAAACCCAACTAAGAGCAACTTAACCCAACATTAAGAGGATCTTTACTTATCAACCTTCATTTTCATCAATTAAAAGTGATTAACTCTTTAGAAGGAATTACAGTAACTAAATCATAGGAACACCAAAGGGCATTCTAAACCTTATCATCTAGGGAAATTATCCCCAATCATCAAGTTAGGTAATACTACCCAACCATATAAGGTTTTCAACAATACCCTAGACACCAAGGTCATACAAAATTAGGGAAAACAATAGAGGAGACTTAGCCATAAGGAATCTTTCTTTTCTTTCAACTTTACAGTAAGGTAACTTCTAGGTCAATCAAGCACACATCATCACCCAACCAAGATAATCATGCTACCCTCACTTCTAGGACCAAGCTTATACAAAAGACTTCAATCCAAACAGGGCAACTATGAGGAGACACTCATATATAAAAGGCAACATGGAACCATTACACATATATAAGGCAACATGGAACTATTAAAATACATTTATAGGCAACATACATTTTTGGCCACTTACTACACTTCATAAAGTATTTCAAGTCTAAACCATACCATAAGACTATCATCATGCATACTCATAAGGCCACTCATTATTCCAAAAGGAAACTCAATTCAACTATAATGACTTCTAACATGCTTTAACCATATAATTTCTCAATCATAACATGTTATTTCTCAATCATAACATGCTATTTCTCAATCATACATTTCTCAATCATAACATGTTATTTCACATAGATCTCATATATAGCAACAAAGGGCATCATATCCACATAACATTGCAAAATTCACCTTCACACATACTCATGAAACTATAAAACCAAGATAAGCATCAAACTCACCTTTTCTCTCTCAAGTATAGAGATATCATCTCATCCACGCAATCACATCTTAAAGACCACCGGAAGTGAAAATATAAGAGAGATATCTTATTGAATTAAGTTCTATGGCACGATATGAGAAAAGTGAAGAAGGGAAATGTCACGACCGGAATATAGACCCCAGACGAGACCGGCGTCGTTGACCTCTCAGAGGTCGCAGACAAGCCTACTTACGTCATTCTTACTTCATCTAGGTTAATTTTAGCGGAAAAATTTGAAACTTTTTATTTCTTAACATAATTATAAAAACATTCTCATTAATACGTAATTGTTCACCATCAACCATCTAACATTAAGAGATAAGCAACTGAAAGAAATAGTTCAATTCTTATTAAGTGTATAATTGCCAAGATGGCACCAATACATAGTCTGAATAAAAATAGGAAAGAAACGCTAGTGGAACATGCTCCACTAGCTCAACTCTAAAACTAAGCTAGAATATAAAACAGTAGCATCCTCGAAAGCATGAGGACCTACCAAAACCGGATGAATGCTGGACGTCCGGATAACTGCAGCGATGATCCTGTAGCTGTATTGTCCACCTGTGCCTGCACCTAAAATAGTAGAATTTGTATAGGGTTAGTACACACTTGTACTAAGTATGGGTATATGCAAGCACACACCAAGGACATGCATGAGAAAGAATAGCTCTTTCCTAACAACATGATTTTTGGAAGTCAAATCAATGGACTTGCCAAATTGAGATCAGAAAAGTTTCCAAATTTGGATTAGGAAAGTCAATTAGCTTTCCAAATTTGGATTAGGAAAGTCAGTGGGCTTTCCAGATTTGGAATAGGAAAGTTATTCCAAGAGAATAACATACATCATCATACTTTTCACATTTGCACACCGCACATAACATTTACACATAGCACATATCATATAGCATACAACACCTTTTCCATGTAGCACATAACTTCTTTATTGTCATTCATTCATATGCCATGAGACCTTGGAATCATGGACTTAACATTAAGACCTCCCAGAAATGAGGTCTCAACAGATGGGACCTCAACTAGGGAGTCTTCATTAGCAAATACAGAGTCTGCTTCGTTCATTCATACGTACTCCATTTCATTTCATTCATAGGCTAGTGTAAACACTAGTTATACCTAGGATGTAGTTTAAGACTTTCATTAGGTCCATTGTGCAATGACCAAGAATGACCTAATGTCATTACTTGAATCTAACTCACCTTTTGATTATCCTATCCTAACACATTTGGAATCATTCATTTCATTATGTGCTTTATTTGAGGCTGGCCTCGTTCATTCATTGGGAACTTTAACTTTAACCGACATAGATCATGTGAGCATCATGAAATCTAGTGTCTCCCCCACACCGAAAAGAGGTGGAATCACCGGCCAAAGTGACCCAAAAACATTCTAGCGTACAAGGGAATTTAACCCCGCCAGATCCCTATATTGGCAGTATAGGTTCGAAGACCAGGAGATATAAGGAGACCCATACCCAGCAAGCCGGACAGTCTCATCTCATGAGAGTTACGTGAACCTCCGCCCTTCCCGAAAGAAGGCATCACCGCTCATAGCTAGTCTATCGGTGCTCAGTATAAAGTTCCATTTCATTCAACTCATACATCATGGAAGCTGACTTCTAGTATGAGGACATCATAGCTCATTAGATGATTTATCATCTCATCATTAGTATCAAGTGTGTTAAGCTCAATACCTTCATTAGAGTGTTCATAGAGACTGATCTCTTCATTATCTTACACTCTCATAGGTGAGTACGTATTGGTAACATTTATTTAGGCTCATTCGAGATTACTCTCATCATTTACATTAATCTTATATCATGTTGTCACCACATTCATTATCATTAACACCCTTGCTTTTCATAGTTACTCACCTCTTATTACGTGAACGTTCATTTCATCATATGCCAATGCACTTGGCCATTTAGTGTATCTTACACTCATACTTAACCCTTCTAGGGTTCATCATTTCATTACATACTTCTTAGATTCACTTACTTTGAACGTATGTTAGACTTATGCGTCTATACATTCAAGTCAAGACACTTCATTCATATTTCGTCTAAGATTATGTGATACAAGACTTATGCATCTTGTATATGTGCCAAGATCTTGATTTCGATCTAAGTATGTGGCATTATTCTCGGATATTTTATTCACGTATGACTTATGTATCAATACGGAAGCTTGAGCAAGGAAACCCAATTCTTGAATCAATTGGATATCATTTATATTTTTAATTGATTTTATTCTAATATTCATAACATTATGACTCTAAGTTAAATCACACTATTAACATTGAAATATTAATTTTCTACTTAACCTTTCTCTTAAATTGGCCGATGGGTTGTGGGTTCGAACCCCCACAACCCCTTCTTATTTTTCCTTAACCTTTTTATTGTCCAATTTCGCCTAAACCAAGAGGTTGTGGGATCAAACCCCCACAGCCTCTTTTATTTTGTTCTTTAATTCGCCTAAGTAGGGAGGTTGTGGGTTCGAAACCCCACAGCCTCCTTACCTTTAATTTAATTTTCGCTAGGGGCTGTGAGGTGGTGGTTTCGAACCCCCACAGCCCCATATATATTTTTCTTTTATTTTTCGCTAGGTTGAGGGCATTGGCAGTGAGGTCGTGGGATCGAACCCCCACATCCTCACTTGCTTTAATACTCATTTTCGCCTCCTCTATTTCCAGCCTTGCGGTCGTGGGTTCGATTCCCACGCCTCACATCCTTTTATTTTCTTTATTCTCCCTCTTCCTTGCTTCCCACGAGTCATGTGTTCGATTCCCCCCATCCCCATTCTCTTTATTAATTCATTTCGTGGTCAGCAGCTAAGGGGTTCGAATCCCCTTAGCTCCATTACATTTTTTTATAAAAAACATTCAGCATCTTGGTCATGTGAGGTCTTGGGTTCGATTCCCCTTGACCTCACCTACTTTAATCCCTTTTAAAACTCTTCCAAAATTCCGAGAACCTGCCCGAAATCAACATCACAAGCTGGAAATTTTGATTACCTTTTTGTAGCCTATTTTCTCCACTTTTTTAACATTAAAAGTTCATGCATTTGGAGTAGTGTTTAGTGAGTCCTTTAGGTGCATTTTCATAGACATATTTGGCCAAGAAGTTATCATTAAATTCAGCCACATTACACTTAAATGAACATCATCATTTACATAAGTTTACACACTTAAAATGACAACCAAGACCATATCAAACTTGAAGCCATAAATCAAAACTTATTCAGAGTAAGTTTACAGTAACTTTTTTTACATACTCACACATATTTTTGGCAACAAAGCTTGTCATTCATATGACTCCAAATACATGTTCATGAACATATTGATCACGAAAACACATTGCAACATCTAATTTCTACCAGCAAACATACCAACCTATGATTTGATGGGAGCTAATGACAGGGACATGCAACGGGGGACAACCCTAGTTTTCGGATTGAATATTCTGAATCCTAAGGGTCTCTTGGGAAAGGGACGAAGAGTAAAAAGACCCATACCTTTATTTTGTTCTTGTTCAACCACGAAATTGCTGCCCAAATCCTCTCCAAAAATCAGTCCAAGTTCAACACTTCAACACCAATCGACGGAAGACTCCTCCCCTTTGCTTAAAGTGATGGATTTATGTTGTTTTCTTAGATTTTTTGTATGAGTTCTTCAAGTGTGAAGAACTTCAATATATTTTCTGTTTTTGAACTTGTTTTGGCAGAGATAAAACGTGAGAATGAGTGGTTAAACGTGAGAGAGAGAGAGAGAGTGAGTGAGAGAGAGTGGCTTAAAATTAGGAGTTTTAGTTTGGGAATTAGTCAAACTAGGACTCCTTGTTAAACCTTTAATTAAAATCTAATTTTTCTTTTTCTTAAATCAGCTAATATTTACTAATTAATTAAATTAATTTATCAATTTAAATAAAAACAAGTTAAATCATTGCTTCCACCTAGGTTCGAACCCGGGTGGAGCAAGACTTCACTTCAAGAGCTCAATTTCGGCTCTCTCTCCCCAAATTGCCCCTCCACTTTATTAATTAAATAATTAAATATGTATTTAGGGTAATTACGATATTACCCTTAGCCTGGCAAAAGACCATTTTACCCCTAGACCCTCAAAACGTAAGATTTCCTCTTTTTAAGTCCGGTAAAGACTCTTTCGAGTAAAACTTCGTATTCGAGAGCCCTACATGGTTGGTTCCAACCTTTCCAAGCTCAACTAACTCCCTAAGTTAGTTGGCTTGGCTGTAGTAAGGGTTCCGAGGTCTGGTTCTACGCGCATCGATTCGTGTGAACCTTTGTATAATCGCAAGCATTCTTGACACCTTAAACATTTAGCTTATTCATTTTTTTAGGGTTGTTACATTATCCCCCCCTTAGGAACATTCGTCCTCGAATGACACTACTCTTTACTAACAATAAGTATGTCATCTATAGAACGTACACATATGTAGGTACTTCAATACTTCCATGGGTGAATATCTGATTCACATCTTAACATGATGGTACACATCATTGAAACCTACTAGTAGCTTCACATTAATAGACTAAGGAATTCTTCCCTAAACTAGTCTCATCAAAGCATAGAACATAAGTCAACATAAAAGTCATATAAATCAGCAACCAACATGATGACTTCAAACATATTAACCTCATACTAGGGTATAAACACCATACACAATCAAATATATGAAAGGCTAATTAAGCCTACGCACCTGAGGCTTCATCAGAAGTGCCTTTTCCTGCACCCCTAGACTTGAGTGCAAAGAATCGTTGCCTCCTTGGAGCCTCTTCATTTGGGCCATTAGTCTGAACTCTCTCCTTCCCTTGTTCTTGACTTCTTCTATTTGGACAACCCTTCACCATGTGTCCCAGTTTTCCACAGCTGTAACAAGCGTTAGAGCCCATCATACACTCTCCTCCATGTTGTCTGCCATACTTCCTGCAAGGTTGCCTTTCCTTAGGTGTATATACTTCCTTGTTTCTCTTATCTATGGACTCGGAATCCCTATCATAGCGACCACTGGATGAACTTGACTCCCTTTGGTGGGAGAGTCCCTTCTTAAACCTTGGCTGCTCACGGACGCCAAAGTTATTTCTGTTGCCTCCATGGCTGGGAACTACCTGATCTTGAGGCTTAGGCCTCCTAGCATCACAAATACCTCTCTTTCTGCGGCTGTCCTCTACCTGCTGTACATGCACCATCAACTTGGAAAGATCCATATTATCGTGGAGCATCGCAGATCGACACTCTTCCTCCAAGTCTCCATTGATTCCTGTAAGGAACCTGCTCATCTCATCCCTGCTGTTAAAAACCAGGGAAGTAGCATACCTTGACAACTTAACAAACTTCAGGGAATACTCCCTGACTATCATAGAGCCTTGTTTAAGGTTGATGAATTCCTCAACCTTGGCCTCCCTCATCTCCCTGGGGAAGAATCTCTCCAGAAATGTTGTCTTGAACAGCTCCCATGTGACTGGCACTCCACCTAAGACACGGCTATCTTGCCACATCTTGCACTAAGTCTGTGCAACATCCTTGAGCTGATAGGAAGCCAGCTCAGCCTTCTCAATATCAGTGGCCCCCATAGCCACCAGAATCTTATGTACCTCCTCCACAAACTCCTGGGCATCCTCTGATGTCCTAGACCCTGTGAAAATAAGAGGATTCATCCTCGTGAAATCCCTCAGCCTGTCAGCCATGCTACGAACCGGTGGGTTCTCCCTCTGAACATCCTGCCGGTTGACCTGGGCAGTCATAGCCTGGGCCTGCATAGTAATGGCCTGTGCCATCTGGGCCAGAGATGCCCTCACCTCAGCATCAGTCAACCCAACTGGATTAACTGGCACAGCCACTCCTTCAGCTGGAGCCTGGGGTGGAATTCGGTTACCCCCAGCAGCTGCTCCTCCTCTCCTCTGACCATTAGCTCTCCTAGTGTTCATTCTCTGAAAAACAACAAGCATTGATATTAGAAACGCTCATAACACCAAGAACTCAGACATTAGGAAAAGCACGATAAGATCAGAAAAAGGGAAATTTTCCTACGCATCATGCAGTCTCTAATCCAGGATAGTGGTGCACTTCACTACCATGACTTAGAAACTACTCAATGTGGTTGATGTGAACTTATTATCTCGGAAGTAAACCTAGTGCTCTGATACCAACTTTGTCACGACCGGAATCTAGACCCCAGAGGTCGTTGACCTCTCAGAGGTCGCAGACAAGCCTACTTACGTCATTCTTACTTCATCTAGGTTAATTTTAGCGGAAAAATTTGAAACTTTTTGTTTCTTAACATACTTATAAAAACATTCTCATTAATACGTAATTGTTCACCATCAACCATCTCATTAAGAGATAAGCAACTGAAATAAATAGTTCAATTCTTATTAAGTGTATAATTGCCAAGATAGCACCAATACATAGTCTGAATAAAAATAGGAAAGAAACGCTAGTGGAACATGCTCCACTAGCTCAACTCTAAAACTAAGCTAGAATATAAAACAGTAGCATCCTCGAAAGCATGAGGACCTACCAAAACCGGATGAATGCTGGACGTCCGGATAACTGCAGCGATGATCCTGTAGCTCTATCGTCCACCTGTGCCTGCACCTAAAATAGTAGAATTTGTATAGGGTTAGTACACACTTGTACTAAGTATGGGTATATGCAAGCACACACCAAGGACATGCATGAGAAAGAATAGCTCTTTCCTAACAACATGATTTTTGGAAGTCAAGTCAGTGGACTTGCCAAATTGAGATCAGAAAAGTTTCCAAATTTGGATTAGGAAAGTCAATTAGCTTTCCAAATTTGGATTAGGAAAGTCAGTGGGCTTTCCAGATTTGGAATAGGAAAGTTATGCCATGAGAATAACATACATCATCATACTTTTCACATTTGCACACCGCACATAACATTTACACATAGCACATATCATATAGCATACAACACCTTTTGCATGTAGCACATAACTTCTTTATTGTCATTCATTCATATGCCATGAGACCTTGGAATCATGGACTTAACATTAAGACCTCCCAGAAATGAGGGCTCAACAGATGGGACCTCAACTAGGGAGTCTTCATTAGCAAACACAGAGTCTGCTTCGTTCATTCATACGTACTCCATTTCATTTCATTCATAGGCTAGTGTAAACACTAGTTATACCTAGGATGTAGTTTAAGACTTTCATTAGGTTCGTTGTGCAAATACCAAGAATGACCTAATGTCATTACTTGAATCTAACTCACCTTTTGATTATCCTATCCTAACATCTTTGGTATCATTCATTTCATTATATGCTTTATTTGAGGCAGGCCTCGTTCATTCATTGGAAACTTTAACTTTAACCGACATAGATCATGTGAGCATCATGAAATCCAGTGTCTCCCCCACACCGAAAAGAGGTGGAATCACAGGCCAAAGTGACCTAAAAACATGCTAGCGTACATGGGAATTTAGCCCCGCCAGATCCCTATATTGGCAGTATAGGTTCGAAGACCAGGAGATATAAGGAGACCCATACCCGGCAACCCGGACAGTCTCATCTCATGAGAGTTACGTGAACCTCTGCCCTTCCCGAAAGAACATCACCGCTCATAGCTAGTCTATCGGTGCTCAGTATAAAGTTCCATTTCATTCAACTCATACGTCATGGAAGCTGACTTCTAGTATGAGGACATCATAGCTCATTAGATGATTTATCATCTCATCATTAGTATCAAGTGTGTTAAGCTCAATACCTTCATTAGAGTGTTCATAGAGACTGATCTCTTCATTATCTTACACTCTCATAGGTGAGTACGTATTGTTAACATTTATTTAGGCTCATTAGAGATTACTCTCATCATTTACATTAATCTTATATCATGTTGTCACCACATTCATTATCATTAACACCCTTGCATTTCATAGTTACTCACCTCTTATTACGTGAACGTTCATTTCATCATATGCCAATGCACTTGGCCATTTAGTGTATCTTACACTCATATTTAACCCTTCTAGGGTTTATCATTTCATTACATACTTCTTATATTCACTTACTTTGAACGTATGTTAGACTTATGCGTCTATACATTCAAGTCATGACACTTCATTCATATTTCGTCTAAGATTATGTGATACAAGACTTATGCATCTTTTATATGTGCCAAGATCTTGATTTCGATCTAAGTATGTGGCATTATTCTCAGATATTTTATTCACGTATGACTTATGTATCAATACGGAAGCTTGAGCAAGGAAACCCAAGTCTTGAATCAATTGGATATCATTTATATTTTTAATTGATTTTATTCTAATATTCATAACATTATGACTCTAAGTTAAATCACAATATTAACATTGAAATATTAATTTTCTACTTAACCTTTCTCTTAAATTGGCCGATGGGTTGTGGGTTCGAACCCCCACAACCCCTTCTTATTTTTCCTTAACCTTTTTATTGTCCAATTTCGCCTAAACCAAGAGGTTGTGGGATCAAACCCCCACAACCTCTTTTATTTTGTTCTTTAATTCGCCTAAGTAGGGAGGTTGTCGGTTCGAACCCCCACAGCCTCCTTACCTTTAATTTAATTTTCGCTAGGGGCTGTGAGGTGGTGGGTTCGAACCCCCACAGCCCCATATATATTTTTCTTTTATTTTTCGCTAGGTTGAGGGCATTGGCAGTGAGGTCGTGGGATCGAACCCCCACAGCCTCACTTGCTTTAATACTCATTTTCGCCTCCTCTATTTCCAGGCTTGAGGTCGTGGGTTCGATTCCCACGCCTCACATCTTTTTATTTTCTTTATTCTCCCTCTTCCTTGCTTCCCACGAGTCATGTGTTTGATTCCCCCCATCCCCGTTCTCTTTATTAATTCATTTCGTGGGCAGCAGCTAAGGGGTTCGAATACCCTTAGCTCCATTACATTTTTTAAAAAAAAAAATTTCAGCCTCTTGGTCATGTGAGGTCTTGGGTTCGATTCCCCTTGACCTCACCTACTTTAATCCCTTTTAAAACTCTTCCAAAATTCCCAGAACCTGCCCGAAACCAACATCACAAGCAGGAAATTTTGATTACCTTTTTGTAGCCTATTTTCTCCACTTTTTTAACATTAAAAGTTCATGCATTTGGAGTAGTGTTTAGTGAGTCCTTTAGGTGCATTTTCATAGACATATTTGGCCAAGAAGTTATCATTAAATTCAGCCACATTACACTTAAATGAACATCATCATTTACATAAGTTTACACACTTAAAATGACAACCAAGACCATATCAAACTTGAAGCCATAAATCAAAACTTATTCACAGTAAGTTTACAGTAACTTTTTTTTACATACTCACACATATTTTCGGCAACAAAGCTTGTCATTCATATGACTCCAAATACATGTTCATGAACATATTCATCACGAAAACACATTGAAACATCTAATTTCTACCAGCAAACATACCAACCTATGATTTGATGGGAGCTAATGACAAGGACATGCAACGGGGGACAACCCTAGTTTTCGGATTGAATATTCTGAATCCTAAGGGTCTCTTGGGAAAGGGACCAAGAGTAAGAAGACCCATACCTTTATTTTTTTCTTGTTCAACCACGAAATTGCTGCCCAAATCCTCTCCAAAAATCAGTCCAAGTTCAACACTTCAACACCAATCGACGGAAGACTCCTCCCCTTTGCTTAAAGTGATGGATTTATGTTGTTTTCTTAGATTTTTGGTATGAGTTCTTCATGTGTGAAGAACTTCAATATATTTTCTGTTTTTGAACTTGTTTTGGCAGAGATAAAACGTGAGAATGAGTGGTTAAATGTGTGAGAGAGAGAGAGAGAGTGAGTGAGAGAGAGTGGCTTAAAATTAGGAGTTTTAGTTTGGGAATTAGTCAAACTAGGACTCCTTGTTAAACCTTTAATTAAAATCTAATTTTTCTTTTTCTTAAATCAGCTAATATTTACTAATTAATTAAATTAATTTATCAATTTAGATAAAAACAAGTTAAATCATTGCTTCCACCTAGGTTCGAACCCGGGTGGAGCAAGACTTCACTTCAAGAGCTCAATTTCGGCTCTCTCTCCCCAAATTGCCCCTCCACTTTATTAATTAAATAATTAAATATGTATTTAGGGTAATTACGATATTACCCTTAGCCTGGCAAAAGACCATTTTACCCCTAGACCCTCAAAACTTAAGATTTCCTCTCTTTAAGTCCGGTAAAGACTCTTTCGAGTAAATCTTCGTATTCGCGAGCCCTACATGGTTGGTTCCAACCTTTCCAAGCTCAACTAACTCCCTAAGTTAGTTGAATTGGCCGTAGTAAGGGTTCCGAGGTCTGGTTCTACGCGCATCGATCCGTGTGAACCTTTGTATAATCGCAAGCATTCTTGACACCTTAAACATTTAGCTTATTCATTTTTTTAGGGTTGTTACAGGAAACTCTATCGTCCTATAGCCTCCCGCATCGTGGATGTGTCGGGACTCACCACCAACGATACAGACTCTACTAGACGTGGCAATATGAGACTTTTAGAACCTAAAACCACTTTTATAAACCTCATGCTCTGATACCACATTTGTCACATCTGGGGAGCACCCCTTAGAAGTAACATGGCGTACTTGACTTCTCGGAGGTCTTATACAAGCCCATAGTCATTATTCATTGCATTGTTATAGGTAAATTTTACGGAAAATTTAAAACTATCATAACACATCATATGCTAGAACATCACTTCATTTATATAAGAAATATCACAATACATAGTTAAAGACTCTAGTCTCTTTTGCCATCCTAGACTCAAGATCATTAGATTATAATACGAACACGACCCTTACAACTTAATAAATAACTATACAATTTACAAGAAATTGTAGTAACCCATAAGTAGGAAATCCTTGGACTTAAGAATTCCTTTCCTTGATCTTGGGAATCACATATCAAGATCCTCATCATCTTAAGATATCCTTTAAGCATCCATAACATACACTTTGTGTAAAAATGTAGAGAAGAATTGAGTAAGTACAAGAATGCACTAAGTATGGCAACCATGCAAAAACATGCATTCAAAAGGCACATTTTACTTGAAATCATGCATCATGCCTTTTTGTGAAATCTTCATAAAACTTTGATGCAATAGCATTTATACAATTCACAAACTTCATATAGGCATATTTAATGGTCATCAATTATATGAAATCATACATTGCATTTAAGTCACATTTAGGACCACTTTACAGGAAGTTTTCCCAATTTACAGTAAACTTTCCTATTTCACAGTAAGTTTTCCTTTCCTCTTTACAATGAACATTCTTCTTATTCTAACATCATGACTTTCCCAAGTACCCTCTAGTAACAGTTGGTTAAATATATAGATAATGTCCCATAACAGTATCAACACTCAAGCATCACCTTAAAGCCACAAGGGAACCATACATACTACCTTTCAACTCAACACATATAACAATAGGACCATTTCATATAACAAGGCACATACTTCACCTTATACTTAACATACGACTTTAATCACAATCCTAATCTATGTATACTAGTGCAATGTACATGTGAAGCCCCATAACCTTACACATACTTGGTAAACCTATAATAAGACCACAAGCCTTAACATCCATTTCATACATCAACATAGCCAAGATAGACAACGTCATTCATGTCAATGCAAGACCTTCATCATATAGTCTTTAATACCAACATTATGCATATAATACCAAGACCACATCACATGGACTCATTAGGACTCGTACCATACACAGCTTCATAGCAAGTAGACAAATAATACCATGCCATGCATAAAGACATAACCATAATCATACACCTTAGAACACCTTCCTAGAACTTCCTAAAGATCTACTTGTGCAATGTATAGGTAAGTTCATTACTCTCACCTATCCTAAGCAACTTCCCTTAGGTCATCCTAGTTAGAGTCCTAGTCATTTACTTGCATTGTCCATTTTACTTTAAGGAAACTATAGCCTTAACCGACACTAAGACCATGGGTGCTAAACATGGAAATTGGTGTTGTAGAGACTTAACCAATGGAAGGTGTTCTTACCTTGCCAAGGTAGAACATTAACATATGCTATCATATTAGTTGATATCACTTTCTAGATACTATGTGGCAAGCATAGTTTATGGAACTTGGAGGTATATGTGGAAACCCTCTTTATGTCTAATGAGACATTGTAGTTATCCACTCATGGAAATATCACTCTATGCTATTTGGCTAAGAGGCTAACCACCTCGTGAGGTCTATGGTGACCTACCTTCCTGCAATGGGAAAGGACACCCCTCATCTTCAAGTTCACTTGGTGATAAGATAAGTTCCCTTTATTGAAAAGCCTTTATTACATTACATTCATAAAACATAGGCCTTAGGAGATTGACTCCTCATATGCTTAGCTCATAGGTTATAGATGAGAGTTCATAAACCTATATCATGTGAGAAAACCTTTCACATGGACATATCTATTTAAGCATCATCTAGTTTAGGGTACCCTTGATATCACCTTTCAAGTGCCCCTCTATTTACTAGATCATTATACATGTGTGTGTATATACATGTGAGCAAAACCCTTCACATAACACATTATAGCCACACATATTCATACTTCATTTCATTCGTGCATAAGTGTAGAAGTGTAACTCTATTAGCAACCCTTACATATAAACAAATTTAGACGCTAGGTATTATCATACTTCATCATACCACATACTTCACATTATAGCATATAAGATATGTTCATAACATACTTATGCATTCATATTCATGTACTTAGAAGACCAACCTAGGAACTATCCTATTAAGGTACACATGTGCAATGCATAGACAAGGTCTGATACCCTTGCCCATAGTAGTACACCTATCAAGTCATCCTAGTTACTGATACATCACATACTTTCATATACATAAGCTTTACATGCATAGTAGTAGACATTAGTGCATATGAGAATACCTTTCATTAAACCATTATAATCTTATACTACATGTAGTCATGCATAATGTTTGAGTGTGTGTACATTGGTCAACATGATCAAATAATGGCTATCAACAACACATTGAGGCAGCCACCCTCTTAGGACCACAATGCACCTTAAAGCATAGACCACACAACACAACTTAGCATAGGAGACAAGCTAACTTCATATTACACTTAATTCTCCTAACCTTAGCTATTCACACATGTACATAGGCGTACATAGGTAAGGGATCATCAACCATTTAGAATCATCTAAGGCAGAGCCTAATCAAACCGCAACATTTTCATTAACATACTTGTAACACTAGAAACATAACCTAGATCACAACTAGAATAGATGACTAGGCAAGAGCTTCACATACGGTGTTCATCACCAACACACATTCATAGTATAATTGCCTTCAAGTCCTTGTGCACATCACATATATATGGCATTAAAGTAATCACCGCCACCTAAGTGGACCATACCACACAATGTCATACAAGGCTTCATCAACTATCAATATTATAAGAAAGTAGAGAGGAAGATCCATTCTTACTAATTCATCACCCTTTGATCATCATTGATCAATACACCTTTTTCATCAACAATTCATGTATAGGGCAGTAGCTAAATGTACTCTAATCATAAAATAAACCATGCATAAGCCACTAAAAGATCATGCTACTAACAAGTACACTACATCACCAATACACTATAAATTAGAGAGACATAGATCACTTACTAGTATTCCTTGCTTTGATCATCATGATCAACATTCATAATATACCAATAATACCAATCTAGGGCAATAGATAAAGACATAATAACCAAGTCTAAATCATGCTTCACCTACCCTAGAACTTAGATCACATCATGTACATAGCATTGTAAATCTATAGGCTAAGAGAATGTAAATCAATCCTTACCAACACTCTTTTGTTTTGATAATAAAGGATTCATACCCAGAATTCATTACAAGTAAGGAAGTAGATAAAATTATCCCTACACAAATGAATCCCACATTCATGCATTATAGAGTCAATGTTACAGTGAATGCCATATATTAAAAAATTATAGAAAGTAGAGATCAAGTCTTCAAGCATCAATCCAGATTGATTCAATATGACATAATTCATCATCACATTACAATGTAGGCAGTATGTATAATCAATTCAACATGGTAGAATCATAATTCAATCAACATCAATTCAAGATCACAAAGCCCGCACATAAGCTAAATCGTGCGTTGAAGGGGACATGGGTTAATCATGCAATGGGATTAAAATTCACGTTACAATCAACATATTAACATCAATTCATCATGAGGAAGACTTTGAATACGTTTTGCGAAAGAACCCATGACTAGATTGAAGTAGCAGAGATTTGATCATGAACTTGCACTGAAAAACATTGAAGGAACTCTCTAGATGAATGATTAACTAAAGATGAAGGATTACCGTACCTCAATGTAGAAGAAGACCTCTAAAACTTGGTGAAGAACAAATGGAAATCCAAGCTCCAAGTTGTTCTTGAGCTTCACCTTCAATGGAGGTTCTAAAGAGAGTTTAGTTTGTGAGAAAAGTCTAATTTTATTGAATTGAATTCGAAATGGGGTTGTCACCTTTTTTATCACTTAAATACACCCAAAAATAACCAAATAAACCAAATAGGGTCAGGTTAGCACGTGGGGTGAATTTCTCGTTCAACCCATACTAAAAGAGTGTGCATGGCAGTGAAGCTGCAGCCTGCATCGACGGACCCATCGACTCCCAGTAGGTCCTTCGACGGACCGTACTATAGGCCGTCGTTTGTGTCTTAGGCTTGACAACAGCCTTAAGCCTTCACCAGGATAAGTGTACATCGATGCCTCACCATCGACGGGCCATTTATGGACTGACGATCCGTCCTTTGGCTTCGTCGATTGACACTCCCAAGGCAGTATCTTGACAGTCTTTGGGTCCTCCTTGAAGGCTTCTTGCGGGGCCCTTAGGGAGTCATACCCGGACGTTTCCAACTTAAATATATTCCTTAACATGTTAAAGACCTTCCTCATCATTTTCACCCAAAACGAACACGTAAAACACATACAAACATGCAAGACACACCGTCTCAAGGGCTAACTTTCGAACGTCTTGGATGTTTTGGACGTTTGACCTCCAAAATTCATGAAACTTAATATAATGCCTACAAACATAATTATTACTCATATAAGGACCTCATAAGATCATGACATGCAAATATAAGTACGTATATACACATGAGGCACATATGTGACTAGTCGTCGAACGTCTTAGTCGTCCCTTGACATTTGACTTCCAATTCACCTAAATCTTTAGAAACTGCCTCCATACCATATTATAAAATATTTTAGGACCTTATACCCTTAGTATAAAAATGTTAGAATCTATAAACCCTAACTCATTTTGGGGTCTTACAGTGTTTACCTAGCTATTGTTAATTGATTTGTCTATTTATGCTATTATTAAAGCTATGATTAGTTATCGTAATTTGTTTTCTTAATTCATAAAAAGTGACACACATTTAATTTAGTTATTAACTAAAGAATGTGGATATTGTAATTTTCTTTTAAGTTGAATAATTTTTATTGTTATTATACTGTCTTTGCCTTATTATTATTATTGTTTCTTTTTTGGCTCGTTATTGTTATTACTAATATCATTAGTTGTGTCTCTACTTTAATGATAATGTTCTTTTGAACTATTTTATATTATTGTTATTTTTACATGATGTTTTCTCTTTATTTTAGCGTTTTGGCTTCATCGTTTTATTTGTTGTATGTTTTTAGTTTTATTATTATTTAGTATTGTTCCATTTGTTATTGCCTTGTTATGGTTAAATGTTTTTTACTTCTTTTTTTTGGTGAGTTTAATGATAAATGATTTTTGCTTCCTTCTTTTCCTAATGATGTTGCTGCATTTGTTTTCTGTTTTTTCGTTATTATTGGTTACCACTTGTTAATTGCCTCATAATATTTTATGTTACTTTCATTTAGTTGTATAATTTTGTGGTTGAACATTATTTGTTAAAAGTGGCCGATGAAAAAATTACCGTCGAATTCCAAGGCCTCCCATGTTAACAAGACGGGTTTTTATTTTTAAGTTATTATTTGAGTTAATCACTTTTATTTTTATTTATTTAGTACTAACTCTTCCAAGTGTCTTTACAGGTACACGGAGTTGCTTTCCAGTATAGTTATTCAATTTAAATTTGAATGATATTTTATGCATTATTTTGTATGTATTGACGTTAGACAAACCTTAGGCCGATTCTTACAATATAATTTATTTTTAATAGTTGTCTATATTGTATGTTTGTTTTACTTGTATATTGTTTTACCTCCTCCTCAATTTGAAAAACTGAATTTTGTCGGGACCCACAATTGTGTATTTCGAAGGGTGCCTAACACCTTCCCTTCGGAATCACTTGAACCCCTTACCTAGAACTAATCGTTTCGTAGATCACTTTAACTGGTTTCCTAGTTTTCCTAAAATTAGGTGGTGACTCCTTTAAAATTAGTTTATTCTTTAAATTCTTTTAAAATTGACTTAATTGATTATTATTTGAGTCACCGCGACGTTTTTCCCTATTTGAATATAGTAGGGATGTAAACACTTCTTTTTTATATTCAAGATCATATTCCATTAATACATTTTCATTAATGACAAAGGTGCTTTAGCCTACTTTGTCAAGGATTAATATTCACATTCTTTGTATATCAAGTAAGGGACACAAGTCTACCAAAACAAGACACATATACTTTCCATTATCACATATAGCATATCTTTCAAGAAGCACATAGAGACAACTTAGTATACTTGAAAGTTATCCTACACAATTCTGTAGAATCATAAACATAACTCATCATATGGTGCATATAGTCAATTAAGAAGATTAAACCTTCAACATCAAGTCTACACACATAAGGCATCACTAAAGCCTATCATTATAACCTATATTCACTTAAAAGAATACATATTTTCACCTTACACTCATGTAGATAGATATGATCATACTTTACATAAATAAACTACATTATATATTACAAGATATCGAGTAATGCCGACAAGGCCATGTTCATCATTATTCATAATGTAATGCCGACGAGGACACATTCTTCACAAATATAACACATAATCATCGCCACCATAAGTGGACCATACCAATCAATATGATTCAATACAAATTCGACAACATATAGAGAGATTAGATCATCTTACCACCATTCCATCACCATCATCAACAATCCTTAGCCATTCCAACCGAATCAATTCACAAAGGCTCTTACTAATAGCCATCAATACAATTCTAAACCAGCAATCAAAGTATATACCATATTCATATAATCAAATTAAGTCATCTTATAAACCATACAATCATGATCTATAAATAAACCAATAAACCTAAGCAATCTACACATTAATTCATTACAATTTAGCAATAGTCAATTCATCTATAATTTAGTCAAATTGAGATATTTGAGAAGGTCAAGGGTTCATGGAGAATTTCATTGAAAAACATCAATTATACATCAATAACATCATATATTAAGGTTTGAAAACGTTTCATGCAAGAACCATGAATTAGAGTAGAAATTGAACTTTTCCATCTTTTTGAAATCTTTGAAATTGACTCTACGGTGATAGCAAGCCTTATATGAAGAACTCCCATACCTTATTAGAAGAATCCAAAGAGAATAGAGGCAGAAACTCCATTGAAGATCCATCATCAAGCTCCATCTTCAACTTGAGCTCTCCTAGATGTTTTTGGAGAAACTTTGGGATGGAAAGGGTTTTGATTTAGGTGCTAGGGTCTAAATGAGGGTTTAATGAATTAAATACTCTTAAAATACCCATACACACCTAAAATAACCGTCCTCCTAATTCATAAGACTTGGGGTGAAATTCCTAAAACATCCCAAGCTAAGGCAGTGAAGCAGGCAGTTTACAGGCACCATCGACGGCCACCCACCGACAGACCGTCGACTGGCCTACATCCCATCAATTGTGGTCCGTCGTTTGGGAATACAGCTTCTAAAACTGCAAGCTATATGGCCCCATCGACGCCACCTATCGACGCGCAGTCTTTTGGACTACGGGTCATCATTTGGGGGTCTTCATTTTACCACTGCCAAGCAATGTTGAGTTCAAAGCTGGGTTCCTCTTCTAGGGCCCCTTGTTATTGAACGTCTTGGACGTTCTTGGACGTTTGACCTCAAAACCTTACAAAACTCAACATGCTGCCTTTAAACACTATTATTAACCATATAAATACCTCATAAACTCATGACACACACATAAGAACATGCAAGCACATAAGCGACTAGTCGTCGAACGTCATGGTCGTCCCTTGACGTTGGACTTCAAACTTAACCGTATTGACTTCAAAACTAAAATACACACTTATTAGGATAATCATAAGCCTTTAGAACAGTTATTAAGCTATAGATAAGCGTATTTAATTTTAGGGTCGTTACATTCTCCCCCACTTAAGAACATTCGTCCTAGAATGACACTTAAACACTTAAGGGAAAACGATCATAGCAAACAACCCACATTTAAGCACACCATATCATAATCATACATATAACTAGGAGGAACACCAAAAAGCACATCGTGTAGTTCTCCTCAAAGCAAAATCATGCATCATTTACAACAAGGCACAATTAAGCTAAATTTTCTCACAAAGCTCAACATACAACTTCTCAATAACACAAAGACTTGCTCAAAAAACCAATCTTATATAAAATTTTAGACGTGCTCACTATTCATCTTCTTGAAGTAATTAGGCACCGTACATTAGATGAACATGAACCATGAGGAAGATACAATGAATGAAAACTCATTTTCTCATTTAACAAGAATTCAACCAAAAAAAACATATCATAAGAAGAATGTTTGGGACACTTATTTTTCTCAAAAAAGACTCCAATATAAACAATTTTACTAGGAACTCTTTGTTTTAGGCTTGAATAAACATATAAGGAAAAGATAAGGATATCTCACTTCCAACAACCATACTCTTTACCATACTCCCCAACTTAAAAGAAACCCAATCTAAGATCAACATAAGCATACTACAAGGAACTACCTGAAGGAACCTTAAACCTTACTAACACCTTCTCACCAACTCTTCAATATACTAGACCTGTAGAAACAACAACATCCCCCTTACTAGGAGATACTCACTTTTACTCTTTCTAACCTCACCTCCTTTCTTTCTAAGGTTGGATCTAAAAAACTTCAAACCACCTCTACTACCACTCATTCACACCTCTAACATCATTTCTCACCACTTCCCTTAACAATACTCTCCTTCATAAGGCAACTCAACCGACCCAAGGTCATCAACACAATCTTTCATACCCCATCCAACAAGTCACACCTCATCTTTTTCTCTCCCACCACCCTAACTTCACAAAGGTTACATTCTAAGGACCATCACACAAGGGAACAAGGGAAATACAGCATATACAAAGCTCTTAGGCATAATTAGAATAATAAAGAAGTGAAACTTTTCATTGCACCTAATAGACTCTTATTAATAATGTGGCGCACTTCACATTATGAACAAGACTATATTGAATGTGGTTTTTGAGACAAACTAAGACACTCCCAAACCTTTTGCTCTGATACCAAGTTTGTAACGACCCGCAAGTACACCCTAGAAGTTAGAGCATTCTTGAGTCACAGCAGGGCATATGAGTCTCCGAGAAGTCTAACTTAAGCCACTCGTACCATTCATTGCACAATATACTATCGAAAATAAGGAAGAATTCAAATTTCTTCACACATGAAGAACTCTTTCATTAATACGCAAGCGGAATACTTTTTTTAAAACATCAAACCTTTACAATGTCTCATTAAACCATCTATACTTTGGAATATACAACATTTGGGACTAAGCCCATGCAAGACATAAAAATAAAGACTAAGACATAAGGAACATGGGTATTGTCCTCGAATCGATGAGGACTCACAAAAACTTCATCTTCAACACTTAGAACCTATCCGTCTTCCTTGGATATGAATTCTCCCATTTCCCTACATTTTAGTCATAAAGGGAAAAAAGGTTTAGCACGTTGAATACACTAAGTATGGAAGCCATTCAAAACCATAAAAAAGGGATATTTAGAGAATAACATGCTTTTCATGACATTAGTTAAAACCTTCATAATATAGTTTAAGAGACATATAACAAGTCACCAATCCCATAAAGAACATATTCAAGTAACCTTTATCGCAGTAACTTCACATATAAGCCACGTATTACGAGAGAACATCAAGAACACTTCAAAACACATAAAGATGAGACCCTATTACCAAAAGTTATTCCAAGGTTCACTTGAGTGAGTTATGAAGGGACCGCCCATATAATCCTTCCACACACACCTAAGAGATCCTTTAGACAACCTACGATAAGATTATTCTCATTTCATTACTCAACTCCCTACCTATAATTTCTCTAATACTCACCTAGGTAAGACTAGAAGAGACCGCCCATACACCCTCTCCAAGACTACCTAAGCAATCCTCAAAGCTATTCTAGATAGCTACCTTTTCATTACCATACATTTACTTAAGAATCCATACTTTTCATAAAAAACCATAAACCTATACATTTAGAGGACTTAACATATTGGTCTTGAAAAGACGTAGGGAACCTACAACCTAGCATTGTCAAAGCCTACTCATGCTATATCTAGATAGCGTCCCATTCAATGACCTAAAAGTTGTAAAACTTGTCCAACACTAGAATGTATCCCACATGATGAGAATAAGAAATAACAAACATATACCATGCTAGCTAGGCATGGAATCTGTAGTCATGAACCTATCCGCTGGAGGGTGTTCTACTAGAGCTACTACCTAAGCATACTCACTCGGTGCTAACCTTTGTTCTCATAGAGTATTTCAATAAAGGAGTATATGAAGAGGTTTCATATCTTGTTAACAAACAAATCATAACACACCTTACCAAAGAGGGTCCACTAGGGCTGCCTACAATAGTTAAGAGGATAGCTCAATGACTTTCCTAATTATGTTTTCTTGCAGTTCCAGCCAATCAATCCTAAGTCCACCATTCACACAACAACGATACAATTATGACTTTCAACTTAAAGGATATCATAAACTTCTTTCTAAAAGATACCACATAAATAATCATCTTTTCTATATTCAAGATCATGTTGTCACATCCGTAGAGTACACCCCAGATGTGACCGGCGTTGTCGTCCTCTCAGAGGACTCAGACAAGCCCTTAGCATTCGTCATAACATGTCATCAGTTAAAATTGCGGAAAAATTTAAAACTTTTGCATACTATGTGAAGTTTACTTAGACTTCATACTTAACAATCATGAAAACATACGTAGACATAGTCTAAAAGTTGTCTCACATAAGAACCATCTAAAGAGTACGAATCTGGACTTAGCCAATAAAAAGTCAATACGCCATATAGGCCTTAATACAAAAGAATCCAAAGAACATAAAATGGAATAAAGAGAATTCTTAAAAACTAATAAAGTCTTCATAAGCTAGAATAGCAAAAAGATAGCATCCCCGAACATGAGGACCTACCAACACTTGGAGAAAGAGTTCCAAGCTTCTTCAATCGACCTTCTTAATCTTCAACGGCTAGAACCTACAGTTGTAGTAATATAAAGTAAGGGGTTAGTACTCCATATGTACTAAGTATGGGTATATGCACATAACATTTAAGGACATGCATGAAAAGGATCATTTCTTAGAAAATATGTTAAGTCATTTGAAAACCTTTAGTGCACATACAATAGAGCATATACAAGATAACGATCACAATTAACATAAAGCATTGTCATAATAAAAGACATAATATCATAAAGTCATATTAATATTTCATGTTCATAGTGCATATCAACTTAACCTGCAAAATACTTACCAATTGTAACGACCGTAAAAAATAAAATAGGTCAAACTAGAGCTTCACATGTGTTTAATGAGTTAATAATGTATTAAAATAGTATATTTAGCATTATAAGTCAGTTCGTAAAGTTTGGCAGCGTTTGGAAGTCAAACGTCCAAGACGTCCAAAAACTAGTCGAAGTTGAACTAGTGTGTCGTAGTATTTTGTAGTGAAGTTTTGGGGGATGGTTTGAGAGTGAAATTGAGTGTCCGAGAACGACACCCCGGGACCACCCTAAGGGTCACCGAGGAGGACCCAAACATTGGACAAGGAGCTTTCCAAGGCAGCGTGCAGGGGGCAGAATTTGAAGCCCACCTCGCGACGCGCCTGTGACACGAGGTCCACTGCCTCAGAATTTTTGAGAGGCGAAATCTGGAGCTTGCCTCACAAAGCGTAGCTAAGTCCTAGATTTGGCCGCAACGTTTTTAAGTCAAATTTCAAGTTGGAAAAGGGTCCAAATGGTATGGGGGTCTTTTGGGAACTTTGGGGATCATTTGTGGATTGATTTAGTTTATTTTAAACCTCATTTCACCCACCAATTCAAACCCTAATGATCAAATCAAATTTCTCCAAAAACCTTCTCTCCAAAAACCTCCATTGAAGAAGCTTCAAGATCCAGGAAAGAGGACCAAGTTCTTAACATTTGCTTCACCAAATTTTTGTGGTTTTCTTCATATTAAGGTATGGTAGTCATCCTTGAATCTTATTTAATTCAAGGAGCCCTTTCAAAGAAATTTCAAAAAGGATTTCAAACTTCTTTATTCCTTGACTATAAGTATGGGTCTTTGCATGAAAATATTTTATTGATTAAAATGAGTTGTTCTTAACTTTAAATGATGATTTAAATGTCAAAACCCCAATGGAATCATGTGTGTTCTATTTTTCAACTTTTGGATAATGAAATGGGTTTAATGAGCATGACTAGATATTGTTAAAGTTAGTGTTTCTTGGTGGTTTATTTGAGTTTTAGCTACTTTCCTAAGGGCTATTTTATTATTGATTATGGTATAAATTGTTAATAGGTGGTAGAGGATGGGATGAAGGGTAATTTATTATATCTTAGCTAAGTTATGTTGAAGTAACTCTTGAGTGGTATGGTCCACCTTTGGTGGCGGTGTTTACCTGAAATATACGAAGTTATATGTGTACTGTAAGAATGGCCTTGAAGGAATGATATGTGAAGTGAAGTGATAATTTTGATATGTATATGTATGGTATGTGTTGGAATGTTGATATGAGTATCTTGAAGGGTTTATGTCTAAATGAAGTATGCATTTGATATGTGAAGTATGATAATGTGTGAATTGGGATTTTGGGGTGAACTTTCTTCGTGAGTTGGATGAAGTGTTAGTAGCAACCTCACTATTCCCGGCGAGCTTTCCAAAGATAGGTTGGAGTTTGGATACCTTTCATGAGTTAAGAAGGGGTGTTCAATAGTTATCTCTTAACCTATTATCAATGAATGTTTAAGACTCCTTGGGGGAGTTATGCTTAGCACCGAGAGGATTTGAAGAAAGGGTGGGTACACTTCGTTAGTAGAGAGGATGTATCCAATGTACCTCTTGAGATGGGTGCTCCTCGTTAGTAGAGAGTGAGTTACTTAGTAGAAATCTCCTTATCCCTTAACTATGCGCCCGCGTAGGTGTTGCTATTGGAGAATCCATGTAAAGGCTAAAGAATATGACCCTACCTCATCCGGTAAGAGTAGTACCGGGATTCCATGTCAAGCTCTCATGGTCTATGTCGGTTAAGGCTAGCCCCCACAAATGTATGCAAATGAACTAAGTATTCTTAAGGGTGTACTACTTAGGGTAGATGGTGGAATGGGACGCTACCTATCCATTCCACAAGTAGACATTTGGAGGGAGTCTTGGTGTGTCCTTATATGAAATGTATGAATGGGTCATGATATGATGTAAATAAAAGTAATGAGACTTTATGTTACATGTTAAGGAAGCATGTTGATGTTATGACTTGTATAATGAAAGCCTAGTATGTGATGAATGTGATTTGCCTATTCTAAGCTTATTCCTAATGAGTACTAAGTGGAAGTGGTAGTATGGGATGCTACTTTCACATTGCACCAAGTATAAATTGGGGGTTTCCTTGGAGATGGTTCTTATGTGAAGTTCCTAAGTATATGTATGTTTGTATGGTGTCTTTGACATTGAATGGAGACTTGTGTAAATGAAATGAAGTAAGTCTATCCCTAGTAGTCTTAAGGATCTCTTGAGTAGGTATTGAGGAGGTTGTATGGGCGATCTCCTTATGTCTTACTTAGAGGAGCCTTTGGACAACTTAGGATAGGAGTAGTTCATGTCTAATCTTGGATTCACTGTAAGTATGCTTTTATGTTGAGAAAAGTGGATGTTTTGCCTTATGTGCTAAATGACTGTTTTTAAATGATGTCTTGTAGCTTAATTCATGAAGGCTTTTATCAAAATAGCATGACTTGTACGTTTCAACTAAATTGTCCCTTTTTGCATGACTTTTGCATAATGCCATACTTAGTACAATGTTTGTACTAACTCCATACTTTTGTATACTCTATAAGTATAGATTGGAAGCAAGTGGATGTTTTGAAGTCAAGCTTAGGAATCGACTCTCTCAAAACTAAGTATGTCCTCATACATTCGAGGGCATAGTCTTTATTTCTTTAAGTTCTTCTTTAAGACTTAATATTATTTTCTTTCACTGTAAAGGGCCGTGTCCCTAAGATATTTATGTCGTGTCTTTACGTTGGCTTGTGACGATGAGACTATCCTTCGTATTTATTAAAGATATTGTCCTTATTATTATTTATCGTGAAAAGTTTAAATTTCCGCACTACTTTTCATGTCTTATGTAATGAATGATAGCTAAGAGGCTTGTGCATGACCTTCGAAGGTCGAGTACGCCTTGTGACGACCTAAGTGTTGCCCTTACTTCTAGGGTGTACTTGCGGGTCGTTACACCAATGATCTCATTCCAAGCCTACAAATGAAATGATCATGTGAAGCCCCATAACCCCACATAACCAAGTAAACAAAATAGGAGACCATAAGTAAAGCTTTGCTTAATACTACTTGTAACATAAATAGTCATCACCTCATATAGCAATATAGACCAATAACATTTTTATCAACATAACCAACATCGTATAAGAGTAACATCATGTATGATAAGAATTATACCTTCCATGTTATCATATCACATAAAGACAATCTCCTAGGACTTTCCTTAGAGTCAACTTGTGCAATATCTAGACAAATTTACTTGAGGGAACAATCGCCTTAACCAACATTAGACCATGTGAGATAAACATGGAATCCAGTGTCATGAAACCCCACACCGAAAGAAGGTGGTCTACCGGACAAAGTAGAACCAAACATGACATAGCTTTCTAGGTGGATCAACTAACTAGTATCCTATGGTGGCAACATAGTTCAAGAACTAGGAGATATATTAGACACCCATAGTTCCACATTACATGGTAGCCTCTATCTCATGAGATTCATTGTGAACCTAATTTCCAACTAGGGAATGACACCTCTTATATCTAGTACATCGGTATTAAGATTAAGTCCCTTTGTGAATAACCTTTAAGTCATCATTTATTCATAAATCTTATCATAGATCATAGGAGATGAACTCCTTGTATAAACATGATCATAAGCTCTTTAGGTTTAGATGAGAATTTCCTTTCAACACAACCCTTCGTTTGTGAGATTAACATATCATAATCATCTTGTGTAAGGCATACAAGAGAGCTTTATAAACTTGCATTATAATATCCTTATCATGATCTCACATTTAACATATTCGTATCCCACATATATACACAGCAATATCATACGTACTTCAATAGCATTGTAACATCATTTATAGTCTAACATAAACATCATGGAGTAATCACGACTTTAGAAGACTTTCCTGTTGCTTCCAAGAACCTTTATCAAGAACTTATGTTCAATATACAACAATCATCCAACAACATAGTGAAATACTCAATAACATAATCAATACCAACCGTTCAAGTCATATACAAGACCAATTCGTAGTTAAGGATAATTGAAGGGGTCATTAAAGATTTCATTTGAGTCATAGTTCCAATCCCAATGTTTTCATGTTAACAAGTAGTAGGTATAACTCAATCGAAACCATCATTTATAGGAGGAACATGCTTCACACAAAAATTAAACATTACAAACCAATTACCCAACAATACATACTCAAGTAACCATAGAAAATCATTATTTTTCATCATTAGTCATAAATCTTGAGTTAGGAAGAAAACCCGTTTTGTAGAGTAAAAACCCTAGGAGTTGAATTCTTGAAAATCATCTTTGTAAGTATCTCTTGGGGAAAGGAATCCCAAGAGTGAAAAACCCATACCTTATTAACTAATATTCCAGGTAAATGAATGGAAATCTTGAAGTCTTCGTCTTCTTCCTTAAGCTTTTCTTGTTCTTCAATGGAGTTTGAAAAAGATAGCGTTCTTGAAAGAGATGGGAGAAATTTGTTTGATCTGATTTGAAGTGTGTAAAAGTGGTGTAAAACCGACCTAAAATCAATATATAGTCGTCCCATTAAATACCCAAAAGACTTTTCACTTATATGGGTTTATTAGTGTAGTCAAATTACCAAAAATACGACTTTAACGAATATGAGAAGTGGTTGCGCGTCGCTGGGCCAATTCCCAATATTTTTTTTGAACTTTTGGGTCTAGGCAGTGAATCTCGTGACATCTTCGCGTCGTGAGGCTGTCTCCCAATTCTTGAGGCAGTGAACCTCGTGAGGGTTGCGCGTCGCGCAGCAGCCCCTTGGTTCTTGACTCTAGCAGGCTACTTTGGCAGCCTGCTTGCCCATGTTTGGGTCCTCTCCAAGGACCCTTCAGGTGGTCCTTGGGGTGTGGTTACTGGAAGTTTGGACCCTTTGTACTACATATTACTTGTTTGAAGTGTTTTTACAAGTTTTGGACTTCATTTGACACTTCGAAACCTTCACCAAACATAGGGACGTCAACTAGTTCAAATTAGCTAGTTTCCAAACGTAAAGGTCTTTCTTTGTTATTTTGGCTCTAACATTTTCTAAATGAGTTTATTTACATTAATATAGGTCTGAAAACATCATTTTAACTAAAATTCAATAGGCTAAGCTTTAGTTTAATTCATGGAACTTCTGGAGTGTTAGATTATCCCCCCTTAGGAACATTCGTCCCCGAATGACACTAAAATCTTTTGGAGGGTAAGGATAGACTCAATACTAGTAGCCTAACCAACAACAACGTAAAATAATAATGAGTCACATCTCATAGAAGTACTTCACAACTCTTTTCAACACATACAACAACATTACATATAGCACTCAATTCATGATGCACAAACATATAAGAGCTCAACATTTCATAACACGTAGTGAGGAATTTCCGCTCAACATTATCACGCGCTTAAAATACATCAAGGAGTTACCATGCTATCATTCTTCTCAAGATAACAACAAAACAGCAAAATCTCAAGAAGACACATGCATACATATTTCATATAAGTGCAAGAATAGAGTATAAAGGCATTTTCTTAAAACTCTAGTTGGTACAACTTTTACCAAAACATGCACCTATTTAGAAAGAAAGTCAATTTCATGATTATTAATTAATTTCTTTATTAAGAGGAAAGTCTAACCTCAAAGAGTAAAACTATGAGGGTAGAGGGACTTCGTGTCGGCTTCAGCCTCTCATGTTTCACCCTTAACAAGATGGTTCCTCCATAGAACTTTTACGGAGGCAACCTCTTTGTTCCTCATCTTCTTGACTTGGCAATCTAGGATCTCAACCGGAACCTCTTCATAGGAGAGATTTTAATCCACCCCTAAACCTTCAATAGGTAGAATGGATACCGGGTCGCCTATGCATTTATTGAGCATAGAAACATGAAACACTGGATGAACTAAATCTAGTTCACTAGGTAGTTTCAACTCATAGGCAACCTTTCCAATTCGTTGTAAAACCTCATAAGGACCAACATATCGGGGACCAAACTTCCCCTTCTTACAAAACCTGATCACCCCTTTCATAGGTCAAATCTTCAAATAGACATGATCACCTATTTCAAATTCAAGTTCTCTTCTCCTATTGTCGGCATAAGACTTTTGTCGACTATAGGCTGTCTTCAATCTATCTCTTATGATTCGAACTTTCTATATAGCCTCATAGATAATATCGGACCAAGGAGTGATGACTCACCAATCTCAAACCATCCAACCGGAGACCTACATCTTTTACCATAAAAAGCTTCAAAAAGGTTCCATGAAGATGCTCGAATGGTAACTATTGTTGTAGGAAAACTCAATCAAAGGTAGATGATCATCCCAACTTCATTTGAAATCAATTACACAGGCTCTTAACATATCTTCAAGGGTCTGAATTGTACGTTCCGCTTGGCCATCCGTCTGAGGATGAAAAGCGGTGCAAAGTTTCACTTGAGTACCTAAACCCTTTTGAAAAGCTTTCAAAAAACGAGAAGTGAATTGGGCAGGAATCCCATGAAGACTCACAATCTCATTAATGTAGATTCTTGCATAATTTTCGGCAGTATAAGTAGACTTTACAGGAATAAAGTGGGCAGATTTGGTCAACCTATCCACAATAACCCATATGGAATCATTTTGCCTCCAGCTTCGAGGCAACCCAACAACAAAGTCCATATTGATGGCCTCCCACTTCCAAGTAGGAACATCCATGAATTGGGTTAAACCACCCAGTTTTAGATGCTCGGCTTTAACTTGTTTGCAGTTTGGACACTTAACAACAAACTCTTCTATGTCCCTTTTTAAACCATCCCACCAATAGAACTCTCTAAGGTAATGATACATTTTGGTGGCACCCGGATGTATAGAATAACGAGAACCATATGCTTCTTCTTGAATTCAATTTCTCAAATCATAAACATTCGGTACATATAATATCCCTTGGTACCTAAGAACATCATCCCCCCCCCTTGGGAGAATGACTCATTGATCTTACCAAGTACCGATTCCTTCAACTCCATCAATAGTGGATCAAGATGCTGCTCAGATTTCATCTCCACCTCTAATGATGAGTCGGAGTTGTGATGGACCATGAAACCACCATTTGGAGAATCTTCTAACCGCACACCTAATCGAGCCAACCTATGAACATCTTTCACAAGTTATTTCTTCTCTTCTTCTACCTGAGACACACTACCCATAGTCATACGACTCAAAGCATCCGCAACCACATTGGCCTTGCCAGGGTGGTAACGGAAACTCATGTCATAATCCTTCAACAATTATATCCATCTTCTCTGTCGAAGATTTAACTCCTTTTGTTTAAACACATATTGAAGACTTTTATGGTCAGTAAACACATCAACATGCACACCATACAAGTAATGTCTCCATATTTTCAAGACAAAAACTACAGAAGCTAACTCAAGATCATGAGTTGGATAATACTTCTCATGAATTTTGAGTTACCTAGAAACATAAGCAATCACCGAGCCATGTTGCATGAGGACACATCCCAAACCCATTCGGAAAGCATTACAATACACTACAAAGCCTTTATTATCCTCCGGTAAGGTCAACACCGAAGCGGAGGTAAGTTTATCTTTCAACTCTTGAAAACCTTTCTTACAAAATTCCGACCACTCAAACTTCACCTTCTTTTGGGTCAAAGCTGTCAAACACTACTACAAAACATGCTTTGACGGCAATTATCAAGTGGCAATCGATCAATTACCGCTAATTAATTTTTTAAGATGAATTATTAGCGCCATATGAACAATAGCCGTTAAATAATATCTTGATAGTGGCAATAAAAATAATTTGCTTGTAAAAGTCACTTATTAAAACACAAATTTCACCTTTTTATTTTCCGTCGAAATTATTCTACTACAATTAGCTATTCCATCTAATCCTTTCCGCTTAGTTCTCTCCTCTCACTCATCGCTTGAGAAAAGATATTCACAGGTTAGCCACCATCTGTGCCTTTTACGGTCTCTCTCTTCTAGGTTTCGAGTCCATACAAATTTCCACTTTCAGATTATAGAGTTTTGCATTATTTGTTGTATCTTCGGTCAAGATTTGTTAATAGTTGAACAAGAACTGATTTTGGGATCCTATGAAGTTCGAAGATTTCCTAATTTATGTTTTCTTGTAGGTTTTTACAGAATTCATCTTACCCTTCAATTCCAGGTACTCAAAGAGTTGAGGGGATTTATAAACTTTTTGGAGTAATCTTTTTTCTGTAGGTTAGTGTCAATATATTCAACTCTCCTTATTTTTTGAATGTTTTTATTGTAATTGATGAATATCAATGTTTTTACTGGAATCGTTAGCATTAGGGGAACAATATTATTGAATTTTGAAAGTTACTTGAAAACATGAATAAAAATTCAGTTGGAAATGACTCGATGATTTTATTAAATTGCAACTGAATTTCTTCTAGATTTTGTGATTCAAATGAAAGAAGAAGTTTTATTTTGAATTGAGTCAAGTGTTGAAATTCAATAAAAATTTCGTTTGGTTGAAGAAAGGAAAGTGGATTCAATTTGAGTTGAAGGTTCAGAATATGGCTAGGTTGTTCGAACTTGTTATAGAAAAAGTGTTAACGGAACTTAGCTATAGTTCTATCTATTTTCTATTACTGTTTTGGACTTTCTCTTAAGTAGTGTAATTAAACGTGAATGCTTCATCACTTAAAGTGAGAAGCGAAGAGAATTCTATATCACTTTTTGTGTTGAGGTGAGGCTATGAGAAAAGGTTAATGGTTCCATCCCTGAAGCGAGAAAAAGATCTCTTCTCTACTAAAACAATCTTAACAGTGATTACGATTTCATAAAAATACTTTGTGTTATCATTCCAAAGATTTCCCTTTGTTTCACTTCTGTTGTTGTGATACTCTTCTCATCCGAGGGACTGTAAGGTTTGTTTTCATCTCTCCTCCTCCTCCTCCTCCTCCTCCTCCTCCTCCTCCTCCTCCCTTCCTCCTCCTCCTTCTTCTTCTTCTTCTTCTTCTTCTTTCTTCTCTTCTCTCTTCCTTCTTCTTTACTTTGTTTCTCTAATGTGACTCTTCTGTGAGCTTGTTGCTAGTCCTTTTTTTTTTTTTAACTTGTAGTCTGTCATATCTCTATATTTTCATCAATTCTTCTTGATGGAGCTGTTAGAAGGAACATATGACTTGAGATACATTATTGAGACTAGAAGTGAGTTTTAAAATTAAATAATGTACAATGAACTGAAAGTTAAAAGATCATTGTTTTAGAAACCTTGATGCAAAGTAAGTTGAAAATTTAGAATATAACTCATTTGCTCAAATTTGTTTCATGAGAAGTGTACATGGTTGCTTAGATACATTTCTATTCAATTTTTATTACAAGTTTGGGCTAACTCTTGAGCAGTGTTCTTAAAAGGGACCATTTCGTCGCTTAAAGTGAGAAGCAAAGCTCTGTCTTCTCTCTTACGCTCAATTTTTTTGTCCATATTCTGCAATTTTCCTATACGATTTTCACTGTTCTATCCTTTATTTTTTATTTTTTTTCTGTTTATCGCTCTCCAAAACACTGCTCTTGAAGAAGTTTTGTGTTGTAGTTTTTAGGTGTTTGACAGTTTTAGTAGTAATTCTAAACTAAACCATCAATGAGTGAGTTAATATCATTCCTGTGATGTTGTGCTATATTTACTTTACTTAACTCATTTCTCTTATACCCATTTACTTATATGAGTCCATGAGGTTGATTTTTGACTATTTATTTTCATTTTATAGGTTTTATCACAAATCACTCTAGAAAGATGGTTCATTCTTTTTTTGTTTTGTTTTAAAACTCTCTAAATGTCTTGTAGTTTTGACATACGAAACAGGCAACTTGGCTTAGTTTTAGTGAATTATTGATTTTCCTTTTTGTGTGTTTTTACAATAACCATGGCAGAACCTATTGACATATACAACAATAGTAGCATAACAAAAATTTAGTTCTCAGATCCTTTAAGAGAAGAACTCTGGAAAGCACTTGCACAGTTGAACCTTTTATGAGAAGTGCTTCTTACTCTTTTTCTTTCTATCCTTATAGTGAGCTCAATTTGTATATTGATGCTTGAACTATCACATCAATGGATACCCAAATGGTGAAAAATTGTGTGTTCCGCTTCATGCTTCTTGCTTCATTGAAGTTAGCCTTTATCACTTTTTTTTGTTTCTCACTCTACAAAATACTGCTGTTGAGGATGTTTTGTGTGTAGCTTTTAGGTGTTTGACAAGATTGGACAGTAATTTTGAACTAAACCATCAAGTGATTAAACACCGTTTTGGTGATGTTGTGCTAATCAGAAACTAAGTTATTAACAACCAGTTTCTCTACTTGAATTGTGAGCTAAATTAAGCTATTTCATCATCAAGCTAATATTATTCTATTTTACTTTAGTTTACTCATTTATTTTATGAATCCCCTGGATGGTTTTAATTGTTGATTTACATTTTATAGGTCATATCACAAATCACTATGTAGAATGCTTGTTAAGTCTTTTTTTTGTTCAGAGATAAAAATCTCTACTTATTATGTAGTTTGGAAACAATTCAACAAGTAACAATCTTACTTACATTTTGTGAATATTGTTCTTTTTCTTTAGTTTTTTATATTATAATAGCAGTTATAGACCTATACAACAACATAATCAATACCAATAGTTATGTTTTCTCAAATGCTTTAAGACAAAAACTCATGAAAGCACTTGAACCTTTTATGAAAGGTGCTTCTTGTTTTTCTGTATAGAGACAGCTATACCTAAACAAAGGTTAAGCCACAGTTCAAGGGGGTTTCTTGATTCTTTTCAATATCCATCTTCTGAAGCTTGCCATGCTTGCTTTTTCGATCAGATAACTTCCTCTGGCAGTGGTGGGAAGCTGTAAATAAGTGTAGAATTGATACAATATGTTAGTTTTACGGCTGCATTTGGACAGATGATCTGTTGTATTGTTTGCCTTCCTGTATATATATGTGGGGAACTTGGAAAAATTCCAGTTGTTGAACCAGGTTCTGGAAGTTCTGAAAGTAGTGTTGCAGTTTCCCGGGGTGGTCTAATATTTGCAGATATCCAAGAAACCAGTAGCTCCAAGTCAACTTCCAAATGGACTTTCCTGTAAGCATGTTGTATGCACCAGTTCACCCCATAAATGGAGGCTTAAAGTTCTGCTTGGTTATTGGTTCCCGTTCCAAGTGGAATAGCATAAGCATACACCATCTTCAATTCTTGGTCCCTTAGTATTCCTTCACCTCCAATCTTCCCCGGATTACCAAAAGCACTGCCATCCGTATTGATATTATAAATGTTGTTTGCAGGCTTAGTCAAGATGACCTTGCAAATCTTCATTTCCTGTCTACACATCTTCACCATACCAGTCAATTCTTTCCAATTGTTAGGCCACTGGATATATGGGAAGACAGTGCTTAAAAGGTGGTTGATGTCTGTGGAAATCTGGAAAATCACTCTTAAAGAACTGAATTGTTTGCCCCCGTATATTTTTGAGCACTTGGTCTTCCACAAGTTCCAACAGACGAACATGGGAAGCGACTGCATCATTAGTTTGTGAGCTTCATTGTTAGATTTGATGATCCACCATTTCATAATAAGATTTCTGAATGTGGTAGGGCTATGAAAAAAACAAAAAAACCGAGAGAAGTAATTCCAGATATATCTAACAAATTGTGCAGTGAATAAGATATGATCAAGTTCATCCCAGCCTGGTTTTCTGCAACAAACACATGTCCTTGGTTCCACTGCAAAGGATCTAAGCTTTTCATTGGTCGGTAGCTTGCCCTTGAGAGCTCTACATAGCATGAATGAAACTTTATGCGATATATAGGTACTGGACATAGTCTTGCACTACATCTGTCTGATCACTTCACAACCTGAAGAACAAGTAAATTCTCCACTATCACTAGTTTTCCACAAAGCTTGATCAGGGACCCCTCCTTGATAATGAATTTGGAAATTAAGAATTTTAGGATTGAGCTGTGGTGGAGCATGCTGTCTGATCATGGTTTCATCCCATCTTCCTTTTACCAAAAATTGACGAATTTGGGTGTTGTTGAATTTAGTACTAGAGCTGCTGTGATTAGCTAAAGAAGACACTCCTAAGTAATAGTCCCACCAAAAGTGACAGTTTCGTGAAGTGATCTTCCAACTAATATGAGGTTTCATTGTCTGAATGTTTTGCATCATGTATTTCCAAATCAGTGATTGGCCAGCATGAAACTTCTATGGTATATACAATGATGTGAAGTCGATAGTTGCAAGAATTTTAAGCTATTAGTTGTTCCTTCCATAGCTGCAAATGGAGAAGCAAAACCCTTGATTGGAAAAAGCAAGACTACCGAGTGCAACACATAACAAACTCCTAGGATACTTCTTACTCCAAATAAACATTTCATGCAAAAGTATGATCCTATAAATTAAATGAACATGTAACTAGATTTTACAAGTCGTAGAAATTTTTAATGATATTTTAATCCTATAAAAGGATTGTTAAATAATGTTTTAATACTTATAGGTCCCCGACCGAAATAGCGGTCAAGGAGTACCACAATCATCAAGGATATCTAGTAATGCTAAAATTACTATACCTCATGGTACTACTCATCTTCATCATTTGACGCTATTCTTTGAGTTTTCTAGCTTTGTGAGTATTGTGTTGAATGGTAGAATTTTAAAATTAAAAAGATAATCAGGAGACCATGTGAACTCAATTAATTTTTATCTGAGTATAGTTGACATGTAAAAATGGTCAGTTAGTTGTTGTCCATTCACATAGACTAAAGCTCCAAAGAGAGCTCTAACTATGGTTAATTTTATTACTGGTGTTTCTTGTCTTTGTTTTTAATAGATCTGTCCGCCAATTAAGTTTGCAATTATTATTATTAGTAGTTCTTCTACAAGTATAGACCATCTTTCTGGTTCCATTTGTCTTATCCCTTGGAATTGAATGCTTGGAATTTGTTGTTTATCAGTGTTCAAAATCTTTTTATCTTCAGATGGGAGTTCCTGAGAGTTATTTTATCGAATAGTACCTACACAATCAAAACCTCTGTTAGTTAAAAAAATCAACAAAGGGTTCCCTTATCATTTAACATGTGACACTTGAACACAATAGCTAGGCTTGTATTTTTCCAACTTTTTTATGTTGAGTGGTTAAGTGTTACAGCTTTTCTCTGTTTGTCTTGGAACAAAGAATGATATGATATGTTTTATGCGAAATTGTTAAATGCTATTCTAAATCCATTTCTTGGCTTTTATGTGACCTAATCTTGTTCTAAAAGCTATTTCAATCTGTCTACTTTTGATCAAGTTTATCTTATGTTGGTTTGGTTTCGACTTTTAATGCACTAGCTGTACATTTATGTTTCTTCACTATTCCTCGTAGTCTTGGTTGTCTTTTCTTTCGTTCTTGATTCGTTTTTATAGACTTTGATTGTGTTAGTTTAATCTCGTAGAGTTCATGTCTTTGCATAACTTTAGTGTTGTCCATGTATTTTGTATTTCAACTAGTGATGCTATGTTTGTAATTCGTCATAATCTTTTTTTAACTTGGCTCATAGACTTATTGTTATCTTATCTCTAAATAGGTGTCTAGTCCTTTACATGGTAGAACTATTTTGGCTTCCAAATGTGGCTGAGAATGTGATTGTCTTCTTTTCTTTCTAAGTGTTGCTTTATTTGTTTTGGTGTTGTCCATTAATCAAATTTTGAAACCTCAATCAATACTGTTGTCGTCATTAACTTTTGTATCCATTTTCGTTCTTGTATACTTTTTTTGGGTTATCTTTTGGTGGTTGTGTATATATTTTAATTTTGGCTTAAGTTAAGCAATGTGTTCTCGCATATCTTTTTATGTGTCTTGTAATTTAGTCATTATATACTTCTGTCCACTTTTCTTGAATTCTATCTGATGTTATGAGTTTTCAAGTAGTAATGATTAGTTTTGTCAATATAGCTTGTTTAGCTTCAGGTGGGATTGAAAATATTTTGGTATAGCTATGATAAGTATTCAATGTTAAAAATCTGTAGCATTATCAGGTGGATATATGTGTATTCCTTGGTCAATACGATCAACAAGACGGTGAGTTAGTTTCTATCTTAGCAACTCATCATTCTATTGCCCCTCCTTTAAAGCAATTCATTTCTTCGATTTTGTCATCTCTTTGATGAGACGGCACAAAATGGAAATGAATGCTTCTTACTTCTAGTTTTTTTTATTAGTTACTCTACTTGCAAAATTTTTATAATTTGTATTTCATCTATTGGTACATTTCTTTTTTATTTCAGGTTATACAATTTGAAGTTCGCAATATTTGTATGTGGGTGATCTCAAAGACATTATTCGAAGAAGAGTAACAAAACTTATTTGAAGACATTATTCAATAGTATGAACAATATGGTTATAAAAGTTCTGACATGCTATTTTGGATCAGTATTTCCTTTTGTTTGTTTAGATTTAAAGAGATATATTCTATTTTAAGGATTCATAGTAATATGTCTTCACCATTCGTGAAAATTATTGTTATTATGAGGCTCTCTTTTGCGAACTTGTTTGTTGGATTTTTCTATATACATTTTATCGATAAATGTAGTAGATATTATTATGGCGGCTAAACAGTTGCCGTTAAATGTTATGATATTTAGTGGCAATTCAATGAAAATTATTAGCCATAAAATGGACGCTAAAGGGGCAAACAAAGACAATTTTAGGAGGGATATTGTAGTCATTACTCACCATAGTAAATTGCCATTCAAACTACTACCATGTAACTATTTATTGACAAACAATGGACGCTAAAGGACCATGGATAGCCGATATGAATTACCTGTAGTAACTAACATAATTGCCGCAAACAATCATCATTAAAACTTCTACCTTTTAGTGGCTATTTATTTAGATTGTTCGACAAAATTAATGGACGCTAATAGATCATAGTTAGCCGATATGAATTACCTCTAGTAGCCAACACAATTGCTGCTATTGACATTAAAAGTAATATATTTTAGTGCCTATTTATTTTGATTTAGCGACTAAAATAATGGACACTAGAACACAATAGTTAGACAACATGAATTACTATTACCATCCAACATAATTGCCGCAATCAATTGTCGTAAAAGCTAATGGTTTGTAGCAGCAATTCATGCTACCCTTTACCAACATTTCCCACAATGGCCGCAAAAGCCTTTGCCGACCCCAACATTGCTGGCTAATGTTCACTGGCCCGTATGGAGCATAGTGGCAAATGTTATTGCCGCTAAAACAATATTGTATTGCCGCTAAAGGGCCCGTTTGTGGTAGTGAAAGGAGAGCAATGGACGAAAATCCATCAACAAAACTTCTATAATACCCGGCTAGACCCAAGAAACTTCTTATGTCGATGGGAGTCAAAGGTCTAGGCCAATTTCTGACCGCATTCGTCTTCTTCAGATCAACCTCTACACCCTCACGAGAGATAACATGACCAAGAAAAGCAACAAACCTCAACCAAAATTCACACTTGCTAAATTTTGCATAAAGTTGGTGTTCTTTGAGGACTTGCAAGGCCAACCTCAAATGACTCTCATGCTCATTTTCATTCTTGGAGTATATCAAAATATCATCAATGAACACAATCACAAATGAGTGAAGAAAATCTCGGAAAACTCTATTCATTAGGTCCATAAACGCCGCTGGGGCATTCGTTAACCCAAAAGACATCACTAGAAAATCATAATGACCATATCTAGTTCGGAAGGGTGTTTTGGGAACATCTTCACCTCTCACCCAAAGTTGGTAATATCTCGACCTTAAGTCAATCTTGGAAAAATACCTAGAACCTTGGAGTTGATCAAATAGATCATCAATCCGAGGGAGAGGGTACTTGTTCTTTATGGTGACCTTATTAAGTTGCCGATCATCAATGCACATTTTAAGAGACCCATCCTTCTTCTTCACAAACAAGACCGGAGCACCCCATGGAGAAATACTAGGTTGAATGAAACCCTTGTCTAGTAAATCTTTGAGTTGGAGCTTCAACTCTTTCTATTCGGTCAGGTCCATCCGATGTGGAGGAATAGAAATGGGGTTCGTACCCGGTAACAAATCAATGCCAAAGTCAATTTCCCCTTCGGGAGGAATTCCTAAAAGGTCATTAGGAAAAACCTCTGGATATTCCCTTACTACGAGGACTGACTCAATAGAAAGAGTTTCACATTCTAGGTCCTTAACCCTCACAACATGGTATAAACAACCCTTGGCTATCATCCTATAAGCCTTCAAGCAAGAAATGATTTGACCCCTTGTCACATCCCGAGACCACATCTTAAAAGTTAGGGTGCAATCTTGGATTGCAATCGGCGTACTCGACCTCTCAGAGGTCTCATACAAGCCTCTCATATCATTCATCGCATATACATAATGAAAAGTAGTCCGGAATTATAACTTTCATAAAAACAATAACATAGTCTTAAAAACTTTTCCATATATAGTAATAGGAAATGCTAAGTCTCGAATCATCATCTTAAGACACAAGAATACTTGGAACACGGCCCATACGAAATATAAAGCATACTACTATATAGTCTATTACAAAACTTCATAAATGAAATAAAAAATGACATATATGCCCTCGAGTCAAGTGAGGACATACTTCAACTTCTCTTGAACGATCTCCTAGTCCAAGTCTTCTTCCCAAAGCTCTTCACCTACCAAGAACTATATAGATAGAAAGAAAGCATGGAATTAGTACAACCACATGTACTAAGTATGACATTATGCATAAAAATCATGAAAACAGACATTTATTGGAAATATGCATCTTTTCTTTTAAAGATAATAATATCATCATAAGATCTACATTTATCAACTTAGAATCACATAAGAAAACATTTAAAACAAATAACCTAATTTGAAACGTCACTTTACAGTGACTCACCTTCACTGTACAGTGAATTTCTTCACTGTTACAGTGAAGTGTTCTATCTTCTCTTTTTCTCACTTCCTAGCATGTAGTCTTCTCACTAACGTCATCCGAAGATTCACTTAAGTCACACAAAGAGAAACCGCCCATATACCCTCTTAGATATGCCTAAACGATCCTTAAGATTACTCATAATGAGACACATACACCTACAATACATCAACATACAAGACATACATAATATGACAATCTCCCCTACCAAGGCTATCAAAAGACTTACTTAAGTACTCCTAGAAGAGAACGCCCATACATCCGCTTCAAGGCTACATAAATAATCCTTAAGACTTCCTAGGTTTAGATCATGTCAAACATATCAAGCAACTTCCCTAACTAGAGTCATCCTCAAGACTTCCAAAGATAGACATGAAGAGATCATCCTTTATGCCCTCTTCACACTTTAACTAAGGAATCCTGAAGTCACCTTTAGATTAGGTACTCATTCATTTACATACTTTTATATCATTAAGTCATTAGTTCATTTAAGACACGTACATCACATAAAAGACATTCAAATAATGGTCTTGGATAAGACCTAGGGACTCTTACTAACAACTTCAAAGCCTATTGTGCAATGTCTAGATAGGGTCAAATACCACCATATAAACCTCAGAGAACTTCTCTAATGCTAATATGTATCCCATATGATGAGAATATGAAATAACTGACATAGACCATTGTAGCAAAACATGGAATCCGGAGTTCTATCCTACTTCGATGAGGTTGTTCTACTTGCCAATGGTAGAACTTAGACAGATCCCATGTAGGCACATGGTTAAGGAAATATGAAGGGCTTCTTTGTATTCTAGTCTCATTCTTTAACTAGAATTACTTCCCTTACCATACTCACTCGGTGCTAGCCTTCGTTCTCATAGATTAAATCACGTTAAGGTTCATACAATTGGGTCCCATATCAAGTTCATGACCCAATTACATTTACCCTACCAAATCAAGGTCCATTAGGTCTATCTCACTATGGCGACAAGAAGCTCATCATGACTTTCCTAAGGATTGATATGATGCCGTTTCAGCCAATCAACCTGTAAGACCCCGAAGATGACTTAGGTTAACTAGAGCCTAACATGTTGGAATTGATGGTCTAAGGTACTAATGTGGTCTATAATATGATTTAGAGGTAGTAGCTAAGAGTATTAGGTGTATTTGAAGTCAAACGTCAAGGGACGACTAAGACGTTCGACGACTAAGTCACCTAAATGCCTCACATGTGGTTTTATGTTTTTATATGTGATTAATGAAGTTGTAAGGTCCTTAAATGAGTTATTATAGCATATATAGTCAGTGTTTCAAGTTTCGTGAAGTTTGGAGGTCAAACATCCAAAAACGTCCATGACGTTCAAAAGATATGCCTTGAATCGACCTTGTGTGTCTAAGCATATTTTGTCAAGTTTTACGTGTTCGTTTTGGATGAAATTTATGTGAGAGGTGTTAAACTCATAGACGATCGTATTTGGATTGGAAAAGTCCGGGAATTTATCCCCAAGGACCATCCAAGGGTCCTTGAGGAAGGAACCAAGCTGGTTGACAAGGCTGTCCCAGGCAGGCCCCAAACGACGGAGGCATCGACGACTCGTGGGCCAATCAACGTCACGTCGATGGATACTTGGCCTTGGGTGATAAGGGGACCTTTTCAAGTCTCTGACCCAGCCAACGGAAGGACAGGACGGTCCGTCGACTCCAACCGTTGGTGAAGTAAGTGTCCTGCGCAGGTTTGCTGCCAATTTAGGGGTGAATTGGTAAATTCACCCCACTTCCAAATAAGTGTATAGGCGGTTTATTAAGGGTCTTTTGGGTATTTTAAACAAGTATAGAAGTGTTTAACACTTAGAATATTTCATTCTTCTAAATCAAAACCCCAAAATTCCTTAAGAAATCCCAAAGTCTCCATTGAAGTCCAAATCAAGGAACAGCTTGGAGGTGACGTTTTGAGTGGAAATTCTTCATCAAAGTGAATAATTATAATCATTGAGGTATTTCTTTTGATCCTTGAAACTTGTTTCATTAAGGATCCCAACCTTCAAAGATGTTTTCAAAGTTTTCAAAAGAGGAATTGTCCAATTTCATGAGTCTACCATGGGTTCTTGCATTAAAGGTTTTCAAACGTCTATTATGGATTATATTGATGTTTTTTGATGATTTTAACCTAAATTACCTATGAACCCATGAAATTGATGAACCTAATATTTTGACTAATATGGGTTACTTGATATTGGCTTAATGTTGATGAATTCATATGTAGTTTCTTATGGGCTTTCAATTGATGTAAGAATTGTGTTCAATTGTTATCAAATTGGTATTGGATTGTTGAATCTATGTTGAATTGGTTTAGATTTCATTGATTTCTATAATTTTGTATTGAATTGGTGTTCATGGCCATGGGTAAGGGCCTTACGATGTTTAATTGGGTGATTTGGTATTGGCTTGAAGTGTTGATGATGAAGTGGTGGTACGCTGCCCTATTTCTTCTTATTCAATGTTAACTTTACTTCAATTATGTTATGATTGGTTTGGTCCATCTTTGGTGGCGGTGCTATGTGAATTGATGTGGCCTTGTCGGTGTTACTTTCTAGTATATTGATGATCATGGCCTTGTCGGCACTACTTGAACTTATATGGCTAGTTGTGTAATTTATTTGATGATGTGTGATCATATCTATCTATATGTGGAAGTATGTGCTAGACTATTGATACTAACTAGGTAATCATGTTATGCTTTGACTATGTGTTAATTGTGTAGTCTTAGAGTTGATACATGGTTGTTCCTAATTTGGCTATATGAGTCTAAAACGGTTAAGTCGATAATATTAAGGTAATTAATAGGTTTACTAAATAAGGTTAAGGGTCATGCTTAAGGGTCTAAAGAAAGATAGGCTATATGTGTTAAAATGGAACTATGTTGTGTTTTGTTTAGGTAGACTTGAGTCCCTTACTTGATGCTTATGTGAATTTGTGATGTCTTGACTTAGGAATCTAAAGGGTCTTTGTCTTGAATAAATGAATATAGGTGAGACCTTGAATGATGATTAAAGGGGTCATTTATGTGGAACCTTGAACCAAGTGGTAAGATTATGAATTGTGAAGTAGTTAGCTGTAATGGTATCCTTCATGTAATGGGTGATGGACTTAAGGTTGATTGGCTGGAACGGCATCATATCATACCTTAGGAAAATCGCGATGAACATTTTGTCGCCATATTGAGATAGCCCTAATGGACATCGCTTTGGTAGGGTAAATGTAATTGGGTCATGAACATGATATGGGACCCATTTGTATGAACCTTAATATAAATTAATCTATGAAAACTAAGGCTAGCACCGAGTGAGTATGGCTAAGGGAAGTAGTTCTAGTTAAGTATGAGACTAGAATACAATGCAGGCCCTTCATATTCCTTAACCATGTGCCTACTTGGGATCTTTATGTTTTACCATTGGCAAGTAAAACACCTCATCGAAGTAGGATAGAACTTCGGATTCCATGCTTTGCTACAATGGTCTATGTCGGTTATTGCCTATTCTCATCATATGAGATACCTATTAGCATTAGAGAAGTTCTATGAAGTTTAGGTGGTGATATGGGACGCTACTTAGACATTGCACAATAGTCTTTGAAGATGTTAATAAGAGTCCCTAGGTCTTGTCTAAGACCACTATTTGAATGTTCTTTATGTGATGTATGTCTTCTAAATGAACTAATGAATAAATGACGTAATGATATAAAGTATGTAAATAAATAAGTACCTAATCTAAAGTGAATTAAGGATTCCTTAGTTAAAGTGTGAAGAGGGCATAAAAGATGATCTCTTCATGAATCCATGGAAGTTTTGAGAATGACTCTAGTTAGGTAAAAGGTTTAGTGTTGCTGACATGATCTAAGCCTTAGGTAATCTTAAGGACTATTTAGGTAATCTTGAAGAGGTCAATCATGGACGTTATCTTCTTGATTTACTTAAGTAGGTCTTTTGATAGCCTTTGGAAGGAGAGTGTCCTATCATCCATGTGTTGGTGTGTTTATTGAGAATGATTCTATCCTAGGGAGTCTATTGGATCTCTTGCGTGTGTGTGTAAGGGATTGTAAGGGCGGTCGCTTCACAACTCACTCAAGTGAGACTTAGAGTCAACTTTGGTAGAAGGATCTTACCTTGATGTTTAAGATGCTTTGTAAGTGTGTATGTGACTCATTATAAGCAATCTAAAGGGTCGTTTAGGCACATCTAGATAGGGTGTATGGGTGGTCTCTCTTTTTGTGACTTAAGTGAATCTTAGGATAGCTTTAAGTGAGAAGATTACATGCTAAAGGGTGTCTCAAGTGAAGAATAAGCATCTTCACTGTACAGTGAAGTAATTCACCGTAACAGTGAATGAGTTCACTGTAAAGTGATCTCAAAAATATGGTTTTTGGTTTAAATATTATCTGGTGTGTTTCTGAGTTGCTAAATTTTGTTATTACGATTAAAATATGATTTATAAAATAAAAAGATGCATATTTCCAATAAAGTCCATTTTCATGATTTTTTATGCATAATGTCATACTTAGTACATGTGGTTGTACTAATTTCATGATTTATTTTCTATCTATATAGTTCTTGGTAGGTGAAGAGCTTTGGGAAGAAGACTTCGACAAGGAGATCGTTCAAGAAGAGTTGAAGTATGTCCTCACTTGACTCGAGGGCATATATGTCATTTTATGTTTCTTTTATGAAGTTTGTGATAGACTATTAGTAGTATGTTTTCAATTCGTATGGGCCGTGACCCAAGTATTATCGTGTGATAAGATGATGACCGAGACTTAGTGTTTTCCTATTTCCATATATGAAAGAGTTTAAGACTTCTATATTGTTTTACGAAAAGTTTTAATTCCGCACTACTTTTCGTTATGTATATGCGATGAATGATATGAGAGGCCTGTATGAGACCTCCGAGAGGTCGAATATGCTGGTCACAATCCAAGATTGCACCCAAACTTCTAGGGTGTAGTTTCGGGATGTCACAAGCTTGGTATCAGAGCATAGGTTAATGAAAGTAGTCTTAGGTATCAAAAAGTCTCGAAAAGTCACGTCTAGTAGAGTCTTGACCATCGGTGTGAGTCGCGACACACCTATGGGCGAGAGGATATAGGACGATAGTGTTTCCTTTCATTTCTACTCCTATGTCGTGCGGTAGAGTAATGTTATGAGTATCCTTCTAAATGTATTTTTCCTTGTGTTTCTAGGAGATGAATACTAGAAGGATGGCCGCTAGAAGGATGGAAGAGGGAAGGGTGAATGAGGAAGCTCCTCCTCAAGTTGAGCGAGTTGAGCAAGTGCTTCATGATGGGCAAGGTGTCCAAGGTGCTCAAGTGCCTCCTCAAGGTGATCATGCCCCTAATATGGAAGGAGGTAATGAAGTGACGGAGTGGTCTAATAGGGTAATTGGAGAGGCTTTGCTTGCTTTAGCCCGAGCCATAACATCTCAAGCTAACTTGAACATGGTGCCTAGGGTTAATGCTATGGACAGTACTATGTCATCTAGGTTGAGAGACTTTGTGAGGTTGAATCCTCCAATCTTTCTTGGATCTAAAGTGAATGAGGATCCCCAAGAATTCCTTGATGGTGTGTACACAGTTTTGAGTGCTATGGGGGTTACATCTAGGGAGAAGGCGGAGTTGGCTTCTTATCAATTGAGAGATGTGTCTCAAATTTGGTACACTCAATGGAAGGAAAATAGGCCGGTGGAGTCGGGTCCTATTGAGTGGGAAGAATTCAAGGAAGCTTTTCTTGGTAAGTACTTTCCCCTTGAGAGGAGGGAAGTGAAAGTAGAGGAATTTATCAATCTCAAGCAAGGCAATATGAGTGTTGAGGAATACTCTTTGAAGTTCTCAACTTTGTCTAGGTATGCACCTTCCCTTGTGTCTACTCCAAGGGATGAAATGAGTCGCTTTGTGACGGGTGTAGCCGACTTAGTGAGGGAGCAATGTCGTACGGCTATGTTGCATGATGATATGACTTTGGCTAGACTCATGGTGTATGCACAATCAATTGAATAGTCTAAACTTAGGAGGATGTAAAGGAACTTGAAAAGGAGTGTTGCTAGTGACCAAGTGCAACCTAGGTTCAAAAAGAGGGCTCAAACTCAAGATGGACCTAGTGTTCCTAAGAAGAAGTTTTAGAAAGGAGGTGATTCTAGCAATGGCAAACCTACATGTGCCACTTGTGGTAAGAAACATTATGGTGAGTGTCTATTGGGTACCGGTAGTTGCTTTGGATGTGGAAAAGATGGGCAAAAAGTGAGAGATTGTCCAAACATTGCTTCTAGGAAGGAGGGTAAGAAGGTTGAGCCTAGTGTTCCAAAGGAAGATGATCCAACTAGGAGGCGTTTCTATGCACTCCGGACTAGAGATGACAAGCCGGATGAGGGTGATGATGATATTGGTAAGTCTTTATTTCTCTTTTGTGATGTGAGTTCCTTCCAAGTGGGGGAGTATGGTTAGAAGTATTGCATGTGCATGATGTTTAGGAGTTTGGTTGAATTTGAATTTCATTAACTTCTTGCATTGTGTGTTTATTGATTTATGATCATGTTGTAAGAGGTTTTTATATGATGTTACCTTGCATATTAGCATGTCTATATCATGAATTGCATAAGATTGCACTTTTTGAAAAAATTGCCAGAAATCACTGTTCACTGAATTCACTGGTCACTGGAATTTTTTTTGAAAAAATGACTAATTGAATTTTTGGTCTAAAATTGTTGTTATATGGTTAGAACTGATGTATATAAGTATGATATTGAATATAAAATGAGTTTTTATCATTTAGAATGAAGCATGTGAGTTTTGTAGCATAATGAGTTATAGAAATGTATTCTAGTTTCTTGTTGTGTTGTGAAGATCTTGTATTTGTGAAATTGATGTTTCTACTTGATTGTGAGTTATATGGTTTGATTATGTACTGTAAAATTGAATCCCTATTCTTGGAAGTGTTCGGAGAGTGGCAAGTGTTATTCGAGGACGAATGTTGTCCAAGTGGGGGAGATTGTAAGACACCGAAGATGACTTAGGTTAACTAGAGCCTAACATGTTGGAATTGATGGTCTAAGGTCCTAATGTGTTTTATAATATGGTTTAGAGGCAGTAGCTAAGAGTATTAGGTGTATTGGAAGTCAAACGTCAAGGGACGACTAAGAAGGTTGACGACTAAGTCACCTAAACGCCTCGCATGTGGTTTTATGTGTTTATGTGTGTTTAATGAGGTTGTAAGGTACTTAAATGAGTTATTATAGCATATATAGGCAGTGTGTCAAGTTTTGTGAAGTTTGGAGGTCAAACGTCTAAAAACGTCCATGACGTTCAAAAGATATGCCTTGAATCGACCTTGTGTGTCTAAGCATGTTTTGTCGAGTTTTGCGTGTTTGTTTTGGATGAAATTTATGTGAGAGGTGTTAAACTCATAGACGACCGTATTTGGGTTGGAAACGTCCGGGAATGTATCCCCAAGGACCATCCAAGGGTCCTTGAGGAAGGACCCAAACTGGTTGACAAGGCTGTCCCAGGCAGGCCCCAAACGACTGAAGCATCGACGGCTCGTGCGCCAATCAACGCCCCATCGATGGGTGTCATCGATGGTTACTTGTCCTTGGGTGAGAAGGGGACATTTTGAAGTCTCTGACCCAACCAACGGAAGAACAGGACGGTCCGTTTGTGGACAAATGGTCCGTCGACTGCCAACCGTTGGTGAAGTCTGTGTCCTGCGCAGGTTTGCTGCCAATTTAGGGGTGAATTGGTAAATTCACCCCACTTCCAAATAAGTGTATAGGAGGTTTATTAAGGGTCTTTTGGGTATTTTAAACAAGTATATAAGTGTTTAACACTTAGAATATTTCATTCTTCTAAATCAAAACCCCAAAATCCCTTAAGAAATCCCAAAGTCTCCATTGAAGTCCAAAATCAAGGAACAGCTTGGATGTGACGTTTTGAGTGGCAATTCTTCATCAAAGTGAATAATTATCATCTTTGAGGTATGACTTTTGATCCTTGAAACTCTTTTCATCAAGGAGCCCAACCTTCAAAGATGTTTTCAAAGTTTTCAAAAGAGGAATTGTCCAATTTCATGATTCTACCATGGGTTCTTGCAGTAAAGGTTTTCAAACGTCTATTATGGATTAGATTGATGTTGTATTGACGATTTTAACCTAAATTACCTATGAACCCATGAAATTGATGAACCTAAGATTTTGACTAAATTATGGGTTACTTGATATTGGCTTAATGTTGATGAATTCATATGTAGTATCTTATGGGCTTTCAATTGATGTAAGAATTGTGTTCAATTGTTATCAAAGTGGTATTAGATTGTTGAATCTATGTTGAATTGGTTTAGATTTCATTGATTTCAATAATTTTGTATTAAATCGGTGTTCATGGCCATGGGTACGGGCCTTATGATGTTGAATTGGGTGATTTGGTATTGGCTTGAAGTGTTGATGATGAAGTGGTGGTACGCTTCCCTATTTCTTCTTATTCAATGTTAACTTTGTTTCAATTATGTTATGATTGGTTTGGTCCACCTTTGGTGGCGGTGCTATGTGAATTGATGTGGCCTTGTCAGCGTTACTTTCTAGTATATTGATGATCATGGCCTTGTCGACACTACTTGAACTTATATGACTATTTGTGTAGTTGATTTTATGATGTGTAATCATATCTATCTATATGTGGAAGTATGTGCTAGACTATTGATACTAACTAGGTAATCATGTTATGCTTTGACTATGTGTTAATTGTGTAGTCTTAGAGTTGATACATGGTTGTTCCTAATTTGGCTATATGAGTCTAAAATGGTTAAGTCAATAATATTAAGGTAAAGAATAGGTTTACTAAATAATGTTAAGGGTCATTCTTAAGGGTCTAAAGAAAGATAGGCTATATGTGTTAAAATGGAACTATGTTGTTTCTTGTTTAGGTAGACTTGAGTCCCTTACTTTATGCTTATGTGAATTTGTGATGTCTTGACTTAGGAACCTAAAGGGTCTTAGTCTTGAATAAATGAATATAGGTGAGACCTTGAATGATGATTAAAGGGGTCATTTATGTGGAACCTTGAACCAAGTGGTAAGGTTATGAATTGTGAAGTAGTTAGCCGTAATGGTATCCTTCATGTAATAGGTGATGGACTTAAGGTTGATTGGATGGAACGACATCATATCATACCTTAGGAAAGTCGCAATGAACATTTTGTCGCCATAGTGAGATAGCCCTAATGGACCTCACTTTGGTAGGGTATATATAATTGGGTCATGAACATGATATGGGACCCATTTGTACAAACGTTAATGTAAATTGATCTATGAGAACTAAGGCTAGCACCGAGTGAGTATGGCTAAGGGAAGTATTTCTAGTTAAGTATGAGACTACAATACAAAGCAGACCCTTCATATTCCTTAACCATGTGCCTACATGGATCTTTATGTTCTATCATTGGCAAGTAGAACACCTCATCGAAGTAGGATAGAACTTCGGATTCCATGCTTTGCTACCATGGTCTATGTCGGTTATTGCCTATTCTCATCATATGGGATAGCTATTATCATTAGAGAAGTTCTATGAAGTTTAGGTGGTGGTATGGGACGCTACTTAGACATTGCACAATAGTCTTTGAATATGTTTACAAGAGACCCTAGGTCTTGTCTAAGACCACTATTTGAATGTCCTTTATGTGATGTATGTCTTCTAAATGAACTAATGAATAAATGATGTAATGATATAAAGTATGTAAATAAATAAGTACCTAATCTAAAGTGACTTAAGGATTCTTTAGTTAAAGTGTGAAGAGGGCATAAAGGATGATCTCTTCATGTCTTATCTATGGAAGTCTTGGGAATGACTCTAGTTAGGCAAAAAGGTTTGGTGTTGTTGACATGATCTAAGCCTTAGGTAATCTTAAGGACTATTTAGGTAATCTTGAAGAGGTCAATCACGGACGTTATCTTCTTGATTTACTTAAGTAGGTCTTTTGATAGCCTTTGGAAGGAGAGTGTCCTATCATCCATGTGTTGGTGTGTTTAGTGAGAATGATTCTATCCTAGGGAGTCTATTGGATCTCTTGAGTGTGTGTGTAAGGGATTGTAGGGGCGGTCGCTTCACAACTCACTCAAGTGAGACTTAGAGTCACCTTTGGTAGAAGGATCTTACCTTGATGTTTAAGATGCTTTGTAAGTGTGTATGTGACTCATTATAAGCAATCTTAAGGGTCGTTTAGGCACATCTAGAGAGGGTGTATGCGCGGTCTCTTTGTGTGACTTAAGTGAATAATAGGATAGCTTTAAGTGATAAGATTACATGCTAAAGGGTGTCTCAAGTGAAGAATAAGCATCTTCACTATACAGTGAAGTAATTCACTGTAACAGTGAATTACTTCACTGTAAAGTGATCTCAAAAATATGGTTTTTGGTTTAAATATTATCTTGTGTGTTTCTAAGTTGATAAATGTTTTTATTATGATTAAAATATGATTTATAAAATAAAAAGATGCATATTTCCAATAAAGTCCATTTTCATGATTTTTTATGCATAATGTCATACTTAGTACATGTGGTTGTACTAATTCCATGCTTTATTTTTGATCTATATAGTTCTTGGTAGGTGAAGAGCTTTGGGAAGAAGACTTGGACAAGGAGATCGTTCAAGAAGAGTTGAAGTATGTCCTCACTTGACTCGAGGGTATATATGTCATTTTATGTATCTTTTATGAAGTCTGTAACAAACTATTAGTAGTATGTTTTCAATTCGTATGGGCCGTGATCCAAATATTATCGTGTCATTAGATGATGATCGAGACTTAGTATTTTCCTATTTCCATATATGAAAGAGTTTAAGACTTCTATATTGTTTTACGAAAAGTTTTAATTCCGCACTACTTTTCGTTATGTATATGCTATGAATGATATGAGAAGTTTGTATGAGACCTCCGAGAGGTCGAATACGCCGATCGCAATCCAAGATTGCACCCTAACTTCTAGGGTGTAGTTTCGGGATGTGCCAAGCTTGGTAGCAGAGCATAGGTTAATGATAGTAGTCTTAGATATCAAAAAGTTTCGAAAAGTCACGTCTAGTAGAGTCTCGACCATCGGTGTGAGTCGCGACACATCTATGGGCGAGAGGCTATAGGACGATAGTGTTTCCCTTTATTTCTACTCCTATGTCGTGCGGTAGAGTAATGTTATGAGTATCCTTCTAAATGTATTTTTCCGTGTGTTTCTAGGAGATGAATACTAGAAGGATGGCCGCTAGAAGGATGGACGAGGGAAGGGTGAATGAGGAAGCTACTCCTCAAGTTGAGCAAGTTGAGAAAGTGCTTCATGATGGCCAAGGTGTCCAAGGTGCTCAAGTGCCTCCTCAAGGTGATCATGCCCCTAATGTGGAAGGAGGTAATGAAGTGCCGGAGTTGTCTAATAGGGTGATTGGAGAGGCTTTGCTTGCTTTAGACCGAACTGTAACGTCTCAAGCTAACTTGAACATGGTGCCTAGGGTTAATGCTATGGAGAGTACTATGTCATCTAGGTTGAGAGACTTTGTGAGGTTGAATCCTCCAATCTTTCTTGGATCTAAGGTGAATGAGGATCCGCAAGAATTTCTTGATGGTGTGTACAAAGTTTTGAATGTTATGGGGGTTACATCTAGGGAGAAGGCGGAGTTGGCTTCTTATCAATTGAGAGATGTGTCTTAAATTTGGTACACTCAATGGAAGGATAATAGGCCGGTGGAGTCGGGTCCTATTGAGTGGGAAGAATTCAAGGAAGCTTTTCTTGGTAAGTACTTTCCCCGTGAGAGGAGGGAAGTGAAAGTAGAGGAATTTCTCAATCTCAAGCAAGGAAATATGAGTGTTGAGGAATACTCTTTGAAGTTCTCAACTTTGTCTAGGTATGCACCTTCCCTAGTGTGTAATCCAAGGGATGAAATGAGTCGCTTTGTGACGGGTGTAGCCGACTTTGTGAGGGAGGAATGCCGTACGGCTATGTTGCATGATGATATGACTTTGGCTAGACTCATGGTGTATGCACAATAAATTGAAGAGTCTAAACTTAGGAGTATGTAAATGAACTTGAAAATGAGTGTTGCTAGTGACCAAGTGCAACGTAGGTTCAAAAAGAGGACTCAAACTCAAGACGGACCTAGTATTCCTAAGAAGAAGTTTGAGAAAGGAGGTGATTCTAACATTGGCAAACCTACATGTGCCACTTGTGGTAAGAAACATTATGGTGAGTGTCTATTGGGTACCGGTAGTTGCTTTGGATGTGGAAAAGATGGGCACAAAGTGAGAGATTGTCCAAACATTGCTTCTAGGAAGGAGGGTAAGAAGGTTGAGCCTAGTGTTCCAAAGGAAGATACTCCAACTAGGAGGCATTTCTATGCACTCCAAACTAGACATGAGAAGCCGGATGAGGGTGATGATGATATTGGTAAGTCTTTATTTCTCTTTTGTGATGTGAGTTCCTTCCAAGTGGGGGAGTATGGTTAGAAGTATTGCATGTGCATGATGTTTAGGAGTTTGGTTGAATTTGAATTTCATTAACTTCTTGCATTGTGTGTTTTATTGAGTTATGAGCATGTTGTAAGAGGAGTTTATATGATATTACCTTGCATATTAGCATGTCTATATTATGAATTGCATAAGATTGCACTTTTTGAAAAATTTGCCAAAAATCATTGTTCACTGTAAAAAATTTTGAAAAAATGACTAATTGATTCTTTGGTCTATATTTTTTTTATGTGGTTAGAACTGATGTATAGAAGTATGATATTGAATATAAAATGAGGTTTTACCATTTAGAATGAAGCATGTGAGTTTTGTAGCATAATGAGTTATAGAAATGTATTCTAGTTTCTTGCTGTGTAGTGAAGCTCTTGTATTTGTGAAATTGATGTTTCTCCTTGATTGTGAGTTTTATGGTTTGATTATGTGCTGTTAAATTGAATCCCTATTCTCTGAAGTGTTCGGAGAGTTACAAGTGTTATTCGAGGACGAATGTTGTCCAAGTGGGGGAGATTGTAAGACCCCGAAGATGACTTAGGTTAACTAGAGCCTAACATGTTGGAATTGATGGTCTAAGGTCCTATGTGGTCTATAATATGGCTTAGAGGCAGTAGCCAAGAGTATTAGGTGTGTTGGAAGTCAAACGTCAAGGAACGACTAAGACGTTCAACGACTAAGTCACCTAAACGCCTCACATATGGTTTTATGTGTTTATGTGTGATTAATGAGGTTTTAAGGTCCTGAAATGAGTTATTATAGCATACATAGGCAGTGTGTCAAGTTTCGTGAAGTTTGGAGGTCAAACGTCCAAAAACGTCCATGACGTTGAAAAGATATGCCTTGAATTGACCTTGTGTGTCTAAGCATGTTTTGTCGAGTTTTACGTGTTCGTTTTGGATAAAATTTATGTGAGAGGTGTTAAACTCATTGACAATCGTATTTGGGTTGGAAACGTCCGGGAATTTATCCCCAAGGACCATCCAAGGGTCCTTGAGGAAGGACCCCAGCTGGTTAACAAGGCTGTCCCAGGCAGGTCCCAAACGACGCAGGCATCGACGGTTTGTGGGCCAATCGCCGCCCCGTCGATGGGTGTCGTTTATGGGGACTTGGCCTTGGGTGAGAAGATGACATTGTCAAGTCTGTTACCCAACCAACGGAAGGACAGGACGGTCCGTTTTTGGAGAAATGGTCCGTCGACTGCCAACCGTTGGTGAAGTCTATGTCTTGCGCAGGTTTGCTGCCAAGTTAGGGGTGAATTGGTAAATTCACATCACTTAAAAATAAGTGTATAGGAGGTTCATTAAGGGTATTTTGGGTATTTTAAACAAGTATATAAGTGTTTAACACATAGAATATTTCATTCTTCAAAAATCAAAACCCAAAATCCCTTAAGAAATCCCAAAGTCTCCATTGAAGTTCAAAATTAAGGAACAGCTTGGAGGTGACGTTTTGAGTGGAAATTCTTCATCAAAGTGAAGAATTATCATCATTGAGGTATGACTTTTGATCCTTGAAACTCGTTTCATCAAGGAGCCCAACTTTCATAGATTTTTTCAAAGTTTTCAAAAGAGGAATTGTCCAATTTCATGATTCTACCATGGGTTCTTGCATTAAAGGTTTTCAAACGTCTATTATGGATTCTATTGTAAGTGTGTATGTGACTCATTATAAGCAATCTTAAGGGTCGTTTAGGCACATCTGGAGAGGGTGTATGGGCAGTCTCTCTTTGTGTGACTTAAGTGAATCTTAGGATAGCTTTAAGTGAGAAGATTACATGCTAAAGGGTGTCTCAAGTGAAGAATAAGCATCTTCACTGTACAGTGAAGTAATTCACTGTAACAGTGAATGAGTTCACAGTAAAGTGATCTCAAAATTATGATTTTTGGTTTAAATATTATCTTGTGTGTTTCTAAGTTTCTAAATGTTGTTATTATGATTAAAATATTATTTAAAAAATGAAAAGATGCATATTTCCAATAAAGTCCGTTTTCATGATTTTTTATGCATAATGTCATACTTAGTACATGTGGTTGTACTAATTCCATGCTTTATTTTTTATCTATATAGTTCTTGGTAGGTGAAGAGCTTCGGGAAGAAGACTTGGACAAGGAGATCGTTCAAGAAGAGTTGAAGTATGTCCTCACTTGACTTGAGGGCATAAATGTCATTTTATGTTTCTTTTATGAAGTTTGTAACAGACTATTAGCAGTATGTTTTCAATTCGTATGGGCCGTAACCCAAGTATTATAGTGTCATAAGATTAAGATCGAGACATAGTGTTTTCCTATTTCCATATATGAAGATTTTAAGACTTCTATATTGTTTTACGAAAAGTTTTAATTCCACACTACTTTTCATTATGTATACGCGATGAATGATACGAGAGGCTTGTATGAGACCTCCGAGAGGTCAAATACGCCGGTCGCAATCCAAGATTGCACCCTAACTTCAAGGGTGTGGTTTCAGGATGTAACAAGCTTGGTATCAGAGCATAGGTTAATGAAAGTAGTCTTAGGTATCAAAAAGTCTCGAAAAGTCACGTCTAGTAGAGTCTTGACCATCGGTGTGAGTCGCGACACACCTATGGGTGAGAGGCTATAGGACGATAGTGTTTCCGTTCATTTCTACTCCTATGTCGTGCGGTAGAGTAATGTTATGAGTATCCTTCTAAATATATTTTTCCTTGTGTTTCTAGGATATGAATACTAGAAGGATGGCCGCTAGAAGGATGGACGAGGGAAGGGTGAATGAGGAAGTTCCTCCTCAAGTTGAGCAAGTTGAGCAAGTTCTTCATGATGGGAAAGGTGTCCAAGATGCTCAAGTGCCTCCTCAAGGTGATCATGCCCCTAATGTGGTAGGAGGTAATGAAGTGCCGGAGTTGTCTAATAGGGTGATTGGAGAGGCTTTGCTTGCTTTAGCCTGAGCCATAACGTCTCAAGCTAACTTGAACATGGTGCCTTGGGTTAATGCTATGGAGAGTACTATGTTATCTAGGTTGAGAGACTTTGTGAGGTTGAATCCTCCAATCTTTCTTGGCTCTAAGGTGAATGAGGATCCCCAAGAATTCCTTGATGGTGTGTACAAAGTTTTGAGTGCTATGGGGGTTACATCTAGGGAGAAGGCGGGGTTGGCTTCTTATCAATTGAGAGATGTGTCTCAAATTTGGTACACTCAATGGAAGGACAATAGGCCGGTGGAGTGGGGTCCTATTGAGTGGGAAGAACTCAAGGAAGATTTTCTTGGTAAGTACTTTCCACGTGAGAGGAGGGAAGTGAAAGTAGAGGAATTTATCAATCTCAAGTAAGACAATATGAGTGTTGAGGAATATTCTTTGAAGTTCTCAACTTTGTCTAGGTATGCACCTTCCCTAGTGTCTAATCCAAGGGATGAAGTGAGTCGCTTTGTGACGGGTGTAGCCGACTTAGTGAGGGAGGAATGCCGTACGGCTATGTTGCATGATGATATGACTTTGGCTAGACTCATGGTATATGCACAATCAATTGATGAGTCTAAACTTAGAAGGATGTCAAGGAACTTGAAAAGGAGTGTTGCTAGTGACCAAGTGCAACCTAGGTTCAAAAAGAGGGCTCAAACTCAACATGGACCTAGTGTTCCTAAGAAGAAGTTTGAGAAAGGAGGTGATTCTAGCAATGGCAAACCTACATGTGCCACTTGTGGTAAGAAACATTATGGTGAGTGTCTATTAGGTACCGGTAGTTGCTTTGGATGTGGAAAAGATGGGCACAAAATGAGAGATTGTCCAAACATTGCTTCTTGGAAGGAGGGTAAGAAGGTTGAGCCTAGTGTTCCGAAGGAAGATGCTCCAACTAGGAGACGTTTCTATGCACTCCGGACTAGAGATGAGAAGCCAGATTAGGGTGATGATGATATTGGTAAGTCTTTATTTCTCTTTTTGAATGTGAGTTCCTTCCAAGTGGGGGAGTATGGTTAGAAGTATTGCATGTGCATGATGTTTAGGAGTTTGGTTGAATTTAAATTTCATTAACTTCTTGCATTGTATATTTTATTGATTTATGAGCATGTTGTAAGAGGTGTTTATATAATGTTACCTTGCATATTAGCATGTCTATATCATGAATTGCATAAGATTGCACTTTTTGAAAAATTTGCCAAAAATCACTGTTCACTGTAAAAATTTTTGAAAAAATGACTAGTTGATTCTTTTGTCACGACTGGAATCTAGACCCCACACGAGACCGGCGTCGTTGACCTCTCAGAGGTCGCAGACAAGCCTACTTACGTCATTCTTACTTTACATAGGTTAATTTTAGCGGAAAATTTGAAACTTTTTGTTTCCTAACATACTTATAAAAACATTCTCATTAATAAGTAATTGTTCACCATCAACCATCTAACATTAAGAGATAAGCAACTGAAAAAAATTAATTACATTAGTTTACCAACTTAAATTAAAAACAAATTTAATTCATTGCTTCCACCTAGGTTCGAACCCGGGTGGAGCAAGACTTCACTTCAAGAGCCAATTTCGGCCCTCTCTCCCCAAAATGCACCTCCACCTTATTAATTAAATAATTAATTATATATTAAGGGTAATTACGATATTACCCTTAGCCTAGAAAAAGACCATTTTACCCCTAGACCCTCCAAAACTATGATTTTCCCTTTTAAGTCCGGTAAAGACTCATTCGAGTAAATCTTCGTATTCGAGATCCCTACATGGTTGGACCCAACCTTTCCAAGCTCAACAAACTCCCCAAGTTAGTTGGCTTGACTGTAGCAAGGGTTCAGAGGTCTGGTTCTACGCGCATCAATCCGTGTGAACCCGTTCTAATCGTAGGCATTCTAGACCCATTAAGCATTACTTAGCATATTCATTTTTAGGGTTGTTACATTATACCCCCTTAGGAACATTCGTCCTCGAATGACACTACACATAATTTTAAAATAAAGAGGATGATTTTTGAAGATATTTTAACATTCTTGAGACTTTACTCCTTGTGAATTTCTGTTTCACACTTACTCTGGATAATGCATTTTACTCAAGCTTATCTGAAGCTTCATATTTGAGATTGAGGAACTTTCTTCTCAATCGCACTTAACTTGATGCACCTCACAACTCATGCAACACAAAAATCATGTCCACACTATACAAAAACAGCAACATGACATGCAAACATGAATTCATTTTAACTCTAACTTATTCAGAAACTTAACCTTACTACCCTGTTTCGATAGTCTATGGTAGTCTAGCATTTATGAAGTAATCCATACCTAAGCCATCTCCTTGAGCTAGTAAGCAGCCAACTTAGCCTTCTCCTCTTCATCAATACTCATAGCAAGCTTTAGAACCTACCATGCACTCACCTCCATGCGAACAACCACTCTTATCAAACGTCTTTAGTTCACGCTGAGCATTTCTATCACTGCCCCTTCTGGGGAAGGCCAGATCTTGAGTCTGGCGCCTTAGACCACTTGGCCATCCTAATTCTTGTGTGTATTCTTCTACGCGCGCACACAAGAAGGAAGTTAGATACTTAGAATGACACAAAGTGTCAAAGCTCTAGATAGCACGATAAAGAGTAGAAGAAGGGAAATTTTCCTACACATCATGCAGTCTCTAATTCAGGATAGTGGTGCACTTCACTACCATGACTTAGAAACTACTCAATGTGGTTGATGTGAACTTATTATTCTCTAAGTTTAACCTAGTGCTCTGATACCAACTTTGTCACGACCGAAATCTAGACCCCAGACAAGACCGGCATCGTTGACCTCTCAGAGGTCGCAGACAAGCCTACTTACGTCATTCTTACTTTATATAGGTTAATTTTAGCATAAAATTTGAAACTTTTTATTTCCTAACATACTTATAAAAACATTCTCATTAATACGTAATTGTTCACCATCAACCATCTAACATTAAGAGATAAGCAATTGAAAGAAATAGTTCAATTCTTATTAAGTGTATAATTGCCAAAATGGCACCAATACATAGTCTGAATAAAAACAGGAAAGAAACGCTAGTGGAACATGCTCCACTAGCTCAACTCTAAAACTAAGCTAGAATATAAAACAGCAACATCCTCGAAAGCATGAGGACCTACCAACTCCGGATGAATGTTGGACGTCCGGATGACTGCAGCGATGATCCTGTAACTCTAACGCCCACCTGTGCCTGCACCTAAAATAGTAGAGTTTGTATGGGGTTAGTACACACTTGTACTAAGTATGGGTATATGCAAGCACACACCAAGTACATGCATGAGAAAGAATAGCTCTTTCCTAACAACATGATTTTTGGAAGTCAAGTTAGTGGACTTGCCAAATTGAGATTAGGAAAGTTTCTAAATTTGGATTAGGAAAGTAAATGAGCTTTCCAAATTTGGATTAGGAAAGTCAGTGAGCTTTCCATATTTGGAATAGGAAAGTTATGCCATGAGAATAACATACATCATCATACTTTTCACATTTGCACACAGCACATAACATTTACACATAGCACATATCATATAGCATACAGTACATTTTGCATGTAGCACATAACTTCTTTCATATCATTCATTCATATGCCATAAGACCTTGGAATCATGGACTTGACATTAAGACATCCCAGTAATGAGGGCTCAACAGATGGGACCTCAACTAGGGAGTCTTCTCTAGCAAACACAGAGTCTGCTTTGTTCATTCATACGTACTCCATTTCATTTCATTCATAGGCCAGTGTAAACACCAGCTATACCTAAGATGTAGTTTAAGACTTTCATTAGGTTCGTTGTGCAATGACCAAGAATGACCTAATGTCATTACTTGAATCTAACTCACCTTTTGATTATCCTATCCTAACACCTTTGGTATCATTCATTTCATTATGTGCATCATTTGAGGCTGGCCCCATTGATTCATTGGGAACTTTAACTTTAACCGACATAGATCATGTGAGCATCATGAAATCCAGTGTCTCCCCCACACTGAAAAGAGGTGGAATCACCGGCCAAGGTGACCCAAAAACATGCTAGCGTACATGGGAATTTAACCCCGCCAGATCCCTATATTGGCAGTATAGGTTCGAAGACTAGGAGATATAAGGAGACCCATACCCGGCATGCTGGACAGTCTCATCTCATGAGAGTTACGTGAATTTCAGCCCTTCCCTAAAGAAGACATCACCGCTCATAGCTAGTATATCGGTGCTAAGTATAAAGTTCCATTACATTCATCTCATACGTTGTGGAAGCTGGCTTCTAGTATGAGGACATCATAGCTCATTAGATAATTTATCATATCATCATTAGTATTAAGTGTGTTAAGCTCAATACTTTGATTAGAGTGTTCATAGTGACTGGTCTCTTCATTATCTTACACTCTCATAGGTAAGTACGTTTTGGTAACATTTACTTAGGCTCATTTGAGATTTCTCTCATCTTTTACATTAGCCTCATATCCTCTTGTCACCACATTCATTAACATTAGCACATTTGCTCTTCATGATTACCTACCCCTTTTTACGTGAATGTTCACTTCATCATATGCCAATGCACTTGGCCATTTAGTGTGTTTCACACTTTTACTTAACCCTTCTAGGGTTTCATCATTTCATTTCATCATTTCATTGTTCATTTCGTCATTTCATTGTTCATTTCATCATATCATTGTTCATTTCATCATTTCATTGTCCATTTCATCATTTCATTACATAATATTCATTCATCGTATGCCAATACACTTGGCCATTTAGTGTGTTTTACACTTGTACTTAACCCTTCTAGGTTTACATCATTTCATTTTTTATTTCATCATTTCATTGTTCATTTCGTCATTTCATTGTTCATTTCATCATATCATTGTTCATTTCATCATTTCATTGTTATTTCAACATTTCATTGCATACATCTTAGGATCACTTACTTTTAAACGTATGTTAGACTTATGTGTCCATACATACAAGCCATGAGGCTTCATTCATATATCGTCTAAGTGATTCATATCTTCCTAAGATTATGTAATACAAGACTTATGCATCTTGTATGTATGCCAAGATCTCGATTTTGATCTAAGTAGGTGGCATTATTCTTGAACATTTAATTCACATATGAATTATGTATCAATACGGAATTTGGGGCAAGGGAACCCTATTTCGAATCCCTTGGACAACACTTAATCTTATTTTAAACTTGATAATTGCATTTTTCAGATTTGGGAGACCCTAGTTCGATTCCCATCAACCCCATAACATTTTCTTTCTTTTTCTACTCTCCTTTTTCGTTTAAGTCAAAGAGGTTGTGGGTTCAATCCCCCACAAGCTCATTATTTTTATTTTAATTTATCTCTTAACTTTATCACCTATCCAAGAGGTTGTGGGTTCAATCCCCACTCTCCACATTTATTTTCTCCTTTATTTTTCTCCTAACTCTCTCATCCATTCAAGAGGTTTTGGGTTCAATCCCCACTCACCACATCTATTTTTCCTTGCAATATTCTGACGAATATTTTGTGAAATTGTCATTTAGTGAGGTCATGGGTTCAATACCCAATGACCTCACATTTTAATTTTTTTTTAAATGAATCTTATTTTCTTAAAAATTGGCCGAGACTACAATTTCCAGTAGGCTGGAAATTTAGTCTCTTCCAATCCATTTTTGCCTTAGTCTTTTGTTGATTTTCTTGTATCTTTCATGTAATGATGTCTTGGATTCAATCCTTAGTGATTTCACTTATTTTACATTCATTTTTCATTGCATTTTGTACCACTTTGTTTGGCCGAACCCAACCTACCAAGTGTTGGAAATTTGTTCACTATTTTCAGCTTCTTCTTACCATCAGTCATACGCTAATTCTTAAGGCATTTCGTGGATCAATTGCTGCATCTTTAAGTGTAATCTTTTTATGATTATATTCAGCCAAGAATTACCATTACATCCAGCAACATTACACCACTTTTACACCTCATGATTTACACAAACATTCGCACATAAAATTCAACCATTAAAACATATCATTTTTCACATACTTTCGGTTGACATAACTTAACATGCTTACAATTCTAAAAACATAATCATGAACACATTATCACGAAAATCACACTTCATACTTACACTCCCAGCAAACATACCCAACCTACGATTCATTGGGAGCTAGTGACAGGGACATGCAACGGGAACAATCCTAGTTTTCGGATTAGAATTTAGTGAATCTTAAGGGGTCTCTTGGGAAAGGGACCAAGAGAGAAGAAAACACATACCTTTTATGACGTTCAAACTTTGACTTGCTACCCAAAATCTTCTCCAAAGATCACGTCTAAATCCCCTCAAAGTCAACACCAACTCGACGGACAAACTTCTCTTTGCCTACGTGATTGATTTCGTTTGTTTTCTTATATTTTCGTTGTGAGTTCTTCAAGTGTGAAGAACTTTGGTTTACCTACTGTTTTTTGAACTTATTTGGCAGAGAGAATCGTGAGTGAGAGTGATAGAGACGTGAGAGAGAGAGATGAGCGTGGGAGAGAAGAGTTTTCTTAGGCTTAGGAGTCTAGTTTAGGACTTAGTCAAATAAGGATTTATTTAATTATTAAAAATCTGATTTCCTTTTATTTTAAATCAGCTAATAATAATAAATATAAATTAATTACATTAATTTACCAACTTAAATTAAAAACAAATTTAATTCATTGCTTTCACCTAGGTTCGAACGCGGGTGGAGCAAGACTTCACTTCAAGAGCCAATTTCGGCCCTCTCCCCAAAATGCACCTCCACCTTATTAATTAAATAATTAATTATATATTAAGGGTAATTACGATACTACCCTTAGCCTGGAAAAAGACCATTTTATCCCTAGACCCTCCAAAACTATGATTTTCCCTTTTTAAGTCCGGTAAAGACTTATTCGAGGAAATCTTCGTATTCGAGAGCCCTACATGGTTGGACCCAACTTTCCAAGCTCAAATAACTCCCCAAGTTAGTTGGCTTGACTGTAGCAAGGGTTCAGAGGTCTGGTTCTACGCGCATCAATCCGTGTGAACCCGTTCTAATCGTAGGCATTCTAGACCCATTAAGCATTACTTAGCATATTCATTTTTAGGGTTGTTACATCTTTGGTCTAAAATTGTTATTTTGTGGTTAGCACTAATGTATATAAGTATGATATTTAATATAAAATGAGTTTTTACCATTTAGAATAAAGCATGTGAGTTTTGTAGCATAATGAGTTATAGAAATGTATTGTAGTTTCTTGTTGTGTTGTGAATCTCTTGTATTTTTGAAATTGATGTTTCTCCTTGATTGTGAATTTTATGGTTTGATTATGTTCTGTTAAATTGAATCCCTATTCTTGGAAGTGTTCGGAGAGTGACAAGTGTTATTCGAGGACGAACGTTGTCCAACTGGGAGAGATTGTAAGACCCCGAAGATGAATTAGGTTAACTAGAGCCTAACATGTTGGAACTGATGGTATAAGGTCCTAATGTGGTCTATAATATGGTTTAGAGGCAGTAGCTAAGAGTATTAGGTGTATTAGAAGTAAAACATCAAGGGACGACTAAGACGTTCGACGACTAAGTCAACTAAACGCCTCACATGTGGTTTTATGTGTTTATGTGTAATTAATGAGGTTGTAAAGTACTTAAATGAGTTATTATAGCATCTATAGACAATATGTCATGTTTCGTGAAGTTTGGAGGTCAAACGTCCAAAAACGTCCATGACGTTCAAAAGATATGTCTTGAATCGACCTTGTGTGTCTAAGCATATTTTTTAGAGTTTTACGTGTTCGTTTAGGATGAAATTTATGTGAGAGGTGTTAAACTCATATACAATCGTATTTGGGTTGGAAACGTCCAGGAATTTTCCCCCAAGGACCATCCAAGGGTCCTTGAGAAAGGACCCAAGCTGGTTGACAAGGCTGTCCCAGGCAGGCCCCAAACAACGGAGGCATCGACGACTCGTGGTCCAATCGACGTCACGTCGATGGGTGTAGTCGATGGGTACTTGGACTTGGGTGAGAAGGGAAGATTGTCAAGTCTCTGACCCAACCAACGGAAGGACAGGACGGTCTGTTTGTGGACAAACGGTCCGTCGACTGCCAACCGTTGGTGAAGTCTATGTCCTGCGCAAGTTTGCAGTTAGGGGTGAATTGGTAAATTCACCCCACTTCCAAATAAGTGTATAGGCGGTTTATTAAGGTTATTTTGGATATTTTAAACAAGTATATAAGTGTTTAACACATAGAATATTTCATTCTTCTAAAATCAAAACCCAAATTCCCTTAAGAAATCCCAAAGTCTCCATTGAAGTCCAAAATCAAGGAACAGCTTGGAGGTGACGTTTTGAGTGGAATTTCTTCATCAAAGTGAAGAATTATCATCATTGAGGTATGGATTTTGATCCTTGAAACTCGTTTCATCAAGGAGCCCAACTTTCAAAGATGTTTTCAAAGTTTTCAAAAGAGGAATTGTCCAATTTCATGATTCTACCGTGAGTTCTTGCATTAAAGGTTTTCAAACGTATATTATGGATTAGATTGATGTTTTATTGATGATTTTAACCTAAATTACCTATGAACCCATGAAATTAATGAACCTAATATTTTGACTATATTATGGGTTACTTGATATTGGCTTAATGTTGATGAATTCATATGTAGTTTCTTGTGGGCTTTCTATTGATGTAAGAAGTGTTCAATTGTTATAAAATTGGTATTGGATTGTTGAATCTATGTTGAATTTGTTTAGATTTCATTGATTTCTATAATTGTATTTAATTGGTGTTCATGGGCATGGGTAAGGGCCTTATGATGTTGAATTGGGTGATTTGGTATTGACTTGAAGTGTTGATGATGAAGTGGTGGTACGCTGCCCTATTTCTTCTTATTCAATGTTTTTACTTCAATTATGTTATGATTGGTTTGGTCCACCTTTGGTGGCGGTGCTATGTGAATTGATGTGGCCTTGTCGGCGTTACTTTCTAGTATATTGATGATCATGGCCTTGTCGGCACTACTTGAAATTATATGGCTATTTGTGTAGTTGATTTGATGATGAATGATCATATCTATGTATATGTGGAAGTATGTGCTAGACTATTGATACTAACTAGGTAATCATGTTATGCTATGTGTTAATTGTGTAGTCTTAGAGTTGATACATGGTTGTTCCTAATTTGGGTATATGAGTCTAAAATGGTTAAGTCGATAATGTTAAGGTAATGAATAGGTTTACTAAATAAGGTTAAGGGTCATGCTTAAGGGTCTAAAGAAAGATAGTCTATATATGTTAAAATGGAACTATGTTGTGTCTTGTTTAGGTAGACTTGAGTCCCTTACTTGATGCTTATGTGAATTTGTGATGTCTTGACTTAGGAACCTAAAGACTCTTAGTCTTGAATAAATGAATATAGGTGAGACCTTGAATGATGATAAAAGGGGTCATTTATATGGAACCTTGAACCAAGTGGTATTATGAATTGTGAAGTAGTTAGCCGTAATGGTATCCTTCATGTAATGGGTGATGGACTTAAGGTTGATTGGCTGGAACGACATCATATCATACCTTAGGAAAGTCGCGATGAGCTTCTTGTCACCATAGTGAGATATCCCTGATGGACCTAGCTTTGGTAGGGTAAATGTAATTGGGTCATGAACATGATATGAGACCCATTTGTATGAACCTTAATGTAAATTGATCTATGAGAACTAAGGTTAGCACTTAGTGAGTATGGCTAAGGGAAATAGTTCAAGTTAAGTATGAGACTAGAATACAAAGCACGCCCTTCATATTCCTTAACCATGTGCCTACATGGGATCTTTATGTTCTACCATTGGCAAGTAAAACACCTCATCGAAGTAGGATAGAACTTCGGATTCCATGCTTTGCTACCATGGTCAATGTCGGTTATTGCCTATTCTCATCATATGGGATACCTATTAGCATTAGAGAAGTTCTATGAAGTTTAGGTGGTGGTATGGGACGCTACTTAGACACTGCACAATAGGCTTTGAAGATGTTAATAAGAGTCCCTAGGTCTTGTCTAAGACCACTATTTGAATGTCCTTTATGTGATATATGTCTTCTAAATGAACTAATGAATAAATGATGTAATGATATAAAGTATGTAAATGAATAAGTACCTAATCTAAAGTGACTTAAGGATTCCTTAGTTAAAGTGTGAAGAGGGCATAAAGGATGATCTCTTCATGTCTTATATATGGAAGTCTTGAGAATGACTCTAGTTAGGGAAAAGGTTGGGTGTTGTTGACATGATCTAAGCCTTAGATAATCTTAAGGACTATTTAGGTAATCTTGAAGAGGTCAATCATGGACGTTATCTTCTTGATTTACTTAAGTAGGTCTTTTGATAGGCTTTGGAAGGAGAGTGTCCTATCATCCATGTGTTGGTGTGTTTAGTGAGAATGATTCTATCCTAGGGAGTCTATTGGATCTCTTGAGTGTGTGTGTAAGGGATTGTATAAGCGGTCGCTTCACAACTCACTCAAGTGAGACTTAGAGTCACCTTTGGTAGAAGGATCTTACCTTGATGTTTAAGATGCTTTGTAAGTGTGTATGTGACTCATTATAAGCAATCTTAAGGGTCGTTTAGGCACATCTGGAGAGGGTGTATGGGCGGTCTCTCTTTGTGTGACTTAAGTGAATCTTAGGATAGATTTAAGTGAGAAGATTACATGCTAAAGGGTGTCTCAAGTGAAGAATAAGCATCTTCACTGTACAGTGAAGTAATTCACTGTAAAGTGATCTCAAAAATATGGTTTTTGGTTTAAATATTATCTTGTGTGTTTCTAAATTTCTAAATGTTGTTATTATGATTAAAATATGATTTATAAAATGAAAAGATGCATATTTCCAATAAAGTCCATTTAATAATTTTTTATGCATAATGCCATACTTAGAACATGCGGTTGTACTAATTCCATGCTTTATTTTCTATCTATATAGTTGTTGGTATGTGAAGAGCTTTGGGAAGAAGCTTGGATAAGGAGATCGTTCAAGAAGAGTTGAAGTATGTCCTCACTTGACTCGAGGGCATATATGTCATTTTATGTTTCTTTTATGATGTATGTAATAGACTATTAGTAGTATGTTATCAATTCGTATGGGCCGTGACCCAAGTATTATCGTGTCTTAAGATGATGATCGAGACTTAGTGTTTTCCTATTTCCATATATGAAAGAGTTTAAGACTTCTATATTGTTTTACGAAAAGTTTTAATTCAGCACTACTTTTCGTTATGTATATGCGATGAATGATATGAGAGGCTTGTATAAGACCTCCGAGAGATCGAATACACCGGTCGCAATCCAAGATTGCACCCTAATTTCTAGGGTGTGGTTTCGGGATGTGACACAACCTTAAGTCCATCATTCATTACATGAAGGATACCATTACGACTTTCGACTTCAAGTTTCATAACCTTACCACTTGGTTCAAGGTTTCACATAAAGGAACCTCTTATCATCATTCAAGGTCTCACTTAATATTAATTGATTTATGACTTAGACTCTTTAAGTTCCTAAGTCAAGACATCACATATTCATATTCATACAAGCATCACGTAAGGGACACAAGTCTACCTAAACAAGACACAACATACTTCCATTTAACACATATAGCCTATCTTTATTTAAACACTTAGGAATGACCCTTAACATTATTTAGTCAACCTATTCATTACCTTAACATCATTAATATAACCATTATAGACTCATATAGCCAAATTATGAACAACCATATATCGACTCTAAGACTACACACTTAACACATAGTCATAGCATAATATGATTACCTAGATAATATCAGTAGACTAACAAATGCTTTCACATATAGGTAGATATGATCACACATCAAATAATCAATTACACAAATAACCATATAACTTCAAGTAGTGCCGACGAGGCACGATCATCAATATACTTAAAATAACGCCGACAAGGCCACATCAATTCACATAACACCGCCACCATAAGTGGACCAAACCAATCATAACGAAATTGATGTATAATTAATATTAAAATAAAGGAAATAGGGCAGTGTACCCCCTCTTCATCCTCAACACTTCAAGCCAATACCAAATCACCCTATTCAACATCATAAAGCCCTTACCCATGGCCATGAACACCAATTCAATACACAATTATGATAATCAATGAAATCTAAACCTATTCATCATAGATTCAACAATATAAGACCAATTATATAACAATTGAATAAAATTCTTATATCATTAGAAGGCCCATAAGAAACTACACATGAATTCATCAACATTAGACCAATATCAAGTAACCCATAAATTAGTCAAAAACTAGGGTTCATCAATTACATGGGTTCATAGGTTAATTAAGTTGAAATCATCTTAATAACAACAATTCAATCACTAAACAATGATTAAAAACCATTAATGCAAGAACCCATGATAGATCATGAAAAATGTCAATTCATCTTTTGAAAACTTTAGAAAACATCTTTGAAAGTTGGGATCCTTGATTAAACGAGTTTCAAGGATAAAAAGCCATACTTAACAATGCTAATTCTTCACTTTGATGAAGAATCCTCACTCAATTCGTCACACCAAGCTCTTCCTTGACTTTGGACTTCAATGGAGTCTTGGGGAATTTCAAAGCTATTTTGGGGTTTTGATTTTGAAGAATGAAATCTTCGAAGTGTTAAAGCCTTATAAACACATCTAAAAAATACCCAAAAGACCCTTAGGGAACCGCCAGAGTCTATTTTTGGAAGTGGGGTGAATTTACAAGTTCACCCCTCACTTAACAGTGAACTGCACGCAGGACATGACACCATCGACGGTGGTCAGTCGATGGACCGTTTGTCCACAAACGGACCATCCTGTCCTACGGACCACCGACGGACCGTCCTTTGACCTATGGACCGTCCTTTGGTCCGTGGTCTGGGACAAGGTCTTGTCCATCGACGGTTGCCCATCGACGGGACGTAAGTCCACTTACGGGCCGTGCTGCTCTCCGTCGATGGGTTCAGAGACTTGGGACAGGTAGCTTATCCACCCAGGCTAAGTACCTACCCACGCCCATCACCCACGGACCGTCGACCAGGCCACTGGCTGTCGATTGGCTTCCGTAGGTGAGGCTGCCTTGGGCAGTTCTGGCCACCAACATGGGTCCTTCCTAAAGGACCCTTGGTTGCTCCTTGGGGATATTTGCCTGGACGTTTCCAACCCAAACATGATCGTATACAAGTTTAGTACCTCTCACATGAATTTCACTCAAAACGAACACGTCAAGCTCGACGAAACATGCCTAGACACACAAGGTCATTTCAAGGCACATCTTTCGAATGCCATGGGTGTTATTGAGTGTTTGACCTCCAAACTTCTCGAAACATGACACACTACCTATATACATCATATTAACGCATTTAAGACCATAAAACCACATGACACACACATAAAAACATAGGCCCCCGTATGAAGCACTTAGGTGACTTAGTCGTCGAACGTCTTGGTTGACCCTTGACGTTTGACTTCCAATGCACCTAATACTTTAGCTACTGCCTCAATACAACTCTATAGACATATTTAGGACCTTATACCACCTTGAAAACCAATGTTATGCTCTAGTTCACCTATGTCACTTTAGGGACCTTACACCCCTTGGCGTAGAATTACCCCCCTTCTACTATAAAATGGGTTCATTTGGAAATTGAAACTTCACTACCCTTGTTCTACAATCTATGGAAGAAAAACATGCATGAAGGCAATCCATATCCAAGATGATATCAAAATCAAGCATGTCAAGTTCTACCAAATCAACAAGACTTACTCTATTATGTATCAAGTAAGGGACACAAGTCTACTAAAACAAGACACATATACTTTCCATTATCACATATAACATATCTTTCAAGAAGCATATAGAGACAACTTAGTATACTTGCAGGTCATACTACACACTACTGTAGAATCATCAACATAACTCATCATAAGGTGCATATAGTCAATTAAGAAGATTCACCCTCCCACATCAAGTCTTAACACACAAGGCATCACTATAGCCTATCATGATCACCTATATTCACTTAGGATAATAAATACTATAACCTTACACTTATGTAGATAGATATGATCATACTTCACATAAATCAACAACAAAAGCTATTACAAGATATCAAGTAATGCCAAAAATTCTATGTTCATCATAATTCATAATGTAATGCCGACGAGTCCACAAACTTCACAAGTATAGAACTTAATCATCGCCACCATAAGTTGACCATACCAATCAATACAATTCAATACCAATTCTAAAACATATAGAGAGCTTAGATCATTTTACCACCATTCCATCGCCATCATTAACAATCCATATCCATTCCAACCAAATAAATTCACAAAGGATCTTTCCAATAGCCATCAAGAAAATTGTAAACCAACAATCCAATAATATACCGTATTCATATAATCAAATTGAGGAATCCTATAAACCATACAATCATGATCTATACATAAACAAATAACCCTAAGCAATCTACACATGAATTCATTACCATTTAGCCATAGTCAATTCATCCATAATTTAGTCAAATTGAGAGATTTGAGAAGGCAAGGGTTCAAGGAGGATTTTTATTGAAAAACATCAATTAAACATCAATAACATCATATCTTAAGGTTTGAAACATTTCATGCAAGAACACATGACTTAGAGTAGAGATTGGACTTTTCCATCTTTTTGAAATCTTTGAAATGATCTTTGAAATCGACTCTAACGTGATAGAAAACCTTAGATAAAGAACTCCCATACCTTATTAGAAGAATCCAAAGATATTTGAGGCAGAAACTCCATTGAAGATCCATCATCAAGCTCCATCTTCATCTTGAGCTCTCATGGAGGTTTTTTGAGAAAATTTGGGAGGGAAAGGGTTTTGATTTAGGTGATAGGGTCTAAATAAGAGTTTAATGACTTAAATACTCTTAAAATACCCATGTACACCTAAAATAACCATACTCCTAATTAATATGACTTGGGATGAATTTCCCAAAACACCCCAAGCCAAGGAAGTTTACACGCACTTTGCAGGCACCATCGACGGCCACCCATTGACGGACCCTCGACCGTCGTTTGGGACTACAACTTTTCAACCTGCAGGATACATACCCCATCGACGTCACCTATAGATGCACCATCATTTGGACAACGGGCTGTCGTTTGGCCACTGCCAAGCAGTGTTGAGCTCTAAGATGGGGTCCTCTTCTACGGGCCCCATGTGGGTCCTAGGTGGAGTCGTACCTGGACGTCAAACCCCTAAAAATGCACGTCTAGGACTTAGGAACATATCCAATCAAATTCAACATCAAACATGCCAAGCAACATGCTAAAACACACAAAAACTCACAAGGACGTCCAAATGCTATCTTTCGAACATCTTGGACGTTTGACCTCCAAACCTTACGAAACTCAAAATGCTACCTTTAAACACTAATATTAACCGTATAAGGACCTCATAAACTCATTACACACACATACGAACATGCTAGCACATAAGTAACTAGTCATCGAACGTCTTGGTCGTCCCTTGACGTTAGAATTCAAACTTAACCGGATTGACTTTAAAACTCACATACACACTTATTAAGCTAATCATAAGCCTTTAGAACAGTTATTAACCCAAAGATAATCCTATTTCATTTAAGGGTCCTTACATTATATGATGTAAATAAAGTAATGTCACTTTGTGTCTAATGTTAAAGCAAGCATGTTGATGTTATGTCTTGTATGAGGAAAGCTATGTATATGATGAATGTGAGGTACCTAGTCTAAGGTAAATCTCAAGGAGAAGTAAGGTTCGAGTAGTAGTATGGGATGCTACTTTCACATTACACTCAGTGTAACTTGGGAGTTGTCTTGAAGGATGGCTTTATGTGAAGTTCTTAAGTATATGTATGTTTCCTCTAGAATCTTTAGTATTGAATGCTGAATTGTTAAATTAAATGAGGCATGCTCATCCTTGGTAGCTTTATGTGTCACTTAGGTACGTATTGAAGATGTTGTATGAGAGGTCTCTTCATGTCTTACCTAGGTGAGATTTAGGATAATCATTGGATAGGAAAGAGTCCTTATGATAAATGGGTTTAGAATAACTGTGACATTATGTGAGAAGTATGGAAATTTTATTTTATTTGCTAAATGATGGTGTATGTAATGTTTTGTAACTTGATTAATGAGTGTTTTTTTCAAAATAGCTTGACTTGTATGTTTCAACCTGAATGTCCTCTTTTTGAGTGATTTTGCGTAATGACATACTTAGTATAATGTTTGTACTAACCCATAGTATTCTATAATATATGAGTCTAGGTCGAAGGCAAGTGGAAGTTTAGGAAGCAAAGCATGGGAAATCGACTATCTCAATATTTGTATGTCCTCATATATTCGAGGATATAGCCTATGTTTCTGACATACCCACAAAATTCTCTGACCTATATTAGAGCCTCACATGTTGAATAATGATTATTATAGACCTAAATAAGTTTAACCAAGTTGATGTAGAAGTATTAGAGCTTTAACGTCAAGAAACATCCATGACGTCCGGAGAATTGTGAATAGAGGTTAGTGTTCCTTGGCATGTTTATTGAGGACCCTTCCATTTGGACCCAAAGCTGCCAATTTGATAGTGGCAATCGACTGACCAATCGATGAGTCATCGATGGGTCAACGGCCCGTCGATGGTGTCATTGGTCCTGCCTTAGAATATTCCAAAGAGTTGTCCAAAAACCAGTCTCTGATGGGATCGACGACTTGCCAGCATGACCCGTCGATGGACCTATTGTCCGTCGATGTGGTTTCGTCGTTTGGGGGTCAAAGTCGACTGCCTAAATTTTTAGTTAGTAATTTAATTAGTTGATTAGTGAGGTGGTTAATTAAGGGTTAAGGGGTGATAAATTAGGTTAGTTGAGGGACTATATAAGACTTAAACCCCATTAAACTAACCCAACACTCCATATTTCCCAAACCCAAATTCACTGAACCTTCTCTCTACTTTCTCTCTCCCCAACCCAAACTCCATTGAAGGCATACTAAATCTCCAAGACTAGGACGAATTCACCAAGGATTTAATCTCAAATTCGTTGCAAGATCCTCACTAAGGTATGGTTTCTTTAACTGTTGGGCTTCTTTCCTTAAGAGGGTCCTTCAACTGTGGTTTCAAACTACACCAAGACTAGGGTTTCAATCTAGACATGGATTCTCTTTCCAAAATGAAATTCTTAATCAATTGTGATGAATTATGATACTTTATTATTCATTAACTATGGAATTATGTTGAATTTTTTACAATCACTTAAGATTCCCCCTTGAACAATTGATCTTCCCTAAACTGATAAAACCTTGAAATTCGATGGTAATTAAGAAAGATGATGAGTATATGGATTATGTAGATTGATATTAACCATGTATTACTCCTTGAATTTACCTTGATTATGTATTGGTTATGTGTTCTTGAGTAATGGAGGTATGAAAGGTCATGAAAGGACAATAAGGTATGAAGCTTGGTTCTTTCTTGGATTCAGATATGCAAGATGAGTTACTTATATAGTAATGATTGTATGTATAATGTGTTGTGGTGATGTTTTTAACTAGTATCCTTCAGCCTTAACCCTAGACTTGTGAATTCACTATTAAGTATGTAAGCATGTTGCGGTATGATTGTTTATGTTGAATGTAGATTCTCATAACTATAATAAAGAGTTAAGTGAAAGGTTTACTCACTTGTTAATGGTTTCTAGAGTGAAAGGATTGTTCTCAGTTGTGTTTAGATGGTTGCATAAGGGCCTAGTAAAGGCTAGTACAAACTTATGAGATGACTGAAGATGGTTTTAAAAGGGAATATATGCTTAGCACCGAAAGGGCATGTAAATGATATGGAGGTCTCACGTTTAGAAAGTCTGGCCTCCCACATGGATTTCCTCACGTTTAGTAAGTCCGGATTCCAAAGTTATGTATTGTCTCATGAGATGGAAACTCCCACGCTAGTAAGTTAGGGTTCCTAGTAACAATCTCCTTGACCCTTAACTATGTGCCACATAGGACCTATAGCTTAGTGGATCCACCTAGATAGCTATGTACGAAATGTTTCATCTTAGGCAAGTGTTAACCCTCTCTGTTCGGTGTGGGAGTATAACACTAGGTTCCATGTAGCTCACATGGTCTCATGTCCGCTATTGAACTTCTTTCCCTAATCTAATAGTAAATGAACAAGTTATATGATTGGACTCATATTAGTGCTTACCTTGAAGGTTTCTACATGGGGTAAGGGAGGGTATGAGACTTCTCTTGCACATTGCACTTGTGGGATCCTAAGGGATGGTTCTAGTAGTGTTCTTTTATGATAATGATTATGATTATGATTTTTATTATGATTATGATTACGTTAATAAGATATGGGTAGTATTGATGTATTAAGCATGTCATGATTAATTATGAGATTATGTTGTAGATATGAAGTGGGTTGATCTAATGCGATACTTATCTTTAGATAGGGTTATGGGATTCTATTTTTGGCATTGCAAAATATCTCTTAGGTTGTCTCCATGTTGTATTTATATTATGTTAAATTGATTTACTATGCTTACTATATGTGCATGTTGAGTTAAATTGCTACAAAATAGAATTTTGACAAAAATTTCCTTTTCACATGCATTGATGATTTTTGTGCATAGAAGGCATACTTAGTACGTGTGATGTACTAACCCATATATCTTCCTTTTTCCAAAACATTTTAGATTCGGGCCGTTGAAGAGTTTGTGTCCACTTGCAAGGAAGACTTGGATCTTTTCCCAAGTCATTAGTGAGTCCTCAAGTTCGGGTATGTTGCCATGTTCCACTCTAGTTATGATGTTGCTTATGTTTAGAGACGTTTATTCTTTCCTTTATCATTGAGAAAATTGACGTAAGACTATAATGGCGTATTTTTCTTGTATTGTCTATGTAAAAACGTTTGTACTCTTGTAGATGGTTTATATGTGAGATGAGACTTTAGACTCTTATATGATATTCTTATTCTAAAAGAGAAGTCTATGTAAAATTCATATGCGAGGAGTCTATGTAAACTCCATATATGATATGCGAGAAGTCTATGTAAACTTCACTACGTAAAGTTATAAATTTTTCGAATTTTCTTTACCTATGATATGCTATGACGATTGCTAAGGGCTTGTCTTATTCCTCTTCGAGGACAAGGACGTCGGTTGAGCCTAGGTGATATTTTTGTTGTAAAAACTTGGTATAAGAGCATGAGGTTGAGTATTCTTAGGATTGATGTCTCACGAAACCACGTTTATGTAGGGTTTTATTCATAAATGTGAAGCGCGCCACACTTATGAATGAGAAATTATGCGATGCTTAGGAACAATGCTCGAAAGGCCGAGGAGGAGAATTTGAATGAGGCGGTTCCCCCTCAAGCTCCTCAAAACCCTTAAGTGCCTATTGAAAAAGGGGCTATGTCTAACGTTGAGATAAGGGAGGGAATTCATAGCTTGATTCAAGTGTTGTCTACTCAAGTTTCTAGGATGCAAAGGTTCAAGTGAATCCCAATGCTAACACCAACAATTAAAGGATTAGGAATTTCACAAGGATGAATCTGTAACAATCTGCAAGTCTCAGACCTAATCTAGAGCCCCACGTGAATGTCTAAAGGTTGTAATACTATTTTAAGACCCAAAATATTGTTTTTAACCCATTTAGGAAGTTTTAGAGTCAAGACGGAAAGAAACTTCCATGACATCCCGAAACTAGCGAAATTGAACTAGTTGACATCCCTATGTTGGGTGAAGGTTTGGGAGTGTCATATGAAATTTAAAACTTGTAAAAAGACTTTAAAATATAGTACAAAAGGTCCAAATGTCCAATAACGACTCCCCAAGGACTGTCCGAAGAGTCCTTGAGGAGGACCCAAACATTGGCGAGCAAGCTGCTAAAGCAGCTTGCAGCAGCCTAGATTTGGAAGTCATTGCGCGTCGCACAGCTGACACAAGGAGGGAAAAAGTTGCCTCGCGACGCAGGTCCTCCACGAGATCCACTGCCTCAACTCGGATTATCAAAAATAAATGTAAAATTGACCCCGCGACGCGCAACCACTTCCCAAATTTGTTCGCTTCGTATTTTAGCCAATTTGACTTCACAAAAAGACCCAATTAAGTGAGGGGTCTTTTGGGTAATTTAGGGGGTGACTACATATTTATTAAGGGTTGGTTTTATCATTTTTACTCACTCCAATCAAATCCTCAAATCAAAAACCCAAAAGCTCTCACCTCTCTCTACTTTCTTTCCCTACACCTTCCACTGAAGAAGCAAAAAAGCTTGGAGAAGAAGACCAATTTCTCTTTGAATTCACATGAATTTCATGGATTAATCTTCATTAAGGTATGTGTTATCCTCTCTTGGGTTTTCTTTCCCTAAGAGGTTGCTTCAAAGTTGATTTCTAGATCACCCAATTCCAAAGGTTTTCTTTAACAAGTGGGTTTTCTTCTAAACTTAAAACTGCTGATTGATTATGACTAATTGTGATTACGTATATGGATAATTGAGTTTAGATTATTGAGTAATTGATGTTGATCGATGGGAATTTCATGTGATCCATGTCCTTCCTCCAATTCCCCAAATCCTAGATCTTGCTTATAAATTGATTGGAATTGATGAATGTATTGATTGTTATACTTGTCTTAATTATTCTAATTCATTCATGGACTGCCTAGATTAGTGTGAGGTTGGGATTGGTTTTATTTATTGAAATATTCATGATGAACCCTTTTCTCCCTAACCCTAGGTTTCTTGTGTTGAATCTTGTATTGATGCAATTGACTTGGTTATTGTGTGAATTACTATTATATGATGTTATTGTATCAATTGATGGATAAATTGATGTTGGTTGATGGTAAGACCATGCATTATGACTTTTGAAGGAGAATTGGTAAGACTTTGTGATCTTAAACCTTACTTCAATTGTGATGGCTTATACTTGATGATGTAGTTCAAATGAAGTGTGTCTTGTGATTATCCTAAGTAGGTGTGATATGATGATTGAATTGAAATGTATTGATTATGTGATTGTATGATCATGCTTAAGATGTAATGATATAAGGTTGTTTATGAATTGCCTATGTGCCTTATTATGACATGATGATGATAATATGCTAATCTCACATATGAGGGTTGTATTGAAAGCATATTATCATGCAAATCCTATTGAGATAATAATGATGATATATAAGGGGTTAGTCTCCTTTGACCTAAACTAAGCTATGATGAATAATAAAGGCTAAAATACGTTTCAAAAAGGGACTTTATCTTAGCACCGAGTGAACTTGACAATGACAGGTGTTGGCTTCCCGTAGAGGAAGATTCACCCTATAGTACCACATAAGGTGTTGACTCCCCTATGATGGACACTCTTGGGAAAGTGCACGCAACACATGTGCAGGCACATGTGCTACCAACGGCCAAGAAACAAGCCCAACCGAATTGGTTAGGGCGGTTAGGGGGCAGGCGTGTCGGACCATGTGGGGCCAAGCTCCTTAACTAATTTTATGTCCTAAATAACGTCCTTAACTAACTAAATAACCTAGGACTAACTAAAATTAACCAACTAAGGTTCCTGAAAACCTAAGACCTAACGGAATAACTAACTAAAGAAACAACCTAGTACCTAACCTAGGATGGTCCAAAGGGGTTGGTTATGGTCCTAACGACTTAGGGGCACTTTAGTAATTACCCTAGGTCCCTTAATTAATTAAATTAGCAACTTAATTAATTAATTTAATTCCTAGTCAAACTCGAAGACCCTATGTCAAATGTTCTCCTAGTTAGAGTCAATTTAGGAGGGGCGTTTTAGGTAATTTAAGTGGAAGGACTTTAGTATAATATATGGGATGTCAATATATACATATTAAGTCAGTTTTAGATCACAATTACACGTACGAAATCAGACCACACGAAAATTCTCTCATCTCTCAAGAAACGCAGTCTTTTCAAAACTCCATTGAAGGATAAGAAAAACTTAAAGAAGAGGTCAAAAGTTTCAACGTCTCCAATAAGATTTTCGTGGATTCTTCATCTATAAGGTATGGTTATTCATCCTTGAAATCTCTTTCTTCAAGGAGTCAATTCAAACGATTTTTAAAGATGATAAAAAAAACATGATTTGTCCAATTTTCATAATCTAGCCATGGGTTCTTGCATAAAAGATTTTAAATCAATGTTTTAGAATTTAATTGATGTTAATGCAATGCTTTTTTAAATCTATAATTCTTATGAACCCATGCAAGCCATGCAAATTCCTATTTTGACTATTTTATGGGTTAAGTGATCATGTTTCTATACTTATGAATTAATGAGTAGTTTCTTATAGGCTTTCTAATGATGTAAGAATTGTATTCAATTGATGTCTAAGTTGTCTTAGATTGTTAAATATATATTTATTTGACCTAGTTTCGTCTAGTACAATGACTTATACTTTGAATCGATATTCATGGCCATGGGTAAAGGCCTTATGGTATGGAATTGGATGATTTAGACATGGATTGAAGTGGTAAGAATGGATTGGTGGTACGCTTCCCTAATTCTTTTTATTTTATGTCAATTAGACTTCAATTATTTTGTGAAGTAAGATCATATCTATCTATATGCGATTAAGTGAAAGTATGTGTTCTTCTATGGATATTAGGTGATTATGTTGGATTATAACTATGTGTTTATGTGTGTAATCTTAAAGTTGATAGATGATTATTCCTACTTGACTAGATGTGTATATAATAGTTATATTGATGATGTTATAGTAACATATATGATGAAATAAAGATGATAAGGGTCGTTCCTAAGTGCTTCAAAGAATGATATGTTATATGTGATAATGTGAATTAATGATGTGTCTTGTTTTGGTAGATTATGTCCCTTACTTGATACATGTATATGATGAATATGAATGTTTTGACTTAGTAGGCTTAGGCACCTTTGTCTTGTATGTGTATGGATGAATGTTTAATGAGAGTCTAGGATTGGTAGACCTAAGATGGTGCCCTTCTAAGCATGACTAATATTTGGAATCTTCTATATAGAAAGAAGGTTAAGAATGAGCTATCCTTATAGACCATTGAATGGCAGCCCTAGTGGACCCAGCTTTGGTAGGTGCATTATGACTAGGTGTTGACTAAGAGATGGTACCTTTTCATATGTCCCTTATATTGAACTTTACTCTATGAGAACAAAGGCTAGCACCGAGTGAATATGTTATGGTTAGTAGCTCTACTTGAGAATGATACTAGAGTACATAAAAGACCTTGATATTCCTTAACCATGTGCCTACATGAGATGTGTCCTAGTTCTACCCTTGGCAAGTAGAACACCCTCCATCAGAGTAGGGTAGACTCCGGATTCCATACCTAGCAAGTATGGTCTATGTCGGTTATTGCCTATTCTCATCATGTGGGATACATACTAGTGTTGGATAAGTTCTAGGAAGTTTAGGTAGTGGTATGGGACGCTATCTAGACATTGCACGACTAGACTTTACAGATGTTAGCATGTGAGTCCCTAGGTCTTTCCAAGACTATTATGTGAAGTCTATAATGAATGAAATGTCTTCTAATTGACTTAAAGAACGATCACGATTTTAGCTAATGTATGAGGAATAGAATGTGCTCTATCTAGGGTAGCTTTGAGGGTTGCTTAGGTAAGCTTGAAGAGGGTGTATGGGCGGTCTCTTCTTGTCCTACTTAGGTGAATCTTAGAGTAACCTTAGGTGGGTAGTTAATAAAAGGAAAAAGGAATGATCTTATCTTAGGATAGCCTTTGGTGAGAAGAATGCAAGTTAAAAGAGGTTACTGTAAGGTTGAACTTAGTTCACTGTAATGTTCTTCAATATTTGATAAAATGCTTATGTGATGTCTTGTATGTTTCTAAGGTGTTAAAAGTTGTTCTTATACTTATCTTATGATGTTTTCATCAAAAAGAGCATGTTTTATACGAATTTCCGTTTTCCATGATTTTATGCATTACGCCATACTTAGTACAAGTGTTTGTACTAATTCCATACTTTTTGTCTATCTCTAAAGGTGTAGGTGGCGTTTAAAAGAAGTCTCAAAGTTGAAGCTTGGATTAGTGTTCATTCAAGCAAAGAGTTTGGTATGTCCTCACTAGATCCGAGGACATCTTGATGTTTAGTTTTCCTTATTGAAAGTATTGTAATAGACTTAGCTATTTTCTATATTCATATGTCTAAGACGGTGACTTTGAGACATAGCCTTTCATTATGTTTTTCTATAAAAGAGATATTTTGGAGTATTATTATTTCGTATGAATTTTTTAGTTATGCACTACTTTTCATACATGTATGCAATGAATGGTACGAAAGGGCTAGTCTTAGACCTCCGAGAGGTCGACGACGCCGTGTATCAATCCAGGAATTGCCCTAACTTCTAGGGGGTACTCTCGGGTCGTGATAACTTAGGCACAAGCAAATGCCCCAAATATCGATGCCCCTAAAAAGAATCACTTTTATGCTCTCCGATCCCGAGGCGATAAAGAGAGCTCTACGGATGTGGTTACCAGTATGTTACAATTATTTTCCTTTAATGTATATGCATTGTTGGATCCCGGTACCAAGTTGTATTTTGTGACACCTTTTGTATCCATGAAATTTGAAATGCTTCATTATATCTTAAATGAACCCTTTTCGGTTGTTACCCCGGTGGGTGATTCCGTGGTGGCTAAAAGAGTCTATAAGGGTTGTCCTATTTCCTTGCCCAATAGAGTTACTTTGTTTGTGTAACGACCCAAAGTACATCGTAAAAGTTAAAGCACTCTTGAGTCGTCACTAGGCGTGCTTGAACTCACGGAGCTCTTTCACAAACTTCTTAGCTATCATTCATTACATAAAGTATGAAAAGTAGTGCGAAATTAAAACTTTTCAGAAAAACATTAAAAAGAAATCTTTATAATAAAAGAGACCATCTCATCGTCACAAGCCAACTTAAAGACACATCATAAATCGTAGTGTCACAACCCTTTACATTGAATGAAAAATGCTAAGTCTAAACATAAAAGAAACTACTAAAATGAAATGTAGACTTTGTCCTCGGAATGATGAGGACATACCAATCTTGAGAGATTCGATTCCCAAGCTTTTCCTTCTAAGATCTTCCCCTTTCTTTCCACCTATACTCATAGAGATATAAAAGTATGGAACTAGTACAAAAACATGTAATAAGTATGGCATAATGCAAAAACATGCTAAAATAAGTCATTTGATTCAAACAATACTTTCATGCTATTTTTATAAAGCCTTTATAATCCAATCTTTCAAAACATCATATCATCATTTAACCCGTAAGGCAACACTTACATATTTCTCATATAAATACATACTTACAATAAACTCACTTAGTATACAACTTTTCCTATCCCAAGTACCTCTAAGACTCTTCTAGGTAATATATGAAGAAACCTCCCATACAATCTCTTCAACACACACCTAGGTGATCCTTAAGGCTACCAAGGATAAGCATACTCATTACAAGTCAATATTCAATTACTAACACACTTAGAATAACATACATATACTTAGGAACTTCACATACGAATCATACTCCAAGACAACTCCCAATTTACACTTGGTGAAATGTGAAAGTAGCATCCCATACTACTACTCCCACTTAGTGTTCCTTAGGAATTACCCAAGACTAGGCAAATCACAATCATAACATCATTTACATAGCTTTCATCAACATTAGACATAATACTTTCATGCTTCATGACCATATACATAGAATAAACATGTTTCATAACATTAGACATAAAGTCAAATTACTTCATTAACATCATATAATGACCCATTCATACATATTCATAAAGACAACCAAGACTCCCTCCAAATGTCTACTTGGGCAATAGATAGATAGAGTCCCATTCCACCACCTACCCTAAGTAGTACACCCTTAAGAAGAATTAGTTCATAACATTTCTTAGTGTGGAGGCTAGCTTTAACCGTCATAGACCATGAGAGCTAAAAATGGAATCACGGTATTTACCCTTACCGAATGTGTCGCATCGAGGGAGCACCCCCTAGATGTAACCGCTGTCTTTGTCCTCGGAGAGGACTAAGACTAGCCTCTTAGCATTCGTTATTACATTTCATAGGTTAAAAAGTGCGGAAAATTAAAAAAATTCATATACATTCTACAACATGAGGTTTACATAGACCTCTTGCTTACACATCATATATACATAGGGAGTTTACTTAGACTCCTCACATAAGAAGCTTACATAGTCTTCTACTTTTTTGTCACATATACAATGTACACAATATAGTTTACGAGGAATGTATCATATAAAACCATCTAAAGCTGAATAGAACAATCCAGGCATAGCCCTTACACAAATATATAATTGCCACTTAGGGCTTACAACAATGTCTTAAACAATAAGAGTGAAACGAATGTCCTTGGACTATAGCAAGTAACATAGGTAGAATACGAAAAGGCATCATCCTTTGATCTTGAGGAAATACCCACACTTGGTGAAATAATCAAAGTCTTCCTTGCAAATTCGCCACAACCTCTTCAACGACCGGAAACTATAATGTTTCGGAAAAGGGAGAAATATGGGTTGGTATACTACTTGTACTAAGGATGGGCATATGCATATAAAACAATTGAAAGCATGCATGAAGGGACCATTTGTTCAAAACCATGATATATTACATTGAAAAGTCTTAAGCACAACCAAGAAACCATATAACCCAATAATCACATAATCCTTAGACAAGACCATATCCAACACAAGACCCACATCATCAAGTAAAGTCAAGTCAACTTGTGTAATAGCATATTTGAGTACATAACCAAAACAACTCAAACATCATGTTATGACAACAAAGCATGTATAAGAGTTCATACCATTACAACATATGCAAGATTCTTAATCATAACACACCATCAAGTCTACAAGTGCAATGACCAAGTAATGTCACATAACCTCACTCAACAAAGTAAGACAAATAAAGGATCACAAGCAATGCCTATCTTCACATAACATAGCATCAAGAGTAGTCCTCATCATATTTGTCACATCTGGGTTTACCCCCTAGACGTAACCGGCGTCGTCGTCCTCTTTGAGGACTTAGACAAGCCTCTTAGCCTCGTCATAGCATTCATCGATTAAAAATGTGAAGAAATTTAAAACTTTTTATCTATAACTACTCGGAGGTTTACATAGACCTCTACATACACATAGTCATATTTATATCAAGTATACATAGACTTGTTCGTATAGGAAAATTACATAGTCTTCTACTTTTATTTCACACATTTATAAATAGGGAAGTAATAGTTATAAAAGCCGTCTCATCTCATAAACCATCTATCAAAGACAATAAATCTTGGGCATAGCCCTACATCAATACAAGAAGCCATATATAGGCTATATACAACATCGTCTCAAACGAGTAATAGAGTCAATACAGAATTATAGTAACTAAGTAACATAAGAGTAAGATGTCGGCAACGCCCTCGGGAGAATGAGGACCTACCACTTGGATGGTTAGAGATCCAAGTCTTCCTTTCCAGCAATTCGGAGCAAGATCAACGACCCGAACCTAAAATGTTTGGGAAAAAGTGAAAGAAATGGGGTTAGTTCCACATGTACTAAGTATGGAACCATATATACAATTACCAATCAAATATACTTAAAAAGGGACATTTAAGAAAATCATTATAAAACATGTATACGAGTGAAGCATAGTAAAGCAAAACATACTAAATATACCCTTCATAAAGTCACAAGTGCAATGATCAAGTAAATTCCCATGACTCTTACTTAATCAAGTAACCTATCAAGACTACAATTAGCAATTTACCTTACCTAACATACTCTTCCATTTCATGAAAACATTCTTCTTTAATCAAAAGCAACAACCTTATACTCATAATCATGTTATTCAATGTACAAAGTCATTTACGTTATATCACTACTTTACATACATAATATTGACCTCTCAAAGCTCCCATCAAGGCAAACTAGTGCAAGGCTTAAGTAGAGTACCATACCCCTACCTAATCTATAGCCAAACCCTTTCAAGTTACTTCGATTAGTCTATATCTTATTCATTCATTTTAGTTTAGGGAAACCTTGCCTTAACCGACATAGACCACATGAGCAAATGTGGAATCCGGTGTCATGAAACCTTACACCGATGGAAGGTGGTCTACCGGCCAAAGTAGAGCCTAACATAAACGTAGCTATCTAGGTGGATCCACTAGCTGTATCCTATGGTGGCAACATAGTTCAAGAACTAAGAGGTATATATCCCTATTCATACCATTAGGTAAAGTGGGCCGCTCCTCATGGGAATCCCTTAAATGACATGTCCCGTAAACAAGGGAGTTGACATCACATGGGCAACTTTCGGATGATTCTTTCCTTCTATAGATAAGTCATCACCTCCCATTGTCAAGTTCGCTCGGTGCTAAGGTAAGTCCCCATTTAGAGAAGTCTTTAATACTTTATTAATCTTCTCAATTAGTTTAGATAGTAGGGTCAAACCCTTGTATATTCATCATCATAGCTCAATAAGAATTGTATGAGAAATAATCCTTTCATTAACAATTCATATAGGTGAAGTTAGCCCTTACACATCTCATCACAATAGGGCACATCTTTATATAACAACTTTCCTATATCATGTACTCTTAGGCAACCTCACAACCGACCTAAGCATTTTAATTCGATCATCATACCAACCTATCACCTTAAACAAGGTATACTTCAACACAACCTTATCACTTGATGACAAATAATTCACAATTTGAAGTAAGGATTAGGATAATGAAGACTTACCAATACTTCTCCATAGTTCACCAATAAGGGCCTTACCATCAACCCATAGACCAACCCAATTTGGGTCATCATACCAATGTAATTCAATAGTCAACATAAGAACTAATTTAAGAGAAAGCACTATACCACAAAGCAATACTAAATCAAAGCTCGGTAACATGATATCAAAGTCTATCTTCTTACCCTATATTCGATACTCAAGAAATAGGCTTGAAGAACTTCCATTCATTACAATATACTCATGATCAATGCAATAACAACCATTAAAGATGATTTAAACAATAATTAGATCAATTACATCAATCCAACCCAAATTCATATCAATCCCAATACCTAGGGTTAAGGGTTAGGGTCATCTCCCACAATCTAGACCAAACTACATCAATTCATCATAATCAAGCTACAATACATGATAATCTATTCATTATAACCCAAAGAATACATAAAAAACTCAATTCATAACAACAAACTCGAAATTGGATGAAATCCATATGAAACTCAACTTTTGGAAAATCTTTGAAGGAGCCCTTTGAGGAAAGAAGTCTCAAAGGTGAATTAGATCCCATACCTTAAGATTTGATGACGTTTTGATGGTGAATTTCATGCTAAATCAGCCCCCAATGATCTTTCCAAGTTGTTGTCCAATGGAGTCTTCCAATAGAGAGAGAAAGTAGAGAGAAGGAAGAGAGTTTTGTTTGGAGAATTGTGATTAGGTTAATGAAGGTTGGGGTATTTATAGTGGGGTCTTAAGTCACTTAATTAGTCTTCCCTTAACCCCCTAATTAACCCTAAGAACTTAATAAAATAATTAACTATAACTTAAATCCCTGAAAACACTACAGGCCCTCCCCGCCGACTCCCCGCCGACGAGCCATAGTGGGCGTGAGGGACAGGCCCCCCTCCGTCCTGCACGTCCGTCGCATTGGTCAGAGACTGTGTAGGCGGAGGCTTTCTTCCCAGCAGCTAAGGCTAGCACGACGGTGGCCTTGACGCCCCATCGTGCCCATGACGCCCCGTCATGGGATCCGTCGTGGCACACTGTCTCAAGGGTCCTCCTCGAGGTCCCTTAGTCGATCCTCGGGGAGTCGTACCCTGACTTTGCCAACTTGAAACCATCCCACACTATGTGTTACATCTATTGTTACAAACTTTTACTAAATTCCAACTCTTTAACTTGGTTAAACTAAAAGAAGACTCTAGCCTTCTTATGAACCAACTTACCGGATGTTATGAACGTTTTGGTTCCAAAACACTTTAACGACTCCATATACGCCTAATTTGGCTAGGAACAATTGTTTTGACCTTAAGGAGCCTGTTTAAGTCTTATCACATGACTTTGGGATTTTGAAATGTTACATTATCCCCCCTTTAGGAACATTCGTCCCCGAATGACACTAAACACTCTTTAAACGAGGGAATAGACTCAAGACTAGCAGCTCAACCAATTCACAATATTCAATTAACATGAATCATATCATTTCAATAAAACACTTCAACACATCACTTTATCATACATAAGCTCAATCACTTGATATACAAGTCACTTAGCACAAAGTTCATCTTATCAATATGCTTAATATAACATCCACGAGGATTCACTATAACACAATACACAACTTGACTCAAATATGCAAGAAGCAAGAAAATTCAATTTAATTAAGGTCACCCTACAATGACTTCATTGTGAAGTCTCAAAAACTAGGATTTTTGAAGAAACTTCACCAAAACATTAAGAATACACAAAGTCTATTATATTTATATCATTATAGAGAAAGACTAACCTTAATCATCAAAAAGATGAGGATAACGAGTTTTCATGTCGGCCGCAGCCTCCCATGTTGCACCCTCAACTAGGTGGTTCTTCCATAACACTTTTACGGAAACCACCTCCTTGTTCCTCCACCTTTTCACTTGCCTATCAAGGATTCGGATAGGAACCTCCTCATAAGAGAGGTTATCCTTGACTCCAAGACCTTCAATAGGAAGAATAGTCTCGGGATCCCCAACACACTACTTCAACATCGAGACATGGAAAACTGGATGAATCGAAGCTAAATCGTTAGGTAGTTTCAAGCGATAGGCAACTTTACCAACCCTTTCCAAAATCACATAAGGACCCACGTAACGAGGGATGAACTTCCCTTTCTTGCCAAATCTTACCACCCCTTTCATAGGTGAGAATTTTAAATACACCTGGTCACCCTCTTCAAACTCCAAATCTCTTCTCCTATTATCGGCATAGGACTTTTGTCGACTATAGGCTGTTTGTAACCTATTTCTAATGATATGCACATTCTCCAAAGTCTTATAAATCAAGTCGGGACCAAAGATCGACGGTTCACCAACTTCAAACCATCCTATAGCAGACCTACACCTCCTACCATACAAGGCTTCATAGGGAGCCATGGAGATGGACGAATGAAAACTATTATTGTATGCAAACTCTACCAACGGCAAGTGCTTATACCAAATCGCTTTAAAATCAATAATGCAAGCTCTAAACATATCTTAAGAGTTTGAATTTGGCATTCTGCTTGACCATCCGTTTGAGGATGAAAGGCGGTACTCTATTTCACTTTAGTACCCAAACCTTTTTGAAAAGACTTCCAAAACCTAGATGTGAATTGTGCACCCCGATCCAAAATGATGGATAACAGAATACCATGGCGACACAAAATCTCATCTATGAAGATCTTCGCATAATCCTCCGCCGAATATGTGGATTTGACGGGAATAAAAGGAGCGGACTTAGTCAATCTATCAACAATCACCCATATAGAATCATATCACTTTTGAGTCCGAGGCAACCCTACCACAAAGTCCATATTAATGTCTTCCCACTTCCAAGTAAGAATTTGGATCTCTTGTAGTAAGACACCCAGCTTTTGATGTTCCTCCTTCACTTGTTGGCAATTTGGACACTTAGCAACAAATTCCGCTATGTCCTTCTTCAAACCTTACCACCAATATATTTCTCGAAGGTCATGATACATCTTAGTAGAAACCGGATGGGTGGAATAGTGGGATCCATGGGCTTCATCAAGGTTCCGATCCCTCAATCCATCAACATCAGGAATACATAACCTCCCTTGGTACCTCAACACACCATCTCCTCCTAAGGAGAAAGACTCATTCATCTTACCAAGAACAGATTCCTTCAACTCCATCAATACTTGATCAAGGTGTTGTTTGTACTTTACCTCAACCACCAATGATGATTCAGAGCGATGATGAATCGTGGCACCTCCATTTAGAGAACTCTCCAACCGCACCCCTAATCTAGTCAAATCATGAACATCCTTCACTAGATCTTTCTTGTCACTTTCTACATGAGACACACTACCCATAGTCATACGTCTTAGAGCATCCGCCACCACATTGGCCTTGCCGGATGATATAGGACACTCATATCATAATCTTTCAACAATTCCAACCACCTTCTTTGTCGGAGATTCAACTCTTTCTAAGTAAACATATATTGAAGACTCTTATGATCGGTGAAAACATCTAAATGAACACCATACAAGTAATGTCTCCATATTTTCAAAGCGAACACCACGGTCGCTAACTCAAGGTCATGGGTAGGGTAATTTTTCTCATGCACCTTAAGTTGCCATGAAGCATAGGCAATCACCTTCCCATTTTGCATAAGCACACACCCCAAACCTATGCGGGATGCATCACAATAAACCACAAACCCTGTAGAACCTTCCGGTAAGGTTAACACCGCAGCGGAAGTAAGACTATCTTTCAATGATTGGAAACTCTTCTCGCAGGCCTCCGACCACTCAAACTTTTTACCCTTTTGAGTTAATGAAGTCAATGGAGATGCAATGGATGAAAAACCTTCTACAAACCTTCGATAATAGCCAGCTAGACCCAAGAAACTCCTAATGTCAGTTGGGGTCAAGGGTCTAGGCCAGTTTCTTACCGTATCAGTTTTCCTTGGGTCAACCTCAACTCCCTCACTAGAGATGATGTGCCCAAGAAACGCCACCGACCTCAGCCAAAACTCACACTTGTTATACTTGGCAAACAACTTATGCTCTTTAAGGGTTTGCAATACTACCCTTAGATGACTAATGTGATCAACCTCATTCTTTGAATACACCAAGATATCATCGATGAATACAATAATGAGTGCATCAAGGTAACTTCGAAACACCCTATTCATTAGGTCCATAAACGCTGCATTCGTGAGACCGAAGGACATAACCACGAACTCATAATGCCCGTACCGAGTCCGAAAAGCCATCTTTGGAATATCTTCATTCCTCACCCTAAGCTGGTGATACCCTGACCTCAAGTCAATTTTGGAGAAGTAACTCGCTCCTTGGAGTTGATCAAATAAATCATCAATCCGAGAAAGAGGATACTTGTTCTTTATAGTAACCTTGTTGAGTTGGCGGTATTCAATACACATTCTCAAGGACCCATCCTTCTTTTCCACGAATAAAACCGGAGCACCCCATGGAGAAATGCTAGGCCTTATAAAGCCCTTGTCTAGCAAATCTTTAAGTTGTGCCTTCAACTCCTTTAACTCAGACGGAGCCATTCTATAAGGAGGAATAGAGATAGGGTTTGTTTCTGGTAGCAAATCAATACCGAAATTTATTTCCCATTCGGGAGGAATGCCGAGAAGGTCATCAGGAAAGACCTCCGTAAATTCACTCACCACGGGGACCGACTCAATAGGAGGAATTTCGGAATCAACTTCTTGGACTCTCACAATATGATAAAGACACCCCTTTGAGAACATCTTACTCGCTTTTAGACATGATATGAAACGACCTCTAGGAAAAGAATTTCCCCCATTCCACTCAAAACGGGTTCATTTAGGAAACTAAACCTCACAACTCTATTTCTATAATCAATAAAAGCGAAGCTAGCATGTAACCAATCCATACCCAAAATGACATCCAAATCAAGCATGTCTAGTTCAACTAGATCGACATGAGAAACACTATGGAGTATAGAGATAGGACAATTTCGGTAGACTCTTTTTGCTACAACCGACTCACCCACCGGAGTAGACACCAAAATAGGTTCAAGCAAAACATCGGGTAAAGTACCGAACTTCTTATCTACTAAGGGAGTAACGAAAGACAAAGTAGCACCCGGATCAGGCAAAGCATACACATCAATAGCAAAGATTTGTAACATACCGGTCACCACATCGGGAGAGGCCTCTTGGTTATCTCTCGAACGAAGAGCATAAAAGCAATTCTTCTTAGGAGCCTCACTTGCTTGTTTTTGCGCATTCTTTTCTCGGTTCCTTATGTTAGGCCAGTCCCTAGCCTTGTGATCACTCTTTCTGCAACTAAAGCAATTCCCCGTTCTGATCAAGCATTTACCATAATATTCTTTTCCGCACTTAGCACAAGTAGGCTTCTCATTAGATGAGTTTTCACCTTTTTCCTTTGCAACTTTTGGTCTAGGGGCTTTAGAATCCCTAGTCTTGGGAAATTTGGATGGAACTTGATTTGAGAACCTCTTCTTAAATCTAGGCTTGTCTTGAATTCCAAACCTATCTTTAGTAGTTCCACTCTCAAAAGACCTTGCCCTTCTTAAATCCTTATCCTTATCCTTATCCTTCCTTTTTTGCTCTAGCCTCCTCAACCCTTTTTGCATGCACCATGAGACGACCAATATTCATGTTATCATGAAGCATATCCGATTGACATTCTTCTTGCAAATCATCCGACACACCTGTCACGAATAGACTCATTTCGTCTCTAGGATCGGAGACCAAGGAAGGCGCATACTTAGACAATTGAATGAGCTTCAAAGAGTACTCATGAACACTCATTTATCCTTTGCGGAGATTGATGAACTCCACCACCTTAGTTTCTCTCATCTCTCTAGGGAAGAACCGATCAAGAAAAGCCCTTTTGAACAACTCCCAAGTCACGGGCCCACTTTGAAGTGGCCTATTATCTTTCCATTGTACATGCCATGTCTGAGCCACATCCTTGAGTTGGTATAACGCCAACTCGGCATTCTCATTAGAAGACAACCCCATAGCACACAAAATCTTATAAACCTCATCAATGAATTCTTAAGGGTCTTCATCAACCTTAGACCCGTAGAAGATAGGAGGATTCATTCGGGTGAAGTCCCTAAGTCGGGAAGCCATAGTTTGCTCATGAACTCTGGTGCCAAATCCCTATTAGCTTGGGCAGTCATGGCTTAGGCTTGCACCGTTGCGGCTTGAGCTTGAGTAGTCATGGCTTGAGCCATTTGAGCAAGGATAGCCCTCATCTGAGCCTCTGACATAGGTGGAGGATCATCGGGAACCTGATCATCAACAACAATCTCTTCAAGAGGAGGAACTGGATCACCACGGGGAGGGATTCCCGCAGCAGCAATCTCCTCCTCAAGTCTTCTGACTGCATTCCTTCTGGTATTCATCTCCTATAACCAAAACACAAGGTTTAGGCAAATACATATACGATGTACATTCTAGAGGCACGATATGGATTTCCAACAATGAGAGTGATTCCTAAGCATCAAATAAGTTCCTATTCATAAGTGTGGCGCGCTTCAAAATTATGAATACAAACCTATATAACGTGGTTGAGAGAGACGTTATTATCAAGGATATTCAACTTCATGCTCTGGACCAAGTTTCTCACATCCGGGTTTACCCCCTAGATGTAACCGGCATCGTCGTCCTCTTTGAGGACTAAGACAAGCCTCTTAGCCTCGTCATAGCATTCATCGATTAAAAATGTGAAGGAATTTAAAACTTTTTATCTATAACTACTCGGAGGTTTAAATAGACCTCTACATACACATAGTCATATTTATATCAAGCATACATAGACTTGTTCGTATAGGAAGATTACATAGTCTTCTACTTTTATTTCACATATTTATAAATAGAGAAGTAATAGTTATAAAAGCCATCTCATCACATAAACCATCTATGAAAGACAATAAATCTTGGGCATAGCCCTACATCAATACAAGAAGCCACATATAGGCTATATACAACATCGTCTCAAATGAGTAATAGAGTCAATACAGAATTATAGTAACTAAGTAACATAAGAGTATGATGTCGGCAACGCCCTCAGGAGAATGAAGACCTACCACTTGGATGGTTAGAGATCCAAGTCTTCCTTTCCAGCAATTCGGAGCAAGATGAACGACCCCAACCTAAAATGTTTGAGAAAAAGAGAAAGAAATGGGGTTAGTACTCCACATGTACTAAGTATGGAACCATATATACAATTACCAATCAAATATACTTAAAAATGGACATTTAAGAAAATCATTATAAAACATGTATACGAGTGAAGCATAGTAAAGCAAAACATACTAAATATACCCTTCATAAAGTCACAAGTGCAATGATCAAGTAAATTCCCATGACTCCTACTTAATCAAGTAAACTATCAAGATTACAATTAGCAATTTACCTTACCTAACATACTCTTCCATTTCATGAAAATATTATTCTTTAATCAAAAGCAACAACCTTATACTCATAATCATGTTATTCAATGTACAAAGTCATTTACATTATATCACTACTTTACATACATAATATTGACCTCTCAAAGCTCCCATCAAGGCAAACTAGTGCAAGGCTTAAGTAGAGTCCCATACCCCTACCTAAGCTATAGCCAAACCCTTTTAAGTTACTTCGATTAGTATATATCTTATTCATTCATTTTAGTTTAGGGAAACCTTGCCTTAACCGACATAGACCACATGAGCAAATGTGGAATCCGGTGTCACGAAACCTTACACCGATTGAAGGTGGTCTACTGGCCATAGTAGAACCTAACATAAACGTAGCTATCTAGGTAGATCCACTAGCTAGTATCCTATGGTGGCAACATATTTCAAGAACTAAGAGGTAGATATCCCTATTCATACCATTAGGTAAAGTGGGCCGCTCCTCATGGGAATCCCTTAAATGACATGTCCCTTAAACAAGGGAGTTGACATCACATGGGCAACTTTAGGATGATTCTTTCCTTCTATGGATAAGTCATCACCTCCCATTGTCAAGTTCGCTCGGTGCTAAGCTAAGTCCCCATTTAGAGAAGTCTTTAATACTTCATTAATCTTCTCAATTAGTTAAGATAGTAGGGTCAAACCCTTGTATATTCATCATCATAGCTCAATAAGAATTGTATGAGAAATAATCCTTTCATTAACAATTCATATAGGTGAAGTTAGCCCTTACACATCTCATCACAATAGGGCACATCTTTACATAACAACTTTCCTATATCATGTACTCTTTGGCAACCTCACAACCAACCTAAGCATTTCAATTCGATCATCATACCAACCTATCACCTTAAACAAGGTATACTTCAACACAACCTTATCACTTGATGAAAAATAATTCACAATTTGAAGTAAGGATTAGGATAATGAAGACTTACCAATACTTCTGCATAATTCACCAATAAGGGCCTTACCATCAACCCATAGACCAACCTAATTTGGGTCATCATACCAATGTAATTCAATAGTCAACATAAGAACTAATATAAGAGAAAGCACTATACCACAAAGCAATACTAAATGAAAGCTCGGTAACATGATATCAAAGTCTATCTTCTTACCCTATATTCAATACTCAAGAAATAGGCATGAAGAACTTCCATTCATTACAATATAATTATGATCAATGCAATAAGAACCATTAAAGATTATTTAAAAAATAATTAGATCAATTACATCAATCCAACCCAAATTCATATCAATCCCATTACCTAGGGTTAAGGGTTAGGGTCATCTCCCACAATCTAGACCAAACTACATCAATTCATCATAATCAAGCTACAATACATGATAATCTATTCATTATAACCCAAAGAATACATAAACAACTCAATTCATAACAACAAACTCGAAATTGGATGAAACCCATATGAAACTCAACTTTTGGAAAATCTTTGAAGGAGCCCTTTAGGAAAGAAGTCTCAAAGGTGAATTAGATACCATACCTTAAGATTTGATGACGTTTTGATGGTGAATTTCGTGCTAAATCAGCCCCCAATGATCTCCCCAAGTTGTTCTCCAATGGAGTCTTCCAATAGAGAGAAAGTAGAGAGAAGGAAGAGAGTTTTGTTTGGAGAATTGTGATTAGGTTAATGAAGGTTGGGGTATTTATAGTGGGGTCTTAAGTCACTTAATTAGTCTTCCCTTAACCCCCTAATTACCCCTAAGACACTTAATAAAATAATTAACTATAACTTAAATCCCTGAAAACACTACAGGCCCTCTACGATGACTCCACGCCGACGAGCCGTCGTGGGCATGACGGACAGGCCCCCCTCCGTCCTGCACGTCCGTCGCGTTGGTCAGAGACTGTGCAGGCGGAGGCTTTCTTCCCAGCAGCTAAGGCTGGCACGACGGTGGCCTTGACGCCTCGTCGTGCCCATGATGCCCCGTCATGGGATACGTCGTGGCACACTCTCTCAAGGGTCCTCCTCGAGGGCCCTTAGTCAATTCTCGGGGAGTCGTACCCTGACTTTTCCAACATGAAACCATCCCACACTATGTGTTACATCTATTATTACAAACTTTTACTGAATTCCGACTCTTTAACTTGGTTAAACTAAAAGGACACTCTAGCCCTCTTATGAACCAACTTACCGGATGTTATAAACGTTTTGATTCCAAAACACTTCAACGACTCCATATACGCCTAATTTGGCTAGGAACAATGGTTTAGACCTTAAGGAGCCTGTTTAAGTCTTATCACATGACTTTGGGATTTCGAAATGTTACATTATCCCCCCCTTAGCAACATTTGTCCCCGAATGACACTAAACACTCTTTAAACGAGGGAATAGACTCAAGACTAGCAGCTCAACCAATTCACAATATTCAATTAACATGAATCATATCATTTCAATAAAACACTTCAACACATCACTTTATCATACATAAGCTCAATTACTTGATATACAAGTCACTTAGGACAAAGTTCATCTTATCAATATGCTTAATATAACATCCACGAAGATTCACTATATCACAATACACAACTTGACTCAAATATGCAAGAAGCAAGAAAATTCAATTTAATTAAGGTCACCCTACAATGACTTCATTGTGAAGTCTCAAAAACTAGGATTTTTGAAGAAACTTCACCAAAACATCAAGAATACACAAAGTCTATTATATTTATATCATTAGAGAGAAAGACTAACCTTAATCATCAAAAAGATGAGGATAACGAGTTTTCATGTCGGCCGCAGCCTCCCATGTTGCACCCTCTACTAGGTGGTTCTTCCATAACACTTTTACGGAAACAACCTCCTTGTTCCTCAACCTTTTCACTTGCCTATCAAGGATTCGGATAGGAACCTCCTCATAAGAGAGGTTATCCTTGACTCCAAGACCTTTAATAGGAAGAATAGTCTCGGGATCCCCAATACACTTCTTCAACATCGAGACATGGAAAACCGGATGAACCGAAGATAAATCGTTAGGTAGTTTCAAGCGATAGGCAACTTTACCAACCCTTTCCAAAATCACATAAGGACCCACGTAACGAGGGCTGAACTTCCCTTTCTTGCCAAATCTTACCACCCCTTTCATAGGTGAGATTTTTAAACACACCTTGTCACCCTCTTCAAACTCCAAATCTCTTCTCCTATTATCGGCATAGGACTTTTGTCGACTATAGGCTGTTTGTAACCTATTTCTAAAGATATGCACATTCTCCAAAGTCTTATAAATCAAGTCGGGACCAAAGATCGACGGTTCACCAACTTCAAACCATCCTATAGGAGACCTACACCTCCTACCATACAAGGCTTCATAGGGAGCCATGGAGATGGACGAATGAAAACTATTATTGTATGCAAACTCTACCAACGACAAGTGCCTATCTCAACTCCCTTTAAAATCAATAATGCAAGCTCTAAGCATATCTTTAAGAGTTTGAATTTGGAGTTTCGCTTCACCATCCGTTTGAGGATGAAAGGCAGTACTCAATTTCACTTTAGTACCCAAACCTTTTTGAAAAGACTTCCAAAACCTAGATGTGAATTGTGCACCCTGATCCGAAATGATGGATAACAGAATACCATGGCGACACACAATCTCATCTATGAAGATCTTCGCATAATCCTCCGCCGAATATATGGATTTGACGGGAATAAAATAAGCGGACTTAGTCAATCTATCAACAATCACCCATATAGAATCATATGACTTTTGAGTCCGAGGCAACCCTACCACAAAGTGCATATTAATGTCTTCTTACTTCCAAGTAGGAATTTGGATCTCTTGTAGTAAGCCACCCGGCTTTTGATGTTCCGCCTTCACTTGTTGGCAATTTGGACACTTAGCAACAAATTACGCTATGTCCTTCTTCAAACCTTACCACCAATATATTTCTCGAAGGTCATGATACATCTTAGTAGAACCCGGATGGATGGAATAGTGGGATCCATGGGCTTCATCAAGGATCCGATCCCTCAATCCATCAACATCAGGAACACATAACCTTCCTTGGTACCTCAACACACCATTTCCTCCTAAGGAGAAAGACTCATTCATCTTACCAAGAACAGATTCCTTCAACTCCATCAATAGTTGATCAAGGTGTTGTTTGGACTTTACAACCACCAATGATGATTCAGAGCTATGATGAATCGTGGCACCTCATTTAGAGAAATCTCCAACCGCACCCCTAATCTAGCCAAATCATGAACATCCTTCACTAGATCTTTCTTGTCACTTTCTACATGAGACACACTACCCATAGTCATACGTCTTAGAGCATCCGCCACCACATTGGCCTTGCCGGGATGATATTGGACACTCATATCATAATCTTTCAACAATTCCAACCACCTTCTTTGTCGGAGATTCAACTCTTTTTGAGTAAACATATATTGAAAACTCTTATGATCGGTGAAAAAATCTACATGAACACCATACAAGTAATATCTCCATATTTTCAAAGCGAACACCACGGCCGCTAACTCAAGGTCATGGGTAGGGTAATTTTTCTCATGCACCTTTAGTTGCCGTGAAACATAGCCAATCACCTTCCCATTTTGCATAAGCATACACCCCAAACCTATGGGGGATGCATCACAATAAACCACGAACCCTGTAGAACCTTCCGGTAAGGTTAACACCGGAGTGAAAGTAAGACTGTCTTTCAATAATTGGAAACTCTTCTCGCAGGCCTCCGATGACTCAAACTTTTTACCCTTTTGAGTTAATGAAGTCAATGGAGATGCAATGGATGAAAAACCTTCTACAAACCTTCGATAACAGCCAGGTAGACCCAAGAAACTCCTAATGTCAGTTGGGGTCAAGGGTCTAGGCCAGTTTCTTACCGCATCAGTTTTCCTTGAGTCAACCTCAACTCCCTCACTAGAGATGATGTGCCCAAGAAACGCCACCGAACTCAGCCAAAACTCACACTTGTTATACTTGGCAAACAACTTATGCTCTTTAAGGGTTTGCAATACTACCCTTAGATGACTAATGTGATCAACCTCATTCTTCGAATAACACCAAGATATCATCGATGAATACAATAACGAATGCATCAAGGTAACTTCAAAACACCCTATTCATTAGGTCCATAAACGCCGCCGGAGAATTCGTGAGACCGAAGGACATAACCACGAACTGATAATGCCCGTACCGAGTCCGAAAAGCCATCTTTGGAATATCTTCATTCCTCACCCTAAGCTGGTGATACCCTGACCTCAAGTCAATTTTAGAGAAGTAACTCGCTCCTTGGAGTTGATCAAATAAATTATCAATCCGAGGAAGAGGATACTTGTTCTTGATAGTAACTTTGTTGAGTTGGCGGTAGTCAATACACATTCTCAAGGACCCATCCTTCTTTTTCACGAATAAAATCGGAGCACCCCATGGAGAAATGCTAGGCCTTATAAAGCCCTTGTCTAGCAAATCTTTAAGTTGTGCCTTCAACTCCTTTAACTCGGACGGATCCATTCTATAAGGAGGAATAGAGATAGGGTTTGTTTTCGGTAGCAAATCAATAGCAAAATTGATTTCCCGTTCGGGAGGAATGCCGGGAAGGTCATCAGGAAAGACCTCCGTAAATTCACTCACCACGGGGACCGACTCAATAGGAAGAATTTCGGAATCAACTTCTTGGACTCTCACAATATGATAAAGAAACCCCTTTGAGATCATCTTACTCGCTTTTAGACATGATATGAAACGACCTCTAGGAAAAGAATTTCCCCCCTTCCACTCAAAAACGGGTTCATTTGGGAAACTAAACCTCACACTCTAGTTCTACAATCAATAGAAGCGAAGCTAGCATGTAACCAATCCATACCCAAATGACATCCAAATCAAGCATGTATAGTTCAACTAGATCGACATGAGAAACTCTATGGGGTATAGAGATAGGACAATTTCGGTAGACTCTTTTTGCTACAACCGACTCACCCACCGGAGTAGAGACGAAAATAGGTTCAAGCAAAACATCGGGTAAAGTACCGAACTTCTTATCTACTAAGGGAGTAACAAAAGACAAAGTAGCACCCGGATCAACCAAAGCATACACATCAATAGCAAAGATTTGTAACGTACCGGTCACCACATCGGGAGAGGCCTCTTGGTCATCTTTCGAACGAAGAGCATAAAAGCGATTCTTCTTAGGAGCCTCACTTGTTTGTTTTTGCGCATTCTTTTCTCGGTTCCTTATGTTAGGTCAGTCCCTAGCCTTGTGATCACTCTTTCCGCAACTAAAGCAATTCCCCATTCCGATCAAGCATTCACCATAATATTCCTTTCCGCACTTAGCACAAGTAGGCTTCTCATTAGATGAGTTTCCACCTTTTTCCTTTGCAACTTTTGGTCTAGGGGCTTTAGAATCCCTAGTCTTGGGAAATTTGGATGGAACTTGATTTGAGAACCTCTTCTTAAATCTAGGCTTGTCTTGAATTCCAAACCTATCTTTAGTAGTTCCACTCTAAAAAGATCTTGCCCTTCTTAAATCCTTATCCTTCCTTTTTGCTCTAGCCTCCTCAACCCTTTTTGCATGCACCATGAGACGACCAATATTCATGTTATCATGAAGCATAGCCGATTGACATTCTTCTTGCAAATCATCTGACACACCTGTCACGAATCGACTCATTTCGTCTCTAGGATCGGTGACCAAGGAAGGAGCATACTTAGCCAATTGAATGAACTTCAAAGAGTACTCATGAACACTCATTTCTCCTTGGCAGAGATTGATGAACTCCACCACCTTAGTTTATCTCATCTCTCTAGGGAAGAACCAATCAAGAAAAGCCCTTTTGAACAACTCCCAAGTCACTGGCCCACTTTGAAGTGGCCTATTATCTTTCCATTGTACATGCCATGTCTGAGACACATCCTTGAGTTGGTATGAGGCCAACTCGACATTCTCATTAGAAGACAACCCATAGCACACAAAATCTTATAAACCTCATCAATGAATTCTTGAGGGTCTTCATCAACCTTAGACCCGTAGAAGATAGGAGGATTCATTCGGGTGAAGTCCCTAAGTCGGAAAGCCATAGTTTGCTCATGAACTCTAGGTGCCAAATCCCTATTAGCTTGGGCAGTCATGTCTTGGGCTTGCACCGTTGCGGCTTGAGCTTGAGTAGTCATGGCTTGAGCCATTTGAGCAAGGATAGCCCTCAATCTGAGCCTTTGACATAGGTGGAGTATCATCGGTAACCTGATCATCAACAACAATCTCTTCAAGAGGAGGAACTGGATCACCACGGGGAGGGATTCCCGCAGCAGCAATCTCCTCCTCAAGTCTTCTGGCTGCGTTCCTTCTGGTATTCATATCCTATAACCAAAACACAAAGTTTAGGCAAATACATATACGATGTACATTCTAGAGGCACGATATGGATTTCCAACAATGAGAGTGATTCCTAAGCATCAAATAAGTTCCTATTTATAAGTGTGGCGCGCTTCACAATTATGAATACAAACCTATATAACGTGGTTGAGAGAGACATTATTATCAAGTATATTCAACCTCATGCTCCGATACCAAGTTTGTCACATCCGGGTTTACCCCCTAGACATAACCGGCGTCGTCGTCCTCTTTGAGGACTAAGACAAGCCTCTTATCCTCGTCATAGCATTCATCGATTAAAAATGTGAAGGAATTTAAAACTTTTTATCTATAACTACTCGGAGGTTTACATAGACCTCTACATACACATAGTCATATTTATATCAAGCATACATAGACTTGTTCGTTTAGGAAGATTACATATTCTTCTACTTTTATTTCACACATTTATAAATAGAGAAGTAATAGTTATAAAAGCCATCTCATCTCATAAACCATCTATCAAAGACAATAAATCTTGGGCATAGCCCTACATCAATAGAAGAAGCCACATATAGGCTATATACAACATTGTCTCAAACGAGTAATAGAGTCAATACAGAATTATAGTAACTAAGTAACATAAGAGTAAGATGTCGGCAACGCCCTCGGGAGAATGAAGACCTACCACTTGGATGGTTAGAGATCCAAGTCTTCCTTTCCAGCAATTCAGAGCAAGATCAACAACCCGAACCTAAAATGTTTGGGAAAAAGAGAAAGAAATGGGGTTAGTACTCCACATGTACTAAGTATGGAACCATATATACAATTACCAATCAAATATACTTAAAAAGGGACATTTAAGAAAATCATTATAAAACATGTATACGAGTGAAGCATAGTAAAGCAAAACATACTAAATATACCCTTCATAAAGTCACAAGTGCAATGATCAAGTAAATTCCCATGACTCTTACTTAATCAAGTAACCTATCAAGACTACAATTAGCAATTTACCTTACCTAACATACTCTTCCATTTCATGAAAACATTCTTCTTGAATCAAAAGCAACAACCTTATACTCATAATCATGTTATTCAATGTACAAAGTCATTTACATTATATCACTACTTTACATACATAATATTGACCTCTCAAAGCTCCCATCAAGGCAAACTAGTGCAAGGCTTAAGTAGAGTCCCATACCCCTACCTAAGCTATAGCCAAACCCTTTCAAGTTACTTCGATTAGTCTATATCTTATTCATTCATTTTAGTTTAGGGAAACCTTGCCTTAACCGACATATACCACATGAGCAAATGTGGAATCCGGTGTCATGAAACCTTACACCGATGGAAGGTGGTCTACCGGCCAAAGTAGAACCTAACATAAACGTAGCTATCTAGGTGGATCCACTAGCTAGTATCCTATGGCGGCAACATAGTTCAAGAACTAAGAGGTAGATATCCCTATTCATACCATTAGGTAAAGTGGGCCGCTACTCATGGGAATCCCTTAAATGACATGTCCCGTAACAAGGGAGTTGACATCACATGGGCAACTTTAGGATGATTCTTTCCTTCTATGGATAAGTCATCACCTCCCATTCTCAAGTTCGCTCGGTGCTAAGCTAAGTCCCCATTTAGAGAAGTCTTTAATACTTCATTAATCTTCTCAATTAGTTTATATAGTAGGGTCAAACCCTTGTATATTCATCATCATATCTCAATAATAATTGTATGAGAAATAATCCTTTCATTAACAATTCATATAGGTGAAGTTAGCCCTTACACATCTCGTCACAATAGGGCACATCTTTACATAACAACTTCCCTATATCATGTACTCTTAGGCAACCTCACAACCAACCTAAGCATTTCAATTCGATCATCATACCAACCTATCACCTTAAACAAGGTATACTTCAACACAACCTTATCACTTGATGACAAATAATTCACAATTTGAAGTAAGGATTAGGATAATGAAGACTTACCAATACTTCTCCATAGTTCACCAATAAGGGCCTTACCATCAACCCATAGACCAACCAAATTTGGGTCATCATACCAATGTAATTCAATAGTCAACATAAGAACTAATTTAAGAGAAAGCACTATACCACAAAGCAATACTAAATCAAAGCTTGGTAACATGATATCAAAGTCTATCTTCTTACCCTATGTTCAATACTTAAGAAATAGGCATGAAGAACTTCCATTTATTACAATATACTCATGATCAATGCAATAACAACCATTAAATATGATTTAAACAATAATTAGATCAATTACATCAATCCAACCCAAATTCATATCAATCCCAATACCTAGGGTTAAGGGTTAGGGTCATCTCCCATAATCTAGACCAAACTACATCAATTCATCATAATCAAGATACAATACATGATAATCTATTCATTATAACCCAAAGAATACATAAACAACTCAATTCATAACAACAAACTCGAAATTGGATGAAACCCATATGAAACTCAACTTTTGGAAAATCTTTAAAGGAGTCCTTTGAGGAAAGAAGTCTCAAAGGTGAATTAGATCCCATGCCTTAAGATTTGATGACGTTTTGATGGTGAATTTTGTGCTAAATCAGCCCCCAATGATCTCCCCAAGTTGTTCTCCAATGGAGTCTTCCAATAGAGAGAGAAAGTAGAGAGAAGGAAGAGAGTTTTGTTTGGAGAATTGTGATTAAGTTAATGAAGGTTGGGGTATTTATAGTGGGGTCTTAAGTCACTTAATTAGTCTTCCCTTAACCCCCTAATTACCCCTAAGACACTTAATAAAATAATTAACTATAACTTAAATTCCTGAAAACACTTCAGGCCCTCTACGACGACTCCCCGCCGATGAGCCGTCGTGGGCGTGACGGACAGGCCCCCCTCCGTCCTGCACGTCCGTCGCGTTGGTCAGATACTGTGTAGGCGGAGGCTTTCTTCCCAGTAGCTAAGGCTGGCACGACGGTGACCTTAACGCCCCGTCGTCCCCATGATGCCCCGTTATGTGATCCGTCGTGGCACACTGTCTCAAGGGTCCTCCTCGAGGGCCCTTAGTCGATCCTCGGGGAGTCGTACCCTGACTTTTCCAACATGAAACCATCCCACACTATGTGTTACATCTATTGTTACAAACTTTTACTAAATTCCGACTCTTTAACTTGGTTAAACTAAAAGGACACTCTAGCCCTCTTATGAACCAACTTACCGGACGTTATGAACGTTTTGGTTCCAAAACACTTCAACGACTCCATATACGCCTAATTTGGCTAGGAACAATGGTTTAGACCTTAAGGAGCCTGTTTAAGTCTTATCACATGACTTTAGGATTTTGAAATATTACAATATTTAGTAATATAGACCAATAGCATGTTCATAAGTGAAACTAACATCATATAGTATCATCAACATGTAAAGTCAACATATTTATAGCATTTACTTTATAAGAACATAAGAACAACCTTTTAGGACTTCCCTCAAGGCCAACTAGTGCAATGTATACGTAGAGTCCCATACCCCTACTGTCAAATCCGGGGAGCACCCCCTAGACATTACCGACATTCTAGTCTTCAAAGACGACTCATAATAGCCTCTTAGCATTCTTCATTACATATCAATGGTTAAAAATGCGGAAAAATAAAAGCTTTTCGTTTACTTCTACATTGAGGTTTACTTAGACCTCTCGCTTACACATAACATATATTTAGGGAGTTTAAATAGACTTCTCACAATAGGAAGCACTAAATAGGCTTCTACTTTTATTTCACATACATAATATAGAAACATAATCTCATAAGAAGCCTATAATATGTCTCATATTAAACAATCTAAAACGAATACAACGGCTTAACCCATACTTCATTACAACAAAGAGCCTCATATAGGCTATACAACAAACACCTTTAAATGAAGAGAAAAGAAACTAGAAGTCTTATAACTAAAACAACATCAATCTTGATAATGACATCGTCCTCGGAAGGTAAGGACCTACCGAACACTTGGGAAATATCCAAGTAGTCTTCAAAGGCCTTCAATAAGCTCAAAGGACAGATCCTACATTTTTAGTAAACATAAAAAATGGGTTAGTACACACTTATACTAACTTTGAGTATATGCACATAAAAAAAGTGAAATCATGCTAAAGAGAACATTTGTTCAAAACCATGCTAAAGTACTTTAAAAAGCCTTATGCACAATCATAAACCCATATAGGCTAACAATTACATAATGCATAATTCAAACCCATATACAACAAAAGACCAACCTCAACAAGTAATAGTCAAGTCAACATGTATAGACTTCATAACTTCATCACATAAGCAAGACCTTTACTCATAACCCACCCTTTACCCTACAAGTGCAATGACCAAGCAAAGCCCCATAATCTTGTTCAATCAAGTAAACCAAACAAAGGATCACAAGTAATGTCTAACTCTACATAACATAGCATCAATAGTAGTCATCGTCATATTTAGCAATATAGACCAATTGAATGTTCATAAATGAAAATAACATCATATATAGGATCATCAACATGTAAAGTCGACATATGCATAACATTCAGTTAATAAGATCATAAGAACATAAGAACAACCTTATAGGACTTCCTCAGAGCCAACTTGTGCAATGCCTAGGTAGAGTCCCATACCCGTACCTAGACTAAGTCAACCCCTTAAGTCACCCTAGTTAGTGTGCACAGGATTACTTTATTTTACTTTTGGGAACACTTGCCTTAACAGAAATAGACCGCAAGAGCTATGATTGGAATATGATGTTTTAAAACCTTACACCGAAAGAAGGTGGTCTACAGGCCAAAGTAGAACAAAACATGTACCTAGCATCTAAGGTGGAAACAATAGCTAGTATTCCTATGGAGGCAACATAGTTCAAGAACTAGGAGATATGTATTGAACCCTGTACATGCCTATTGCATTGGATCCCTCATCTCATGAGAATCCATAGGGTGAGTGTCACTCATAATGGAGTCAACACCTCATATGAAACTATAGGGTTAATCTTCCTCCAAGGAAGCCAACACCTCTCACTGTCAAGTTCACTCGGTGCTAAGCTAAGTCCCTTTTGAAATGTCTTTCTTTATCAATCATTACTTGGTTTAGGTCATAGGGTGTAATACCTTTTATAGTCATAGACATTTAGCTGAATAGGTATTGCATGAGTATGTCCTTTCAATACAACCCTCATATGTGAGATTTAGCACATTAACATCATCATATCATAATAAGGTAAATAGGCAATACAGAGCAAACCTTATATAATTACATCTTAGCCAACATCTCACAATCCATATAATCATGACACTTCAATTACATCATCATACCAATACCTACTTAGGCAATTCACAAGACATGCTTCAATTGAACTACATCATCAATCACAAGTCATCATAATCTCCTTCACAAGACTTACCCGATCTACTTCAAAAGCCATCATCCATGGTTTTACCATCAACCATTCAGTTCCACCCCACAATAGGTGTAACAACATCATACAATAGCAATTAACACAAGAACTAAGTCAATTGCCTCATCACTATTAAAATTAACTTCATTTCATAACCTAGGGTTAGGGGAGAATGGTCAACAAGAATTATTCAAGAGTTAGATCCAATCTAAAAAAATACATTACCCAAGGTAAACTACTGTCACGACCCAAATTCTGGAATCCGAATCGTAACCGGCGTCGTTGACCTCTTAGAGGTCGCAGACAAGCCTCTTCTTGCATTCATCACATTCATATAGTGAAATTTGCGGAAAATTTAAAACTTTTTAAACGTATGAAGTATACATATACTTCATATAGTTGTTACATAGATTCATTATATACTAAGCTTAAAGTAAAGAACAACCATCTATCATTAAAGAACCAATTCGAAACAAAAGATGAATATATCATAATAAGTTGCCAAAACGGCCTTACATCAAAAAGCTTTGAAAATAAAACATCTGAAAGAAACGCTAGGGACAACACCCTCTAGATATGTCTAAATACTAGGATAGACTAAAATTGTAGCATCCTCGAAATCAAGAGGACCTACCAAATGGTCTAGGGAACGCTGAGTCTAAACCGCTTTAACGAGTCTTCAATCTGCTCTCTGACCTATACCTATAAAATAGTAAATTGTATAGGGTTAGTACACCACTTGTACTAAGTACTGGTGTATTCACACATACACATAAGTCTATGCATGTTCAAGGAAAGCTCTTCCTATACAACATGCCATTTCTGGAAAGTGTAGTCACTAGACTTTCCTAATTCATTAGTTGTGAATGGTGGTAAGAATATGATGTATTTTAATGCATTCAAAGTACACAACTCATTTTCTATGTGTTTAAAAGACATTAGAATCATCAACATAATTTTAGAACAACTCGGGCGAAGATTTGAGATTTTGATCCCCTTGAACTTGAAAGCTCCTCTTTTTACACTTAGTTTATTTTTCAGTCTTTTTCTTCTTCTTGTTGTGTAGTTAAATAATTCCTTTGGTCCTATGTTTTACTTACAAGTGAAATGATTCATTGTAGTCCTATGCCTACAACGAATCGAGTAAGTAATCCGAAGAACTAAGGAAATGATTTGGCTACCCTACGCTCAAGTTTGATTTTCCATTCTTGTTAGATTGGGCATGAATGTATTTATAAGCCAATACTTATTTGGTATACTCATTCTTTAATTGATTGCATAATATGTGTAGTTCTTGGGGCATATCATTAAAACTTATGATCTTGCTTACCTTGGGCATGAAGTCTTTATAAGCCAATCTTTATTGGCTAAATACATTAGTTGATCATTTTGGATAATATTTGAATTCATTATTGTCTATGATCATTTTCATAATAAAAGAAGTCATTATAAGCCATTTTTATTTGGCTTTGATCATTTTCATGACGTGAAGATAATGAAGCATATATCTTGATTTGGCACAAGCCAATAACTTGTTAAAACTTCATTCTTATCAACATTGGCATTCATAGCTCTTACTTTCTTAGTTGGCCTTGAACTTATATCTCTTCTTTCTTGTTATTTACTTAAAGAAGTCATTATAAGCCAATCTTATTTGGCTATGCCCATCATTTGCTGAAAACTACATTGGTATCAACACTGACGATTGATATTCATAAGCTCTTCCTTTCATAGCTCACTTTGAACGTACGTTCCTTCTTCTTTATTTCTTACTTTCTTAAAGACATCTTTGGAATTAAGATCATGCGAGCTAACATGAAATTCGGTGTCTAACCCACACCGAAAAGAGGAGATTCACCGATCAAAATGAATCCATATCATGTGAGCTAACATGAAATCCAGTGTCTGCCCCACACCGAAAAGGGTGATTCCCGGCTAAGGTAAATCCATGTCAAGTGTTTACCCCACACCGAAAGGGGTGGCTCACGGCTATAGTGAACCAAGAACATTCTTTTGAGCATTAACCGACATAGATCATGTGATCTAAATATGAAATCCAGTGTCTACCCCACACAAAAAAGAGGTGATCTCACTGGCCAGGGTGAGATCGAAACTTACCTAGCTCTCTTAGGTGGAAACCACAGGCTAGTTCCTATGTTGGCTAGACATAGTTCGAAGAATAGGAGACATATGGAGACTACTTATCCACCTCGGTGGTATCCTGATTTAACAAGACTTACACGTGCAAGCACAGGATCATATCTAGTCTATCGGTGCTTTGCTCACTTTCTTTATCTTCTTATCTTTTAGAGTTGACTCAAACATTATGGAAGCTTTCTTCTAGATTGAGGTTTACTTACTCTATTGATGACTTGTCATCCCTTTCTTTACATTGATGAATTGTGAATTGTCCTTACATAACATCTTTTGGTGTTAATGAGACTTATCTCACACGTTCTAACACCATCTTTCGTGAGTATTTTAACATAGCGTTTTATGTGTAAGTGAAACTTTTCTCACTTCCTTTAACACCTCATTCTGGTCACTTTCTTAACTTAGACATATTAAGTATGTTAATACTCAATTTACTTGCTTGCATTCGTTTAGTAGCTTCATATCATCGTTTATGGACGCTGAGCACTTCATTCAATGAGTTACATATGTTCATAGTTCATTCGTTTAGGGCACGTTGGGACTTGTCCCAATGAATGGCATGCCCTTGGATATGGATTCATTGAATTACTTTAGGAGTACTTAAGTTGTCATTTCAATCTTTTGGCTACATATGATTGGCATAAATTTAGTATTGGCCTAGAAAATTTGGAAAAGACTTCATAGACATCTTTGTTGGCACAAGCCAGAGTTACATTCATTCATGCTTATTAGGATACATTATTCATTAGCCGATCTTTTGATTATTTAAAGATAATATTATAGCCAATTTCATTCAACTTGTTTGACAATGTAGTGTTAGCCATTTTATTGGCATAAGCTAAACATTCACTCAAATTATGATTTCATGGAGGTCTTTTTAGCCAACCTTAGAATATATCTTAAACATCACATTAGTAGTCTTTTGGACAGCCTCATATGAACACTTTAATGAACATAACATTTTCATCAAATCACGATTAACAGTAGGTATGCACATCACGACCGTAACATCTCAATACTTAACATTTTCAGAACAATGTAACATAGCATCATTCTTTAATTCACGTAAGGAACACTTAACATCATACAAGTTTAATTCATAGGTTCATTCGACATTTACAAATCAAGAACCCTACACATTAAGATCAGCCAGCACCACATACCAACAACATGATCAAGACTAATCTATACAACATTGAAAACGTAACAAAGATACTAGGGAAAAGGGATGTTCGACGAGAACCTTGGGAAACAACCCTAGTTTTGAGTTTCATGGATTCGTTACGATGGAAAGTACTCTTGGAGAAATAATTCCACAAGAGAAACCATACCTTATGTAGAACTTAATCTACGAAGACCACCTTGCACGAAACCTTGAAGAAACCTTGGAATCGCCTAAGAACGTTGATAGAAACTTTTCCCATTTTTGTTTTCGTTGTTTACTGTTTTGCGTTTGTGAAACTCTTAGTGTTTGAACGCCCCTCCTAAGTTGACTAAACATAGGAGGATGTTGACTTGACCGAAAATCTGGAAATTGGTGTTGACTCGGCCAATTTTAGAAATTATTATTAATTAATCAAATCCTTAATTTTATTAATTAAGGGACCTAGGGTAATTACTAAAGTACCCCTAAGTATTTGGGACAATCACTAACCCTTTTGGACAATCCTAGGTTAAGTACTAGGATGTTTCTTGAGTCATACTAGGTTAGTGTAAGGATTTCGGTTTGACCATTTAATTCAATTAATTAAATTGCTAATTTAATTAATTAGGTGACCTAGGGTAATTACTAAAGTACCCTTAAGTCATTATGACCATAACCAACTCTTTGGACCATCTTAGGTTAGGTACTAGGTTGTCCCTTTCTTGTCTTAATCAAAATCTGGAAATTTCCTTTGTAATTTCGGTTTTAGCCTTTTAAATTAATTAAATAATTTGCTAAGTTAAATAATTAGGTAACCCAGGGAAATTACTAAAGTGCCCCTAAGTTGTTAGGACCATAACTAACCTTTTTTCCAATCCTAGGTTAGTTACTAGGTTGTCTCTTTAAGTAGTTACTAGGTTAGTGTCACCCGGTTAAGTCTTAGGTTGTCGGGTGCACTAATTGGTCCATTTCGGTTAGTCCTAGGGTAATTAGCTAGTTAGGGCAGTTAGTTAGAGTCTAGAGTTAGTTAGGGAGTTAGTCCCCACATGGAGGGACCCTTGCACACGCCTGCCCCCGAACTACCCTAACCGAATTCGGTTAGGGTGGTCCCCTCCCTTGGCCGCTTCTTCACATGTGCTTGCACATGTGCTTGCTTGTACTTTCCTAACTAACTATTAATGATGGTTCATTTGGAATGTTTACTTATTGTCCCAAGGATCCTCACTATGTCCTTGTGCACTGCTTAATCTACATGATCATTGTAATTGATCATGTGCTATGGTATCTAGGCTTGACACTTGGACGCCTCATACCTCATGGTTGATATGGTTGAAAACAGAATTTTAGCTTAGGGTCTTTTTTGCATGTACAATTCTTAAAGAGTGCTTATTCATACTTAGAAAACTGGATATCACCCTTAGCCAATATTTTTATATTATGCCCAATACTATTCAATATTGGGCATTAGGATGCCTACATTTTCCCAAATGCATATTGGCTATCACCCTTAGCCAATATTTTTATCTTATGTCCAATACTATTCAATATTGGGCATTGGGATGCCTACATTTTCCCAAATGCATTCTTGAAACCTATTTTGGCTCTTTACTAGACATATACGTTTTTCTGGAATGTTACAACTACATTAGAATAAATAAAACAAATCTAACAATCAATACATTCTTCAATTCCCATCAATTCATAAGCAAGATCCAAGTTTTGGGGAAATTGGGGAAAAGGACTTTATCTATATTAAATTGGATCAATTAACATCAATTAACCAACAATATACACTTAATTAGTCATAGGCACTAACAATTTATCATCAATTTTAAGTTTAGAAGAAAACCCATTAGAATAGGAAAACCGTTGGAATTGGGTTATTTATAAATAAACTTTGAAAGGACCTCTTGGGGAAAGGAATTCCAAGAGTGAAGAACCCATACCTTAATAAAGATTAATCCACAAAATTGAAGTGAAATCCTAGAGAAATTGGTCTTCTTCTTCAAGCTTTCTTGGTTCTTCAATGAAGGATTTAGGGAGAGAGAAAGTAGAGAGAGATGAGAACTTTTGGGTTTTATTTTGGAAATTTGGTTTAGGTTAGTGAAAAATGACTTAAACCTGACCCTTAGGGTATCTAATGACCTCCTAAATTACCCAAAAGACCCTCACTTATTGGGTCTTTTTGTGATGCTAACATGCTTAAAATATGATTTGAACGAATCTGGGAAGTGAGTGCGTGTCGCGGGGCTTATGTCACATTTTATTTTTGTAATGCGGATTGAGGTAGTGTTCCTTTTGGAGTGAACTCGTCGCAAGGAAATTTTTTGCCTACTACGTGTTAACTGCGTGTCGCGCAATAGTCCCCACAATCTTGGCTGCGCGCAGGCTACTTTGGCAGACTGCTTGCCCATGTTAGGGTCCTCCTCGGGTTGTCCTTGGGGAGTTGTTACAGCACTTTTAGACCCTCTATACTATATTTTACCAATTTAAAGTATTTTTACTAGTTTTATAATTCATTTGATCCTCCCAATTCTTTACCAAACATAGGGACGTCAACTAGTTTAATTTAGCTAGTTTCCGGACGTGAAAGTCGTTCCTTGACGCCGTGGCTCTAAAACTTCCTAGATGACTTATAAAAATTAATTTGGGTCTTCAAACAGTGTTACTAACATTAGACCAACTTTTGAGGCTCTATATTAGGTCTTCAATTTTTCGGAGTGTTACATTATCCCCCCCTTAGGAACATTCGTCCTCGAATGACACTAAACTTTTTAAAGGGAAACCATATACTCAAGACTAGCACCCCAACAAACAATATACAAAATCAACTCGAGTTATAAATCAAGGTGTGTTTCACAACTCCATTCAGCAGAGAATCATGGAATTTACACAAGTAACCCAAAACATCAACTTTCACACATATGAACTCAAAATCACAACGTGAGGAATTTCCTTCTCACTTCAATATGAGCTCAACATATCATTTAAGAGTCAATTATGCGAAAATTCCTCTCTCAACCTATCACATGCTCAATATCATTTCATGCAGGCAAAAAACATACCAAATACACAAATAATACAATTTAATCAAAAGAGCATTTTTCATGATAGTTCATTTTAGCATAAACCTTTTTACCTTAAACATGCACAACTTTGCGAAACAAGTCAAATTCAAAGTAACTCATTATTTTCATTATTAATAGGAATAACTCATCTTAATTAGCAAAGAGATGAGGATATCGGGACTTCATGTCGGCCTCGGCTTCCCATGTTTGTCCCTCAACTAGGTGGTTTCTCCATAGAACTTTTACGGAGGCCACTTCATTGTTCCTCATATTCTTCACTTGTCGATCAAGGATTTCCACCGGAACCTCTTCATAGGAGAAGTTCTCATCCACGTAGACCTTAAATAGGAAGAATGGACACGGGGTCACCAATGCACTTCTTTAGCATGGATACATGGAAAACCTAGTGAATCGAAGCTAGATCACTAGGTAATCGTAACTGGTAAGCGACCTTTACAACCCTATGCAAAATTTCATAAGGACCCACACTATGAGGACTTAACTTCCCTTTCTTGCCAAACCTCATCACCCATTTCATAGGTGTAATTTTTAAATACACTTTACCACCTTCTTCAAATTCTAATTCTCTTCTCCTATTGTTGGCATAAGACTTTTGGTGGCTATAGGCTGTTTTAAATTGGCCCCTTCTCATATGAACTCTCTTCAAAGCATCATAGACCAATTCGGGACCGAAAAGTGAAGACACGCCAACTTCAAACCATCCCACCGGAGATCTACATCTCCTACCATGTAAAGCTTCAAAAGGAGCCATGACTGTAGATGAATGGTAACTATTGTTACAAGAGAACTCCACCAAAGGCAAGTGCTCATCCCAATGCTTAGCATATCCTCAAGGGTTTGAATAGTACGTTCCGCTTGACCATCAATTTGGGGATGAAAAGCGGTGCTAAGCTTCACCTGGTACCCAACCCTTTTTGAAATGATCTCCAAAATCTAGATGAGAATTGTACTCCCCTATACGATATGATGGATAAAATAATACCATGAAGACTCACAATCACATTTATATAAATCATTGCATAATTCTCTGCCGAGTAAGTGGACTAAACGGGAATAAAATGAGCCAATTTGGTCAATCTATCCACCACGACCCATATAGAGTAATTTTTCCTTTGGGTCCGAGGCAAACCCACTAAAAAATCCATCTTAATGTCTTCTCACTTCCATGTGGGAATTTTGATTTCTTGAAGTAAACCACTCGTCTTTAAGTGTTCAACTTTCACTTGTTGGAAATTCGGACACTTTACAATAAATTCCGCTATGTCCCTTTTCAAGCCATCCCACCAAAACAGTTCTCTATGGTCATGATACATCTTAGTAGAACCCGGATGAATCGAATAACGGGAGCCATGAGCATCATCTATGATCCAATTTCTCAAATCATCCACATTGGGTACACACTACCTTCCTTGGTACCACAAAACACCATCCTCCCTTTGGGAGAATTACACATTCATCTTTCCAAGAACCGTTTCCTTTAAGTCCATCAATAATGGATCAAGGTGTTTCTTAGACTTTACCTCAAACACCAAAGATGACTCGGAGTTATGATGTACCACAACACCAACATTAGGAGAATCTTTAATTCGAACCCCTTAACGAGCCAACCTATGAACATCCTTCACTAGGTTTTCTCTTGGCTTCTTCCACATGGGACACACTTCCCATGGACAAATGACTTAGAGCGTCCGCTACCATGTTAGTCTTGTCGGGGTCATAGAGAACACTAATGTCGTAGTCTTTCAATAACTCTAACCACCTTCTTTGTCAGAGATTCAACTCTTTTTGGGTGAACCCATATTGGAGACTTTTATGGTAGTTATACACATCCACATGGAAACCATAAAGAGTGTCTCAAAATCTTCGAAGCAAACATAAACGCTGCTAATTCAAGATCATAAGTTGGGTAGTTCTTCTGGTGAACCTTAATTTGCCTTGAGGTATAGGCTATAACATTTCCATGTTGCATAAGAACACATGCCAAACCCACTTGGGAGGCATCACAATACACAATGAAACCTTCATTTCCCTTCGGTAAGGTCAACACCGGAGCGGAGGTAAGCCTATCCTTCAACACTTGGAAGCTTCTTACACAAGCCTCTGAAAACTCAAAATTCACATTCTTTTGGGTCAAGGTAGTCAGAGGGGATGCAATAGATTCAAAACCATCAACAAACCTTCGATTATAACCCGCAATACCCAAGAAACTCATTATATAGGTTGGGGCCAAAGGTCTAGGCCAATTCCTAACCGCTCTGGTCTTTCTTAGATCAACCTCTACACCCTCACTAGAGATGACATGACCGTGAAACGCCACCGATATTAACCAAAATTCACATTTGCCATATTTGGAAAAAAGTTGGTGTTCCTTGAGGACTTGCAAAACCACTCTCAAATGGTCTACATGATCACCTTCATTCTTTGAATATACCAAGATATCATCAATGAACACAATGACAAAGGAATCTAGGTAACTTTGAAACACCCTATTCATAAGGTCCATATAAGTCGTCGGGCCATTTGTCAAGCCAAATGACATCACTGGAAACTCATAATGACCATACTTAGTCCAAAAAGCCATCTTAGGTATATATTCACCTCTCACCCTAAGTTGGTGATAACCCAACCTCAAATCAATGTTAGAAAAGTAACTCGCACCTTGGAGTTGATCAAATAAATCATCAATCCTATGAGATGATAATTGTTCTTAATAGTGACTTTATTGAGTTGATGGTAATCAATACACATTCTAAGGGACCCATACTTTGTTAGTCACGACCCACATGTATACCCTAGAAGTTTGGGTATTCTTAGGTCGCAACCGGCGTACTTGACCTCTCGGAGGTCTTGTACAAGCCTTTTCGTATCGTTCATCGCATATATATAATGAAAAGTAGTGCGGAATTAAAACTTTTCACAAAACATTAGAATATCTGTAATAACATCTTTCATTAAAAAATCATAGGAAATACTAAGTCTAAATTTCATAAATGCTTAGGCACGAGAGTACTTGGGACACGACCCATACATCAAAATATAGAAATACTTAGTTTATTAGAATACATCAATATAAAACAAATCTAAGATTACTATGCCCTCGAATTAAGAGAGGACATACTTCAACTTCACTTGAATGATGCTATAATCCAAGCCTTGCTGCCCAATGCTCTTTACCTACAAACCACGATAGATATAGAAATATGTATGGAATTAGTTAGGGCACACCCTAGAAGTTAGGGCACAATCTCGGATTGTGGCACGGCGTACTTGACCTCTCGGAGGTCTCATACAAGCCTCTCATATCATTCATCGCATATACATAATGAAAAGTAGTGCGAAATTAAAACTTTTCATAAAACAATATCATAGTCTTTACAAACTCTTTCATATAGAAGTAATAGGAAATACTAAGTCTCAATCTCATCATCTTAAGACACAAGAGTACTCTGGACACGGCCTATACGAATTAGAAAACATACTACTACTAATAAGTCTATTACAATACTTCAATAAGAAACATAAAAGACATATATGCCCTCGAGTCAAGTGAGGACATACTTCAACTTCTCTTGAACGATCTTCTAAATCCAAGTCTTCTTCCCAAAAGCTCTTCACCTACCAAGAATTATATAAATAGATAAAAGCATGGAATTAGTACAAACACATGAACTAAGTATGGCATAATGCATAAAAATCATGAAAACGGGCATTTATTGGAATATGCATCTTTTGATTTAAATATCATAATTTAATCATAAGAACAACATTTAACACCTTAGAAATACATAAGATAGAACTTAACCATTTATTCACATTTTCAAGAAACACTTTACAGTGAGCTAATTCACTGTTACAGTGAAGTCTTTTAACTTCATATTTAGTCACTTTCTAGCATGTAATTCCCCCACTAAAAGCTATCCTAAGACTCACTTAAGTATCACAAAGAGAGACCGCCCATACATCCTCTCTAAGCATGCCAAAATGATCCTCAAGACTACTTATAATGAGACACATACATTCACAAAACACCAAAAACATAACATGTATAATATGTCATTCTCCTTACCAAGGCTATCATAAGACTTACTTAAGTGCTCCTAGAAGAGAACGCCCGTACACCCTCTTCAAGATTACCTAAATAATCCTTAAGACTTCCTAAGTTTAGATCATGCCTAAAGTTTCAACCAACTTCCCTAACTAGAGTCATTCTCAAGAATTCCCTAGATAAGACATGAAGAGATCATCCCTTATGCCCCCTTTACACTTTAACAAGGAAATCCTTAAAGTCACTCTAGATTAGGTACCCATTCATTAACATGCTTTCTAACATAAGTCATTAATTTATTAGTTCATTAAGAGACATTCATCACATAGAGGACATTCATGTAATGGTATTGTAGAAGACCTAGGGACTGTCACTAACATCTTCAAATCCTAAGGGTGCTGTCACATCCGGGGTGAACCCCCTAAATGTAATTGGCGTCCTCGTCCTCTTTGATGACTAAGACTAGAATCTTAGCATTCATCATTACATTCATAGGTCAAAAAAATGGAAAATTAAAACTTTTGCTACATCTACATTTAGGTTTACATTGACCTCTACGTACACATAATATATATTCGTATGGAGTATACATAGACCCTTCGTATAGGAAGATTACATAGTCTTCTACTTTTATTGCATATAAGTGTATGTAAGATAGAACATAGTCTTAAAGATCGTCTCATCTCATAACCATCTAAGAAGATGAGAAATTTGGGCATATCCCATACATCAATGTAAAAGAGCCAAATATACGCTTATACAATTCCTAATCCAATGAAAATAGAAAGAACATAAGAGTCTTAAAAGTAAAACAACTTCATAAGCTCGATGTTGGCATCGCCCTCGGAAAGTGAGGACCTACCCACTTGGATGATTGAGAAAGTACAAGTCTTCTTCAAGTCGTCTCAAAGATCCTTGAACGACCAGAACCTAAAATGTTGGCGAAAAGGGAGAAAATGGGGTTAGTACACAACTTGTACTAAGTATGAGAGCGTATGCACATATAAGATCAAATCATTCTAAAAAGGGACATTTAGTTAAACACATGATATTTTACCTTTTGAGAGTCTTATGCACAATCAATCCAACCATTCCAATCAACAAGACATATTCATTAAGTCAAAGAAATTAATATGCATACTTGAACCCATAACTTAATATAACCCTATCATCAAGGAATAACATTACAAGCACATATAAGAGTTCATCATATGATAATCAATCGAGACAACTACTCATGAATCCTCATAAAGTCAACAAGTTCATTGACCAAGCAAAGCCCCATAACCTTACTCAATCAAGTAACCAAACAAGAACCATGACTACTATCCAACTTCACATAACATAACCTTTAAGGATACATAACATCATACTTTAACAATAGAGACCAAATACATGTTCATATGAATATCAATCACCACATAATATCAGTTACATGTAAAGTCCTCATAGTATCATCATTTGCATTCATTATCTCATACATACATAATATCAACCTCCTAAAGCTTCAATCAAGGCAAGATAGTGCAAGGCATAGGTAGAGTACCCACCTAGGCTTAGTCAAACCTCTCAAGTCACCTTAGTTAGTTTATACTTCATTACTTCATTTTAGTTTAGGGAACACTTGCCTTAAGCGACATAGACCACAAGATTTAAATGTGGAATCCGGTGTCGTAAAACCTTACACCGACGGAAGGTGGTCTACTGGACAAATTAAAACCAAACATAAACATAGATTTCCAGGTAGATCCACTAGCTACTCTTCCTATGGGGGCAATATTGTTCAAGAACTAAGAGATTGGTAGGCATCACCATCATTATAACATTTACATCTTAATCAACCTTACAACCATAGTCAAGACATTTAAATTCAACATTATACCACCCTATCAATCCTAAAACAAGGAATACTCCAATGCAACATCACGACTTAATCACAATTAACCTTAATTTGAAATAAAGAATAGGGATCATAAGACTTACCAAGTTTCCTTCATAATTCATCATCAAGGTCTTACCATCAACCCTGAATTCAACCCAATTGGGTCATAACATCATCATAATTCAATGACCAACATGATAAAAAGTCTAGAAGAATCACTACATCACAATTCAATACTAGGTCATTGCTTAAGACAAGATACTTAGGTGAATTCACAACATACTTCATAACCTAGATCACTTCTCAAGAACTATCATGAAAGACTACAATTCATCCTAATTCATTCACGATTATCATAAAAAACATCATCTAGTATTAATTCAACCAATAACCAACTCAATTGAACCAATATAACCTAATTCATATCAAGATCATAACCAAGGGTTAAGGGGCGAAGATCATCTTCTACAAACTATACCAAACCATCAATATATATAATAATTAAGTTAGAGTACATATTAATCTATTAAATATATCCATAATAAATCATAAACAAATCAATTCATAACATTAATTTCGACATTGGATGAGACCCACTTGAAAACTCATCTTTTGAATTACTTTGAAAGAACCCTTTGAGGAAATAGGTCTCAAAGGTGAATTAGATCCCATACCTCAATGTTTGATGAATAATTGATGGTAAATTCGTCCCTTTACATCCCTTAAAACCCTACCCTAGCTTGGTCTTCAATGGGGTTCTTCACTAGAGAGAGAACGAAGAGAGAAGGAAAAGAATTTTGTTTTGTGAGTTGTGAGAGTTTGTGTTAGTCTTAAATAGGTTAGGGCTTTATATAGGGTATGAATCCACTTAATTCACCTTCCCCTACCCCCTAAATAAACTCCTAACTAAGCCAACTAATTAAAAAACCTGAGTGAAAACGTGCAGCAAATTACAGTATCACAGACGACACCACGATTAAAGGATCGTGGGTCAATCGACGGACCAGTCCCTCTTCCATGCTGCACATCCATAGTCTAGGTCAGAGACTGTGCACACAAGGACCCTAAAGATTTGGATAACTTTTGGTCGACGGATGGCATCGTCGCCCTGTCGATCGACACACGCCTCGTCGATGTCCTCTCGTGGGTGCACACTGCCCAACCAGTGTTTGACTACACTTGCAAGGGTCTTCCTCAAGGGCCCTTGGGTTGTCCTTGGGGAGTCGTACCCGGACGTTTTGACCATGAATAATCTTAAACACATTTTAGACCTTCCACCAATTTTCATCATTTTCCGACTTCTAAAAGCTAGTCAAATAGGCTAAGACACACTAGTACCTCCTTGAACTAACTTCCAGACGTCATGGATGTTCTTGGACGTTTTGGTTTCTAGACTTCCTAAGTGACATCTTTTCATTAAAACGGACAATAAAAGAGTGTCTAATTCTTATGACACATATGTTAGGCTCTAGAGCATGTCTTAGATTATCGAAGTGTTACATTATCCCCCCTTTAGGAACATTCGTCCTCGAATGACACTAAAAACTCTTTTGAAGGAAGCAATTGACTCAAGACTAGAAGCCCAACCAACAACAATAAAAGACAACATAAATCATATTACTTAACCAAGGCAATTCAAGAGTTTCAATTACCCCACATAAGGCTCAAGCATCACATTATGAGGAACTTCTTTCTCACAACAACAACATGAGCTCAACATACCTTTCATGAGTCAATTATGTCAAAGTTCCACTTACCAACATGCCACATATCATTTAATAAAGACTCACCATATCAAAATGCACAACATAACTCAAACAAGCAAAAGTGCAAAATTTCAAGTCAAAATGCACAATTTCACTGTAAGTTACTCTAACAACATAACAAAATGAATATTTTGCAATTCTTCCCCAAAAATTAAGAAACTTCAATTTATAGTCATTATTTTCACTTTTAATAAAAATAACTAACCTTAGTTATCAAATATATGAGGGTAACGGGACTTCATGTTGGCCTCAGCCTCCCATGTTGCACACTCAACTAGGTGATTTTTCTATAACACCTTTACGGAAACCACCTCTTTGTTCCTCAACCTCTTTACTTGACTATCAAGGATCTGAACCGGAACCTCCTCATAAGAGAGGTTATCCTTCACACCAAGGCCCTCAATAGGGAGGATGGACTCAAGATCACCTATACACCTCTTTAACATAGAAACATGGAAAACCGGATGAACCGAAGCCAATTCACTAGGCAACCTTAACTCATAGGCCACCTTACCCACCCTTTGAAAGATTTCAAAGGGACCCACATAATGAGGACTTAACTTCCCTTTCTTGCCAAATATAACCACCCCCTTCATAAGTGAAATTTTCAAATGCACTTATCACCTTCTTCAAACTCTAGATCCCTTCTACTATGATCGGCATAAGACTTTTGCTGACTATTGTCCGTTTGCAAGCGATTCTTATAATATTAACTTTCTCCAAAGTCTTATAAATAAAATCGGGACCAAGAATCGAAGACTCACTGACTTCAAACCACCCAATAGGATATCTACATCTCCTACCATACAAGGCTTCATAAGGAGACATAGATATGGATGAATTGAAACTATTATTGTAAGCAAACTCCACCAAAGGCAAGTGTTTATCTCAACTTCCTTTGAAATCGATGACACAAGCTCTAAGAATATCCTCAAGGGTTTGAGTAGTACGCTCCGCTTGACCATCCGTTTGGGGATGAAAAGCGGTACTTAAGATCACCTTAGTACCTAACCCTTCTTTGAAAGACCTCCAAAATCTAGATGTGAATTGTGCACCCCTATCCGATATGATGGATAATGGAATACCATGGAGACACACAATCTCATCTATAAAGATCTTTGCATAATACTCTGATGAATAAGTAGACTTAACGGGAATAAAACGAGCGGACTTGGTCAACCTATCCACCACCACCCATATAGAGTCATATTGTTTTTGAGTTTTAGGCAAACCTACCACAAAATCCATATTAATGTCTTCCTACATCCAAGTAAGAATTTGGATTTCTTGAAGTAAACCACCCGGATTTTGATGTTCGGCTTTCACTTGTTGGCAATTTGGACACTTAACAACAAACTCCGCTATGTCCTTTTTCAAGCCTTACCACCAATACATTTCCCTAAGGTCATGATACATCTTTGTTGACCCCGTATGAGTGGAATAACGGGACCCATGAGATTCCTCAAGAATCCGGTTACTCAAATCACCAACATTGGGAACACACAACCTCCCTTGATACCTCAAATCACCATCCCCTAAGGATAATGACTCATTAAACTTACCAAGAACCGATTCTTTCAACTCCATCAATGGTTGATAAAGGTGTTGTTTGGACTTCACCTCAACAACTAAGGATGACTCGGAGGTATGATGGACTATAAATCCACCATTTGGAGAATCTTCCAATCTAACCCCCAATCTAGCAAGCCTATGAACATCTTTCACTAGGTCTTTCTTGGATTCCTATACATGAGACACACTACACATGATCATACGACTTAGAGCATCCACAACCAAATTGGCCTTGCCGGGAGGATAGAGAACACTCATGTCGTAATATTTCAACAATTCTAACCACCTTCTTTGTCGGAGATTCAACTCTTTTTGAGTAAACACATATTGGCGACTCTTGTGGTCGGTATACACATCAACATGAAAACCATACAACTAATGCCTCTATATTTTCAAGGCAAATACCACGGCCGCTAACTCAAGATCATGAGTGGGATAGTTCTTCTCATGCACCTTAAGGTGTCTAGAAGCATAGGCGATTACTTTCCCATGTTGCATAAGCACACACCCCATACCCACTCAAGATGCATCACAATACATAACGAAGCCCTTTGTACCCTCCGGTAAAGTTAACACCGAAGCAGAAGTAAAACTATCTTTCATGATTTGGAAGCTCTTCTCACATGCCTCTGACCACTCAAATTTCTTACTCTTTTGGGTCAAAGTAGTCAAGGGTGATGCAATGGATGTAAAACTATCCAAAAACCTCTGATAATAACCCGATAGACCCAAGAAACTCCTAATGTCGGTTGAAGTCAATGGTCTAGGCCAACTTCTAACCGTCTCCTTTTTCCTTTGATCAACCTTAACTCCCTCACTAGAGATTATATGACCAGGAAACGCCACCGACCTCAACCAAAACTCACATTTGCTATACTTGGCAAAAAATTGGTGATCTTTAAGTACTTGGAACACCACTCTCAAATGATTCATGTGATCACTGTCATTGTTCGAATATACAAAGATCTCATCAATGAAGACAATGACAAATGAATCTAGGTAACTTCGAAACACCCTATTCATTAGGTGCATAAACACCGCTGGAGCATTAGGGAGGCCAAAGGACATTACTAAGAACTCATAATGACCATATCTAGTCCGAAATGCCGTCTTTGGTATATCCTCACCTCTCACTCTAAGTTGGTGATACCCCAACCTCAAGTCAAACTTAGAAAAGTAATTTGCCCCATGGAGTTGATCAAACAAGTTGTCAATCTGAGGGAGAGGATATGTGTTCTTAATAGTGATTTTATTGAGTTGGCGATAATAAATGCACATTCTTAAGGACCCATCCTTCTTCTTCACAAACAAAACTGCAACACCCCATGGATAAATACTAGGTGTAATGAAGCCTTTGTCTAGTAAATCTTTGAGTTGAGCCTTTAACTCCTTCAATTTGGCCAGATCCATCCGCTAAGGAGGAATTGAAATGGAATTTGTATCCAGTAGCAAATCGATACTAAAATCAATTTTCTGTTCGGGAGGAATACCGTGAAGATCATTAGGAAAGACCTCTGTAAATTCACTCACTAAGGGGACTGACTCAATGGGAGGATTTTCGAAGTCTAAATATTGGACTCTTACAATGTGATATAGACAACCCTTTGAGATCATTTTGCATACTTTTAGACAAGAGATGATACGACCTCTAGGAATAGAATTTCCCCCCTTCACTCTACAAGGGGCTCATTTGGAAAGTTAAACTTCACCACCCTCGTTCTACAATCAATAGAGGCAAAGCAAACATGCAACCAATCCATACCCAAAATGATATCGAAATAAAACATATCAAGTTCTACTAGTTCAACATCAGAAACTCTATTGGACAACATTATAGGACAATTTCATACACCCTTTTTGCAATAACCGACTCACCCACTAGTGTATACACTATGAAAGGTTCATGCAAGATACCGGGTAAAAATGTCAAACTTCTTAGCTACTAGAGGTGTAACAAATGACTAAGTAGAACCGGGATCAAGTAAATCATATACATCAATAGAAAAGACTTTCAACATAACGTTCACCACATCGGGATAGGTCTCTTGACCACCCCTAGTAAGTAGAGCATAGAAGCGGTTCTTTTTAGGAGCATCACTAGAACCACTTGTTTGAGCTTGACCAACTTTATCTTGACAATTCATATTAGGGCAATCCCTAACCTTGTGGACACTCTTGCCACAACCAAAATAATTGCCCTCTCCAACCAAGCATTCACCAAATGACCTTTTCCACACTTTGCACATGTAGGCTTCTGATTTGGTAAGTTTCCACTCCTTCCCTTTTGGTATCTAGGTTTAGACACCTTATCATCACGAGCCTTATGTAACTTGGATGGAACTTGACTAGAAAACCTCTTCTTGAAATTAGGCTTGTCTTGAATATCAAGCCTTCCCTTTGAAGAACCACTATCAAAAGATCTTGCCCTTTTTGCATATCTACTCTTCCTCCTAGCTCTTGACTCATCCACTTGTCGAGCATGAACCATGAGACGAGAAATGTTCATATTTTCATGTAGCATAGCCGAATGAAACTCCTCTTCCAAGTCTTCCGACACTCCCATCACAAAGCGGCTCATTTCATCTCTAGTATCGGAAACCAAAGAAGGAGCATACTTGGACAATTTAGTGAATTTCAAAGAGTATTCAATCACACTCATACCTACTTGAGGAAGGTTGATGAACTCCACCACTTTGGCTTCACTCATCTCCCTATGAAAGAACCGGTCAAGAAAACACTTCTTGAAGACCTCCCAAGTCACCGGTCCACCCCTTAGAGGCCTATTGTCCCTCCATTGGATATACCAAGTTTGAGCCACATCTTTGAGTTGATAAGTGGATAACTAGGCCTTATCTCTAGTACTCAACCCGATAGCAAAGAGTATATGTAGACTTCATTAATGAACTCTTGGGGGTCTTCTTCAACCTTGGACTGTAAGACCCCCAAAATGAGTTAGAGTGTCTAGAACCTAACGTGTTCGTCTTAATGTTCTAAGGTCCTAAAATGACTTATAATATGGTTTATAGGCAGTGTATAAAGTTTGAGGTGATTTGGAAGTCAAACGTCAAGGGTCAACCAAAACGTTCGACGACTAGTCACCTATGTGCCTCATGTGTCATGCATGCTTATATTTGTATGTCATGAGCTTATGAAGTCTTAAAATGGTTTATAATGATGTCAAATGTTATTATATGAAGTTTCATGAAGTTTGGAGGTCAAACGTCCAAGAACGTCCAAGACGTTTGAAAGATAGCCTAGAGACCTGTGTGTGTGTGTCTCGATGGGGCCTTGCTTGTTTGGACGAGTTGCAGGTGTTTGTTTTTGGTGAAACTTATGTGGAAGGTATACAACTTGTTAAGGGTTGTATTTACGTTGGAAACGTCCAGGTACAACCTCTAAAGGGCCCCACAAAACAATGGCCAGTTGGTCAACCAACGGCCCGTAGGTGAGGTCTCGTCGATTGGTACTTAGCTTGGGCAGGTCTCAAGCCAAAAGTTGGCCAAGTACCAATCAACGGAACCCAATTCACAGCCCGTCGACTGACCTAAGACCAGTATATAGGTCCGTCGATGGTGGCCTGTGAACAAATGTCTGCGTACTGTTTCCTTAAAGGGGTGAATGGTAAATTCACCCCACTTCCTAAACCAACTCTAATTGGGTTATTTAACTAATTTTGGGTGTATATAAGTCATCATACACGTGAACCTCCCATTCCCAATCCCATACACACGTAAGAACCTTTCTCTCCAAAAATCTTCTCCCTAGAAACCACCATTGTTGGTGAAGCTCAAGAACTGCTTGGAGATCGGATTTCCATGGATGAATCATAAACTTCTAGAGGTTTTCATGAACAAGAAGGTATGGTGATCTTCATCTCTAGTTATCTTTTCATCTAGAGAGTCAATCTCAAAGATTTCAAAGAGAGAAATCTGATCAAACACTTTCTTCTTCAATCTGCTATGGGTTTCTAAAAATGTTTTGAAAGATTAAATCATGATTAATTGAAGTTAATACAGTGGTTTTAACGTGATTTTGACTCCAATTGCATGATCAACACATGCTCCTTCACCAAAACGATTTAGCCTTGCATGGGCAATGTGATCACGATTTGTTATCGATTGAATTATGATGTTCTTACGTTGAAGTGATTATATATAATGTTATATACATGAATTAATGTTGAATTGATGTTAAAGGATCAATAAGGATCAATGAGGATCAATGTATGAAGATTTGAACATGTTTCGCTTAGTTTACATGATTTACTGTAAAATTGGCTTCTAAATGATTTAATGTGGATTTCGATCATGAAAAGTTGGTTATATCTACTGTTCTAGGTTAATATCATGTTTTAATTATTAATATTAATCTTGTATGATTGAAGTAAAGATGGCTTATGTGAATTGATCTAGTCTCTTCTAGTCTATCGATTGATAATACTATATATATGATGTGATCTTGAATTGTGTATAGATGAAGCATGATTCCTTTGATTTAGTGATCTATTTAGCTAGTGCCTAGCATGTAAATTATTGTTAAAATGTGATTGGTTATCAAGGCCTTAGAGAATCAATAGTGTTGGTTAATTCCCCTCTATTCTAGCGAATTAGTAAGTCTAATGCCTATGTTGGAAGTTTGATCTTGAAGTGCTTTAAGCATGGTTTCATTATGATTAAATGTATTATTAGCTACTGCCTTGGATTGAGATTATTGATGAAATATGATCTATAATCCATGTAAGTGAAATTAGCTAATGGTCTATGTTCTTCTACCTTCTAGTATGCTAAGGTGGTGTGCTAGTTGTAGTATGACCTTGTAGTAGCTTGTAATTGAATTCATGTATGGTTATGGAACTTAAACTACTGCCTTATACTTGAATTATTGATGAAAGATTAGTAAAGGTCAATGATGACCAAAGGCTAAAGGGTTTGTAAGAATTGCTCTACTCTTCGATTTCTCTACTTCTCTATAGTAATGTTGATGAAGCCGTGAATGGCATTGTTTGGTATAGTCCACTAATGGTGGTGGTGTTTACTTTATGTCATTATATATGTGTGGACCATGGACTTGAAGTAAATTTGATGAATATATGAAGGAGTGGTTATGATGATCACTTTATGTGTAACTTGTGCCTAGTCTTCTATTTGAATTGTGAATCTAGGTTATGTTACTATGGTTCTGAGCATGTAGAGGGTTATGTAATATCATGTGTAGGTGCTTCCATGTTTTAGGTGCTAATGGTTGATGACCCCTATCCATGTACCCCTATGTGAATGTGTGAATAACTAATGTTAGGAGTCTTAAAGTGTTCTATGAAGTTAACTTGTATCCTATGCTATTGTGTTGTGTGGTCTAAGCTTGAATAGTGTTGTGGTCTAAGAGGGTGACTGCCTCAATGAATTGTTGATATCCATTATGTGATCATGTTGACCAATATACACACACTCACACTTCATGCATACTTGAAAGTAGTAAAGGGTCATGGTGTCTAAATGAAAGGTAGTTCTCATATTCACTAGTTTCTACTACTATGCATGTTAAGCTTATATGATATAATGACGTATGAATGTGCATAGTGTCTTAGTGGGTTTATATGAAAGGATTGCTCATATAGTTAAACCTATAGACTTATGCTTTGATGTATGAACATGTGTGGTATCTTTGTGTTATGTGAAAGGTTTGATCACATGTATGTACACACACACATGAATGATGGTCTAGTTAATAAAGGAGCCTTGAAAGGTGTACTCAAGTGTATCCTTAACTAGATAGTGCTAATACATAGGCTATGTCCATGTGATAGGATTTCTCACATGAATTAGGTTAATGAACTCTCATCTATGACTTATGAGTTAAGCATATGAGGGGCCGACTCTCCTAAACCTATGTGTCACAACCCGAGACCATACCCTAGAAGATAGGGTGCAATCTTGGATTGCGACCGGCGGCGTCGAACTCTCAGAGTTCTAACACAAGACTCATTCATATCATTCATCGCATATACATAGTGAAAAGTAGTGCGGAATTAAAACTTTTCACAAAAACATAATAGTCTTTAAAAACCTCTTTCATATAAAAGTAATAGAAATGCTAAGTCTCAATCTCATCATCTTAAGACACAAGAGTACTTTAATACGAAAATAGAAATAACATAGTCTTATTACAATACTTCATAAAAGAAACATAAGATGACATATATGCCCTCGATACAAATGAGGACATACTTCAATTCTTCTACTCGGACGATTCTTCTAAGGCCAAGTCTTCTTCTCCAAAAGCTCCTTACCTACCAAGGACTATAGATAGAAAATAAAGCATGGAATTAGTACAACCACACGTACTAAGTATGGCTATATGCATAAAATCATGAAAACGGACTTTATTGGAAATATGCATCTTTTCATTTGAAAATCATATATTAAACATAAGAACATCATTTAGCAATTAAGAAACACATAAGATAACATTTAATCGAAAATAGCATTTAAAGGCTCACTTTACAGTGAGTTCCCTTCACTGTTACAGTGAAGTCCAAACCTTCCCTTTTAACATCTCCTAGCATGTAATTCCCTCACTTAAAGTCATCCTAAGATTAACTTAAGTCACACAAAGAGAGACCGCCCATACACCCTCTCCAGATGTGCCTAAACGACCGTTAAGATTACCTATGATGAGTCACATACATACTTAGAAAACAATCATAAACATCTATGTAAGATTTATCTACCAAAGGTGATTTCCAAGGTTCACTTGAGTGAGTGTGGAGAGACCGCCCATACATTCTCTATCACACACACACAAGAGATCCTGCAGACTACCTATAATAGAATCATTCTCACTAAACACACCAACACTTAGATTAGAAGACATTCTCCTTCCAAAGCCTATCAAAAGACCTACTTAAGTAAATCGAGAAGATAAAGTCCATAGTGCAATAACCTCTTCAAGAATACCTAAATAGTGCTTAAGACTTCCTAAGGTTTAGATCATGTCAACAAGATTAACCAACTTCCCTAACTAGAGTCATCCTCAAGACTTTCAAAGATAAGACATGAAGAGACCATCCTTTCATGTCCTCCTCACACTTTAGCTAAGGAATGCTTAAGTCACTTTAAATTAGGTACTCAACCATTTACATAGTTACTACCTAGGTCATTAGTTCATTAAGACTCATACATCACCTAAGACACTCACATAATGGATCACATAATGGTCTTTGGACAAGACCTAGGAACTCCACATAACACTTTCAAAGTCTATTGTGCAATGTCTAGATAGCGTCCCATACCACCACCTAAACCTCATAAACTTATCTAATGCTAATAGGTATTCCACATGATGAGAATAGGCAATAACCGACATAGACCATGGTAGCAAAACATGGAATCCGAAGTTCTATCCTACTACGATGAGGTTGTTCTACTTGCCAATGGTAGAACTTAGACACATCCCATGTAGGCACATGGTTAAGGAATATGAAGAGCTTAATAAGCGTTCAGTCTGTTCTTTAACTGAATCCACTTAACCCTACTCATACTCACTCGGTGCTAGCCTTCGTTCTCATAGATTAGTTCACATTAAGGTTCACATAAATAGGTCCTTATCTAGTTCATGACCCCCTTTACATTCACCCTACCAAAGCAAGTTCCACTAGGGCATATCTCACTTTAGCGACAAGAAGCTCATAGCGAATTTCCTAAGGTATGATATGATGCCGTTCCAGCCAACCATCTCTAAGTCCATCACTCATAATATGAAGGATACCATTACGGCTAACTACTTCACAATTCATAACCTCGCCACTAGGTTCAAGGTTCCACATAACATTGACCTTCTTATCATTAAGGCCTCAATTATATTTATTTATTCAAGACTAAGAGTTATGACACCCTATATCAAGACATCACATATCCATATTCATATGTACATCAAGCAAGAGATACAAGTCAACCAAGACAAGACATTACATACTTCACTTTTAACCCATAATACAAGCCATTCTAGAAACACTTCTAAAACAACTTAACATCTTCAAGTCATCCTATATATCATCATAACATCATTAATATACTCCACATAGACTCATAAAGTCAAGTAGGAATAACCAAGGCTTAACCTAACACTACATTCATAATATCAAGTCAAAGTCTAACATGATCACTTAAGGCAACATAACTAGAAGAATACATACATGACTATATAACTTCACATGTAGATAAGTAATGACATACTCACATCATCAACTACACAAATAGCCACATAACTTCAAGTAATTGCCAATAAGGCCATGCTCATAATATTGCATAAAGTAACGCCGACAAGGCCACATCAATTGCAAATAGCACACATAACACCGCCACCATAAGTGGACCATACCAATCACAATAATATTGAAGTATAATTAATATCAAATTAAGGAAAACGGGGCAGCATACCTTCATACCCATATCCACACTTCAATTCAATGCCAATTCAACCAATTCAACATCACAAGGCCCTTACCCATGGCCATGAACAATAATTCAAAGCAATAACCATAAAACTCAATGAATCTACATCAATTCAATCTAGGTTTAACAATTTAATATCAATTATGTATCAATTGAACACAATTCTTATATCATTTGAAAGCCCATAAGAAACTACACAACAATTCATCAACATTAGCTTAATATCAAGTAACCCAATAAGTAGTCAAAACTAGGGTTCATCAATTCACATGGGTTCATAGGTAATTTATGTTGAAATCATCAATACAATATCAATTAGTTCAAAATTCAATGTTTAGAAATCATTTATGCAAGAACCCATGGTAGAATCCCGAAATTGGACAATTCACTTCAGAAAACTTTGTAAAACACTTTGAGTATTGGGATCATTGATGAAATAAGTTTCAAGGATCAAAATTCATAACAAAAGGATGATAATTCTTCACTTTTATGAAGAATTTCCACTCAAGAACCCCTCACCAAGCTGCCTCTTCAATGGAGTCTTCAATGGAGGTTTTGGGATTTCTAAGAGACTTTGGGTTTTGATTTTTAGAAGAATGAATTATTCTAAGTGTTAAACACTTATATACTCATCTAAAATACCCATAAGACCCTTAATAAACCGCCTAAACTATTATTTGGACTTGGGATGAATTTAGCAATTCACCCCTGACTTGGCAGAAAATCTGCGCACAGGGACAGTGGCTGCGACAACTGCCTTGTGACGGGGCGTCACGGCTGACACGGGCTGTCATGGACCTCCGTTGCAAGCTCCAGTGGCTTGACAAGGGTTCCCCCTACACCCTTGGACAAGGCCCCCACTTCGTAACCCTTGTGATGGGGCGTCACAGCCATGACAGGCCGTCGACTGCTCCGTCGCCAAGGCTGCCTGGGACAGCCTGCCATCAGGTTTTGGGTCCTTTCCTCAAGGACCCTTTGATGGTCCTTGGGGATAATTTCCCGGACGTTTCCAACCCAAATACTATTTTCTATGAGTTTAACACGTCTCACATGAATTGCATCCAAAACGAACACATAAAACTCAACGAAACTCGCCTAGACGTACAAGGTCGACTCAAGGGATATCTTTCGAATGCCTTGGACGTTCTTGGTCGTTTGACCTCCAAACTTTACGAAACTTTAACCACTGCCTATACATGCTATAATAACTCTATTAAGAACCTTAAAACCCCATGAAACACACATAAACACATAGAACCACATTTTAGACATTTAGGTGACTTAGTCGTCAAACGTCTTAGTCATCCCTTGATATTTGACTTCCAAAACCTCTAATATTTTAGCTACTGCCTATATACAACATATTAAACATATTTAGGACCTTAGAAAACTAAGACCAACATATTAGGCTCTAGAGCACCTAAGCTATTTTCGAGGTCTTACAATCTCCCCCACTTGGACAACATTCGTCCTCGAATGACACTTGCCACTCTCCGAACAATTCCAAGATTAGAGATTGAACTAGCAGCACATAACCAAGCCATACAACACATTATCAAGAATAAAACATTAATTTCACATAATCAAGAGATTCACAACACAACAAGAAACTAGAAGACAATTCTATAACTCGTTATGCTACAAAACTCACATGCTTCAATCCTATTAGCAAAAACTCATTTTACATTCAACATCATACTCATATACATCAGTTCTAACCACATTACAAGAATTTTAGAACAAAGAATCAAATAGTCATTTTTACAAAAACTTTACAGTGAGCAGTTCACAAAGAAACAGTGATTTTTGCAACTTTTCCAAAAATGAAATTTTTAGGCAATTCTCTAATAAACATGCTAATATGCAGGATAACATCATGTAAACACATCATACAACATGCTCAAAGCTTCATAACACACACAATGCAAGAAGTAAATGAAATTCAATTTCAACCAAACTCCTAAACATCATGCACATGCACCAATTCAAGAAATTCTATCCCATCTACAAATCATACTCTCCCACTTAGAAGGAACTCATACTATCAAAAGAGAAACAAGAACTTACCAACATCATCATCACCATCACCCGACTTCTCAATTCTAGTACGGAGTGCATAGAAACGCCTCTTAGTTGGAGCATCATCCTTTGGAACACTAGGCTCAACCCTCTTGCCCTCCTTCCTATAAGCAATGTTTGGACAATCTCTCAATTTGTGCCCATCGTTTCCACATCCAAAGCAACTACCGGTACCCAATAGACACTCACCATAGTGACTCTTGCCACAATTTGCACAAGTAGGCTTGCTATCCTTAGAACCACCTCCTTTCTCAAACTTCTTCTTAGGAACACTAGGTCCATCTTGAGTTCGAACCCTCTTTTTAAACCTAGGTTGCACTTGGTCACTAGCAACACTCCTTTTCAAACTTCTAGCCATCCTTCTAAGTTTAGACTCCTCAATAGATTGTGTACACCATGAATCTAGATAGGGTCATATTATCATGAAGCATAGCGGTACGACATTCTTCCTTCGCCAAATCGGCTACTCCGGTACAAAAGCGACTCATTTCATCTCTTGGATTGGACACAAGAGAAGGAGCATACCTAGACAATGTCGAGAATTTCAAAGAGTACTCCTCAACACTCATATTGCCTTGCTTGATATTAATAAACTTCTCCACCTTGACTTCTCTTCTCTCTCGGGGAAAGTACTTGCCAAGAAAAGCTCCCTTAAACTCTTCCCACTCAATAGGACCCGAATCTTCCGTCCTATTGTCCTTCCATTGAGTGTACCAAATTTGAGAAACATCTCTCAATTGGTATGAAGACAACTCCGCCTTCTCCCTAGATGTAACCCCCATAGCAGTCAAAACATTGTACACACCATCAAGAAATTCTTGGGGATCCTCATTCACCTTAGAGCCAAGAAAGATTGGAGGATTCATCCTCACAAAGTCTCTCAACCTAGAAGTCATAGTGCTCTCCATAACCCTAGGCACCATACTCAAATTGATTTGAGTAGTTACGGCTTGAGCTAAAGCCATCAAAGCCTCTCCAATCACCCTATTAGACAACTCCGGTACCTCATCACCTCCGTCCACATTAGGAACATGATCACCTTGGGTAGGCACTTCATCACCTTGCCCATCTTGGACACCTTGCTCATCTTGAGCACCTTGCTCAACTTGCTCAACTTGAGGAACCTCCTCATTCACCCTCTCATCTTCCAATCTTCTAGCGGCCATCCTTCTAGTATTCATCTCCTAGCAAACACAAGGAAACTTATAAGAAGTATAATCATAACATTTACTCTACCGCACGATATAGGAGTAGAAAAGAAGGGAAACTCTATTGTCCTATAGCCTCTCGCCCATAGATGTGTCGCGATTCACACCGATGGTCAAGACTCTACTAGACGTGAATTGAAGAGACTTTTTGATACCTAATACTACTTTCACCAATCCTATGCACTGATACCAACTTTGTCACAACCCGAGACCATACCCTAGAAGATAGGGTGCAATCTTGGATTGTGACCGGCGTCGTCGAACTCTCAGAGTTCTAAGACAAGCCTCATTCATATCATTCATCGCATATACATAGTGAAAAGTAGTGCGTAATTAAAACTTTTCACAAAAACATAATATAGTCTTTAAAAACCTCTTTCATATAAAAGTAATAGAAATGCTCAGTCTCAATCTCATCATCTTAAGACACAAGAGTACTTTAATACGAAAATAGAAATAACATAGTCTTATTACAATACTTCATAAAAGAAACATAAGATGACATATATGCCCTCGATACAAATGAGGACATACTTCAATTCTTCTACTCGGACGATTCTTCTAAGCCAAAGTCTTCTTCTCCAAAAGCTCCTTACCTACCAAGGACTATAGATAGAAAATAAAACATGGAATTAGTACAACCACATGTACTAAGTATGGTTATATGCATAAAATCATGACAACGGACTTTATTGAAAATATGCATATTTTCATTTGGAAATCATAGATTAAACATAAGAACATCATTTAGCAATTAAGAAACACATAAGATAACATTTAATCGAAAATAGCATTTAAAGGCTCACTTTACAGTGAGTTCCCTTCACTGTACAACAGTGAAGTCCAAACCTTCCCTTTTAACATCTCCTAGCATGTAATTCCCTCACATAAAGTCATACTAAGATTCACTTACGTCACACAAAGAGAGACCGCCATACACCCTCTCTAGATGTGCCTAAACGACCCTTAAGATTACCTACGATGAGTCACATACATACTTAGAAAACAATCATAAACATCTATGTAAGATTTATCTACCAAAGGTGATTTCCAAGGTTCACTTGAGTGAGTGTGGAGCGGCCGCCCATACAATCTCTATCACACACACACAAGAGATCCTATAGACTTCCTATAATATAATCATTCTCACTAAATACACCAACACTTAGATTAGAAGACATTCTCCTTCCAAAGCGTATCAAAAGATCTACTTAAGTAAATCGAGAAGATAAAGTCCATAGTGCAATAACCTCTTCAAGATTACCTAAAAAGTGCTTAAGACTTCCTAAGGTTTACATCATGTCAACAAGATTAACCAACTTCCCTAACTAGAGTCATCCTCAAGACTTCCAAAGATAAGACATGAAGAGACCATCATTTCATGTCCTCCTCACACTTTAGCTAAGGAATGCTTAAGTCACTTTAAATTAGGTACTCAACCATTTACATAGTTACTACCTAGGTCATTAGTTCATTAGTTCATTAAGACTCATACATCATCTAAGACACTCACATAATGGATCACATAATGGTCTTTGGACAAGACCTAGGAACTCCACATAACACTTTCGAAGTCTATTGTGCAATGTCTAGATAGCGTCCCATACCACCACCTAAACCTCATAAACTTATCTAATGCTAATAGGTATTCCACATGATGAAATAGGCAATAACCGACATAGACCATGGTAGCAAGACATGGAATCCGAAGTTCTATCCTACTCCGATGAGGTTGTTCTACTTGCCAATGGTAGAACTTAGACACATCCCATGTAGGCACATGGTTAAGGAATATGAAGAGCTTAATAAGCGTTCAATCTGTTCTTTAACTGAATCCATTTAACCCTACTCATACTCACTCGGTGCTAGCCTTCGTTCTCATAGATTAGTTCACATTAAGGTTCACATAAATAGGTCCTTATCTAGTTCATGACCCCCTTTACATTCACCCTACCAAAGCAAGTTCCACTAGGGCATAGCGAATTTCCTAAGGTATGATATGATGCCGTTCCAGCCAACCATCCCTAAGTCCATCACTCATAATATGAAGGATACCATTACGGCTAACTACTAAACAATTCATAACCTCGCCACTAAGTTCAAGGTTCCACATAACATTGACCTTCTTATCATTAAGGCCTCAATTATATTTATTTATTCAAGACTAAGAGTTATGACACCCTATATAAAGACATCACATATCCATAATCATATGTACATCAAGCAAGAGATACAAGTCAATCAAGACAAGACATCACATACTTCACTTTTAACCAATAATACAAGCCATTCTAGAAACACTTCTAAAACAACCTAACATCTTCAAGTCATCCTATATATCATCATAACATCATTAATATACTCCACATAGCCTCATAAAGTCAAGTAGGAATAACCAAGGCTTAACCTAACACTACATTCATAATATCAAGTCCAAGTCTAACATGATCACTTAAGGCAACATAACTAGAAGAATACATACATGACTATATAACTTCACATGTAGATAAGTAATGACATGCTCACATCATCAACTACACAAATAGCCACATAACTTCAAGTAATTGCCAATAAGGCCACGCTCATAATATTGCATAAAGTAACGCCGACAAGGCCACATCAATTGCAAATAGCACACATAACACCGCCACCATAAGTGGGCCATACCAATAACAATAATATCGAAGTATAATTAATATCAAATTAAGGAAAACGGGGAAGCATACCTTCATACCCATATCCACACTTCAATTCAATGTCAATTCAACCAATTCAACATCACAAGGCCCTTACCCATGGCCATGAACAATAATTCAAAGCAATAACCATAAAACTCAATGAATCTACATTAATTCAATCTAGGTTTAACAATTTAAGATCTATTATATATCAATTGAACACAATTCTTATATCATTAGAAAGCCCATAAGAAACTACACAACAATTCATCAACATTAGCTTAATATCAAGTAACCCAATAAGTAGTCAAAACTAGGGTTCATCAATTCACATGGGTTCATAGGTAATTTATGTTGAAATCATCAATACAATATCAATTATATCATAATTCAATGTTTAGAAATCATTTATGCAAGAACCCATGGTAGAATCCCGAAATTGGACAATTCACTTTAAAAAACTTTGTAAAACACTTTGAGGATTGGGCTCCTTCATTAAATAAGTTTCAAGGATCAAAAGCCATACCTCAAGGATGATAATTCTTCACTTTGATGAAGAATTTCCACTCAAGAACCCCTCACCAAGCTGCCTCTTCAATGGAGTCTTCAATGGAGGTTTTGGGATTTCTAAGAGACTTTGGGTTTTGATTTTTAGAAGAATGAATTATTCTAACTGTTAAACACTTATATACTCATCTAAAATACCCATAAGACCCTTAATAAACCGCCTAAACTATTATTTGGACATGGGGTGAATTTACAAGTTCACCCCTGACTTGGCAGAAAATCTGCGCACAGGCACAGTGGCTGCGACGACTGCCTTGTGATGGGGAGTCACGGCTGACACGGGCCGTCATGGACCTCCGTTGCAAGCTCCAGTGGCTTGACAAGGGTTCCCCCTCCACCCTTAGTCAAGTCCCCCACGACGGAACCCTTGTGACGGGGCGTCACAGTCATGACTGGTCGTCGACTGCTCCGTCGCCAAGGTTGCCTGGGACAGCCTGCCATCAGGTTTTGGGTCCTTTCCTCAAGGACCCTTTGATGGTCCTTGGGGATAATTTCCTGGACGTTTCCAACCCAAATACTATATTCTATGAGTTTAAAACCTGTCACATGAATTTCATCCAAAACGAACATATAAAACTCGACGAAACTCGCCTAGACGTACAAGGTCAACTCAAGGTATATCTTTCGAATGCCTTGGACGTTCTTGGTCGTTTGACTTCCAAACTTCACAAAACTTTAACCACTGCCTATACATGCTATAATAACTCTATTAAGAACCTTAAAACACTATGAAACACACATAAACACATAGAACCACATTTTAGACATTTAGGTGACTTAGTCGTCAAACGTCCTAGTCATCCCTTCACGTTTGACTTCCAACACCTCTAATATTTTAGCTACTGCCTATATACAACATATTAAACATATTTAGTACCTTAGAACACTAAGACCAACATGTTAGGCTCTAGATCACCTAAGCTATTTTCGAGGTCTTACACTATGTTTTATAAAGAAATGATAATTAAGGACTTTTTCAATAAAGGGAACTTAGCTTTGCACCGAGTGAACTTGTAGATGAGGGGGTGACACTTTTCCAACATAGGGAAGGTAGGGTTTACTACGGTCCTCATGTGAGGGAGTGAAACTTTTCCAAATAGAGGAGGTAGGGTTCACTACGATCCTCACGGGGTGGATAGCCTCATGACCCAACAAAGGGTGTAGAGTTGATATTTCCATGATTTCCCCCAAGTTCTATAAACTATGCTTGCCACATAGGATCTAGCAAGTGATATCACCTAATATGCTAGCATGTGTTAATGTTCTACCATGGGTAGGTAGGAACACCTTCCATTGGTGTAAGTCTCTACAACACCAAATTCCATGTTTAGCACCCATGGTCTTAGTGTCGGTTGAGGCTATAGTTTCCCTAAAGTAAAATGGACAATGGAAGTGATGAACTAGGTTTCTAACTAGGGTGACTTAAGGGAGGTTACTTAGTATAGGTGGAAGTAATGAACCCATATAGACATTGCACAAGTGACTCCTTAGGAAGTCCTAGGAAGATGACCTAATATGTATGATGTTTATGTCCATATGCATGACTTTATAGTATTGGTCTACTTGATATGAAGATGTGCATGGTATGAATCTATATGATGTGATCTTATCCTTAGGTGCACTATGGTGGTCTAAATGACTATATGATGAAGGTCTTGTATTGACATGAATGAAGTTTTCTTTACTTGTGATGTTGATGTAAGAAGTGTTAAGGCTTGTGGTCTCATGAAGGGTCTACTAAGTATATGTGAGGTTATGGGGCTTCACATGTACATTGCACTAGTAGATTAAGATTGGGATTATGAGTAAGATCTTATAAGGTACCGTATGAAGTAAAATAAGTATATGTGCATAATGACTAAGAGTTCACTGTAATGTCCTTTATAGTTTGGCTTAAATATGTCTATGTTGTACTATACTTCTATGATGGTATGTGTTGCCTTGTATAGATTGTATGTATGTTTTTCCTTTTGGCCTTAAGGTGATGCATTGCACCAAGTATCACTAGAGGTTACTTGAAAGGTTGATGAGTTAAAAGAAAAAGGGTTCACTGTTAAGGTAAAGGTAGCTTACTGTAAAGTGGCTTAAAAATGTAATAAATCCTATATGTGATCCTATGAAGTGTTTCGCCTTTGAATATATTTATATGATGTATGTGAATGATATAAATGCTATTGGATAAAGGTTTTAAGAAGATTTACTCAAAAAGCATGAAGTATGATTTCAAAGAAAATGTCCCTTTTAAATGCATATTTTTGCATGGTTCCCATACTTATTACATTCTTGTGCTAATCCCATTTTTCTCTACTTTTTACGCAAAGTGTAGGTTATGGATGCTTAAAGGATGTCTTGAATGATGAAGAGCTTGCTAGATGATTCTCAATCTCAATGAAAGGAATCCTTAAAGTTCAAGGATGTCCTACTTATGTCTTTACTGTAAAGTCTTTAGATAATGTATAGTTATGTAATGTGTCTTATGGGCCGTGTCCCTAATGTATTCTAATGTTGTTGAGTCTAAGATGACAAAGAGTCTTAAGGTCTAAATATGTATTATGACTTATGTTTTATATTTATATGAAGTAAGTTTCTAGCATATGATGTGCTATGAAAAGTTTTAAATTTCTTCTAAATTTACTATGTCAATACGATGAATGATAACTATGGGCTCGTATAAGACCTCTGAGAGGTCAAGTACTCCATGTTACTACTAGGGGGTGCTCCCCGGATGTGACAAACGCCATAGAAAATAGGAGGATTCATCCGAATAAAATCCCTTAGACGAGAGGCCATGGTAGCAACTTGTTGATTTGGCCTGGGTACAACCTTCCGATTAGCTTGGACCGTCATAGCTTGGGCTTGAGTACTGACGTGTTGGGCCAATTGGAAGAGGGCAGCCCTTATATCACCATCCGTTAAAGGTGGAGGGTTGGCCGGAGCTTGTTCAACATTAGCATCTTCTTTAAGAGGAGGGATTTGATTACCACAAGGAGAAGCTCTTGCATTGGCAAGCTCTTCCTCAAGTCTTCGTGCCGCATTCCTTCGAGTGTTCAATGCCTATACCCAAAATACAATGTTTAGGTGAAAGCACACAATAAATATACCCTAGAGGCACGATATTCAATTTCTAAGAAAGAGAGATTTTCCTAAGCATCACATAGATTCCTATTCATAAGTGTGGCGCGCTTCAAAATTATGAGTATGAATCTACATAGACGTGGTTGAGAGAAACATCAACATCAATGAAATTTAACCTCATGCTCTGATACCAAGTTTGTCACATCCGGGGAGCATCCTCTAGACGTAACCGACGTTGTCGTCCTTTTTGAGGACTAAGACTAGCCTCTTAGCATTCATCATTACATTCATAGGTCAAAAATACGGAAAAATTAAAAACTCTTGCTACTTCTACATTGAGATTTACATAGACCTGTACATACACATAATATATAATCGTATAGAGTATACATAGGCCCTTCGTATAGGAAGATTACATAGTCTTCTAATTTTATTGCATATAGGTATATATATAATATAGAACATAGTCTTAAATATTGTCTCATATAAAAAACATCTAACAAGATTAGCAATTTGGGCATAGACCATACATCAATGTGAAAGATCCACATATAGACTTATACAATTCATACTCCAATGAAAATAGAAAGAATATAAGAGTTAAAATTAAAAAACTTCATAAGCTTGATATTGGCATCGCCCTAAGAAAGTGAGGACCTACCCACTTGGATGATTGAGAAAGTCCAAGTCTTCTTCAAGTCGTCTAAAAGAAACTTCAACGACCAGAACCTAAAATGCTGGGGAAAAGGGAGAAAATGGGGTTAGTACACCTCTTGTACTAAGTATGAGACCATATGCACATATAACATCAAATCATGCTAAAAAGACATATTTAGTTAAAACATGCTATTTTACCTTTTGAAAGTCTTATGCACAATCAAGCAAACCATACCAATCAACAAGACATATTCATTAAGTCAAAGCAAGTAATATGCATACTTGAACCCATAACTTAATACAACCCTATCATCAAAGAATAACATTACAAGCATAGATAGGAGTTCAACATATCATAATCAAGCAAGACAACTACTCATGAACCCTCATAAAGTCAACAAGTGAAATTACCAAGCAAAGACCCATAACCTTACTCAATCAAGTAACCCTACAAGGACAATGACTACTTTCCGATTTTACATAACATAACCTTTAAGGATACATAACATCATACCTTAACAATACAGACCAAATACATGTTCATATGAATATCAATCACAACATAATATCATGTACATGTAATGTCATCATAGTATCATCATTTGCATTCATTATCACATCCATACATAATATCAACCTCCAAAAGCTTCCATTAAGGAAAACTAGTGAAAGGCAAAGGTAGAGTCCCATACCCCTACCTAGGCTTAGTCAAACATCTCAAGTCACCTTAGTTAGTTTATAATTCATTACTTCATTTTAGTTTAGGGAACACTTGCCTGAACCGACATAGACCATAAGAACTAAGTGTGGATTCCGGTGTTGTAAAACCTTACACCGACGGAAGGTGGTCTACCGGCAAAAGTAAAACCAAATATAAACGTAGCTTTCTAGGTGGATCCACTAGCTAGTCTTCCTATGGGGGAAACATAGTTTTACAACTAAGAGATTGGTATAATCCCTCTACATACCACTTGGAAATTAGGGCCTACTCTCATGGGAATCCAGTGGATGAGTATCCCTCATTGGGGAGTCAACACCACATGTATAACTATATGGTGAATCTTCCTCTATGGGAAGTCATCACCTCTCATTTTCAAGTTCACTCGGTGCTAAGCTAAGTCCCTTTTTGAAATGTCTTTAACGTCTTATTAATCATCATAACTTATTGTAGGTCATAGGGTCTATCCCTTATAAAATTATCATCATCATAGCTCAATAAGAATTGCATGAGTATAGTCCTTTCATTACAATTTAATTCATATAAGTAAGGTTAGCACATTTACATATTCAATAATGATAAGGCACATTGGTAGTCATCACAATCCTTATAACATTTACATCTTAATCAACCTCACAACCATAGTCAAGACATTTCATTTCAACATCGTACCACCTTATCAATCATAAAACAAGGCATACTCCAACACAACATCATGACTTAATCACAATTAACAATAATTTGAAGTAAAGAATAGGGATCAAAAGACTTACCAAGTCTCCTTCATAATTCATCATCAATGTCTTACCATCAAACCTCACCTCAACCCAATTAGGTCATAATATCATCATAATTCAATGACCAACATGATAACAAGGCTAGAAGAATCACTACATCACAATTGAATACTAGGTCATAGCTTAAGATAAGATACTTAGGTCAATTCACAACATATTTAATAACCTAGATCACTTCTCAAGAACTATCATGAAAGACTACAATTCATCCTAATTCATTCATATTTGAATAACATCATCTTGTAGTTATTCAACCAATCACCAAGTCAATTGAACCAATATAACCTAATTCATATTAAAATCATAACCTAGGGTTAAAGGGTGAAGGTCATCTTTTACAAACTTGACCAAACCATAAATATATATCATAATTATGTTAGAATACATGTTAATATATTCAATATATCCATAAGAAATCATAAACAAATCAATTCATAACATTAATTTTGAGATTGAATGAGACCCACTTGAAAACTCAACTTTTGAAATTAATTAGATCCAATACCTCAATGTTTAATGAAGAATTGATGCTGAATTAGTCCCTTTACATCCCCTAAAACCCTCCCATATCTTGTTCTTCAATGAAGTTCTTCACTAGTGAGAGAAAGAAGAGAGAAGGACGAGAATTTTTTTTTGTGAGTTGTGAGAGTTTGTGTTAGTCTTAATTAGGTTAGGGCTTTATATAGGGTGTTAATCCACTTAATTAACCTTCCCCTAACCCCTAATTAAACTACTAACTATGCCAACTAATTAGATAACCTAAGTGAAAACGTGCAGGAAATTATAGTGTCCCAGACGACACCACGATTAACGGATCTTGGGTCAATCGACGGACCAGCCCCCCTTTCGTTCTGCACATCCGTAGTCTTGGTTAGAGTCGTGCACACAAGGCCCCCAAATGATTTGTCTAAGTGTTGGTCGACAGATAGAATCGACGCCCAATCGGTCCATACACGCCTCGACCATGAATCATCTTAGACACATGTTATACACCCTTCCACCAATTTTCATCATTTTCCGACTTCTAAAGCTAGTCAAATAGGCTAAGGAACGCTAGTACCTCCTTGAACTTACTTCCGGATGTCATGGATGTTCTTGGACATTTTGGTTTCTAGACCTCCTAAATGACTTCTTTTCATTAAAATGGGCTTTATAACAGTGTCTAAACCTTATGACACATATGTTAGGCTCTAGAACACGTCTTGGATTTTTGAGGTGTTACAGGTGCAATGTCTAGGTACCGTCCCATCCAACCACCTATACTTCATAGACTTCTCAAATACTAGTAGGTATCCCATAAGACGAGAATAGGAAATAACCAACATCGAACATGGTAGCAAAGCATGGAATCCGGAGTTTTAACATACTCCGATGGAGAGTGTTCTACTTGCCAATGGTAGAACTTTGACACATCCAATGTTGGCACATGGTTAAGGAATATGAAAGGTTTACTTTGCACTTTAGCCTCATTATTAAGTAGAGCTATTTCCCTTACCATAATCACTCAGTGCTAGCCTTTGTTCTCATAGAGTAATTCACATAAAAAAAATCATATGAAGGGTTCCATATTTAGTTCATAACCCAATGACATTCACTGTACCAAAGAGGTCCCCTAGGGCTGGTTACAATGGTGAAGAATATAGCTTAATGACTTTCCTAAGGATGATATGATGTCATTCCATCCAACCAACCCTAAGTCCACCATTCATTACAAGAAGGATACCATTACGGCTTTCGACTTCAAGGTTCATAACCTTACCACTAGGTTTAAGGTTTCGCATAAAGGACCTTCTTAACATCATTCGATGTCTCATGTCATTCATACATACAAGACTAAGAGGCTTTAGAATCCTAAGTCAAGACATCTCATATTCACATATCATTCATGCATCAAGGAGAGGGACTTAAGTCTACCTAAACAAGACACATCATCACTTCACTTTATCATATATAGCATATCATATCCAAGAAACACATAGGCACAACCTTCATCATCTTTAGGTCACCCTATACACTACTATAACATCATCAATATAGTCATCATAAGACCAAATAACCAATTAGGAAGAATCATGCATCAACTCTAATACTACACACATAAAGACATAGTCACAGTCTAACATTATCACCTAAATAACATCAATAGAAGAAAACCATATACTTTCACATTACTTAACATATAGCTAGATATGATCATACTTCACATAATTGACTACACAAATCGTCATATTAATTCAAGTAGTTTGCCGACAAGGCCATGATCATCATAATAAATAAAGTAATGCAGATAAGGCCACATCATCCACAATTATAACACATAACACCGCCACAATAAGTGGACCATACAATTCATAACACAATTCAAGAGCTACATTATATAAAATAAAGAGAAATAGGGCAGCGTACCACCAATCTATTCTCACCACTTCAATCCTTAGCAAAATCATCCATTCAATACCAATAGGCCCTTACCCATGGCCATGATCATCAATTCAATACAAAAACCATAATACTCAGTGAAACTAGGTCAATTCAATATAGATTTATCAATCTAAGACAACCTATATATCAATTGAATATGATTCTTACATCATTCAAAAGCCCATAGAAAACTACACTAGAGTTCATAAGCTTTAAGACAATATCAAGTCATCCTCAAAGTAGTCAAAACTAGGGTTCATCAATTACATGGGTTCATAGGTTAATTGTGTTGAAATCATCAAATTAACAACAATTCAATCAACATATAATGCTTTAAAACCTTTAATGCAAGAACCCATGGATAGATCATAAAATTGGACAAGTTCATCTTTATAAAACATTAGAAATCTCTTTGAATTTTGGGCTCCTTGATGAATAGAGTTTCAAGGATCAAAAACCATACCTTTATTGGAGAAAATCCACGAAACTAGGTGAAGAAATCAATGAAGAACTTCAATCCTAGCTTCAACCTTACCCTTATTTAAAGAATCTTGACAAATCTTGAATTTTCTTGAATGGAGTCTTCTAATTTGATTTTTTTCATGAGGTTTTGCCCTAGGGTTTGAGAGAGAAAAGAATGATGAATTTAAAGATGAAATTAGGATTATGTAGGGATTTATCGAACTTGTGAAATCATTTTTTTAGGTTTTCCTAGTGGGAGAAGGAGAGGAAAATTATCTTAATTACTATTTTCCCGCGGCCAAAATGGAATTGCACTATACTATTCACTAAAATGGTCATATCATTTTACTCGAAAACTAGATTGATGCGAAATTGGTGGCGTTGGAAAGAGGATTCAAATACCTCTAATTTCATAGTTAATGGCTCACTTAGTTCTTTATATTCTAAGAGATATGGTCGCTTGAAGTTTACCCAAATAAAATCTTATGTCTAAACTTAATTAGTAAGGAAACTTTCAACTCTACTTTGTGCAACGGTTTTCTAATGACCTTAATTGATATTGAAAGTCATTTTCACACTAAGAAATTTACCATAAAACCTAAGAAAATTAAGAGTCACTCAGTATGACCTTATAGGAAAATTTAAGAATTGCTTGGGCTTAACTAAGAAATTTTTGGGATCTTACACTTTTTCACGAACATTACCGGAGCACCCCATGGAGAAATCCAAGGCAAATGAAACCCTTAACTAGTAGATCTTTGAGTTGAGCCTTCAACTCTTTCAATTCGGCCGGAGCCATCCGAGAAGTATGAATTGAAATGGGATTTGTATCCATTAGCAAGTCAATAAAAAAATAAATTTCCCGCTCAAGAGGAATGCCGGGAAGATCATTTGGAAAGACCTCCGGAAATTCCCTCACTACGGGGACTGCCTCAATTGGAGGAATCCTGGAGTCTAAATCTTTGAATTTTGCAATATGGTATAAGCACCCTTTAAAGATCATCTTGCAAGCTTTTGAACTAAAAATGATACGACCTCTAGGAATAGAATTCCCCCCTTCCACTCTAAGACGGGTTCATTAGGAAAATTGAACATGACAACTCTAGTCGTACAATCAATGGAGGCAAAACAAACATGCAACCAATCCATACCCAAAATTACATCAAAATCAACCATATAGGGTTCTACTAATTCAACATGAGTAACTCTATTGGGCAACATTATAGGACAATTTCTATATATACCCTCTTTGCAACAACCGACTCACCCACCGGGGTAGTCACCATAAAAGTTTCTTTCAAGATATCAGGTAAAATATAAAACCTTCTAGCTACTAAAGGAGTAACAAAAGACAATATAGCACCCGTATCAAGTAAAACATATATATCAATAGAAAAGACTTGTAACATACCGGTCACCACATCGGGAGAACTCTCTTGTTCACCCCTAGAGCGGGGAGCATAAAAGAAATTTTTTCTTTTCCACTCCTTTTGTCTTTCCCCTTCAAATTTGGGCAATCCCTCACCTTGTTACCACTCTTTCCACAACCAAAGCAATTACCCATTCCAACTAAGCTGTGACATCTCTAAAAATGACTTAGGTGAACTAGAGTATAACATGTTTTTCATTAGGATATAAGGTCCTAAAATGGTTTATAATGTTGGAATGAGGAAGTGTCTAAGAGTTTAGGTGAATTGGAAGTCAAACGTCAAGGGACGACCAAGACGTTCAACGACTAGTCACTTATATTCCTCTTATGTGTTTTTATGTGTTATGTATGTTTAATGATCTTATTAAGTCCTTATATGAGTAATAATAGTTTTTTATAAGTAGTGTGTCAATTTTCATGAATTTTGGAGGTCAAACATCCAAGAATGTCCATGACGTTCGAACGGTTTGCCTTGAAATGACCTTGTGTGTCTTAGCATGTTTCATCGAGTTTTATGTGTTCATTTTCGATAAAATTTATGTGAGAGGTCCTAAACTCGTATACGATTATATTCGGGTTGGAAAAATCCGGGAAAAAGTCCCCAAGCACAAACCAAAGGTCCTTGAGGAAGGACACATGGTTGTGGCCAAGACTGCCAAAAGCAGTTCCACCTACGGATGGCAAAAGATGGGCGGTGGCCAGGTCGACGCCCTATAGGTGGATGGCGTTGATGGGTACTTATCCAAGGTAGATTAATATCCCATTTACAAGGCTCCGTCACAAATGATGACCAGCCAGGACGGTCCATCGACTGGCTGACGCTCCCGCTGTGAGATCCGTCGATGGTGAACTATCTCGTAAAATGCAAGGGTGAATTTGTAAATTCACCCAACGTGCAAATAATTGTTTGGGAGGTTAATTAAGGGTATTTTGGACATTATAAGAGGATTTATCAGTCTTAAACACCTAGATGAATTCATTCTTTTAAATGAAATCCCAAATTCTCTAAGAAATTCTCTAGAACTCCATTGGAGCAAAAACTCAAGGAAGAGCTTGGATTGAAGTTTGTATTGGTGATTCTTCATCAATTTTGTGGATTAACGTCAGTGAGGTATGCTTTATTCATCCTTGAAACTCTCTTCATCAAGGAGCCAATCTTCAAAGTGGTTTTCAAAGACTTTCTCGAAAGATGAATTTCTAACTTATGATCTAGCCATGGTTTATTGCATAAATTATTTTGAATCATTGAATTATGATTGAATTGATGTTAATTATATTATTTTAATCTCTATTCTTCATGAACCCATGCAAAACATAATATCTTCAAATTTGCAATATTTTGGATGTTATGATCTAGTCTCAATGCTTATGAATTCGAGTGTAGTTTTCTTTGGGCTATTGAATTATGTAAAAATTGTATTGAATTGTTTTAAAGTCTATCTTAGATTGATAAATATATATTGAATTGTCATAGATTCATTAAGCAATGTGATATACTTAGTAGTATTGTATTTGTATTGTATGGGCCATGTCCCTAGTATATTTCGAGTCTAAGATTTGATGACATGAGACTTAGTATTTCCTTTGGTTTATATGAAAGATATTTTGAAAGACTATTCGAATGTTTGTGAAAAGTTTTTATTCGGCACTACTTTTCATGTATGTATATGCGATGAATGATGTGAAAGGGCTTGTGCAAGACCTATGAGAGGTCAAGTACGCCGGTTGCACTCCGAGAATGCCATATCTTCTAGGGTATGCTCTCGGGGTGTGACATAAGCATTCTCCAACATGACCCTTACCACACTTGGTACAAGTAGGATTCTGACTAGATGCGTTTCCACTCTTTCCCTTTTGGGACTTAGGTTTAGGCACCCTATCATCAGGAGCCTTAGAGAACTTAGAATGAACTTGATTGGGAAACCTCTTCTTGAACTTAGGCTTGTCTTGAATGTCAAGCCTACCCTTTGAAGAACCACCATCAAAAGACATTGTCCTATTCGCCACTCTATTCTTCCTCTTAACCCTTGCCTCTTCCAATTGTTGAGCATGAACCATGAGATGAGAAATTTTCATATCATTATGAAGCATAGAGAATGACATTCTTCCTTCAAGTAATCGGACACTCCCATCACAAAGTCGTTCATCTTATCCCTTGGATCGGAAACCAAGGAAGGAGCATACTTGGACAACTTAGTAAATTTAAAAGAGTAGTCAAGCACACTCATACCTCCTTGACGAAGGTTAATGAATTATTCCCCCTTAACTTCCCTATTTTCTCTTGGAAAGAATTTATCAAGAAAAGACTTATTGAAAATGTACCATGTCACCGGATCACCTCTTAAAGGCCTATTGTTTCTCCATTGGATGTACCAAGTATGGGCCACATCTTTGAGTTGGTAGGTGGCTAAGTCGGCCTTTTCACACTTTGTAAACCCCATAGCATAGAGGATTTTGTAGACTTCGTCAATAAACTCTTTGGGGTCTTCCTCCACTTTGGACCCATAGAAAGTAGTGGGATTCATCCTTGTGAAATCCCTCAAATGGGAGGCCGTGGTGCTAACATGTTTGTTTTCTTGGGGTACCACCTCCCGATTATCTTGGGCCGTCATGGCTTGTGCTTGATTAGTAATAGCTTGGGACATTTGGAGAAAGGCTGCCCTTATATCCCCATCCGTCATAGGAGGAGGAGGAGCAACCGGAACTTGATCACCCATAGCAACTTCTTCAAGTTGATGCACTTGGTTGTTTTGTGCTCCCGCATTAGCAATTCCTTACTCGGCCATTCTTGAATCTACCCTTGGAGTATTCATACATATAACCACAATAAAAGGTTTACGTTAAATCAGACATAAACTAGACACTAGAGGCACAACGTTGGATTACAAGAATATGAGAGTTTCCTAGGCATCACATAGTCTCTCATTCAAAATTGTGGCGCGCTTCACAATTATGAATAATAAACTACATAGAAATGGTTTGATAGGACATCAATCCAAAAGGTATTCAACCTCATGCTCTGATACCAAGTTTTTCAAATTCGGGGAGAACTCCCTAGATGTAACCAGCGTCGTCGTCCTCGAAGAGGACTAAGACTAGCCTCGCTTGCACATAATATATATTTAGGTAGTTTACATAGACTCCTCGCAATAAGAAGCACTACATAGGCTTTTACTTTTATTTCACATACTCATATTAAACTATCTAAAACGAATACAACATTTGGGATTAACCCATACTTTATTACAACAAAGAGCGTCATATAGGCTATACAACAAACGTGTTCAAATGAAAAAAAAAGAAACTAGAAGTCTTATAACTAGAGAAACATCAATAGCTTGATAATTGAATCGTCCTCGGAAGGTAAGGACCTACCAAAAACTTTGGAAATATCTATGTAGTCTTCAAAGGCCTTCTATAAGCTCAACGGCCGGATCCTACATTTGTAGTAAACATAAAAGGGTTAGTACACACTTGTACTAAGTATGAGTATATGCACGTAAAACAATTGAAATCATGCTAAAGAGGACGTTGGTTGAAAACCATGCTAAAGTACTTTGAAAATCCTTATGCACAATCATGAACCCATATAGGCCAACAATTACATAATCCATAAGTCAAATCCATGTACAATACAAGACCAACCTCAACAAGTAATAGTCAAGTCAACATGTATAGAGTTCATAACTTCATCACATAATCAAGACCCTTACTCATAACCCACCCTTTAGCCTACAAGTTCAATAACCAAGCAAAGCCACATAACCTTACTCAATCAAGTAAACCAAAGAAAGTATCACAAGTAATGTCTTACTCTAGATAACATAGCATCAATAGTAGTCATCATCATATTTAGAATATAGACCAATAACATGTTCAAAAATGAAATTAACATCATATAGGATCATCAACATGTAAAGTCGACATATGCCTTACATTCACTTTATAAGATCAACATAAGAACAAATTTCTAGGACTTCCCTCAATGCCAACTAGTGCAATGCCTAGGTAGAGTCCCATACCCCTACCTAGACTAAGTCCCATACCCCTACCTAAACTATGCTTATATGCCCGCATAGGTGTAGCTATTGGGAAATCCATGTAAAAGCTAAAAAGAATGACCTTACTTTAGGGAAGTGAGGATCCCTCATCCGATAGGGGAAAATATCGGGATTCCATGTCCAGCTCTCATGGTCTATGTCGGTTAAGCAAATCACCACAAAAGTAATGAATGTGCTAAAGTCTTCGAAAGAGTGTGCTACTTAGGGTAGGTGGTGGAATGGGATGCTATTATCCATTGCACTAGGTAGGCATTCCGAAAGGGGAGTATTGGTGAGTCTTATGTGAATTGAATAAACTAAGTCTTCTAAAAGAACATACTACTTAGGGTAGGTGGTGGTATGGATGCTACCTATCCATTTCACTAAGTAGGACCTTCTGAAAGGGAAGTCTTGGTGCCAAACCTTCTAAAAGAGTGTACTACTTAGGGTAGGTGGTGGTATGGGATGCCATCTACTCATTGAACTAAGTAGGCATTCCGAAAGGGAAGTCTTTGGTGTGTTGTTGAGTGTCCTTCTAATGTCTTGTGATTGAGTTGTGACTTGTTCTCCCAAGTGGAGTAAGCGTATGGTGGGTAGTCTTAAGAATCTCCTTGGTGTGTATTGAAGGAGGTGTTTAGACGTTTCTTTCATTTCTTACCTTGGAGAGTCTTAGGATAACCTGAGTTAGGGAAAATCCTACGGAAATGAGTTCACTTCCTCATTGGCCATACCTTGGAAGTTCACTATTTTTGTAGTCAAAATGGTTGACTGTAAGGTTATAGTAGTTCACTGTAATTTGGAGTAACTTCACTGTAAAGTTCTCACTTTTGCTAAAATTATGGAAATCTTTCTCTAAGTGTTAAATGATGTTTCTTATGTTGTTTTGCTTCTAAATTCATGAATGTTATATTTTTCATGAAATCTTATTTTACTAAAATTTCCCTTTTTACATGATTTTGCACATGCCATACTTAGTACATTGTTTTGTACTAACCCCATACTTTTCTATACTCTATAAGTATAGGTTCTTGGAAGCAATGTTGAAGGCTAGAAGGAAAAGCTTGGAAAAGTTTCTCTCAGGACAAAGTATGTTCTCATATATTCGACGGCATAGTCCTTTTCTTAGTTTCTTTATTTAAAGACTTATTGTGTATTTCTTTTAATGTAAAGGGTTGTGTCCCTAAGATAGTATGTTGTGTCTTTAAGTTGGTTTGTGACGATGAGATTCTCCAAGTATTTATGAACGATTTCCTTTATTAATTTATTCCTCAAAAAGTTTTAAATTCCGCACTACTTTTCATGTCTTATGTAATGAACGATAGTTAAAGGGCTTGTATAATACCCCAAAGGGTCAAGTACGCCCGGTCATGACCTAAGGGTTCTCCCTAAGTTCTAGGGGTGCTTTCGGGTCGTGACAGGTTTCTTATAAGGCGTTTACTTCCCTTGGAAGAACATTCACCTATGGTTCCACATGAGGTGTTGACTTTCCTTTGAGGAAGATTCACCCATGGTTTATCATGAGATGAGGCTCCAATGATATGATGCATGTAGAGGATATATATATATATATATATATATATATATATATATATATATATATATATATATATATATATATATATATATATATAGCTCCATAAAATATGCTTGCCACATAGGATCTAGCAAGTGAATTCACTTTGTATGATAGAATGTGGTAATGTTCTACTTTGGCTAGGTAAGAACATCTTCCATTTGTGTAAGGCTCTACAACACCAAATTCCATGTTTAGCACCCATGATCTTAGTGTCGGTTAAAGCTATAGTTTCCCTAACGTAAAATGGACAATGGAAGTAAATGACTAGGGCTCTAACTAGGTTGAACTAAGGGAAGTTTCTTAGGATAGGTGAGAGTAATGAACTTACCTATGCATTGCACAAGTAGCTCTTGAAGGGAGTTCTAGGAAGGTGTTCCAATGCATGTGACTATGTTTATGTTCCTTATGCATGGCATGGTAGTATTGTCTACTTGTTCTGAAGAAATGCATGGTATGAGTCAATATTATGTGGTCTTGTCCTTATATGCATAATGTCGGGCTTAATGACTATATGATGAAGGTCTTGTTTGGCATGAATGAAGTTGTCTATATTTATTATGTAAATGTATGAAGTGAATGTTAAGGCTTGTGGTCTCATGATAGGTTTATTAAGTATGTGTGACGTTATGGGGCTTCACTTATACATTGCACTAGTAGGCTTATATTTGGGATTGTGAGTGGGGTCTTATAATGTTCTATGGGAACTAAAGTTGGTATAAATGCATAATGACTAGAGCTTACTGTAATGTCCTTATGGTCTTGACTTGAAGGTGTCTTGTGGTGTGCTATACTTCTATGATGGTATTTGTTAGCTTCTGTAAGTTAGATGTATGATTCCTTGTGGTCTAAAGGTTATATATTGCACCGAGTATAACTAGAGGATTACTTGAGAGGTTAATGAAATAAAGAAAAGAAGTTCACTGTAAGGGATAGGAGTTCACTGTAAAGTTAGTATGCTTACTGTAATGTGACTCTAAAATGCCTTAAATGCTATATGTGATTTTATATGATATATGACCATTTAATATGCCTATATTAAGTATGTTAATTGTATAAATGCTATGGTATCAAGTTATGAAGATCTCACAAAAATGCATAAGGCATGATTTCAAGTAAAATGTCCCTTTTAAATGCATGTTTTTGCATGGTTGCCATACTTGGGTGCATTATTTTACTAACTACATTCTTCTCTACCTTTTTACACAAAGTGTAGGTTATGGATGCTTAAAGGATGTCTTTAGATGATGAGGAGCTTGATATGTGTTTCCTAAGCTCAAGGAAAAGAATCCTTATGTTCCAAGGATTTCCTATGTCAAGTTTATATTTTATGTATTGTAGTAGCTTAAATATTAGCTTATGATGTTAAAGGGCCGTGTCCCAAATCTATTCTATGATGTTGAGTCTAAGATGGCAAAAGAGACTTAGAGTCTAAATATGTATTACGACTTATATTTTATATATATATATATATGAAGTGATGTTTCTAGCATATGATGTGCTATGAAAATGTTTAAATTTTCCGCTAAATTACCTATGACAATGCGATGAATGATGACTATGGGCTTCTATAAGACCTCCGAGAAGTCATGTACGTCATGTTACTTCTAGGGGGTGCTCCCCGAATGTGACAAACGTGGTATCAGAGCATGTCGTTATAAAAGTGGTTTTAGGTTCCGAAAAGTCTCATATTGCCACGTCTAGTAGAGTCTCGTTTCATTGCTGGTGAGTCACGACACATCCATCATGCGGGAGGCTATAACACGATAGAGTTTCCCTTCTTCATCATTCTTATGTTATGCCATAGAACTTAACTCTATAAGATCTCTCTCTTATGTTTTCTTGTCTGGTGGTCTTTTAGATGTGATTGTTTGGATGAGGTTGTATCGCTATGCTTGAGGGAGAAAAGGTGAGTTTTGATACTTATCTTGGTTTTATGGTTTGATGAGTATATGTGAAGGTGAATTTTGACTTGATGTGTGGATGTGATGCCATTTATGGCTATATATGTGACTTAGGTGAAATGACATGTTATGTGAAGTTTATGTTATGATATGGTTATATTTTGTTAAGGAGGTTGTTATAATTGAATTGAGATTCTTTTTTTTTGAAATTGTATGTTGATATATGGTTTTGCATATGATAGTCTAATATTATTGTTTGAGTTGAAATGCTTTTGATGAAATGTGGTAAATAGCTAAAGATGCATGTTTTCTTGTATATGTGTAATGGTTCAATGTTGCCCTTTGTTTATATGTGTGAACCTTCATGATTGCCTAGTATGGATTGAAGTCTTTGGTATAGGCTTGATCCTAGAAGTTAAGGTAGTGTACTTACCTTGTAGGGTGATGATGTGGGTCGGAATGACCTCGAAATCACCTTACCCTAGTGTTGAAGAAAAGAAAGAGGCATTATCGCTAAGTCTCCTCTATTGTTTCCCCTAAGGTTTTCATGCCCCTTGGCATTCATGGTATAGTTGATACCTTATGTGGTTGGGTAGTATGACCTAATTGGATTGTCATGGAGTTCTTTTGGGTGTTAGGCCTAGAGGAATGATGATGGTTGAGTTAGTAGACTCCTTGATGTGAGAGTAGGAGTGAAAAGCTTTTACAATGTTAAATCTTCTTGAGTGAAGAGTATATAGATTTGTTTTGACTTGCATTGACCTTAGTATTTAAGGGGATGAGGTTAATAGGCATACCCTAAGTGGAGGGATAGAGTGCCTAGATTATAGAATTTTATATACAATTGGTGTTCCCATGTTAAGTTACTGAAATTCCTTTTAGGTTGGTAATCACTTTTAAATGATGATGATGAAGGTTGATAAGCTAAGATCCTTTTGAGGTTGGGTTAAATTGCTCTTAATTAGGTGTACCCTAAGTGGGGGGGGGGGGCGTGATGTGAGTAGTAAGGTTGTGGATATTTCTATGTTTTCCTTCTATTCTTACTTGAGCTTCAAACTAAAGAATTCTTAGTAAGCTTGTTCATGATAGGATTCTTGCATAAAGTATGAATTGCGTGACCTTCATATTTTTTGTATGTCTTGATTGACACTATCTTAGGAATATTTTGAAGATTCTAAAGTACTTGAAAAAGAACTTTGATCAAATACATGTTTTCTCATGTTTATTGTGCATCTTGATATGCTAGTTGTGCATTTAACTTCATGAGATAAGGTAAGAAATATGGTTCTAGTAACTTTTTATGTGTAAGGTTTAGCCTTAAAATGATAAATTGAGCCTCTTTAAAATGAAAATGATGAGTATCTTGAAAATTCTGTGATTTGTATAGTTTGGAAAGCATGATTTTAGGATCCCTCTTGAAAAGCAAAGGCATGTCTAGCTAATGTACTTGTGTGCTTATAAATTGTGAGATTTTTCCTACATGATATTTTCTAGTGAAGGCTAGTGTTAAGCTAGAAAGTGAAACTTTGTGAAATGAATTCCTATTGTTGTGATGTGTGTGGCGTGCATTACCATTTTTATTCACTAGGAAGAGAGTTTGAGCATGCTTTTGTTAAAAGTTGATAAATTCTCATTCTAAAATGAATTGACCTTTGTGCGTTGCTTGGGTAAGGACTTATGAGACATGTAAGTGTGTTCAGGAGAAGGACATTCCTCCATAAACATGACTAAGCATGGTATGGTTGAGTATGACCTTTATGGAACTAGGTCTAACTATTAAAGATCCTTTGAGGCTTGTGGTCTCATTATAGGTTTATTAAGTATGTGAGAGGTTATGGGGCTTCACATATACATTACACTAGTAGGTTTAGATTTGGTATTGTGAGTAGGGTCTTATAATGTTCTATGGGAAGTAAAGTTGGTATAAGTGCATAATGACTAGATCTTTCTATAATGTCCTTATGGTCTTGATTTGAAGGTGTATTGTTGTGTGCTATACTTCTATGATGGTATGTGTTGGCTTGTGTAGGTTACATGTATGATTCCTTGTGGCCTAAAGGTGATGCATTGCACCAAGTATCACTTGAGGGTTACTTGGGAGGTTAATGAAATAAAGAAAGGAAGTTCACTGTAAGGGATATGAGTTCACTGTAAAGTTAGTATGCTTACTGTAATGTGACTCTAAAATGCCTTAAATGCTATATGTGATTTATATGATATATGACCATTGAATATGCCTATATGAAGTATGTGAATTGTATAAATGATATGGTATCATGTTTTATGAAGATTTCACAAAAAGGCATAATGCATGATTTCAAGTAAATTGACCCGTTTAAATGCATGTTTTTGCATGGTTGTCATACATAGTGCATTCTTGTACTAACTCAATTCTTCTCTACCTTTTTACACAAAGTGTAGGTTATGGATGCTTAAAGGATGTCTTTAGATGATGAGGAGCTTTGTATGTGTTTCCCAAGCTCAAGCAAAAGGAATCACTATGTTCCAAGGATTTCCTATGTCAAATTTATACTTTATGTATTGTACTACCTTAAATATTAGGTTATAATGTTGAAGGGCCGTGCCCCAAATCTATTCTATGATGTTGAGTCTAAGATGACAAACGAGACTTAGAGTCTAATTATGTATTATGACTTATATTTTAAATATATGAAGTGACGTTTCTAGCATATGATGTGCTATGAAAAGTTTTATATTTTATGCTAAATTTACGTATGACAATGCAATGAATGATGACTATGGGCTTGTATAAGACCTCCGAGAGGTCAAGTACGCCATGTTACTTCTAGGGGGTGCTCCCCGGATGTGACACATGGAACCAATCCATTCCCAAAATGATATCAAAATCAATCATATCAAGTTCTACTAATTCAACATTAGTAACTCTATTGGGAAACATTATAGGACAATTTCTATATACTCTTTTTCTAACCACTGAATCACCTACTAGGTAGTCACCCTAAAAGGTTCATTCAAAATATCGGGCAAAATAGCAAACTTTCTAGCTACAAAAGGAGTAACAAAAGACAATGTAGTTCCAGGATCAAGTAAAGCACAAACATCAAAAGAGAAGACTTGTAACATACTGGCAACCACATCTAGAGAATTCTCTAGTTCACCCAGAGCGAAGAGCATAAAAGCGTTTCTTTCTTGGAGAATCCACATTAGAACCACTTGCTTGAGCTTTTCCACTTCCCATTTCTTACCCTTTCACATTAGGGAAATCCCTAATCTTGTGACCACTCTTGCCACACCCAAATGAATTGTCCGTCCCAACAAGGCAATCACCAAAATGCTTCTTGCCACACATTCCACAAGTTGGCTTCTTACTTGGTGAACTAGTACCTCTTCCCTTTTGAGACCTAGAGTTAGAGACCCTATTATTACGAGCCTTGGGGAACTTACAAGGAACTTTATTAGAAAACCTCTTCTTGAACCTAGGCTTGTCTTGAATGTCAAGCCTACCCTTAGAAGAACCACTTTCATAAGACTTGGCCCTATTGGCCTGTTTGTTCTTCTTCTTTAGTCTACTTTCTTCCACTTGTTAAGAATGAACCATTAGACGAGAGATATTCATATTATCATAAAGCATAGATGAACGACATTGTTCTATCAATTCTTCAGACACTCCCATAAGCAAATGACTCATCTCATCCCTTGGGTTAGACACCAAGGATGTAGCATACTTGGACAACTTAGTAAACTTCAAGGAGTAACCAAGCACACTTATACCTCCTTGACGGAGGTCGATAAATTCTTCCACCTTAGATTCCCTCTTCTCTCTAAGAAAGAACCTATCAAGAAAGTCCCTCTTGAAGATATCCCAAGTCATCGGACCATCTCTTAGCAGCCTATTGTCCGTTCATTATGTATACCAGGTTTGGGCCACATCTTTGAGTTGATAGGCTGCCAACTCGGCCTTCTCATACGAAGTCACACCCATAGATTAGTACACCATGTAACACTAAGAAATAACCTATCAAAAAATGATCCAAGTCTTCCTTGCATATTGGCCACAACCTCTTCAACGACCGGAACCTATAATGTTTGGTAAAAAGGGAGAAATATGGATTAGTACACCATGTAACACTCCAAAAGTCTAAGACCTAATCTAGAGCCTAAAATGAGTATATAAGGCTCCTAACACTGTTATAAGGCCTAAAATGATGAATATAAAACATTTAGGAAGCACAGGAGTGAAAACAATGAGGAACTTACTACTTGGGCTAGTGGGGTGTCGTGACGGGTTAAAAAAGTGTCTAAGGATTTTATCTTGGCGAGATGATGAGGACATATATAAGTGCCAAAGAAGAAGTGAGGAGTGCCAACCTTCAAGGGCAAGCCAAATCCAAGAGACCAAGGCTGCCCAAGACAGGGAGGCTACTGCCTCACTCTTCACGAGTATGACCACGACTCATTGTCATGACCACGGCCAAGGTTGTGAGCTCGTGAAGGGGCCTTATCCATGGGGTAAGATGCCAAGGTAGCCTAGCTACTGTCCAAGACAGCACGAGCCACTTCATGACTCATGGTGAACTTGACAGAGGGCAATGGGCTTCCGCAAAAAGTCCTTAGCCAAAACGGAGGAGAGTTGGTGGGAGATGGTGAGCTACTGTCTTACCACTCCATGACAACCACCATAGTCCATTGAGCACTTCACGGACCGTGAAGAGGGGCGTGGTGATGGACGTGGTCTTCACAGTGAAGTGAAGTTGGACTTCAATTTTTGAAGTCCAACTTAATGAAGAGTAGTTTGGGTATTTTGGTGGTGGAATATATATTTACTTTAGGTCAATTTCCATTAATTTCCCAATCCAAAAACACAAACCCAAATTGAAACCCAAATTGCTCTCACTTCTCTCTACTTTCTCTCTCTTCATTCATTCTCCATGGAAGAACAAGAAGCTTGAGGAAGAAGTCAAAGTCTCCAATATTTTAACTCAATTTTTGGGGATAAAGCTTCATTAAGGTATGTGTTATTCACTCTTGGGATTCCTTTCCATAAGAGGTCCTTTCAAAGTTAAATTTCAACTACTGAAATTCCTAGGGTTTTTCTCTACAAATGGGTTTTCTTCTAAAGTCAAAATTGATGATTGATTGTGTTGAATTATAATTTCCTATGAATAATCTAGTGTAGATTATTGCGTAATTGGTGTTAATTGTGGGAATTTTGTATAGATCATGTCCTTTCCCCAATTCCCCCAAGTCTTGGTTCATACTTGTGAATTGAAGAGGAATTGTGAATGTGTTGATTGTCGTAACTATCCTATATAATCTATGGACTGCCTAAGGACATGTAAGGTTGGGATTATACCTAGTTCTTGAAGAATTCATGATGAACCCTTCTCCCTCAAACCCTAGGTTATGAATTGAAGGTTATTGGGATGGTGATGATACAATTGGCATAATATTGTGTAGATTACTATGATGTTGTTACACCTATTGTTGGGTGGAATTTATTGGTTGATGGTAAAACCATGGATGATGGTTTATGAAGTAGATTGGGTAATTCTTGTGATCTCAAACCATTACTTCAATTATGATTATTTGTGTTTAGTGATGAAGTTATATTGAAGTATATGTGTTGTGATTTAATTGTATGGGATGGTATGATGTTGGTATTGAAATGTCTTATCTTATGAATTGTAAGATCATGTTAAGGTTGTAATGATATAAGGATGTTGTTAATTCATTTGTGTGCATTACTTGATATGATACATGGTGTTGATCTCACTATGAGGAATGTATTGAATGGCGATTCTCATACACTTCCTAATGAGCTAATTATGATGATATACAAGGAATAGTCTCCTATGATTTAAACTAAGTTATGATTATTAGTGAAAGACATTTCAAAAGGGACTCTATCTTGGCACCGAGTAAACTAGATGTGAGGGCTGACACCTTCCCAAGGGGGGAAGGTAGGGTTCAACAAAGTACTCAAAGAGATTGCAGAAATAATGCGATGTACATAAAGGGGGTCCAAACTATATCCATAGGAATAATAGCTAGTGGATCCACCTAGATGTTATGTTCATGTTTGGTTCTAATTTGGCCGGTTGACCACCTTCCATCGGTGTAAGGTTTTACAACACCGGATTCCACACTTAGCTCTTGTGGTCTATGTCGGCAAAGGCAAGTGTTCCCGAAAGTAAAATGAAGTAATGAAATAAAAACTATCTAGGGTGACTTAAGAGGTTTGACTTAGCCTAGGTAGGGGTATGGGACTCTACCTATGCCTTGCACTAGTTTGCCTTGAGGGAAGCCTTAGGAGGTTGTTCTTGTGTTTCTATAATGTATATGTTATGTATATATTGACTTTACATTCTATTGACTCTATATGATGTTAGTTTCATTTATTAGAATGATGTTGGTCTATGTTGATAAAGAATGATGATGGTTTCTCTTAATGTTATATTTTGTGAAGATTAGGCATCGCTTGTAGTCCTTGTTGGTTTACTTGTCTAAGTGAGGTTATAAGGCTTTGCTTGGGCTTTTCACATGTAGACTTAGTAAGGGGTCATTAGTAAGGGTCTTGTCTATGTTCAAATATTATGAAGTTCTTATACATGCCTTGTGCTTATAATATGATGTAGAAGTTGTTTGGCTATTCTTATGTTGACTTTACTTAGTATTGTTGGTCTTGTGTTGAATATGGTATTACATTGAGGCTTATGTGGTTATTGGTTTATATGATTTCTTAATTGTGCATAAAAGTTGGATTTTGAACTAAGTTGGCATTTCTTTATAAATTGTCCCTTTTCAAGCATGATTTCCATATTGTGTGGGCATTGTTCCTATAATTAGTAAAATTGATGTGCTAACCCCATTTTTTCCCTTTTCCTTATCATTTTAGGTTCCGGTCGTTGATGATCTTGATGCCGTTTGAAGCAAGACTTGGATCCTCATTTTCCAAGTTGGGTAGCTCCTCACCACTTCGAAGGCTATACCACTATCTAGAATTTGATGTTGTTTAGTCATAAAGACACTTTGTTCATTTCCTTTCGTTTGAGTACTAAAGATTGTATAGCCAATATATGGCTTTTATTGTATTGATGTATGGGCTACACCTAATTATTATACTCTTTTTTTGATGGTTATGAGATGAGACATCTGTTTTAAGACTATATTGTATCTTATATTTATATGTGCCGTAAAGGTAGAATACTAATTAATCTTTTTATACGAAGGGTCTAAGTATACTCGATATGAATATATATTATATGTATGTGAGAGGTTTATGTAAACCTCATGATAGATATATAAGAAAAAATTTAAAATTTCTGTATTTTTTACCTATGAATGTAATGATATAAGCTAAGAGGCTAGTCTTAGTCCTCTCCGAGGACGACGATGCCGGTTACATTGGGGGTATTCCCCAAATGTGACAAACTTTCTATCAGAGCATGAGGTTTAATATCCTTAGAGTCGATGTCTTATTTAGCCACGTCTATATAGATTCTTATCCATAATTGTGAACTGTGTCACACTTATGAATAGGAAACTATGTGATGCTTAGGAAACTCTTATTTTCTTGGAAATTCAATATCGTGCCTCCAGAGTCTTGACTCTATATGACCTTAGCATATAATCATTTCATTGTAATGATAGGAAATGAATACCCAAAGAACAACTGCAGAGATTGCCAATGCGGGAGTTCCTCCCTGGGGTATTCAAGTCCCTCCTGAAGAAGTTGCTAATGATGACCAAGCTCCGGTCAGTCCTCCTCCCTTGACGGATGGATACATATGGTCAACCTTTCTACAAATGTCCAAAGCCATTACTACACAAGCAAAAGATGTCACCACTCATGCACAAGACATGACGGCCAAGGCTAATCGGGAGGTGGTACCCCGAGAAAGCCAACATGTTGGCACCATGGCCTCCCGTTTGAGGGATTTCACAAGGACGAATCTCCCTACTTTCTATGGGTCCAAAGTAGAGGAAGACCCCCAAGAGTTCATTGATGAAACCTACAAGATTCTCTATGCTATTAGGTTGACTAGTAGTGAGAAAGCCCAGTTAACCACTTACCAACTCACAGATGTGGCCCAAACTTGGTATATCCAATGAAGAAAATAGGCCTTCAAGGGGTGGACAAGTGAAATGGGAAATCTTCAAGAAGGCTTTTGATAGATTCTTTCCTCGGGAGAAGAGGGAAGCCAAAGTGGGAGAAGTCATCAGCCTTTGTCAAGGAGGTATGAGTGTACTTTACCACTCTTCGAAATATACTAAATTGTCAAAATATGCTCCTTCTTTGGGTTCCGACCCTAGGGATGAGATGATCCGCTTTGTAACGGGAGTGTCTGATGACTAGAAGGAAGAATGTCGTTTTGCTATGCTAAATGATAATATGTCATTTCTCGTCTCATGGTTCATGCACAAAAACTGGAGGACACAAGGGTTAAGAGAAAGAGTAGGGATTCCAATATGGCAAGGTCTTTGGATGGTGGTTCTTCAAAGGCTAGGCTTGATATACAAGACAAGTCTAGGTTCAAGGAGAGGTTTTCTAATCAAGTTACTTCCAAGTTCCCTAAGGCTCATGATGATAGGGTGTCTAACCCTAAGCTTCAAAAGGGAAGGGGTACTAGTTCACCAACCAAGAAGCCAACTTGTGGAAAGTGTGGCAAGAAGCATTATGGGGATTTCCTCATTGGGATGGACAATTGCTTTAGTTGTGGCAAGAGTGGACACAAGGTGAGGGATTTCCCAAACTTGATGGATCAAGACAAGCGTAGTGGAAAAACTAAAGCAAGTGGTTCTAATGTTGATGATTCAAAGAAGAATCACTTTTATGCTCTCCGCTCTAGAGGTGAGCAACAGACTTCTCCCGATGTGGTGAATGGTAAGTTGAAAGTCTTTTATATTGATGTATATGCTTTACTTGACACCGGTGCTACCTTGCCATTTGTTACCCCATTAGAAGCTATAAAGTTTAACATTTTGTCGATATCTTGAGTGAAACTTTCTGGGTGTCAACTCCGGTGGGTGATTCAATTATTTCAAAAAGAATGTATTGAAATTTTCCTATTATGTTGCCCAATAGAGTTAATCATTTTTAAGTAGTTGAACTTGATATGTATGATTTTTATATCATTTTTTTATATGGATTGTTTGCATGCTTGCTTTTCTTTATAGATTGTAGAATAAGGGTGGTGAAGTTTAACTTTCCAAATGAGCCCGTTTTATAGTGGAAGTGGGGAAATTCTATACCTAGAGGTGGTATTATTTCTCATTTGAAAGATTTTAAGATGATATCTAATGGGTGTTTATACCATATTGTAAGAAACAAAGATTTAGACTCCGAAATTTCTCCCATTGAGTCGGTCCCCATACTGAGGGAATTTTCGTAGGGATTTCTTAATGATCTTCCCGGTATTCCTTTCGAACGGGAAATTGATTTTTGTATCGACTTGCTACCGGATACAAATCCCATTTCGATTACTCCTTATCGGATGGCTTCGACTGAATTGAAAGAATTGAAGGCTCAACTCAATGATTTACTAGACAAGGGCTTTATTCGGCCTAGTACTTCACTATGGGGTGCTCTTGTATTGTTCGTGTAAAAGAAGGATGGGTCCCTTATGATGTTTATCGGCTACCATCAACTCAACAAAGTCACAATCAAGAACAATTTCCCTCTCCCTCGGATTGATGATTTATTTGTTCAACTCCAAGGTGCGAGTTACTTTTCCAAGATTGACTTGAGCTCGGGATATCACCAACTTAGGGTGAGAGGTGAAGATATTCCCAAGATGATATCTCGAACAAGATATGTTTGCTATGAGTTCTTAGTAATATCCTTTGGTCTTACTAATGCTCCTGCAGCATTTATGGACCTAAGAAATGGGTTGTTTCGAAGTTAACTAGATTCATCTGTCATTGTCTTCATTGACGACATCTTGGTATATTCGACAAATGAGGGTGAACACTTGGACAATTTGAGGGTGGTTTTGCAAATATTTAAGGAACACCAATTATTTGCCAAGTATAGCAAATGTGAGTTTTGGTTGAGGTTGGTAGGGCTTGTTGGTCATATCATCTCTTGTGAGGGTGTAGAAGTTGATCCAAGGAAGACCGAAGTGGTGGAAAATTTTCCTAGACCTTTGGCTCCTACGGATATTAGGAGTTTCTTAGTCCTAGACGGTTATGATAGAAGGTTTGTCGACGGGTTTGCGTCTCTTGCGTCTCCCATAACAACCTTTACTCAAAAGATTATGAAATTTGAGTGGTCAGAAGCATGTTAAAGGGGATTCGAAATGTTGAAGGATAGGCTTACTTCTGCTCCGTTATTGACCCTACCGGAGGGTACTTAAGTTTTTGTGGTATATTGTGATGCATCCCCAGTTGGGTTGGGGTGTATTCTTATGAAACATGGCAAAGTTATAGCCTATGCATCTGGAAACTCAAAATTCATGAGATGAATTATCCGACTCATGACCTTGAGTTAGCAGCCGTGGTATTTGCCTTGAAAATATGGAGGCATTATCTCTATGGGGTGCATGTTGATGTTTATACGGACCATAAAAGTCTTGAATATGTATTCACTCAAAAGGAGTTAAATCTTCGGCAAAGGACATGGTAAGAATTGTTGAAACACTATGACATGAGTGTTCTCTATCACCCCGACAAGGCTAATATGGTAGCGGACACTCTAAGTTGATTACCCATAGGAAGTGTGTCCTATATGGAAGAAGCCAAGAGAAACCTAGTGAGGGATGTTCATAGTTGGATCGTTTAGGGGTTCGAACTGAAGATTCTCCAAATGGTGGTGTTGTGGTACATCTCACTCTGAGTCGTCTTTGGTTGTCGAGGAGAAGTCTAAGAAACACCTTGATCCATTATTGATGCAGATGAAAGAATCAGTTCTTGGAAAGATGAATGAGTCATTCTCCCAAATCGGGATGGTGTTCTTAGGTACCACGGGAGATTGTGTGTGCCCAATGTGGATGATTTGAGGAATAGGATCCTTGATGAATCTCATGGAGCCCATTGATCTATTCATCATTGTTCTACAAGGATGTACCATGACCTTAGAGAGGTGTTTTGGTGGGATGTCTTAAAAAGGGACATTGCGGAGTTTGTTGCAACGTGTCCCAATTGTCAACAAGTATAATCCAAGCACCAAAACCCGAGTGGATTACTACAAGAGATGATCCAATATCCTACTTTGAAGTGGGAAGATGTTAACATGGATACGTAATTGGGTTGCCTCGGAATTGAAAACAATATGACTCTATATGGGTCATAGTGGATAGGTTTACCATATCCTCTAACTTTATTCCTGTGAAGTTTACTTATTCGGCGGAAGATTTTGCAAAAATCTATATTGTAAAGATAGTGAGTCTTCATGGGGGTTCCTTTATGCATCATATAGGATAGGGGTGCTCAATTTACATGTAGGTTTTGGAGATCTTTTCAAAGAGATTTAGGTACTCAAGTGATGTTTTTCATCCTCAAACGGATGGTCAAGCGGAGCGTACTTTTTAAACTCTTAATATATGATTAGAGCATGTATCATTGATTTTAAGGGAAATTGGGATGAGCATTTGCCATTGGCGGAGTTCTCCTATAATAATAGTTTTCAGTCATCCATATCTATGGCTCCTTTTGAAGTTTTGTATGGTAGGAGGTGTAGATCTCCTACTGGGTGGTTTGAGGCTGGCGATTCTTCTCTTTTTTGTCCCGATTTGATCTATAACACCCTAGAAAAAGTTCATATCGTAAGGAACCATTTGCAAATAGCCTATATTCGCAAAATTTTTATGCCGATCATAGGAGAAGATACCTTGAATTTAAACAAGGTGATAAAGTGTATTTGAACATTTCGCCCAAAAAAAGGGTTGTTAGGTTTGGCAAGAAGGGAAAATTAAGTCCTTGTTATGTGGGTCCTTATGAAATCTTGCAAAGGGTTGGCAAGGTTACATACGAGTTGGTATTACCTTGTGAACTATCTTCGGTTCATCAGGTTTTCCATGTATACATGCTTAAGAAGTGCATTAGTAACCCCGAGTCAATTCTTCCTATTGAGTGTCTTGGTGTGAAAGAGGAACTCTCCTATGAGGAGGTTTCGGTTGAAATCCTTGATCGTCAAGTAAAGAGGTTGAGGAACAAAGAGGTGGCCTCTGTAAAAGTGTTATGGAGAAACCACCTAGTTGAGGTAGCATAAAGGGAGGTCGAGGTCGACATGAAGTCCCGCTATCCTCATCTCTTTTCTAACGAAGGTTAGTAGTTCTTACTAATAATGAAGTTAATAAGTAAATTTGAAGTTGTCTTGATTTTTGGTGAAGTTGTGCAAAAGGGTGCATATTACACTGAAGTTACAGTGAGTTTCATGCCTAAAAAAATGAAAATTTTGCTTTTTACTTGTTTTGGATGATGTTGTGCATTTTGGTATATTGAGCCTTTATGAAATTATATTGAGCATGTTATTAAGTTGAGTTTTGGCATAATTGACTGTTTATAGATATGTTGAGCTCATTATGTTGTGAGAAGGAAATTCCTCATATTGGTTTTGAGCTTCTATGTGTAGTGATTGAAGTTTTGAATTACTAGGTGTGCATGACATGATTGATTTGTAACTCATCTTTTATGTGTTGTTGTTGGTTGGGCTTCTAGTCTTGAGTCTACTTCTTCCTTTCAAAATTTTTAGTGTCATTCAAAAAATGAATGTTCCTAAGGGGGGGATAATGTAAAACTCCGAAAGTGTAAGACCTAATATAGAGCCTAACATGAGTATCTAAGGTTTGTAACAGTGTTATAAGGCCTAAAATGATGAATATAAAACATTTCGGAAGCTTTGGAGTTAAAACGTCAAGGAATGTCACCGACATACGGTGAACTTACTACTTGGGCTAGTGGGGTGTCTTGATGGGTTGAAGAAAGTGTCTAAGGGTTTTATCTTGGCGAGATGATGAGGGTATATATATTTATATATATATATATATATATATATATATATATATATATATATAAGTGCCAAATAAGGGATTAAGGATGCTAGACTAAGTGAGGAGTGCGAACCTTCAAGTGCAAGCCAAAGCCAAAAGGCCAAGGCTTCCCAAGAAGGGAGGCTACTGCCTCACAGTTCACGAGAATGACCACGGCTTGTGTTAATGACCACGGCCAAGGTGGGGAGCTCGTGAAGGAGCCTTAGCCATGGGGGAAGATGCAAAGGTAGCCTAGATTCTGTCCAGGACACCACTAGCCTCTTCACGACTCGTGGTGAACTTGATGGAAGGCAAGGGGCTTCCGTGAAAAGGCCTTAGCCAAAAAGGAGAAGAGTTTGTGGGCGATGGTGAGCTACTGCCTCACCACTCCAAGAGCACCACCATTGTCTGTTGAACACTTCACGGATCGTGAAGTGGGGCGTGGTGATGGACGGAGACTTCACAGTGAAGTCAAGGTGGTCTTCACTTTTGGAAGTCAAGCTTAATGAAGGTTAGTTTGGGTAGTTTGGGGGTGGACTATATATTGAATTTAGGTCAATTTACACACATTTGCACTCCAAAAAGCAAAACCCAAACCCAAATTGTTCTCACTTCTCTCTACTTTCTCTCCCTTCATGCATCCTCCAAGATTTTCACTCAATTTTGGGGGATAAAGCTTCATTAAGGTATGGGTTCTTCACTCTTGGATTCCTTTTCCCAAGAGGTCCTTTCAAATTTGAATTTCAATTACCTAAATTCTTAGGGGTTTTCTCTACAAATGGGTTTTCTTCTAAAGTTGAAATTGATGATTGATTGTGTTGAATTATGATTTACTATGACTAATCTAGTGTAGATTAATGTATAATTAATGTTAATTGTGGGAATTTTGTTTCACATCCCGAGAGATTACCCGAGAAGATATGGCACTCTCGGAGTGCAACCGGCATACTTGAACTATCGGAGGACTTATACAAGACCTTTTGCATCATTCATCGCATATACATATATGAAAAGTAGTGCGGAACTACAACTTTTCACAAACATTAGAATCGTCTTTAAAAACATCTTTCTTATAAAATCCTTAGGAAATACTAATTCTTATGTCATCAAATCATAGACTCAAAATATACTTGGGACACGGCCCATACAATCGAGATACAATACTACTAAGTCTATTACAATACTTAAATAAAAGAAACTCTAAGATAATGATGCCCTCGAAGCAAATGAGGACATACTTCAAACTTGCTTGAAAGATCCTATAATCCAAGCTTCTCTCCCAAGAGAACCTTAACCTATGAATAACGTTAGAGATAGAAAAAAATATGGAATTATTAGAAACACATGTACTAAGCATGGCTTAATGCATAAAAATCATGATAACAGACATTTAATGGAAATATGCTCTTTTTGATTAAAACATAATAGTATAAGCATAAGAAAAAAATTTAGCATCTTAGAATCACATAAGAAATCACATCAGCATTTTATCACATTTTAGGAAATGTTACAGTGAATAACCTTAATCTTACAATGAACTACCTTAAGCGTTACAGTGAACAATTTCCAACATTACAGTGAACCCAATTTAACATGCATCCTTCTCACAAAAAGCTATCCTAAGACTCACTTAAGTAAGACAAAGAGAGATCGCCCATACATAATTTCTAAACACACCTTAATGATCCTCGGGATTACTTATAAAGAGATGAATACACTTACAATACACCAAAACACATAAGATGTATAATATGACATTCTCCTTACAATGCGCATACACCCTCATCAAGGTTACCTAATTAATCCTTAAGACTACCTAAATTTATATCATGCCTAAGGTATCAACCAACTCTCCTATCTGGAGTCATTCTTATGACTTCCATAGATAAGACATGAAGAGACCATCCTTTATGCCATCTTCACACTTTAACTAGGAAATCCATAAAGTTACTCTAGACTAGGTACTCATTCATTTAGATACATTGTAGTCTTAAGTCATTACTTAATTAGTCATTAACATACACTCATCACATAAGGACATTAAAGTAATGATCTTGGAAAGACCTAGGGACTTACTAACTAACATCTTCAAAGCCTAAGGGTGCAATGTCTAGGTAGCGTCCAATAAAACTAACTAAACTTCATAGACTTCTCAAACACTAGTAGGTATCCCATATTATGAGAATAGGAAATAACCTACATAGACCATTGTAGCTAAGCATGGATTCCAAAGTTGTAACCTACTCCGATAAGGGTGTTCTACTTGCCAATGGTAGAACTTGGACACATCCTATGTAGGAAAGGTTAAGGAATATGAAGGGTTTATTTGTTATCTAATGTCATCTTATATAGCGTAACTTCCCTTGCCATACTCACTCGGTGCTAGACTTTGTTCTCATAGAGTATTTCACATAAAGGATAACATGAAGAGGTTCCATGTCTAGTTAATAACCCAATCACATTCACTTTACCAAAGAGGTCCCCTAGGGTTTCCTTTCAATGGTAAGAGGATACATTAGTGATTTTCCTAAGAATAATTTTATGTCGTTTCATCAAACCATTCCTAAGTCCATCAGTCACACAAGAAGGATACCATTACGGCTTTCGACTGCAAGGATATCATAACCTTCTTTCTCAAAGGTTCCACATAATATGACCTTCTCACTATGTTCAAGGCCACATATCATTCATATATACAAGACTAAGAGGCTTTATAATCCTAAGTCAAGACATCTCATATTCACATATCGTTCATGCATCAAGAAGAGAGACTTAAGTCTACCTAAACAAGACACATCAACACATCACTTTACCTTATCACATATGACACATCTTCCAATTAGCACATAAGAACTACAAATTCACTTTAGGTCACCCTATACACTACTATAGAACCATCAATATAGTCATCATAAGACTGAATAACCAAATATGATGAATCAGGCATCAAGTCTAAGACTACGAGCACAATGTCATAGTCATAGTCTAACATGATGACCTAACAACTTCAATAGAAGATGCTTTCACATTACAAACATGTAGGTAAATATGATCATACTTCACATAATCAACTACACAAATAATCAGAATACTTTAAGTAGTTCCGACAAGGCCATGATCATCATAATACATAAGGTAACACTGACGAGGACACATAATTCACAATTAAGGCACATAACACCGCCACCATGAGAGGATTGTACAAATCATAACAGAATTCAAGACCTAATTTACATAAAATAAAGATAATTAGAGCAGTGTACCACCAATCCATTCTCACCACTTCAATTCATAGCTAAATCATCCAATACAACACAAAAAGCCCTTACCCTTGGCCATGATCATCAATTCAATACATAATCACAATACTCAATGAGTCTAAGTCAATTAAATATAGATTTATCAATCTAAGACAACCTATACTACAATTCAATACAATTCTTACATCATTCAATAGCCTAAAGAAAACTACACTAGAATTCATTGGCATTAAGGCAAGATCATAACATCAAAAATTTAGCCAATTTGAAGAGATAATGTTTTGCATGGGTTCATGAAGAATTTAGGTTAAAATATCTAATAACATCAATTCAATCATAAATCAATGATTCAAAACGTTTTATGCAATAACACATGGCTAGATTATAAAATTGGACAAGTTTATCTTTAGAAGACTTTAGAAATCACTTTGAAGATTGGATCCTTGATGAAGAGAGTTTCAAGGATGAAGAAACCATAACTCACTGATGTTAATCCGCAAAATTTATGATGAATCACAAATTAAAACTTCAATCCAAGCTCTTCCTTGAGTTTTGGCTCCAATGGAGTTCTAGAGAATTTCTTAGAGAATTTGGATTTTGATTTTGAAGAATGAATTCATCTAGGTGTTTAAGACTTATAAATCCTCTTAGAATACCCAAAATACCCTTAAGTAACCGCCCAAACCTTTATTTGGACGTTGGGTGAATTTACCAATTCACACTCGCATTTTACAGTAAGATGTGTAGGATACTGAGACTGGATATTAGGAGCTTGAGCTACCTAGGCTATGTATTGACCCACGCCCTCCAACGACGGGGCGTCAACCAACCTATTGGACGTCGATTGGGCTGGTCTAGGCAGCCTTTGGCTCAAAGATGGGTCCTTCCTCAAGAACCATTGGTTGGTCCTTGGGGATGTTTACCCAGACGTTTCCAACCGGAATATGATCTTATACGAGTTTAGGACCTCCCACATCAATTTCCTCAAAAAAAAACAAATAAAACTCGACGAAACATGCAAAGACACACAACATCATTTCAAGGCAAACCTTTCAAACATCATGGACCTTCTTGGACGTTTGACCTCCAAACATTATGAAACTTGACACACTGCCTATAAACACTATTATTACTCATATAAGGACCTCACAAGCTCATGAAAGACACATAAATACATAAAAACACATATAAGGCATATAAGTTACTAGTCGTCGAACGTCTTGGTTGTCCCTTGACGTTTGACTTCCAATTCACCTAAACTCTCCGACACTGACTCATTACCATATTATAAACCATTTAAGGACCTTTGAAATTCATGACCAACATGTTAGGATCTAGTTCGCCTAAGTAATTTTTAGAGATGTCACATTCTCCCCCATTTGGACAACATTCATCCTCGAATGACACTTGCCACTCTCCGGACACTTCCAAGAGTAAAGATTCAGTAACAACTCATAATCATACCACATAAAACATATACAACACACAATCAAGGATAAAACATCAGTTTCACAAAATCAAGAGAATCATAACACGACAAGAAGTTAAAAGCAAATCTACAACTCATTATGCCATTAGACTCACATTATTCATTTCAAAATGGCAGGAACTCCTTTTACATTCATTATCATGCTCATATACATCAGTTCTATACACATTACAACAAATTTCAACGAAAGAACAATTTAGTCAATTTTGTAAAAATCGTACAGTAAGCTGCCAAATGTTACAGTGAACAAGCTTCAAAATTCCAAAAATAAAACATTTAGACAATTGATGATGGAAACATACTAATATGCAATAAAAAAATATATAAACTCAATTTTCCACATAATCATAACTTCATAAAATGCACAATGCAAGGAATCAATGAAATTCAATCCCACAGGACTCCTAAACACAATGCACACGCAACATGCTACTATGACCATGTAGCTCCTCTACCAACCATACTCCCCCACATATAAGGAACTCATAAAACAAAAGAGAATACTAGAACTTACTATCATCATCATTCCTCATCCGAAACCACCTTTGCTTCCCTAGACCGTACTGCATAGAAATGATTCTTCTTTGGAGCATCACCACCCGGAACACTTGGAGGAACTTGCTCACCTTCCATTCCTCTAGAAGCAATAAAAGGACAATCACTCACCTTTTGTCCATCCTTACCACAATTAAAATAATTTACGGTACCCAATAGACATTCCCCATAGTGCCTCTTTCCACAAGTGACACAAGAAGGCTTACCATTTTGAGAACCACTAATCTTCTCACGTTTTACCTTAGGAGCACTAGTTCCATCTTGCATTGGAGATCTCTTCTTGAACCTAGATTGTCTTTGGTCACTAGATCCACTCCTCTTCATGTTACTAGCAATTCTACCAAGTTTACACTCATCAATTGATTGAGCATATACCATGAGTCTATATAAAGTCATATCACCATGAAGCATGGACGTACGACATTCTTCTTTCACAAGGTCGGCAACACCCGTGACAAACCTACTCATCTCATTCCTTGGGTTAGACACAAAGGATGAAGCACACCTAGACCACCTAGTAAATCTCAAAGAGTACTCTTCAACACTCATATTGCCTTTCTTGAGGTTAATGAACTCTTCAACCTTCACCTCCCTCTTCTCATGAGGAAAGTACTTTCTTAATAAAGCCTCATTAAACTCCTCCCATAGGACCCGACTCAACTGGCCTATTATATTTCCCTTGAGTGTACCACACTTGAGCCCTCCCTCAATTGATAAAAAGCTAACTCCGCCTTCTCCATAGAATTCAACCCCATTGCACTCCACACCTTGTACGCACCATCTAGGAACTTTTGAGGATACTCTCCTACCTTAGAGCCAAGGAAGATAGGAGGATTCATCCTCACAAAGTCTCTCAACCTAGATGTCATAATTCTCTCCACAACATTCATTCTAGGCTCAATACCCCTATTCACATGAGTAGTCATGGCTCGGGCTAAAGCAAGAAAAGCCTCTCCCATCTCCCCGTTAGTCAAATCAGGGTGAACCACCGGAACATCATTACCTCCTTAAAAAATAAGGACTTGAGCATTCCTATCACGTTGAGCCCCTTTAGCACCTTGAACACCTTGCTCAACTTGTTCAACTTGAGGAGTAATCTCCTCATTCACATCATTCTTTGAAGTCTCCTAGCCGGTGTCCTCCTTGTATTCTTCTTCCTAGAAACACGAGGAAAACCATAAGAAAAGAACACTAATAACATTTTATTTTACGGCATGACATAGGAGTAGAAAAGAAGGGAAACTCTATCGTTCTATAGCCTCTCGTTCATGGATGTGTCGGGACTCACACGAATGAACAAGACTCTACTAGACGTGAATTGATGAGACTTTTGGATTCTTAATAGTACATTCATAACCTATGCCTTGATACAAAGCTTGTCACATCCGAGAGCATACCCTAGAAGATATGACACTCTTGGAGTGCTACCGGTGTACTTGACCTCTCGGAGGTCTTACACTAGATATTTCACATCATTATCACATATACATATATGAGAAGTAGTGCAAAAACTTTTCACAAACATTAGAATCGTCTTTAAAAATATCTTTCATATAAAATCCATAGGAAATACTAAGTCTCATGTTATAAAATCTTAGACTCAAAATATACTTGGGACACGGAACATACAATCGAGATACAATACTACTAATTACAATACTTCAATAAAAAAAACTAAGATAATGATGCCCTCGAGTCAAATGAGGATATACTTCAAACTTGCTTGAAAGATCCTTGAATCCAAGATTCGCTCCTAAAAGCACCTTCACCTATGAATCAGTTTGGAGATACAAAAACTATTGAATTAGTACAAACACATGTACTAAGTATGACTTAATACATAAAAATCATGAAAGCAGACATTTAATGGAAATATGCTCTTTTTATTAAAACATATTAGTATAAGCATAAGAACAACATTTTACACCTTATAAAAACATAAGGAATAACATAAGCATTTATAACATTTTAGGAAATGTTACAGTATCACCTTAATGTTACAGTAACTACCTTAAGCTTTACAGTGAACAATTTCCAACATTACAGTGAACCCAAATTAACATACATCCTTCTCACATAAAGCTATCCTAACACTCACTTAAGTAAGAAAAAGAGGGAATGCCCATTCTCCCGCTCTAAGCACACCTTAATGATCCTCGGGACTACTTATAAAGAGATGAATACACTTACAATACACCAAAACACATAACATTTATAATATGACATTCTCCTTACCAAGATTATCAAAATACTTAAGTAATTCTAGATGAGAACGCCCATGCACCCTCGTCAAGGTTACCAAAATAATCCTTAAGACTTCCAAAATTTAGATCATGCCTAAGGTATCAACCAACTCTCCTATCTAGAGTCATTCTTATGACTTCCCTAGATAAGACATGAAGAGACCATCCTTTATGTCGCCTTCACACTTTAACTAGAAAATCCTTAATGTTACTCTAGACTAGGTACTCATTCATTTAGATGCTTTCTAGTCATATGTTATTACTTCATTAGTTCATTAATTAACATTCATCACATAAGGACATTCAAGTAATGGTCTTGGAAAGACCTAGGGACTCACTAACTAACATCTTCAAAGCCTAAGATTGCAATGTCTAGGTAGCGTCCCATAGCACCAGCTAAACTTCATAGACTTCTCAAACACTAGTAGGTATTCCATATGATGAGAATAGGAAATAAACGACATAGACCATGCTAGATAATCATGGAATCCGAAGTTGTAACCTACTTCGATAAGGGTGTCCTACTTGCCAATGGTAGAACTTGGACACATCTCATGTAGGCACATGGTTAAGGAATATGAAGGGTTTCTTTGTTCTCTAATGTAATATTATATAGATCAACTTCCCTTGCCATACCCACTCGGTGTTAGCCTTTGTTCTCATAGATTATTTCACATAAAGGATCACATGAAGAGGTTCCATATCTAGTTCATAACCCAATCACATTAACCTTTCCAAAGAGGTCCCATATGGTTGCCTTTCAATGGTTAAGATGATAGCTTAATGATTTTCCTAAGAATAATTTCATACCGTTTCAGACAACCATTCCTAAGTCCATCACTCACACAAGAAGGATACCATTACGCCTTTCGACTTCAAGGATATCATAACCTTCTTTCTCAAAGGTTCCACATAATATGACCTTCTTACTATGTTTAAGGTCACGTATCATTCTTACATACAACACTAAGAGTCTTTATCATCCAAAGTCAAGACATCTCATATTCACATATCGTTCATGCATCAAGAAGAGAGACATAAGTCTACCGAAACAAGATACATCAACACTTCACTTTACCTTATCACATATAGCACATCTTCCAAGTATCACATAAGAACAACCAATTCACTTTACGTCACCCTGTACACTACTATATAACCATCAAGATAGTAATCATAAGACTCAATAACCAAATAGGAAGAATAATGCATCAACTCTAAGACTACGCACACAATGCCATAGTCATATTCTAACATGATCACCTAACAACTTCAATAGAACAAACACATACTTTAACATTACTAACATGTAGGTAGATATGATCATAATTCACATAATAAACCACAAAAATCATCATAATACTTCAAGCAGTGCCAACAATGCCATGATCATCATAAAACATAAGGTAACGACGACGAGGCCACATAATTCACAATTAAGGCACATAACACTGTCACCATAAGTGGACCATATCAATCACAACATAATTCAACACCTAATTTACGTAAAATAAAGAGAATTAGGGCAGCGTACTACCAATACATTCTCACCACTTCAATCCATAGCTAAATCATCCAATACAACACCAAATGACCCTTACCCATGGCCATGATCATCAATTCAATACATTACTAACAATACTCAAATAATCTAAGTCAATTATATATATATTTATACATATAAGACAGCCTATACTACAAATCAATACAATTCTTACATCATTCAGTAGCCCAAAGAAAACTACACTGATATTCATAGGCATTAAGGCAAGATCATAACATCTAAAGTATAGCCAATTTGATAAGATTATATTTTTCATGGGATCAAGAATAATTTATGTTAAAATCATCTTATTAACATCAATTCAATCTTTAATCAATGATTCAAAATGTTTTATGCAATAACCCATGGCTAGATTGTAAAATTGGACAAGTTCATCTTTAGAAGACTTTAGAAATCACTTTGAAGATTGGCTCATTGATGAAGAAAGTTTAAAGGATAAAGAAACCATACCTCAATTATATTAATCCACAATATTGATGAAGCATCACCAATCCAAACTTCAATCCAAGCTCTTCCTTGAGTTTTGGCTCCAATGGAGTTCTAGAGAATTTCTTAGAGAATTTGGGTTTTGATTTTGAATATTGAATTCATCTAGGTGTTTAGGACTTATAAACCCTCTTAGAATACCAAAAAAAACATAAGTAACCACCCAAACCATTATTTGGACTTGGGTGAAATTTCCAATTCACCCTTGCATTTTATAGTAAGTTGCGCACGAGATAGTTCACCATCGACGGAGCCTATAGACGGGGCGTCAGCCAATCGATGGACCGTCCTGGCTCGCCTACATTTAGGACTGAGACTGTCCATTTGTAGCTTGAGCTCCCTAGTCTAAGTCTTTACCCACGCCCTCCAACGACAGGGCGTCGACCAGCCTACTGGCTGTCGATTGCCTCAGTCGATTAGGATGTCCTAGACATCCTTTGTCTCAAAGATGGGTCCTTCCTCAAGGACCCTTGGTTGGTCCTTGGGAATGTTTTACCCTACGTTTACAACCCCAATACAATCAAATACGAGTTTATAACCTCCAACATAAATTTCATCCAAAACAAAGACATATAACTCGATGAAACATGCTAAGACACACAAGCTCATTTCAATGCAAACCTTTCGAACGTCATGGATGTTCGATCTCCAAACTTCATGAACCTTGAAACACTACCTATGAACACTATTATAACTCATATAATAACCTCATAATCTCATGAAATACACATAAACACATATAAGACATATAAGTGACTAGTCATCGAAAGTCTTGGTCGTCCCTTGACGTTTGACTTCCAATTCACCTAAAATCTTAGAAACTTCCTCATTACCACATTATAAACCATTTTAGGACCTTATAACTTTATTAAAAACATGCTAGTATCTAGTTCAACTAAGTCATTTTTAGAGATGTCACATTTTGTATAGATCATGTCCTTTCCCCAATTTTCCCAAGTCTTGGTTCTTACTTGTGAATTAAAGAGGAATTCTGAATGTGTTGATTGTTGTAACTATCCTATTCAATCTATGGAATGCCTAGGGACATGTAAGGTTAGTATTAGACTTAGTTCATGAATAATTCATGATGAACCATTCTCATTCAAACCCTAGGTTATGAATTGAAGTTGATTGGGATGGTGCTGAAACAATTGGCTTAGTATTGTATAGATTACTTCTAACACTCCGGAAATGCCATAACTTAGACTAGAGATTAATCTATTAAATGATGTTTAAAATGATGTTTCCAGACGTATATTATTGTAATAAACTCATTTGGAAAAGGTTAGAGTCAAACCAACAAAGAAAGACCTTGATGTCCGGAAACTAGCTAATTTGAACTAGTTGACGTCCCTATGTTTGGTGAAGGTTTTGAGGTGTCAAATGAAGTCCGAAAACTATAAATATACCTTTGACAGGTTGTATGTAGTACAAAGTGTCTAAACATCCGGTAACAACACCCCAAGGACCACCCGAAGGGTCCTTGGGGAGGACCCAAACATGGATAGGCAGGCTGCAAGACAGCCTGCGAACATGCAGAATTGAAGGAACAAGTGTGCGACACGTGTTACTCACAAGGTGTTCTGCCTCAATATGTGAGGGCCAGCGTCGCAAAACGTACCTCACTGCCTCAACCCAAAATTTCAGGAAAATGATGGAATTTGGCCCTGGGACGCGCAACCACTTCCCAGAATCGTTAAAGTCGTATTTTTGGTAATTTAACTTTATAAAAAGACCCATTTAAGTGGAGGTTCTTCTGGGTAATTCATAGTATGACTATAAACGGATATTAGGTCAGTTTTAGACAACTTTTACACGTCCAAATCAGATTCAAACGAAAATTCTTTCATCTCTCAAGAACGCTCTCTTATCCAAACCCCATTGAAAGAACAAGAAGAGCTTAAGGAAGAAGACGAAGACTTCAAGTTCTTCATCCAATTTTTGTGAATTCTTCATCTATAAGGTATGGGTTTTTCACTCTTGGGATTCCTTTCCACAAGAGGTCTTTCAAAGTTAAGTTTTCAAGACATTAAATTCTAAAGTTTTTACTCTACAAACGGATTTTCGTCCTAACTCTAGATTCATGTTCTTATTTAGATGATGGTTACGTAGGGTTGTCGCTACTACTTGATGACATGAAAAACGTAGGGATTGAAATTAAGACTAGAATGAACTCTTCAATTACCCTTTCCCTCACCCTACATTATGTGTTGATCTTCTATATGATTTGATGAGTTTTTGTTATGCTATTGAGTATTTCACTATGTTATGGTTATGAATGTTGTAAGTTGAACTAAGTTCTTGAATAAGGTTCTTGGAAGCAAGAAGTAAGTCTTCTAAAGTTGTGATTACTCTCCAATGTTATGTTAGCCTATAAATCATGATGCTATGTTATAGAAGTATGTATGATGTTGCTATGTGTATATGTTGGGCTATAAACATGTTACTTGTGAGATCATGATAAGAACACGAAAAATGCAAATTAGTTATTGTCTTGTATGCTTTACACAAGGTGATTATGTTATGTTAATCTCACATACGAAAGGTATGATGAAAGGAAATTCTCATCGAATCCTATAGAGTCCATGATCATGTTTATAAAAGGAGTAAATCTCCTATGACCTATGATAAGTTTATGATCAAATACAACTTAAAGTTTATTCAAGAAAGGGACTTAAGGTAAGCACTGATGAACTAGATATAAGAGGTGCCCCTTCCCTAGTTGGAAGGTAGGTCACGATTACTCTCATGAGATTGAGGCTGCCATGTAATGTGGAACTATGGGTCTTTAATACATCTCCTAGTTCTTGAACTATGTTGCCACCATATGATACTATCTAGTGGATCCACTAGAAAGCTATGTCATGGTAGGTTCTACTTTGGCAGGTAGACCACCATTTTTCGGCGTGTGGTTTTATGACACTGAATTATATGTTTAACTCACATGGTCTATGTGGGTTAAAGCAAAATGTTCCCTCATGTAAAATGAAAGACAAATAAATGAACGTTGACTAAGGTGAATTGAGGAGTCTACTTAGTATAGGTAAGGATATGAGACTCTACCTAGACATTGCACAAGTTGACTCTAAAGAAAGTCCTAGAAGATTGTTCTTATGTAATATGATAACATGAAAGATATATATTTATGATACATAATGTTACTCTTATATGAATGTTAATTATTATGATGAATATGTTATTGGGTTATATTATTATATGAAGTGATGACTACTTATGTTACAAGTTACGTGAAGCAAAGCTTTACTTATGGTCTCCTATCTTATCAACTTGGTTGTCTGGGTTATGCGGCTTCTTATTACCATTGCACTTGTAGTTTGGGGATGAGATCATTTGTAAGTGTTTGTATGTTATTTTTATATGATATTTTGAATATGAAATGTTAACATGACGCTATGATAATATGTCTTTGATTATGATCATTCTTCAAGTTGATGTAATCCTTAACTTGTATATGTTATATGATATGTGCATTGAAGATTTTCATATGACTTAGCATGTTTTCTAAAGAGATGATAAATGATCATTTTTCATGCATGTTTTTATATGGTATGCGCATATACCCATACTTAGTACATGTGGCGTACTAACCCCATTAATTTATACTACAAATGTAGGCTCCAGCCATTTAAGATTTAGAAATATCAATTGAAGAAGCTTGGAACTCTTTGTCCAAGTATTGTTAGGTCCTCATGTTAGGGGATGCTATCTTTTGTATTCCAGCTTATGAAGACATTAGTAGATTTTAAGAATATTCTATTTCCATTTATGTTCTTTGGATTCTTTTGTATTATGGCCTATATGGCATATCTACTATTTATTGTCTAAGTTCAGATTCGTACACTTTAGATGGTTTTATATATGTGAGACATGATTCTTGAATATCGTATGTCATTATGAATGTTAAGTATGAAGTCTAAGTATACTTTAAATAGAATGTAAAAGTTTTTAATTTTCCATAATTTTTACTGATCACATGTTATGACGAATGCTAAGGGCTTGTCTGAGTCCTCTGAGAGGACGACGGCGTCAATCGCATTGGGTGTTCTCCGGGTATGACATTACTATTGTATGATGTTGGTACACCTATTGTTGGGTGGAATTGATTGGTTGATGGTAAAACCATGGATGATGGCTTATGAAGGAGATTGGGCAAGTCTTGTGATCTCAAACCTTTACTTCAATCATGATTATTTGTGTTTAATGATGAAGGTATATTGATGTATATGTGTTGTAAGGTTTTACAACACCGGATTCCACTCTTAGCTCTTGTTGTCTATGTCAGTTAAGGAAGGTGTTCCCGAAAGTAAAATGAAGAAATGAAGTAAACACTAACTAGGCTGACTTAAGAGGTTTGACTTAGCGTAGGTAGGGGTATGGGACTCTACATATGCCTTGCACTAGTTTGTCTTGAGGGAAGCCTTAGGAGGTTCATCTTGTGTTTCTATAATGTATATGTTATGTATATATTGACTTTACATGCTAATTACTCTATATGATGTTAGTTGCACTTATTAGCATGATGTTGGTCTATGTTGCTAAAGTATGATGATGGTTACTCTTAATGTTATATTATGTAAAATTAGGCATTGATTATGTTCCTTGTTTGTTTACTTGTCTAAGTAAAGTTATGGGCCTTTTCTTGGGCTTTGCATATGTAGACTTAATAAGGGGTCATGTGTAAGGGTCTTGTCTATGTTCAAATGTTATGAAGTTCTTATACAAGCCTTGTGCTTATAATATGATGTAGAAGTTGTTTGGCTATTCTTATGTTGACTTGAATTAGTATTGTTGGTCTTGTGTTAAATATGGTATTACATTGAGGGTTATGTGGTTATTGGTTTATATGATTTCTTAATTGTGCATAAAAGTGGGATTTTTAACTAAGTCGGCATATCTTTATAAATTGTCCCCTTTGAAGCATGATTTATATGTTGTGTGGGCATTGTTCCTATACAGAGTACAAGTGATGTGCTAACCCCATTTTCTCCCTTTTCCCCAACATTTTAGGTTACGGTCATTGATGAGGCTGAGGCCATTTGAAGCAAGACTTGGATCATCATTCTCCAAGTTGGGTAGGTCCTCACAACTTCGAGGGCTATACTAGTTTCTAGCATTGGATGTTGTTTAGTCTTAATGACACTTTGTTCATTTCCTTTCATTTGAGTACTAAATATTGTATAGCCTATATGCTGCTTTTATTGTATTGATGTGTGGGATATTCCCAATTGTTATACTATTGTTTAGATGGTTATGAGATGTGACATCTGTTTTAAGACTATATTGTATCTTATATATATATATGTCCCATAAAGGTAGAAGATTATGTAATCTTCTTATACGAAGGGTCTAAGCATACTTGATATGAACATATATTTTGTGTATGCGAGAGGTCTACGTAAACCTCATGAAAGATATAGAAGAATAATTTTATATTTTCCGCATTTTTAACATATGAATGTAATGATGTAACCAAAAAGGCTAGTCTTAGTCCAAAATTCCCTGGATATGACAAACTTGGTATCATTGCATGAGGTTGAATATCATTAGAGTCGATGTCTCATTTATCCACGCCTATGTAGATTCCTATCCATCATTGTGAAGTGCGCCACACTTATGAATATGAAACTATTGATGCTTAGGAAACTCTCATTTTTCTGGAAATCCAATATTGTGCCTCCAGAGTCTTTACTCTATATGTCCTTAGCATCTAATCCTTTTATTGTGATTATAGTTAATGAATACCCGACGAACAGCCGCTCTTAGGCTTTATGAAGAGATTGCCAATGGGGGAGTTCCTCCCCGGGGCAATCAAGTCCCTTCTTTTGAAGAAGTTGCTAATGATAACCAAGCTCCGGTAAATCCTCCGCCATTGACGGATGTGGACATAAGGACAATATTTCTCCAAATGGCCCAAGCCATAACTACACAAACACAAGCCATCACAATTCAAGAACAAACCATGACGGCCCAAGCTAATCGGGAGGTGGTACCCCGATGAAACCAACACGTTGGCACCATGACCTCCCGTTTGAGGGATTTCACAAGGATGAATCCCCCTACTTTATGGTGGTTTAAAGTAGAGGAAGACCCCCAAGAGTTGATTTATGAAACCTACAAGGTTCTCTATGCTGTGGAGTTGAGTACTAGTGAGAAGGCCGAGTTATCCACTTACCAACACAAAGATGTGGCCAAAACTTGGTACGTCCGATGGAGAGAAAATAGACCATTAAAGGGTGGATTGATGTCATGGTAAATCTATAAGAAGGCTTTTATTGATAGGTTCTTTCCTCGGGATAAGAGGCAATCCAAAGTGGAAGAATTTATCAACCTTCGTCAAGGAGGTATAAGTGAACTTGTATACTCATAGAAATTTACTAAATTCTCAAAGTATGATACTTCTTTGGTTTCAAACCTATGGATAAGATGAGCCGCTTTGTAACGTGAGTGTCGGATGACTTGAAGGAAGAATGTCGTTCGACTATAATACATGATAATATGAACGTTTCTCGTCTCATGGTTCATGCTCAACATGTGGAGGAGACAAGGGTTAAGAGAACGAGTAGGGATGCCAACAGGGCAAGGTCTTTTGATGGTGGTTCTTCAAAGGGTATGCTTGATATCCAAGATAAGCCTAGGTTTAAATAGAGATTTTCTAATCAAGTTCATTCCAATTTCCCTAAGGCTCGTGATTATAGGGTGTCTTAACCTAAGCCTCAAAAGGGAAGGGGTACTTGTTCACCAACCAAGAAGCCAAATTGTGGAAAGTGTGGCAAGAATCATTATGGTGATTGCCTCATTGGGATAGACGATTGCTTTAGTTGTTTCAAGAGTAGCCACAAGGTAAGGGATTGCCCTAACTTGAAGGGTCTAGAAAAGGGTAGTGGGAAAACTGAAGCAATTTTTTCTAATGTTGATGTTTAGAAGAAGAATCACTTTTATGCTATCCGCTCTTGAGGTGAGCAAGAGACTTCTCCTGATGTGGTGACCAATAGTAGAAAAAAGGTTTGACATTTTGCCCGATATTTTTAGTGAACCTTTCTCGGTTTCTACACCGGTGGTGATTTGGTTGTTGCAAAAATTATGTATAGAAATTGTCCTATAAAGTTGCCCAATAGAGTTACTCATGTTGAACTAGTAGAACTTTATATGTTTGCTTTTTATGTCATTTTGGGTATGGATTGGTTGCATGCTTGCTTTGCTTCCATAAATTCTAGAACAAGGGTGTTGAAGTTTACCTTTCCCTGTTTTAGAGTGGAAGGGGGAGATACTATTCCTAGAGCTCGTATCATTTCTTGTTTGAAATCTTGTAAGATGATATCCAAGGGGTGTTTATACCATAATGTAAGAGTCAAAGATTCAGACTCTGAAATTACTCCAATTGAGTCGGTCCCCGTAATGAGGGAATTTTGGGAGGTCTTTCCTTATGATCTTCATGGTATTCCTCCCGAACGGGAAATTGAATTTGGTATCGACTTTCTACCAGATACAAATCGCATTTAAATTCCTCTTTATCGGATTGCTCCAGCCGAATTGAATGAATTGAAGGCTCAACTCAAAGATTTACTAGACAAGGGTATTTGGCCTTGTATTTCTCCATGGGGTGCTCTAGTATTGTTTGTGAAAAAGAAGGAAGGGTCCTTTAGGATGTGTATTGATTACTTTCAACTCAACAAAGTCAAAATCAAGAACAAGCATCCTCTCCCTCGTATTGATAATTTATTTGATCAACTCCAAAGTGCGAGTTTATTTTCCAAGATTTACTTGAGGTCGGGATATCCCAATCTTAGGGTGAGAGGTGAACATATTCTGAGGAAAGCATTTCGAACAATATATGGTCACTATGAGTTCTTAGTAATGTTCTTTGGTCTCACTAATGCTCCGGCGGCGTTTATGGACCTAATGAATGGGGTTTTTCCAATTTACCTAGATTCATTTCTCATAGTCTTCATTGAAAACATCTTGATATATTCTAAAAATGAGGGTGAACACATGGACCATTTGAGGGTGGTCTTGCAAGTTCTTAAGGAACACCAATTATTTTCCAAGTATAGGAAATGTGAGTTTTTGTTTTGGTCGGTATCGTGTCTTGGTCATATCATCTCTAGTGAAGGTGTAGAGGTTGATCCAAGGAAGAGCGAAGCGGTGAAAAATTGGCCTAGACCTTTGTCTCCTACGGATATCAAGAGTATCTTAGGCCTAGCCGGTTATTATGGAAGGTTTTTCAATGGGTTTGCGTCTCTTGCTTCTACTTTGACGACCTTGACTAAAGAGAATGTGAAATTTTAGTGGTCGGAAGCATGTGAAAGGAGCTTCCAAATGTTGAAGGATAGGCTTACTTCCTCTCTGGAATTGACCCTACCAGAGGGTACTAAGGGTATTGTGATATATTGCATGCATCCCGAGTCTAGTTGGGAAGTGTTCTTATGCAACATGAAAAAGTAATAGCATACGCTTCTAGGCAACTCAAAATTCATGAGAAGAATTATCCGACTCATGACCTTGAGTTAGCAGCCGTGGTATTTGCCTTGAAAATATGGTGGAATTATCTCTATGGGTGAATGTTGATGTGTATACAAACCATAAAAGTCTTCAATATGTATTCACACAAAAGGAGTTGAATCTCCGGTAAAAGAGATGGTTAGAATTGTTGAAAGACTCAAGCATGAGTGTTCTTTATCACCACGGCAAGGCTAATGTGGTTGCGGATGCTCTAAGTCAATTGCTCATGGGAAGTGTGTCCCATGTATAAGAAGCCAACATAAACCTAATGAGGGATGTTCATAGGTTGGCTCGTTTAAGGGTTCAAATTGAAGATTCTCCAAATGGTGGTGTTGTGGTACATCATAACTCTGATTCGTCTTTGGTGGTCAAGGTGAAGTCTAGGCAACACCTTGATCCATTATTGATGGAGTTGAAAAATCGGTTCTTGGAAAGATGAATGAGTCAATCTCCCAAGGGGGGATGGTATTCTTAGGTACCAAGGGAGATTGTGTGTGTTGAATGTGTATGATTTGAGTAACATGATCCTTGAGGAAGCTCATGGAGCCCGTTACTCCATTTATCCGAATAGTACAAAGATGTACCATGACCTTAGATTGGTCTTTTCATGGGATGGCCTAAAAAGGGACATTGCGTAGTTTGTTGCAAACTGTCCCAATTGCCAACAAGTAAAAGCCAAGCCCCAAAAGCTGAGTGGATTACTCCGAAAGATCCAAGTTCCTAATTGGAAGTGGGAAGATGTTAACATGGATTTCGCAATTGGGTTGCCATAGACTCGAAAAAAATATGACTATGTATGGGTGGTAGTGGATAGATTGACCAAATCCGCTAACTTTATTCCCTTTAAGTCTACTTATTCGGCGGAATAATATGCAAGAATCTATATTGAAAAGATAGTGAGTCTTCATGGGGTTCCTTTGTCTATCATATCGTATAGGGGTGCTCAATTTAAATCTAGGTTTTGGAGATCTTTTCAAAAAGGTTTGGGTACTCAAGTGGAGTTAAGAACCGTTTTTCATCCTCAAATGGATGGTCAAGCGGAGCGTACTATTAACACTCTTTAAGATATGCTTAGAGTATGTATAATTGACATTAAGGGGTTCTGGGATGAGAATTTGCCTTTGGTGGAGTTCTCGTATAATAATAGTATTCATTCTTCCATAACAATGGCTCCTTTTGATGCTTTGTATGGTAGGAGGTGTAGATCTCCTATTGGGTGGTTTGAGGTATGCGAGTCTTCGCCTCTTGGTCCCGATTTGATCTGTAAGATCTTAGAGAAAGTTCATATCGTAAGGAACCATTTGCAAAAAGCCTATAGTCAGAAAAAGTCTTATGCCTATCATAGGAGAAGAGACCTTGAATTTGAAGAACGTGATAAAATGTAATTGAAAAGTTAGCCCATGAAAGGGGTTGTTAGGTCTGGCAAGAAGGGGAAGTTAAGTCCTCGTTATGTGGGTCCCTATGAAATATTACAAAGGGTTGGCAAGGTTGAATTCGAGTTGAGATTACCTTGTGATTACTATCTTCAGTTCATCCAGTTTTCCATGTATCCATGCTTAAGAAGAGCATTGGTAACCACGAGTCCATTCTTCCTATTAAGGGTCTTGGTGTGAAAGAGGACCTATCCTATGAGGAGGTTCCGATTGAAATCCTTCATCGCCAAGTGAATAAGTTGAGGAACAAAGAGGTGGCCTCCGTAAAAGTGTTATGAAGTATCTTTATCCTCATCTCTTTCGTAACGAAGTTTAGTAGTTCTTACTACTAATGAAATTAATGAGTAAATTTGAAGTTGTCTTGATTTTTGGTAAAGTTGTGCAAAAGGTTGCATATTACAGTGATGTTACAATGAATTTCATGCCTAATTAAAAAAGAAATTTTGTTTTTTACTTGTTTTGGATTAGGTTGTGCATTTTGATATGTTGAGCCTTTATGAAATGATATTGAGCAGGTTGTAGGTTGATTTTTGGCATAATTTACTCTTAAAGATATGAGAGCTCATGTTGTGAGAAGGAAATTCCAGATATTTTGGTTTTGAGCTCCTATGTGTAGTGATTGAAGTTTTTAATTGCTAGGTGTGAATGCCATGATTGAGTTGCAACTCATGTATTATGTGTTGTGGTTGGTTGGGCTGCTAGTCTTGAGTCTACTCCTTCCTTTCAAAAATTTTAGTGTCATTCGGGGACGATTGTTTCTAAGGGGGGGATAATGTACACTCCGAAAGTTAAAGGCCTAATATAGAGACTAACATGAGTATCTAAGGTTTGTAACACTGTTCTAAGGCATAAAATGATGAATATAAAACATTTAGGAATCTTTGGAGTTAAAACGTAAAGGAACGTCCACGACGTCCGGTTAACTTACTACTTGGGCTAGTGGGGTGTTTTGATGGGTTGGAGAAAGTGTCTAAGTGTTTTATCTTGGCAAGATGATGAGGATATATATATATATATATAAGTGCCAAAGAAGGGATTAAGGATGCTAGGCCAAGTGAGGAGTGCCAACCTTCAAGGGCAAGCCAAAGCCAAGAGGCCAAGGCTGCCCAAGAAGGGAGGATACTGCCTCACTCATCACGATCATGACCACAGCTCGTGGTCATGACCACGGCCATGGTGGGGAGCTCGTGAAGGGGCCTTATCCATGGCGGAATATTCCACGGTATCCTAGCTATTGTCCAAGATACCACGAGCCACTTCACTGCTCGTGTTGAACTTGACAGAGGGCAAGGGGATTCCGTGAAAAGGCCTTAGCCAAAAAGGATGAGAGTTGGTAGGCGATGGTGAGCTACTTCCTCACCACTCCACGACCACTGCCATGGTCCATGGAGAACTTCACGGACCGTGCAATGGGGCGTTGTGATAAATGGGGGCTTCACACTGAAGTCAAGTTGGACTTCACTGTTGGAAGTCCAACTTAATGAAGGGTAGTTTAGGTATTTTGGGGGTGGACTATATATTGACTTTAGTTCAATTTCAATTCATTTACCACTCCAAAAACCCAAACCCAAATTGAAACCCAAACTGCTCTCACTTCTTTCTACTTTCTCTCTCTTCATTCATCCTCCATTGAAGAATAAGAAGCTTGAGGAAGAAGACAAAGTCACCAAGATATTCACTCAATATTTGGAAATTAAGCTTCATTAAGGTATGGGTTCTTTACTCATGGGATTCCTTTCCCCAAGAGGTAATTTCAAAGTTGAATTTTAATTATACAAATTTTCAGGGTTTTTCTCTACTAATGGGTTTTCTTCTAAAGTCGAAAATTGATGATTGATTGTGTTGAATTATGATTTCCTATGACTAATATAGTGTAGATTATTGTGTAATTGATGTTAATTTGGGAATTTTATATAGATCATGTCCTTTCCCCAAATTCCCCATGTCTTAGTTCTTACTTGTGAATTGAAGAGGAATTGTGAATGTGTTGATTGTTGTAACTATCATATTAAATGTATGGACTGCTTAGGGACATGTAAGGTTGGGATGCGGCCTAGTTATTTAATAATTCATGATGAACCCTTCTCCCTCAAACCCTAGGTTATGAATTGAAGTTGATTAGGATGGTGATGAAATAATTGGCCTAGTATTGTATAGATTACTATTGTATGATCTTGTTACACATATTCTTGGGTTGAATTGATTGGTTGATGGTAAAACCATGGATGATGGGTTATGAAGGATATTGGGTAAGTCTTGTCATCTCAAACCTTTATTTCAATTATGATTAGTTGTGTTTAGTGATGAAGTTATATTGAAGTATATGTGTTGTGATTAAATTGACTAGGATGCTATGATGTTGGCATTGAAATTTCTTATTTTATGAATTGTGTGATCATGTTAAGGTTGTAATGATATAACAATTATGTTGATTCATTTGTGTGCATTCCTATGATATGATACGTGGTGTTGATCTCACTATGAGGGACGCATGGAAAGGCAATACTCATACATTTCCGAACAAGCTAATTATGATGATATACAAGGAGTAGTATTCTATGATTTAAACTAAGCTATGATTATTAATGAAAGACATTTCAAAAGGAACTCTAACTTAGCACCGAGTGAACTAGATGTGAGGGGTGACAACTTCCCAAGGAGGGAAGGTGGGGTTCACCAATGAACTCAAAGAGATTGGAGACTATAATGTGATGTACATAAAGAGGGTCCAAACTATATCTCTTAGTTCTTGAACTTTGTTGCCTCCTTATAAATACTAGCTAGTGGATCCACCTGTGATGTTCATGTTTGGTTCTACTTTGGCCGGTAGACCACCTAACATTGGTGTAAGTTTTTACAACACCGGATTCCACACTTATCTCTTGTGTTGAATGTCGGTTAAGGAAAGTGTTCCTGAAAGTAAAATGAAGTAACGAAATATACACTAACTAGGATGAATTAAAAAGGTTTGACAAAGCCTAGGTAGGGGTATGGGACTCCACCTATGCCTTGAACTAGTTTTCCTTGAGGGAAGCCTTAGGAGGTTCTTCATGTGTTTCTATAATGTATATGTTATGTATATATTGACTTTACATGTTATTTACTCTAGATGATGTTAGTTTCATTTCTTAGCATGATGTTGATTTATGTTGGCAAAGTATGATGATGGTTACTCTTAATGTTATATTACATAAAGATTTGGCATTTTTTATGGTCGTTGTTAGTTTACTTGTCTAAGTGAGGTTATGGGGCTTTACTTGGGATTTGCACATGTAGACATAATAAGGGGTCATGGGTAAGGGTATTGTCTATGTTCAAATGTTTTGAAGTTCTTATACATGCCTTGTGCTTATAATATGATGTAGAAGTTGTTTGTCTATTCTTATGTTGACTTGACTTAGTATTGTTGGTCTTGTGTTGAATATGGTATTACATTGAGGCTTATGTGGTTATTGATTTTTACGATTTCTTAATTATGCATAAAAGTGGGATTTTGAACTAAGTTGGCATATCTTTATAAATTGTCCCTTTTCAAGCATGATTTATATGTTGTGTGGGAATTTTTCGTATACTTAGTACAAGGGATGTGCTATCCAATTTTATCCCTTTTCCCCATCATTTAGGTTCCGGTCGTTGACGAGGTTGAGGCCATTTGAAGCAAGACTTGGATCCTTATTCTCTAAGTTGGGTCGGTCCTCACTACTTCGAGGGCTATGCCACTTTATAGCCATGGATGTTGTTTAGTCTTAAAGACATTTTGTTCATTTCCTTTCATTTGAGTACTAAAGATTGTATAGCATATATGTAGATTTTATTCAATTGATGTTTGGGATATTCCCAATTGTTATACTCTTGTTTAGATGGTTATGAGATGAGACATCCGTTTTATGAATATATTGTATCTTTTATATATATATATGTGTCATAAAGGTAGAAGACTGTGTAATCTTCTTATACGAAGGGTCTAAGTATACTCGATATGAATATATATTATGTGTATGCGATAGGTCTCTGTAACCTCATGATAGATATAGAAGAAAAGTTTTAAATTTTCCCCATTTTTAACCTATGTATCTAATGATGTAAGCTAAGAGGCTATTCCTAGTCCCCTCCAAGGACGACGACGCCGGTTACGTCTGGGGGGTGCTCCCCGAATGTGACAAAGTTGGTATCAAAGCAAGAGGTTGAATATGTTTAGAGTAGATGTCTCACTCAACCACGTCTATGTAGATTCTTACTCATAATTGTGAAGCGCAACACGCTTATGAATAGGAAACTATATTATTTTTAGAAAACTCTCATTTTCTTGGAAATGAAATATCGTGCCTCTAGAGTCTTGACTATATGTGCCCTTAGCATCTAATCTTTTTATTATGATTATAGGCAATGAATACTAGAAGAACATCTGCTCGAAGACTTGATGAAGAGATTGCCAATGCGGGAGTTCCGCCCCGGGGCAATCAAGTCCCTCCTCTTGAGGAAGTTGCTAATGATGATCTAGCTCTAGTCAATCCTCCGCCTTTGACGAATGGGGACATAAGGGCAGCCTTTCTCCAAATGGCCCAAGCCATTACAACACAAGAACAATCTGTCACCACTCAAGTACTAGCCATGACGACCCAAGCTAATCGGGAGGTGGTACCCCGAGCAAACAAACATGTCGGCATCATGCCTTCCCATTTGAGGGATTTCACTAGGATGAATCCCCATACCTTCTATGGGTCCAAAGTTGAGGAAGATCCCCAAGAGTTCAGTGATTAAACCTACAAAACCGATTGTTTATGTCGACCCTACGCTACGATTCTTCTTCTCTTATGAAATTTCTAGTTAGATGAACACTGCTCTGCTGCATGACGGAGTGATCTTTCCCTCTTATGAAAGCCGGTATCTCACTTTCGAAAGAGAGTCTCGACGTGGCGGTGTACACCTAGCTCCATAGCTGGGCTAGTCACTGGCTAGAGGGCGACCGACCTACCAGACCGGAGGCAGCTTCTTCGACCTCTAGCCATGACGCTCAGTGAGAAAGCCGAGTTAGCCACTTGCCAACACAAAGATGTAGCCAAAACTTGGTATGTCCAATGGAGAGACAATAGTCCTTTAAGGCGTTTCTTGATAGGTTCTTTCTTCAGGAGAAGAGGGAAGACAAAGTTAAAGAATTCATTAACCTTCGTCAATGAGGTATGAGTGTACTTTACTATTCTTTGAAATTTACCAAATTGTCAAAGTATGCTCCTTCTTTGGTTTCCGACCCAAGGGATGAAATGAGCCGCTTTGTGGCGGGAGTGTAGGATGACTTCAAAGAAGAATTTCGTTCGGCTATGCTACATGATAATATGAACATTTCTTCTCTCATGATACATTCTCAACAAATGGAAGAGACAAGGTTTAAGAGGAAGAGTAGGGATGCCAATAGGGCAATGTCTTATGATGGTGGTTTTTCAAAGGATATTCTTGATATCTAAGACAAGCCTAGGTTCAAGAAGAGGTTCTCTAATCATGTTCCTTTCAAGTTCCCTAAGGCTCGTGATGATAAGGTGTCTAACCCTAAGTCTTAAAAGGGAAGGGGTACTAGTTCACCAACCAAGAAGCCAACTTGTTAAAAGTGTGGCAACAAGCATTATGGTGATTCCCTCGTTGGGACAGACAATTGCTTTTGTAGTGGAAAGAGTGGCCAAAAGGTTAGGTATTGCCCTAATTTGAAGGTTCAATACAAGGGTAGTGGTCAAGATCAAGCAAGTGGTTCTAATGTTAATGCTCTAAGAAGAATCGCTTTTATGCTCTCCGCTCTAGGGTTGAGCAAGAGACTTCTCCCGATGTGGTGAATGGTATGTTGAAAGTATTTTCCATTGATGTATATGCTTTAAATCATCCCGGTGCTACCTTGTCATTCGTTATCCCTTTAGTAGCTAAAAAGTTTGACATTTTTCCTGATATCTTGAGTGAACCTTTCTCGGTGTCTACCCCAGTGGGTGATTCAGTTGTTTAAAAAAATGTGTATAGAAATTATCCTATAATATTTCCTAACAGAGTTACTCATGTTCAACTAGTAGAACTTGATATGTTTGTTTTTTATGTCATTTTGGGTATGGATTGGTTGCATGCTTTCTTTGCTTCCATAGATTGTAGAACGAAGGTGGTGAAGTTTAACTTTTCAAATGACCCCAGTTTAGAGTGGAAGGGGGGAAATTCTATTCCTAGAGACAGCATCATTTCTTGTTTGAAACCTTGTAGGATGATCTCTAAGGGGTGTTAATGAAATATATTAAGAGTCCAATATTTAGATTACAAAATTCCTCCCATTTAGTCGGTCCCCGTAGTGAGGGAATTTCTGGAGGTCTTTCTTAATGATCTTCCCGGTATTCCTCCCGAACGGGAAATTGATTTACGTATCGACTTGCTACCAGATACAAATCCCATTTCAATTCCTCTTTATTGGATTGATGCGGCCAAATTGAATGAATTGAAGGATCAACTCCAAGATTTACTAGACAAGGGATTTATTCGGCCTTGTATTTCACCATGGGGTGCTCTGTATTGTTTGTGAAAAAGACGGATTGGTCCCTTAGGATGTGTATCGATTACCGTCAACTCAACAAAGTCACAATAAGGAACAAGTATCCTCTCCCTCGTATTGATGATTTATTTGATCAATTCCAAGGTGCGAGTTTCTATTCCAAGATTGACTTGAGGTCGGGATATCCCAAACTTAGGGTGAGAGGTGAAGATATTCTGAGAAAAGAATTTCGAACAAGATAAGGTCACTATGAGTTCTTAGTAATGTTCTTTGGTCTCTCTAATGCTCTGGCGGCGTTTATGGACCTAATGAATAGGGTATTTTGAAGTTACCCAGACTCAATTGTCATTGTCTTCATTGACAACATCTTGGTATATTCGAAAAATGAGGGTGAACACATGGACCATTTGAGGGTGGTCTTGCAAGTGCTTAAGGAACACCAATTATTTGCCAAGTATAGAAAATGTGAGTTTTTGTTATGGTCGGTAGCGTTTATTGGTCATATCATCTCTAGTGAGGGTGTAGAGGTTGATCAAAGGAAGAGCGAAGCAGTGAAAAATTGGCCTAGACCTTTGGCTCCTACGGATATCAAGAGTATATTAGGCCTAGCCGGTTATTATAGAAGGTTTTTCAATAGGTTTGCGTCTCTTGCTTCTACCTTGAAAACCTTGACTCAAAAGAATGTGAAATTTGAGTGGTCAGAAGCATGTGAAAGGAGCTTCCAAATGTTGAAGAATAGGCTTACTACCACTCTGGTATTGACCCTACCGGAGGGTACTAAGGGTATTGTGATATGTTGCATGCATCCCGAGTCTTGTTGGGAAGTGTTCTTATACAACATGAAAAAGTAATAGCCTATGCTTTTAGGCAACTCAAAGTTCATGAGAAGAATTATCCGATTTATGACCTTGAGTTAGCACCTGTGATATTTCCCCTTAAAATATGGTGAAATTATGTCTATGGGGTGGATGTTGATGTGTATACAAACCATAAAAGTCTTCAATATGTATTCACTCAAAAGGAGTTGAATCTCAGGTAAAGGAGATGGTTAGAATTGTTGAAAGACTCTAACATGAGTGTTCTCTATCACCGCGGCAAGGCTAATGTGGTTGCGGACACTCTAAGTCGATTTCCCATGGGAAGTGTGTCCCATGTATAAGAAGCCAACATAAACCTAATGAGGGATGTTCATAGGTTGGCTCGTTTAAGGGTTCAAATTGAAGATTCTCCAAATGGTGGTGTTGTGGTACATCATAACTCTGATTCGTCTTTGGTGGTCGAGGTGAAGGCTAGGCAACACCTTGATCCTTTTTTGATGGAGTTGAAAAAATTGGTTCTTGGAAAGATGAATGAGTCATTCTCCCAAGGGGGGATGGTATTCTTAGGTACCAAGGGAGATTGTGTGTGTTGAATGTGTATGATTTGAGCAACATGATCCTTGAGGAAGCTCATGGAGCCCGTTACTCCATTCATCCGGATAGTACAAAGATGTACCATGACCTTAGATAGGTCTTTTCATGGGATAGCCTAAAAAGGGACATTGCGTAGTTTGTTGCAAAGTGTCCCAATTGCCAACAAGTAAAAGCCAAGCCCCAAAAGCTGAGTGGATTACTCCAAGAAATCCAAGTTCGTAATTGGAAGTGGGAAGATGTTAACATGGATTTCACAATAAGGTTGCCAGAGACTCGAAAAAAATATGACTATGTATGGGTGGTAGTGGATAGATTGACCAAATCCGCTAACTTTATTCCCTTTATGTCTACTTATTCGGCTGAATATTATGCAAGAATCTATATTGAAAAGATAGTGAGTCTTCATGGGGTTCCTTTGTCTATCATATCGTATAGGGGTGCTCAATTTAAATCTAGGTTTTGGAGATCTTTTCAAAGAGGTTTGGGTACTCAAGTGAAGTTAAGAACCTTTTTTCATCCTCAAACAGATGGTCAAGCGGAGCGTACTATTAACACTCTTTAAGATATGCTTAGAGTATCTATAATTAACATTAAGGGAAATTGGGATGAGAATTTTCCTTTGGTGGAGTACTCGTATAATAATAGTTTTCATTTATCCATATCTATGGCTCCTTTTGATGCTTTATATGGTAGGAGGTGTAGATATCATATTGGGTGGTTTGAGGTATGCTAGTCTTCGCTTCTTGGTCCCGATTTGATCTATAAGATCTTAGAGAAAGTTCATATCGTAAGGAACCATTTGCAAATAGCCTATAGTAGGCAAAAGTCTTATGCCTATCATAGGAGAAGAGACCTTGAATTTGAAGAACGTGATAAATTGTATTTGAAAATTTTGCCCATGGAAGGGGTTGTGATGTTTGGCAAGAAGGGGAAGTTAAGTCCTCGTTATGTGGGTCCCTATGAAATCTTGCAAAGGGTTGGCAAGGTTGAATTCGAGTTGATATTACCTTGTGAACTATCTTCGGTTCATTCGGTTTTCCATGTATCCATGCATAAGGAGTGCATTGGTAACCACGAGACCATTCTTCCTATTGAGGGTCTTGGTGTGAAAGAGGACCTATCCTATGAGGAGGTTCCGGTTGAAATCCTTGATCGCCAAGTGAATAGGTTGAGGAACAAAGATGTGGCCTCCTTAAAAGTGTTATGGAGAAACCACCTAGTTGTGGGAGCAACATGGGAGGCCGAGGCCGACATGAAGTCCCTTTATCCTAATATCTTTCCTAACAAAGTTTAGTAGTTGTTACTAATAATGAAATTATTGAGTAAATTTGAAGTTTTCTTGATTTTTGGTAAAGTTGTGCAAAATGTTGCATATTACAGTGATGTTACAATGAATTTCATGCCTAATAAAAAAAGAAAATTTTGCTTTTTACTTGTTTTGGATTACGTTGTGCATTTTGGTATGTTGAGCCTTTATGAAATGATATTGAGCATGTTGATAGGTTGAGTTTTGGCATAATTTACTCTTTAAAGATATGTTGAGATCATGTTGTTGTGAGAAGGAAATTCCACATATTTTGGTTTTGAGCTCCTATGTTTAGTGATTGAAGTTTTTAATTGCTAGGTCTGAATGCCATGATTGAGTTGTAACTCATGTATTATGTGTTGTGGTTGATTAGGCTGCTAGTCTTGAGTCTACTCCTTCTTTCAAAAAATTTAGTGTCATTCGGGGACGAGTGTTCCTAAGGGGAGATAATGTAACACTCCGAAATTCAAAGACCTAATATAGAGCCTAACATGAGTATCTAAGGATTGTAACACTGTTCCAAGGCATAAAATGATGAATATAAAACATTTAAGAATCTTTGGAGTTAAAACATCAAGGAACGTCCACGACGTCCGGATAACTTACTACTTGGGATAGTGGGGTGTTTTGATGGGTTAAAGAAAGTGTCTAAGGGTTTTATCTTGGCGAGATGATGAGGATATATATATATATATATATATATAAGTGCCAAAGAAGGGATTAAGGATGCTAGGCCAAGTGAGGAGTGCCAACCTTCAAGGGCAAGCCAAAGCCAAGAGGCCAAGGCTGCCCAAGAAGGGAGGATACTGCCTCACTCATCACGATCATGACCACAGCTCATGTTCATGACCACCGCCAAGGTGGGGAGATCGTGAAGGGGCCTTATCCATGTCAGAATATTCCACGGTATCCTAGCTATTGTCCAAGATACCACGAGCCACTTCACTGCTCGTGGTGAACTTGACGGAGGGCAAGGGGATTCCGTGAAAAGACCTTAGCCAAAAACGAGGAGAGTTGGTAGGCGATGGTGAGCTACTTTCTCACCACTCAACGACCACCGCCATGGTCCATTGAGCACTTCACGGACCGTGCAGTGGGGCGTTGTAATAAATGGGGGCTTCACACTGAAGGCAAGTTGGACTTCAGTTTTGGAAGTCCAACTTAATGAACGGTAGTTTAGGTATTTTGGGGGTGGACTATATATTGACTTTAGTTCAATTGCAATTCATTTCCCACTCCAAAAACCCAAACCCAAATTGAAACCAAAACTGCTCTCACTTCTCTCTACTTTCTCTCTCTTCATTCATCCTCCATTGAAGAACAAGAAGCTTGAGGAAGAAGACAAAGTCACCAAGATATTCACTCAATATTTGGGGATAAAGCTTCATTAAGGTATGGGTTCTTTACTCATGGGATTCCTTTCCCCAAGAGGTCCTTTCAAATTTGAATTTCAATTACCCAATATTCTTGGGTTGAATTGATTGGTTGATGGTAAAACCATGGATGATGACTTATGAAGGATATTGGGTAAGTCTTGTGATCTCAAACTTTTACTTCAATTATGATTAGTTGTGTTTAATGATGAAGTTATATTGAAGTATATGTGTTGTGATTAAATTGACTAGGATGCTATGATGTTGGCATAGAAATTTCTTATTTTATGAATTGTGAGATCATGTTAAGGTTGTAATCATATAACAATTATGTTGATTTATTTGTGTTCATTCCCATGATATGATACATGGTGTTGATGTCACTATGAGGGATGTATTGAAAGGCGATACTCATACATTCCTATTAAGCTAATTATGATGATATAAAAGGAGTAGTCTTCGATGATTTAAACTAATCTGTGATTATTAATGAAATACATTTCAAAAGGGACTCTAGGTTAGCACGACTGAACTAGATGTGAGGGGTGACACCTTCCCAAGAAGGGAAGGTAGGGTTCACCAAAGAACTCAAAGAGATTGGAGACTATAATGTGAGGTACATAGATAGGGTCCCAACTATATCTCTTAGTTCTTAAACTTTGTTGCCTCCTTATGAATACTAGCTAGTGGATCCACCTAGATGTTATGTTCATGTTTGGTTCTACCTTGGCCGGTAGACCTCCTAACAATTGTGTAAGGTGTTACAAAACCGGATTACACACTTAGCTCTTGTGTTGAATGTTGGTTAAGGCAAGTGTTCCTGAAAGTAAAATGAAGTAGCGAAATATACACTAACTAGGGTGACTTAAGAGGTTTGACATAGCGTAGGTAGGGATATGGGACTCTACCTATGCCTTGAACTAGTTTGCCTTGAGGAAAGCCTTAAGAGGTTTATGTTTCTATAATGTACATATTATGTATATATTGACTTTACATGTTATTGACTCTAGATGATGTTAGTTTCATTTATTAGGAAGATGTTGGTTTATGTTGGTAAAGTATGATGATGGTTACTCTTAATGTTATATTACATAAAGATTTTGTATTTTTTATGGTCCTTGTTGGTTTAATAGTCTAAGTGAGGTTATGGGGCTTTGCTTGGGATTTGCACATGTACACATAATAAGGGGTCATGGGTAAGGGTCTTGTCTATATTCAAATGTTATGCCTTGTGCTTATATTATGATGTAGAAGTTGTTTGGCTATTCTTATGTTGACTTTACTTAGTATTGTTAGTCTTTTGTTTAAAATGGTATTACATTGAGACTTATGTGGTTATTAATTTATATGATTTCTTAATTGTGCATAAAAGTGGGATTTTGAGCTATGTTGGCATATCTTTATAAATTGTCCCTTTTCAATCATGATTTATATGTTGTGTGGGAATTGTTCGTATACTTAGTACAAGGGATGTGCTATCCCATTTTCTCCCTTTTTCCCATCATTTTAGGTTCCGATCGTTGACGAGGTTGAGGCCATTTGAAGCAAGACTTGGATCCTCATTCTCTAAGTTGGGTAGGTCCTCACTACTTCGAGGGCTATGCCACTTTATATCATTGTATGTTATTTAGTCTTAAAGACATTTTGTTCATTTCCTTTCACTTGAGTACTATATTGTATCTTTTATATATATGTGTCATTAAGGTAGAAGACTGTGTAATCTTCTTATACGAAGGGTCTAAGTATACTCGATATGAATATATATTATGTGTATGTGATAGGTCTCTGTAAAACTCATGATAGATATAGAAGAAAAGTTTTAAATTTTCCCCATTTTTAACCTATTAATATAATGATGCAAGCTAAGAGGCTATTCTTAGTCCTCTCCAAGGACGACGATGCCAGTTACGTTTTAGGGGGTGCTCCCTGAATGTCACAAAGTTGGTATCAGAGCATGAGGTTGAATATCTTTAGAGTCGATGTCTCACTCAACCACGTCTACGTAGATTCTTACTCATAATTTTAAAGCACAACACACATATGAATAGTAAACTATATTATGCTTAGAAAACTCTCATTTTCTTGGAAATTGAATATCGTGCCTCTAGAGTCTTGACTCTATGTGCCTTTAGCATCTAATCCTTTTATTGTGAATATAGGCAATGAATACTTGAAGAACAGCTGCTCGAAGACTTGATGAAGATATTTCCAATGCGAGAGTTCCTCCCCGGGGCAATCAAGTCCCTCCTCTTGAAAAAGTTGCTAATGATGATCAAGCTCTAGTCAATTCTCCGCCTTTGACGAATGGGGAAAAAAGGGCAGCCTTTCTCCAAATGTCCCAAGCCATTACTACATAAGAAGAATCCTTCACCACTCAAGCACGAGCCATGATGACCCAAGCTAATCGGGAGGTGGTACCACGAGCAAACAAATATGTTTACATCATGGTTTCCCATTTCAGGGATTTCACTAGGATGAATCTCCATACTTTCTATGGGTCCAAAGTTGAGGAAGACCCCCAAGAGTTCAGTGATGAAACCTACAATATTTTCTATGCTATGGTGTTGACTACTAGTGAGAAAGTCGAGTTAGCCTCTTGCCAACACAAAGATGTAGCCCAAACTTGGTATGTCCAATGGAGAGACAATAGTCCTTTAACGGGTTTCTTGACTATTCTTTGAAATTTACCAAATTGTCAAAGTATGCTCCTTCTTTTGTTTCCGACCCTAGGGATGAAATGAGCCGCTTTGTGATGGGAGTGTCGGATGACTAAAAAGAAGAATGTCGTTCGGCTATGCTACATGATACTATGAACATTTATCGTCTCATGATACATTCTCACAAGTGGAAGATACAAGGGTTAAGAGGAACAGTAGGGATTCCAATAGGGCAATGTCTTATGATGGTGGTTTTTCAAAGGGTACGCTTGATATCTAAGACAAGCCTAGGTTCAAGAAGAGGTTATCTAATCATGTTACTTTAAATTTCCCTAAGTCTCGTGATGATAGGGTGTCTAACCCTAAGTCTTAAAAGGTAAGCGATACTAGTTCACCAACCAAGAAGCCAACTTGTTGAAAGTGTGGCAAGAAGCATTATGGTGATTGCCTCGTTGGGATAGACAATTGTTTTTGTTGCGGCAAGAGTGGCCACAAGGTTAGGTATTGCCTTTATTTGAAGGTTCAAGACAATGGTAGTGGTCAAGAATAAGCAAGTGGTTCTAATGTTGATGCTCCGAAGAAGAATCCCTTTTATGCTCTCCGCTCTAGGGTTGAGCAAGAGACTTCTACCGATGTGGTGACCGGTATATTGAAAGTATTTTCCATTGATGTATATGCTTTAAATCATCCCGGTGCTACCTTGTCATTCTTTATCCCTTTAATATCTAAAAAGTTTGACATTTTTCCCGATATCTTGAGTGAACCTTTCTCGATGTCTACCCCGGTGGGTGATTAAGTTGTTTCAAAAAATGTGTATAAAAATTGTCCTATAATGTTTCCCAATAGAGTTAGTCATTGTAACACCCCGTAGCCAAAACAGACCAAAAATTAGTTTTTCACGAAAACAAAATTGCAGACAGTTAAGGGGAAATGCAGTTGGGTCAACTTAAAATGATCATAACTCTTATCATAAAATGAATTAGGTCTCTCATGACCTACCCACAGATAAATAATTGAATTATATTTCCATAGCCACCGACCTTGCTAACATCAGACCTCCGAGTAAAACGTTATGCCCATTTTAGTAAAGGACTGTCGAACAGGCCCTCACGACGGATCCAACGACGGGGCGTCGGGCACACGACGGACCGTCAGTCCTGGCCGTCGTGTGGCCCGACAGCAACCTTCCCAGGGGTCTTTTTGACCTTTCCCACTCCGTTTAAACCATAAGTTACGTCGTTTTGACCCTAAATCATCAAATTTTAGTCAGTTTAAGCCTAGAAACATAATTAAAACATATCCAAGTCAAATCATTAAATCAAAACCTAGAAAATTAGAAGCAAGAGAGGAGAAAAAAGGCTCAAGAACCCTAGTTCAAGAACGCCAAAAGCTCCAGCAGTTCCAGCCCAGAAACATAATTATTTTTCCTTGGATTTCATCACCAGGTATGCGGGATTTCACTAGTGGGTTCCTTTCACCCATTGGGTCCCTAGTTTTCAGTCAAATTCTTGATTTTCTTATCATGATTAAACCTAGGGTTTCTAGAACTTTGATAGAACTTCATGAATTTATTAAATATATGTTCCAAATCAGTATCATGTTATTACTCAGATTATCGCATGAATTTCAGAACCCTAGCTTTGTATTTCTTTAGTTCTTGAATCACACATGCTAGGACAGATATTTCAGAAACATCAGATATACATGCCTCAGTTATAAATGCATAATTACCAGATTAATTATTGCATTCTCAGTTTGCATATTTAGTTTGAGCTATCCAGTATTTACAGAAACTCAGACATAATTAGTTAATTTACAGAATTCATTGGGAGTAGCATAATACCGAGTTGGACTAGGGTTTAGCGTACCCAATAGTCCCAGAACTACTAGCCAAGTAGGTTGTAAGTCCCCTCTGTGGGCAATCAGTTTAGTGATCACGCCAGCATGCCTTTATACCTTTGGCAGGGTATATTGGGTCCTCTCGATGGGGCGTATACATCGGACCCCACATTTAGCTCATGTGGTTTTATTATCGGTTATTAGTAGCTCCCACAGTTCAGTCAGACTCTCTGCATGACCATTTATCAGTATATTCAGTATTCAGTTTTAGCATGTTATAAATTGGTCATTGCATTCAGTTAGCTCAGAAATTCAGTATATCATGTTCTGATTATTATACTTGCTTTTTGTGCTTTTTCAGTTATGTTTTATTTCAGATTTACTCTATCTTACACGCTCAGTACCTTTCAAGTACTGACGCATATGTGCGCTACATCTTCTCGTGATGTAGGTTCAAGTTCTCAGCATCCAGATCACGCATAGATCGATTTCTCGATCTCCAGATCAGCAGATTCAGTGGTGAGTCCTCATTCTCTGAGGACAAGACTCATGAGTTTCTCTTCAGTATTTAGTCTTTTAGTTTCAGTTTTTGCTAGATTTAGCTGGGGCTTGTCCTAGTATTTTTAGTCCAGTTTAGAGGCTATTTTCAGACATAGTTAGATTTAGCTTAGTATGAGTTAATATTTCCTTTGTATTAAACTCATTGTTTTCAAATATCTCGGTTATAGAATATGGGTATTCCCCATCTTTTCATATTTAATTATGATTTAGCTTCCGCATCAGTTTATTATCTTTAGTATGCTCATGATCATGCCATCAGGGTTAGCTTGGGATCACTTGTGGTCCTAGGTTCCATGTCCGCGTCTCGGGGGTAGCTCGGGGCATGAAAAGACATGGTATCAGAGCACTAGGTTCAAGAGTCCTAGGATGTCTGAAAAAGCCGCACTAAGTAGAGTCCTTTTCATGGGTGTGAAGTGCACCACATCTAATGAGAGGGAGGCTATGAAGTGTTTTATGAAAACTTCTCTTTCTTGATATTCTTATCGTGCATTGGTATGATCTTCTTTCTAATCCATCGTTATGCGCTTAAGATCATGCATTCTCGCAGAGCTTAGGCATGGAATGCTAATGCACGCAATGCTAACGCAGTTCCTCTAGTACCAGATAAGGAAGTTCAAATGCAGAGTTTCAGAATGCCAATTAAGTTTTTGGTTCAGAGTTTGAACAACAAGAACAATCAGCAGGTTTGAGTTCCTACTAATAGAAATGATCGATTAGTGGCAGCCAGAGTTTGTGATTTCGTTAGGATGAATCCACCTAAGTATTCAGGGTCGCAAGTTGGTAAGGACCCATAGAAGTTCATTGACGAGGTCAAGAAAATATTTGGTGTGATGTCAGTAACTAGTAGTGATAGGTGATATTGGCATCCTACCAACTGAAGGATGTGACTCACATATGGTTCAATCAGACAACGGACATGACTTTGTCTTTTGTAACTCAGCATAGCAGTCCGATTCAGTGTTAGTCCAGAAACTCTCTTAGAACCCTTCTCAGTCTCTACTCCAGTCGGTGACCCAGTTATAGCTAGACGGGTATACAGAAATTGCCCTGTCACAGTCTCTCAGAAAGTCACCTCAGCAGATCTAGTAGAGTTAGAAATGGTAGACTTCGATGTCGTTCTAGGCATGGATTGATTACACTCGTGTTATGCCTTAGTCGATTGTAGAACTAGGATTGTTTGTTTTCAGTTTCCAGACGAACTAATCTTAGAATGGAAGGGTAGTAGCCTAGCGCCTATGGGTCGATTTATTTCTTACCTTAAGGCCAGAAAGATGATATCTAAGGGTTATCTCTATCATCTAGTTCGGGTTAAGGATTATAGCCTTGAAACCCCAACTCTTTAGTCAGTTCCAGTAGTTTGTGAATTTCCAGAAGTATTTCCAAAAGATCTTCCCGGGATCCCTCCCGAAAGGAAAATCGACTTTGGAATTGATCTCCTTCCAGATACCCAGCCTATTTCTATTCCTCCTTACAGAATGGCTCCAGCAGAGCTTAAGGAATTGAAAGAGCAGTTGAAAGACCTTCTAGATAAGGGTTTCATCAGACATAGTATTTCACCATGGGGTGCACCAGTATTGTTTGTAAAGAAGAAAGATGGTTCTCTCAGAATGTGCATTGACTATAGACAGTTGAACAAGGTCACAATCAAGAATAAGTATCCCATCCCCAGGATTGATGACTTGTTTGACCAACTTCAGGGTGCTAGTCATTTCTCAAAGATAGACCTCAGGTTGGGTTATCATCAACTCAGAGTCAGAGATAGTGACATTCCGAAAACAGCCTTCAGAACTCGGTATGGTCATTATGAATTTATAGTTATGTCGTTTGGACTAACCAATGCTCCTGCAGCTTTCATGGATTTGTTGAACAGAGTGTTCAAATAGTACTTGGACTTGTTCGTTATCGTCTTTATTGATGATATCCTCATTTACTCTAGGAGTGAGGAAGAACATGCAAGTCATTTGAGAATTGTTCTACAGACTCTCAAGGATCGCCAGTTATTCGCTAAGTTTAGCAAATGTGAGTTTTGGTTGCAATTCGTTGCTTTTCTTGGTCACATTGTATCTAGCGAAGGGATCCACGTAGAGTCACAGAAGATAAAAGCAGTGAAACAATGGCCCAGACCTACCTCTGCTACAGATATCAGAAGTTTCTTAGGTCTAGCGGGTTATTATAGGAGGTTCGTGGAAGGATTTTCATCCATAGCCTCACCATTGACTAGGTTGACTCAGAAGATGGTCAAGTTCCAATGGTCAGATGATTGTGAGAAAAGCTTCGCAGAATTGAAAACTAGATTGACTACAGCTCCTGTCTTGACTCTACCAGAGGGTTCAGATGGTTATGTGATCTATTGCGATGCATCCAGAGTTGGCCTTGGTTGTGTGTTGATGCAAAGAGATAAGGTTATATATTATGCCTCTAGACAGCTTAAGGTGAATGAGAAGAACTATCCAACTCATGACCTCGAGCTTGCAGCAGTGGTGTTTGCACTCAAGATATGGAGACACTACTTGTATGGTGTTCATGTAGATGTGTTCACCGATCATAAGAGCCTTCAGTATGTGTTCACCCAGAAAGAGTTGAATCTTCGCCAGAGGAGATGGCTTGAGTTCCTTAAGGATTATGATATGAGTGTGCATTATCATCCTGGAAAGGTGAATGTAGTGGCCGATGCTCTTAGTAGATTATCTATGGGTAGTGTAGCCCATGTTGAGGAAAAAAAGAAAGGAGCTAGTGAAGGATGTTCACAGGCTTGCTCGCTTGGGAGTTCGCCTTATGAGCATATCAGACAGCGGTGTAACAGTTCAGAATGGGGCAGAATCGTCTTTGGTAGTGGAGGTTAAGGAAAAGCAAGAGAGTGATCCGATCTTGCTTGAACTAAAGGGTGCAGTCAACAATCAGAGAGTGGAGGTTTTCTCCCAAGGGGGAGATGGTGTACTTCGCTACCAAGGTAGATTGTGTGTTCCTGATGTGGGAGAGTTGAGGAAGCATATTCTTGCAGAAGCTCATAACTCCAGGTATTCTATTCATCCAGGTGCCACTAAGATGTACCGCGATCTGCGGGAAGTTTATTGGTGGAATGGCATGAAGAGGGATATAGCAGACTTTGTGAGTAAGTGCCCCAATTGCCAGCAAGTCAAGGTAGAACATCAGAAACCAGGAGGTATGACTCAAGAGATCGATATTCCTACTTGGAAGTGGGATGTGATCAATATGGATTTCATCACAGGGTTACCTTGTACTCGCAGACAGCGTGACTCAATTTGGGTGATAGTCAATAGGATGACTAAGTCTTCTCGCTTTTTGGCGGTCAAGACTACATATTCGACAGAGGACTATGCTAAGCTTTACCTTAATGAAATTGTGAGGTTGCATGGGGTTCCTTTGTCTATCATCTCAGATAGAGGTCCTCAGTTTACCTCTCATTTCTGGAAGTCATTTCAAAAAGGTCTTGGTACTCAAGTTAACCTTAGTACAGCATTTCATCCACAGACGGATTGGCAGGCAGAGCGTACCATTCAGACCTTAGAGGATATGTTGAGAGCTTGTGTGATCGATTTCAAAGGTAGTTGGGATGATCACCTTCCTCTTATTGAGTTTGCCTACAATAATAGCTACTATTCCAGCATTCAGATAGCCCCTTATGAGGCTTTATATGGGGGTAGATGTAGATCTCCTGTTGGTTGGTTTGAAGTAGGTGAAGCACCTTTGATAGGGCCAGATTCAGTCCTTTATGCTATGGAGAAAGTTCAACTCATTAGAGATAGACTTAAGACAGCCCAAAGTCGTAAGAAATCTTATGCAGATTTAAGGAGAAGGGAACTAGAGTTCCAAGTTGATGATTGGGTTTTTCTGAAAGTCTCACCTATGAAAGGGGTGATGAGATTTGGAAAGAAAGGGAAGTTCAGTCCTAGATATGTAGGCCCTTACAAGATATTGAAAAGGGTTGGCAAGGTGGCATATGAGTTAGAGTTGCCAGCAGAATTAGTAGCAGTGCATCCGGTCTTCCACATCTCACTCTTGAAGAAGTGGGTGGGTGATCCAGCCTCTATAGTGCCATTAGAGAGTGTGGCGGTGAAAGATAGTCTTTCTTATGAGGATGTACCAGTTGAGATTCTTGACCGTCAGGTTAGAAGGTTCAGAAACAAAGAAGTCGCTTCAGTCAAGGTTTTGTGGAGGAGTCAGTCCGTAGAGGGAGCTACTTGGGAAGTAGAAGCAGCCATGAAAGCCAAGTATCCTTACCTTTTTCCTTCCGATTCCACTCCCGCTTGAGGTAATAGTTCCTCTTCAGTTTTACAGTCATTCATGCGTAAATTCAGTTTTAGAATCATGTTCCCTCAGTTTGTACTTGCATTTTCAGCGTAATTGCATGTACTCAGAACTCAATTCAGTTAGAAACTCAGTTCTCAATGATTAGTAGTGGGGTTTGCAGCTCTCTCCCTCCATTTCAGATAGTTTAGTCTTCATTCGAGGACGCATTTTCCCAAGGGGGAGATAATGTAACACCCCGTAGCCAAAACAGACCAAAAATTAGTTTTTCAGAAAAAAACAATTGCAGACAGTTAAGGGGAAATGTTGTTGGGTCAACTTAAAATGATCATAACTCTTATCACAAAATGAATTAGGTCTCTCATGACCTACCCACAGATACATAATTGAATTATCTTTCCATATCCACTGACCTTGCTAAAATCAAACCTCCGAGTAAATAGTTATGCCCATTTTAGTAAAGGCCTGTCGAACAGACCCTCACGACGGATCCAACGACGGGGCGTCGGGCACATGACGGACCGTCAGTCCTGGCCGTCGTATGGACCGACAACAACCTTCCCAGGGATCTTTTTGACCTTTCCCACTCCGTTTAAACCATAAGTTACGTCGTTTTGACCCTAAATCATCAGATTTTAGTTAGTTTAAGCCTAGAAACATAATTAAAACATATCCAAGTCAAATCATTAAATCAAAACTTAGAAAATTAGAAGCAAGAGAGGAGAAAAAACCCTCAAGAACCCTAGTTCAAGAACGTCACAAGCTCCAGCAGTTCCAGCCCAGAAACTTAATTATTTTTCCGTGGATTTCATCACCAGGTATGCGGGATTTCACTAGTGGGTTCCTTTCACCCATTGGGTCCCTAGTTTTCAGTCAGATTCTTGATTTTTCTTATCATGATTAAACCTAGGGTTTCTAGAACTTTGATAGAACTTCATGAATTTATTAAATATATGTTCCAAATCAGATTATCATGTTATTACTCAGATTATCGCATGAATTTCAGAACCCTAGCTTTGTATTTCTTTAGTTCTTGAATTACACATGCTAGGACAGATATTTCAGAAATATCAGATATACATGCCTCAGTTATAAATGCATAATTACCAGATTAATTATTGCATTCTCAGTTTGCATATTTAGTTCGAGCTATCCAGTATTTACAGAAACTCAGACATAATTAGTTAATTTACAGAATTCATTGGGAGTAGCATAATACCGAGTTGGACTAGGGTTTAGCGTACCCAATAGTCCCAGAACTACTAGCCAAGTAGGTTGTAAGTCCCCTCTGTGGGCAATCAGTTTAGTGATCACGCCAGCATGCCTTTATACCTTTGGCAGGGTATATTGGGTCCTCTCGATGGGGCGTATACATCGGACCCCACATTTAGCTCATGTGGTTTTATTATCGGTTATTAGTAGCTCCCACAGTTCAGTCAGACTCTCTGCATAACCATTTATCAGTATATTCAGTATTCAGTTTTAGCATGTTATAAATTGGTCATTGTATTCAGTTAGCTCAGAAATTCAGTATATCATGTTCAGATTATTATACTTGCTTTTGTGCTTGTTCAGTTATGTTTTATTTCAGCTTTACTCTATCCTACATGCTCAGTACCTTTCAAGTATTGACGCATACGTGCGCTACATCTTCTCGTGATGTAGGTTTAGGTTCTCAGCATCCAGATCACGCATAGATCGATTTCCCGATCTCCAGATCAGCAGATTCAGTGGTGAGTCCTCATTCTCCGAGGACAAGACTCATGAGTTTCTCTTCAGTATTTAGTCTTTTAGTTTCAGTTTTTGCTAGATTTAGCTGGGGCTTGTCCTAGTATTTTTAGTCCAGTTAAGAGGCTATTTTCAGACATAGTTAGATTTAGCTTAGTATGAGTTAATATTTCCTTTGTATTAAACTCATTGTTTTCAAATATCTCATTTATAGAATATGGGTATTCCCCATCTTTTCATATTTAATTATGATTTAGCTTCCGCATCAGTTTATTATCTTTAGTATACTCATGATCATGACAGCAGGGTTAGCTTGGGATCACTTGTGGTCCTAGGTTCCGTCTCCGCGTCTCGGGGGTAGCTCGGGGCGTGACAGTCATGTTGAACTAGTAGAACTTGATATGTTTGTTTTTTATGTCATTTTAGGTATGGATTGGTTGCATGCTTGTTGTGATTCCATAGATTGTAGAATGAAGGTGGTGAAGTTTAACTTTCCAAATGAGCCCGTTTTAGAGTGGAAGTGGGGAAATTTTATTCCTAGAGGTAGCATCATTTCTTGTTTGAAAGCTTGTAGGATGATCTCTAAGGGGTGTTAATAACATATATTAAGAGTCCAATATTTATATTCTGAAATTCCTCCCATTTAGTCGGTCCCCGTAGTGAGGGAATTTCCGGAGGTCTTTCCTAATTATCTTCCCAGAATTCCTCCCAAACGGGAAATTGATTTACGTATAGACTTGTTATCAGATATAAATCCCATTTCAATTCCTCTTTATTGGATGGATCCGGCCGGATTGAAAGAGTTGAAGGCTCAACTAAAAGATTTTCTAGACAAGGGTTTTATTCGGCCTAGTATTTCTCTATGTGGTGCTCCGGTATTGTTCACGAAAAAAAAGGATGGGTCCCTTAGAAAGTGTATCGATTACCGTTAACTCAACAAGTCACAATAAAGAAAAAGTATCCTCTCCCTCGGATCGATGACTTATTTGATCAACTCCTAGGTGCGAGTTACTTTTCCAAGATTGACTTGAGGTCGGGATATCACCAACTTAGGCTGAGAGGTGAAGATATTCCAAGGATGGCATTTCGAACAAGATATTGTCACTACGAATTCTTATTAATGTCTTCTTGTCTCACTAATGCTCCGACGACGTTTATGAACCTAATGAATAGGGTGTTTCGATGTGACCTAGGTTCATTTGTCATTGTCTTCATTGACGACATCTTGGTATATTCAAAAAATCAGGGTGAAAATATGAACCATTTGAGAGTGGTGTTTCAAGTGCTTATTGAACACCAGTTGTTTGCCAAGTATTGTAAATGTGAGTTTTGGTTAAGGTCAGTAGCGTCTTTTGGTATATCATCTCTAGTGAAGGTGTAGAGGTTGATCCAAGGAAGATCGAAGAGGGGAAAAATTGTCCTAGACCTTTGGCTCCTACAGATATTAGGACTTTCTTAGGACTAGCAGGTTATTATAGAAGGTTCGTCGATGGGTTTGCGTCTCTTGCTTCTCCCTTGACAACCTTGACCGAAAAGAATGTGAAATTTGAGTGTTCGGTATCATATGGAAAGAGCTTCCAAATGTTGAAGGATAGGCTTATCTCCGCTCTGGTATTGACCCTGCCGGAGGTTACTAAGGGTTTTGTGGTATATTGGGATGCATCCCGAGTCGAGTTAGGGTGTGTTTTTATCAAACATGGCAAAGTTATAGCCTATGCTTCTAGGAAACTCAAAGTTCACGAGAAGAATTATCCGACTCATTACCTTGAGTTAGCGGCCGTGATATTTGCCTTGAAAATATGGAGTCATTATCTCTATAGGGTTCATGTTGATGTGTAAACGGACCATAAAAGTCTTCAATACGTATTCACTCAAAGGGAGTTAAATCTCTTGCAAAGGAGATGGTTAGAGTTGTTGAAAGACTACGACATGAGTGTTCTCTATCACCCCGAAAAGGATAATATGGTAGCGGACGCTCTAAGTGGTTTTTTCATGGGAAGTGTGTCCCATGTGGAGGAAGCCAAGAAAAATCTAGTAAGGGATGTTCATAGGTTGGTGCATTTAAGGGTTCGTATTGAAGATTCTCCAAATGGTGATGTGGTGGTACATCATAACTCCGAGTCGTATTTGGTGGTTGAGGTGAAGTCTAAGCAACACCTTGATCTATTATTCATGGAGTTGAAAGAATCAGTTCTTCGAAAGATGAATGATTTATTCTCCAAAGAGGGGATAGTAATCTTAGGTACTGACGGAGATTGTGTGTGCCCAATGTGGATGATTTGAGGAATAGGATCATTGAGGAAGCTCATGGAGCCCGTTACTCTATTTATGCGGGTTCTACAAAGATGTACCATGACCTTAGAGAGGTGTTTTGGGGGGATGGTCTAAAAAGGTACATCCCGGAGTTTGTTGAAAAATGTCCCAATTGCCAACAAGTGAAGGCCGCGCACCAAAAGCCGAGTGGTTTACTACAAGAAATCAAAATTTCTACTTGGAAGTGGGAAGATGTTTTAATGGCTTTCGTAGTTGGGTTGCGTCGAACTCGAAAGCAATATGACTCTGTATGGGTGGTAGTGGATAGAATGACCAAATCCGCTCATTTTATTCCTGTTAAGTCTACTTATTCGGTGGAAGATTATGCAAGGATCTATATTTACAAGATAGTGAGTCTTCATGGGGTTATTTCTTCCATCATATCGGATAGAGTTTCTAAATTTAAATCTAGGTTTTGGAGATCATTTCAAAGAGGTTTGGGTACTCAAGTGAAGTTAAGCACCAATTTCATCCTCAAAGGGATGGTCAAGCACAACGTACCATTCAAACTCTTGAAGATATTCTTAGAGCTTGCATCATTGACTTTAAGGGAAATTTGGATGAGCATTTTGCTTTTGGTGGAGTTATTGTATAATAATAGTTTTCATTCATCCATATCTATGACTCCTTTTAAAGATTTGTATGGTAGGAGGTGTACATCTCCTATTGGGTGGTTTGAGGTTGGCGAGTCTTTGCTTCTTGGTCCTAATTTGATCTATAAGACCTTAGAGAAAGTTCATACCGTAAGGAACCATTTGCAAACAGCCTATAGTCGGCAAAAGTCGTATGCCGATCATATGAGAAAATATTTAGAATTTGAAGAAGGTGATAGGGTGTATCTAAAAATTTCTCCTATGAAAGGGCTGGTGAGATTTGGAAAGAAAGGGAAGTTTTTCAAAATTCACACTAAACTCTTGTAACATTACAGTGAACCAAATTAACTCCAAAACAGTGAACTTCAAAGGTCAATCAAAGTGGAAATGAACTTATTTCCGTAGGAGTTTCCCTAAACAACCCATCCTAAGAATCACCAAGGCAACACATGAGGGGATTGTCCACTCAATCCCTACAATACACACCTAATAATCCATAAGACAACCTATTATAGGCTTAGTCCACCCGGGAGATCAAGCCCACACTCAACAACAAAATATTAGAAGAACACTCAAACACACCAGATAAGACACACAAAGACTTCCCTTTCGGAATACCTACTTAGTGAAATGAGTAGATAGCGTCCCATTCCACTATGTACCCTAACTAATACACTCTCTTAGAAGACATAGCTCACATAATTCATATAAGACACACCAAGACATCCCTTTCGAAATGTCTACCAAGTTCAATGATTAGATGACGTCCCATACCACCACCTCCCTGAGTAGTACACTCTTTTAGAAGACTTCTTACATTTGTTACCTTTGTGGGAGGCTAGCTTAACCGACATAGAACATGAGAGCTAGACATGGAATCTCATTATTAACCCTTATCGGATAAGGGATCCCCACTTGCCTTGAGTAAGGTCATTCTCTTAGCTTTTACATGTCTTTTCCAATAGCTAAACCTAGGCGGGAGCATAGTTAAGGAATAAGGAGATTGCTACTAAGTAACTAATTATCTACTAATGAGGAGTACTCATGTCAAGAGGTACATTGGAATACAACATCTCAACTCACGAAGTGTAACTACCTCTTTTTCATATCCTCTCGGTTCTAGGTATAACTCCTTACAGAATTTCAACATTATAAACTATAGGTTAAGAATAACTAGTGAACACCACATCTCAACTCACGAAGGGAATTCATACTCCGACCTATCTTAGAAAACTCATTGGGATATAGTGAGGTTGTTACTAAACACTTCATCTCAACTCACGAAGAGTGTCCACCCCAAAAATCCCCTTTTATACTAGACTTAGCCTCATTCATTCATTCAAGCGTGTGTGTGTACATGTGAACACACTTTGCACATAAGCATCATTTCATTTACATTAACTTCTATTCATGCTTAGACCCTCATTCATCATGTCTTATACAATAGCATACTCAGGATATACACTTTCCTTACTTAGACAAAATCTAAGCATAACATACAATTCAAGCTTCATAATACACATAACAAGAACCACCTTAATTATCACTTCATTTCACACATTAGGCCTTGTAATCGACACATACAATACATACTAAGTATAACTAAATTCATCACGTAAACACCACCACAAAGAAGGTGGACCATACCACTCAAGACCCATTCATAAATAGAGTTAACAATGAGACCAACTTACCATTCTTCCAAAGCCTTCACACCTATTTACAAATTTAGTCAATAATTCATTATAAAATAGCCCTTATGGCAGTAGCTAAACAACAATATCAACACAAGGAAACCAAAGTTCAAAGACTACAAAGGCATGCTCATTTAACTCATTCCTTAAGCCAAAATTTGATAAAAACCTTTAACCTGTTTTCATTGAAGTTTTAGCATTAAAATCACCAACTAAGATTAGAAATATCATATTTAAATCATTTTAAATGTTTTCATGCAAGACCCACATTTAGAGTTGAAGATAGAAGAAACTACGGTTGAAAACCAATTTTGAAAATCCATTAGAAGTGACTCCTTGAATGGAAGAGAGTTCAAGGATGGCTACAATACCTTTAATAAAAGAAACCCCAATTATTTTTATGTATAACTCGACCACCAACATCCCTCCAAGATCTTCTTGAGTTCTAGCTTCTATGGAATTTGAGAGAGAGGTTTTGGGTTTTAGGAAATGAAGTCTAAAATTAGGTCTTAGGGTTTGAAAAAACTTAATATACTTAAAATACCCTAAAACTATCACCCTAGTTTCATAAAAGACTTGGGGTGAATTTACCAAACACCCCAAGTCAAAATAGAAAAGTTACAGCTTTTTGGCAGCCTCATAGATGACTCCAACTAACGGACCGCTTGTCCACCGACGGCCCGTTGGTGGTGGTTCGTTGGTTGAGCAGCCTGAAATTTCCAAATCCTGCAGGCCTTCAGGTCCAATTGACGGACCAAGTTGAGGAGCCATCGATTGGTCAATTGGACGTCGAGTGGTCTCGTTGGTGGACACTACCTAGGCAGTTTTGGGTCTAAGTCTTGGGCCCTTCTCTAGGGCCCCTCGTGGGTCCTAGGTGGGTCGTACGAAGACGTTAAACTCCTAAACATATTAGTATAGGTCTTAGAAACATCTCAGACAAATTTAAACAAAACAAAGACGTAAAACTCACTCAAATACATCAAGACACATGAACACTTTCTAAGACACACCTTCCGAACGTCATGGACGTTCTTGGACGTTTGACCTCCAAACTTAACAAAACTTCACACACTGCCTAAGGTCATAATTATAAATCATTTTAACACAAAATTAACTCAAAAAACATTTACGAATCTCTAGTTCACCTTAGTTCATTTTAGGGTGTTACATTCTCCCCCACTTGGAATAACATTCATCCTCGAATGACACTAAACACTTTAAGACCATCAAGGACTCCATTAGCAGAAATAAACCCATTAAAATCCAGATCAAACATTCATAGTGAAGTCACAACCAAACAAGGATCAAAATTTCACATTTTCGACACTTTGAAACACATGCAACTTGGCAACAACCTTCACATTTCGAAATTTACCCATATTCTTCATTTATGGAGGAACTACCTACTTCAACATTAAACATGCTCATATACAACACTTTTACACACATTGAAACTACAATTGAAGACCAAGTAATTTTTTTTTCAAAAATGAGAAACTTTACAATGAGCATTCACTGTAACACTGTGAAACATGCTAGAATTTCCAAAAATCCATTATTTAAGCAATTCATCAAGAAGGCATGATCATATGAAAGGTAAAATTATATGAACTCATCTTATAAGACAAAAACAACAAACAGAAAGAGTTAAGACTTACCGGGACTTCAAATTTGGATTAGTTATCTTCCCTAGCTCTCGTCCCATATGGATGATTCTTCTTTGGAGCATTGGGATCTAGACCGCCTTGAGGAGCTTGATTAACCTCTTTCCAATTTGCCTTGATGTTAGGGGAGTCACTCATCTTGTGGCCCTTACTACCACACCCAAAACAATCATTCGTTCCGGCAAGACACTTACCCAAATGTCTCTTTCCACAAGAATCACACCTAGTCCTCTCAAAAGTATGGAAACCACCTTTGGAGTTTTTATTTGGAGCCCTATCCTTGTTCCCCATGGAAGAGTCTTAATGAAAAAACCTCTTCTTAGGTTTTTGGTGACTAGAATCATCCGAACTAGGCTTCTTACCCTCTTTCCTTATCTCCTATCTCCCTAATTTTTTGACTCCTCAATTTGTTGTGCATACACTATGAGCCAAGAGATATCAATGTTATTAAGTAGCATTGTCGTATGACACTCTTTTTACACCAAGCTAGACACTCCCATGAAAAAAAATTTATCCTAGCCCTAGGATTGGATACCATGGTTGGGGCATACTTAGAGAGTATGGTGAATTTAAGAGAGTACTCTTGCACACTCATTCCCCCTTGACGAAGGTTCATGAATTCAACAATATTCTTCTCCCTCCACTATAAGGTAAAGAACCTATCTAGAAAAGCCTCTTTGAAGACAACCCATTCTACCGGACCATCTCTTAAGGGTCTCTCATCTCTCCATTGCTCACACCACACTTGAGACACATCTTTGAGTTAAGAACCTATCCCCTCATGGGTCCTAGGTGGGGTCGTACCCGGACGTTAAACCCCAAAACAATTCATGTAGGTCTTAGGAAGATCTCACACCAATTTCATACAAAACAAACATGTAAAACTCCCTCAAATACATCAAGACAGATGCACACTTTCTAAGACACACCTTCCAAACGTCATGGACGTTCTTGGATGTTTGATCTCCAAACTTCACACACTGCCTAAGGACATCATTATAAATTAGTTTTACTCAAAATTAACTCAAGAACATTCACTAAGCTCTAGTTCACCTTAGTTCATTTTTGGGTGTTACATGAACTATCTTCGGTTCATCCGATTTTCCAGGTATCTATGCTTGAGAAGTGCATTGGTAATCCTGAATCCATTGTTATTATTGAGGGTATTGGTTTGAAAGAGAACCTCTCTTTTTAGGAGGTTCCGGTTGAAATCCTTGATCGTCAAGTGAAGAGGTTGATGAAAAAAGAGGTGGCCTCCGTAAAAGTGTTACGGAGAAACACCTTATTGAGTGAGCAACATGGGAGGCCGAGGCCGACATGAAGTCATGTTATCCTCATCTCTTTACTAACGAAGGTTTGTTGTTCTTACTAATAATGAAACTAATGATTAAATTTGAAGTTGTCATGATTTTTTGATGAAATTGTGCAAAATGGGGCATGTTACAGTGAAGTTACAAGAATATGCTTGCCTAAAAATGAAAATTTTGTTTATTTTTACTTGTTTGGAGTATGTTGTGCATTTTTGTATGTTGAGTATTTATGAAATAATACTGAGCATGTTGATAGTTTGAGTTTTTGTATAATTGTGTAACACTTCAAAAATCCAAGACGTGTTCTAGAGCCTAACATGAGTGTAATAAGGTTTAGACACTGTTTTAAGGTCCGTTTTAATGAATATAAGTCATTTAAGAAGTCTAGGAACCAAAACATCCAAGAACGTCCATGACGTTCGTAAACTAGCTCAAGAAGGTGCTAGCATGCCTTAGCCTATATGACTAGCTTTTATGATTCGAAAAATGATGAAATTGGCAGAAGGGTGGCTATTACGTATTAGAGTTAGTTCATAGTAGAAAAGTCTGGGCACGACTCCCCAAGGAACAACCAAGGGCCCTTGAGGAGGATCATTTCATTTTGGGGTCAAAAGCATTGCCTGGGCAGTGTGCACCCACGAGGGGAGTCGAAGGGGCGTGTGTTGTTCGATGGGATCCATCGACCAACACTTAGACATTTGGGCTAATGGTCCATATGGACCATTCTATGAACTCATCAACGATGTGTAGCACGGAAGGGGGCATCGATTGTCGACTCACAGATGGACTGTTGGTTGAGGTCTCGTCTGTGAGGGCCTCAATTAACTGAACGTTTTTAATTGGTTCCAATTAAGTAATTAAGGGGTTAGGTCATTATTGGGGGGTTAAGGGATGTCTAATTAAGTTAATTAACACCCCATATAAAGACTCCAACCCCATTAGACTAACCTAAGCTCTCATAACTCACAAACCCAAATTCTCTTCCTTTTCTCTTCTTTCTCTGTCTAGTGAAGAACTCCATTGAAGACCAAGCTAGGTCAGGGTTTAAGGTTTGCAAAGGGTCAAGTTTCTCCATCAACCTTCATCACTTATTAAGGTATGAGATTATTTTTACCTTTGAGACCTCTTTCCTCAAAGGGATCCGTCAAAGTGATTTCAAAAGTTGAGTTTTCAAGTGGCTTTTCTTCTAATACGAAATTGATGTCATAAATTACTTTGTTTATGATTTCTTTTGGATACTATGAGTAGATTAACATTTATTTTAACTTAATTGTTCTATCTCTTGATGCATTGGTCTAGTTTGTAAAAGATGACCTATTTCCCTTAACCCTAGGTTATGGTGTTGATATGAATTATGTAATGTTTGTTCAATTGATTTGGTTATTGGTTAACTTACTATTCTATGATGTTATTGTATCAATTATTAATAGATTAATCTGAATTATATACCTATCATGCTAGTTCTTGAGAAATTGATCTATGGTATGAAACATGTTATGAATTTGACCTAAGTCTATTATCTTAAGCTATGAACTAGTATTGAATTGTGATGTAGTGATTAAATTGGCCGTGTTATCATGTTGGTTATTGTTGTGTGATGATATTACTCCCATATAGGGTTGAGTTAACGGTTTATGGTAACACCTTGATGATGGATTATGAAGGAGACTTTGTAAGTCTTATGATCCCTATTCTTTCCTTCAATTGTGGTTACTTGAGATTAAGTGATGATGTTGCATTGAAGTATATCTTGTAGTAGTATTGATAGGGTTGGTATGATGTTGAATTGAAATGCCTTGACTATGGTTGTGAGGTTGACTATGATGTAAATGTTACAAGGATGGTGATTACTACCAATGTGCCTTATCATTAATGACTATGTAAATGTGCTAAGCTCATTTATATTAATTGTAATGAAAGGATTTATACTCATGCAATTCTTATTGAACTATGATAATGATGATTGTACAAGGGATAGAACCTATGACCTAAACTAAGCTATGATACTTAATAAATGCTTAAAGACATTTCAAAAAGGGACTCTATCTTAGCACCGAGTGAACTAGAGTGAGTAGTGTCCCTTCCCATATAGGAAATGTAGTATCACAAATGTACTATTGATATTGGATACTATAATGCATGTAGCATAAAGAGGGTCCCAATTATATCTCCTAGTTCTTGAACTATGTTGCCCCCATAGGAATAATAGCTAGTGGATCCACTTAGTTTCTATGTTCATGTTTTAGGTACTACCTTGGCGAGTAGTCCACCTTCTTTCGGTGTAGGCTTCCTTGACACCGGATTCCACATTATCTCATGTGGTCTATGTCGGTTTAAGCAATATTTTCCCAAAAGGTAAAATGAAATTATGAATGAATTCTAACTAAGATGACCTAAGGGGTTTAGCTTAGTCTAGGTAGGGGTATGGGTCTCTACCTAAACATTGCACTCATTTTCCTTGAGGGAAGTCTTAGGATATGTATATGTTAATGAATGCAAATGATAATAATATGATGATCTCACATGCAGATGATATTGTGTGATATTGGTTGCTTTTATGAACATATATTTGGTCTCTATGTTTAAAGTATGATGATATGTATTCATAAATGATGTACTATGTAAAGTTGGATATTTTTCATGGTTCTTGTTGAGTTACTTGATTGACTAAGGTTATGGGGATTTCCTTGGTTGTCAGACCCATAGATCATACCCCAGATGAGACCGGCATCATCGTCCTCTCAGAGGACTCAGACAAGCCCTTGGCATTCGTAACATGTCATCACTAAAATTGCGGAAATTTAAAACTTTTACGTTCTATTTGAAGTATACTTAGAGTTCATATCTAACATTCATGATTACATACAATATTCTAAAAACTTGTCTCACATATATAAAGCCATCTAAAAAGTGCAAATCTGGACTTAGACTATATATAGTCAATATGCCATATAGGCCTTAATACAAAAGAATCTAAACGAACATAAATGAAAGTAGAATATTCTTAAAACTACTAAGTCTTCATAAGCTTGAATATGAAAGATAACATCCCCAAACATGAAGATCTACCAAGACTTGGAGAAAGAGTTCCAAGCTTCTTCAATCGACCTTCTTAATCTTCAATTGCCTGATCCTACATTTGTAGTAATATAAACTAATGGGGCTAGTAAACCACATGTACTAAGTATGGGTATATGCACATAACACTTAAGGACATGCGTGAAAAAAGGATCATTTCTTAGAAACATGCTAATTCATATGAAAATCTTCAATGCACATACCATATAACATATACAAGTTAAGGATACCATTAACTTAAAGCATTATCATAATGAAAGACATATTATCATAGAGTATGTTGACATTTCATATTCAAAATAACATATAAACATAACGTACAAACAGTTACAAATGATCTCATCCCCAACCCACAAGTGCAATGGTCATGTGAAGCCCCATAACCCCACACAACCAAGTAGATAAGATAGGAGACCATAAGTAAAGCTTTGCTTCATATAACTTGTAACATAAGTAGTCATCACTTCATATAACAATATAAACCAATAAAATGTTCATCATAATAACCTAAATCATATAAGAGTAAAATCATGTATCATAGACATATATCTTTCATGTTATCATATTACATAAGAACAATTTACTAGGACTTCCCTTAGAGTCAACTTGTTCAATATCTAGGTAGAGTCCCATACCCCTACCTATACTAAGTAGACTTCTCAAGTCACCCTAGTCAACGTTCATTTACTTGTCTTTCATTTAACATGAGGAAACATTCACCTTAACCGACATAGACTATGTGAGCTAAAAATGGAATCCGGTGTCATAAAACCCCACACCGAAAGAAGGTGGTCTACCGGCCAAAGTAGAACCAAACATGACATAGCTTTCTAGGTGGATCCACTAGCTAGTATCCTATGGTGGCAACATAGTTCAAGAACTAGGAGATATATTAGAGTCCCATAGTTCCACATTACATGGCTGCCTCAATATCATTAGAGTCATTGTGACCTACCTTTCAACTAGGGAAGAGACACCTTTCATATCTAGTTCATTGGTGCTTAGCATAAGTCCCTTTCTTGAATAACCTTTAAGTTTTATTTTATCATAAACTTATCATAGGTCATAGGATATTAACTCCTTGTATAAACATGATCATGAGCTCTTTAGGACTAGATGAGAATTTCCTTTCATTCTAACCCTTCGTTTGTGAGATAAACATAACATAGTCATCTTGTGTAAAGCATACAAGAGAATATCGTAACTTGCATTTATCGTGTTATTATCATAATGTCACAAGTAACATGTTCATAGCCTAACATATACACATAGCAACATCATACATTCTTCCATAACATAGCATCATGATTTATAGGCTATCTTAAACATTGTAGAGTCATCACAACTTTAGAAGACTTACCTCTTGCTTCCAAGAACGTTATTCAAGAACATAGTTCAACTTACTACATTCATAACCATAACATAGTGAAATACTCAATAGCATTATCAAGAAAAACTATTAAAATCATGTATAAGACCAATCCGTAATGGAGGATATGGGAAGGGGTCATTTAAGAGTTCATTCAAGTCTAAGTCTCAATCACAACATTTTCATATTATCAAGTAGTAGAGACAACCATACAAAACCATCATCTAGACAAGAACATGAATCACACGAAATTCAAACATTATTAACCATATACTCATCATTTCGTGTGAAATCGACCATACAAAACACTTACATTTCATTGAAAAACATAAATCTAGAGTTAGTAAGAAAATCCATTTTGTAGAGTAAAAACCCTAGAATTGAATGTTTTGAGAACTTATCTTTGAAAGGACCTCTTGGGTTAAGGAATACCAAGAGTGAAAAACCCATATCTTATAGATGAAGTATCCACAAAAAATTTGATGGAGAGCTTGAAGTCTTCATCTTCTTCGTTAAGCTCTTCTTCTTCATCAATGGGATTTGGAAAAGAGAGCGTTTCTTGAGAGATGAGGGAATTTTCGTTTGAATCTGATTTGGACGTGTAAAAGTGGTCTAAAACGGACCTAATATCCATATATAGTCGTCCTATGAATTACCCAAAAGATCCTCCACTTAAATGGGTCTTTTTATGAAGTTAAATTAATAAAAATACAATTTTAACGATTCTCGGAAGTGGCTGCGCATCGCGGGGCCAAATCCCGTCATTTTTATTAAATTTTGGGTTGAGGAAGTGAGGTGCATGTTAGACTCCCGTCGCAACATCTCAATTCTTGAGGCAGTAGCCTGCGTTACAGCCTAGCGTCGCACACCTTGCCTCCAATTCTACCAATTCGCAGGCTGGCAGGCAGCCTGCCCACCCATGTTTGGCTGCTCCCCAAGGACCCTTCGGGTCATCTTTGGGGTGTCGTTACCGGACATTTTTTCCCTTTGTACTACATACTACCTATCCAAGGTCTCTTTACAAATTTTGGACTTTGTTTGACACCTCAAAAACTTCACCATTAAAAGGACGTCAAGTAGTTCAAATTAGCTAGTTTCCGGACATCAAGGTCTTTCTTTGTCGTTTTGGCTCTAACCTTTTACAAATGAGTTTATTATATTCATATAGGTATGGAAACATCATTTTAAACATTATTAAATAGATTAAGCTCAAGTCTAAGTCATGCCATTTCCGGAGTATTACATTATCCCCCCTTAGGAACATTCGTCCCCGAATGACACTAAATGTAACACCCCGAAGATACTAGACCCTGATTTACAAGTAAACACCATTGCTTAATTACTATAAGGTGTTTTATACTCATTTTGGGAACTTGAAATTTTGTGATAATTGTAAGCGTGTCTAACATAATTTGTTATCGTAATTTAAGGTATTGTATGGCGGTATTTGCATAAATTTACTAATTAGAATTTCTTATAAGTTGATTTTTTGGTATCAAGTATATATATATACATAGGAGTATATGTTAGCATTTTGGGCAGCACACAATAATTTGGGCAACACCCTTTAAGTGACATATGTATGTGTGACTAAGCTTCAATCTCAATAGAATATATTTGGACACCTCCTCTTTAGATTTCGTTTCAACTGAAGCTTAAGAACATTATACATTAGATAAACAATTGTTCTTCAAAAATCAAAAAATAAAACTAGCTCATTTTGGGTGAAGTCGACACACAAACTTGTTTTGGTAAATGATGAAAAAAAATCTTTTTCTTAGTTGGCTAGTCTTTTGTATTTTAAGCATATCTTGTCTTATAGAACTTAATTTACAGTGAATAAATATGATTTGGAAATATAATTCGTATTTCTACAACTCTTATGTTTATTGAAAACTCTAGTTTTGTTGTTATGGATTCTAAATATGGGGCGCAACATGAAGTACTTTTGTTTGACAGAATCACTGTTTTGGGAGCTTAGTCGTATTTGTACACGCTAGGCTTACTTGTGATGATTATCCTGTTTTACTTCAACATTATTGATATACTAGGAATTGAATAAGTTATTTAATTGTATTTTTAGGTTGTATATACTCGTGAACAAGTTGAGGACCTTCATACGTTGGTTGGTCTACGGTTTGAACTCTTGAAGTCGTGTTGGACTGTTTCTTTGCTAAAGCATTGAGTTTTGTGTATGAACTTGTACTTGTACTGTTTTTACCTAATGCTATATTTGAAAGGTTATATTGGTACGTTGATTACCTCTTGTCACTTTGCATTGTTGTGTTGTTGTCGTTTACGACATTAAAGACTCTTCTGTAACTGGCCCACTTGTACGGATTGTTTGATCACTTGACATTCTTGTTGGGACTCTGTCCTTCTTGTGGCTATGACTTTGTTAGTATTGGCATGCTCTTGATTTGGATCATTCGCTCTTGACTCTGGATTTTTAGTTCGTCTTAAGTATAGGAGTTGTCCATTTTAAGTACGAACTAGAAAGCCATTTTTAATATGGTTCTTGGTTCTCTTGATTATTGGGATTTGACCCTTCTTCATACAGGGGGTCGACCCTTCTTGTTTCTGCTCGTGCTTGGTGTGAACACATAATGTATATATTGGGCGAGTCTTGTCATTGAACCTCTTGGAATATTGTGCTATGAACGTTATTGACATTTGGAGCTTTAATTATCCAACTTGATACTCTTTGTTTATTGTTTACTTGATTTACTGATTATATTTAAATTATGCTTCCCTTGAGTAGAGAATGATGACTTGATGAATCTAAGGGTGCTGGATCTATAGTTTTACACCACTAAGCTTTATGCTTAGCGATAGTTGTTTCTATCGTAGGGAATGTTCGAGAGGGCGGTTAAAGGTCGTCATTGAAGATGGAGATTTGGAAAACCTTAAAGAAAGATCACACTTGCATATAGGCATATATATATATATATATATATATATATATATATATATATATATATATATATATATATATATATATATATATATATATATATATTGTATAAACCTTGGGACTTGTGCACGTTCTATGCGTTGTATAATTATATTAGATTTTGAGGGATAATTTGGTCATGTCACCATGAGTTGTAATATAAGTATGACTATACGTTTTTTTTTTAATCTTTTTGGGGTGTGCAAACGCAAGTCTTCAATATAATAATTTACTATCTGTTTTGTAAGTTGTGTGAGGCATGATAATGCTGATTTTGTGTAACATTCCGGAAAATCATATGTCTAATGAAGAGCCCAGTATGCCCTTAGGGTAGCCTATTGGGGGTACATAGGCATCCCAAGGCCCAATATTGAGAAATATTGGGCATAATATAGAAAATTGGCTAAGGGTTGTTAGCCAATTTCTATGTATATATCCGAATAAGCATAATATGATCCAAGCCTTTTTAGAATTGTACCTGCAATGAAGACCCTAAAATAACTATAATCTTCACATATGCCCAACATACATATTATGTATTAGGCATCCGAAGTGTCAAGCCTAGTACCATAGCACATGACCATTTAAAATGAAAATGTAAATTAAGCAGTGCCCAAGGACATAGTGAGGGTCCTTGGGACAATAAGTAAACATTCTCAAATAAACCATAAATAATAGTTAGTTAGGAAAGTACAACCAAACCATGTTCAAGCACATGTGCAAGACATGTGAAGAAGTTGCCAAAGGAGGGGACCACCCTAACCGAATTTGGTTAGGGTAGTTAGGGGGAAAAACGTGCACAAGGGACAACTCCATGTGGGGTCTAACTTCTTAATCAATTCTAGACTCCAACCTATTGTCCTAAATAGATAAATAACCTAGGACTAACCGAAATGGACCCATTAATGCACCCGACAACCTAGGACTAAACCGGGTTGACACTAACCTAGTACTAGTTGAAGAGACAACCTAGTAGCTAACCTAGGATGGTCCAAAAGGTTAGTTATAGTCCTAAAAACTTAGGGGTACTTTAGTAATTCCACTAGGTTACCAAATTAATTAATTTAGCAACTTAATTAATTAATTTAAAAGGGCTAAAACCGAAACTACAAAGGAAATTTTCAGATTTCAGTTAAGACAAGAAAGGGACAACCTAGTACCTAACCTAGGATGGTCCAAATAGTTAGTTAAGGTCCTAACAACCTAGGGATACTTTAGTAATTACCCTCGGTTACTTAACTTAATTAATTAATTTAAAGGGGCAAAACCGAAATCACAACGCAATTTCCAGATTTCGGTTAAAACAAGAAAAAGACAACCTAGTACCTAACCTAGGATGGTTCAAAGGATTGGTTATGGTCCTAACGACTTAAGGGTACTTTAGTAATTACTTTAGGTCACCTAATTAATTAAATTAGCAATTTAATTAATTAGTTTAAATGATCAAAACGAAATTCTTACACTAATCTAGTACAACTCAAGAAACATCCTAGTACTTAACCTAGGATGGTCCAAAAGGGTTAATTTTGGTTCCGATGACTTAGGGTTACTTTAGTACGTACCCTAGGTCCCTAAATTAATTAAATTAAGGATTAAATTAATTAATATAAAGTCAAAATGTTGACAAAAACCATAGTCAACACCAATTTCCAGATTTGACTAAGTGTTATGTTCTCCTATGTTTAGTCAACTTAGGAGGGGTGTTTTGGTAATAAGTTAATTATTTTATTAAATTAACTTATTAAACCTAAGTTTTATAATTCAAAATCAGTTCTTAAACCTAAAAATCACATTCAAACTCATAGGGAAAACAAAAGGACGCAAAAACAGTAAGCAATGAACGCAAGAAAAAGGCAGAAAATTTATCAATTTCTCTAGGGTGATTTCAAATCTGGAAATTGATGTTGACTATGGTTTTTGTCAACATTTTGACTTTATATTAATTAATTTAATCCTTAATTTAATTAATTTAGGGACCTAGGGTAAGTACTAAAGTAACCCTAAGTCATCGGAACCAAAATTAACCCTTTTGGACCATCCTAGGTTAAGTACTAGGATGTTTCTTGAGTTGTACTAGATTAGTGTAAGAATTTCGTTTTGATCATTTAAACTAATTAATTAAATTGCTAATTTAATTAATTAGGTGACCTAAAGTAATTACTAAAGTACCCTTAAGTCGTTAGGACCATAACCAATCCTTTGAACCATCCTAGGTTAGGTAGTAGGTTGTCTTTTTCTTGTTTTAACTGAAATCTGGAAATTGCGTTGTGATTTCAGTGTTACCCCTTTAAATTAATTAATTAAGTTACTAAAATAATTAATTAAGTAACCTAGGGTAATTACTAAAGTATCCCTAGGTTGTTAGGACCTTAACTAACTCTTTGGACCATCCTAGGTTAGGTACTAGGTTGTCCCTTTTTTGTCTTAACCGAAATCTGAAAATTTCCTTTGTAGTTTCGGTTTTAGCCCTTTTAAATTAATTAATTAAGTTGCTAAATTAATTAATTTGGTAACCTAGGGGAATTAATAAAGTACCCCTAAGTTTTTAGGACCATAACTAACCTTTTGGACCATCCTAGGTTAGCTACTAGGTTGTCTCTTCAACTAGTACTAGGTTAGTGTCAACCCGGTTTAGTCCTAGGTTGTCGGGTGCACTAATGGGTCCATTTCGGTTAGTCCTAGGTTATTTAGCTAGTTAGTACAATCGGTTAGAGTCTAGAATTTATTAGGAAGTTAGGGCCCACATGGAGTTGTCCCTTGTGCACGTTTTTCCCCCTAACTACCCTAAGTAAATTCGGTTAGGGTGGTCCCCTCCTTTGGCAACTTCTTCACATGTCTTGCACATGTGCTTGCACATGGGTTGGTTGTACTTTCCTAACTAACTATTATTTATGGTTCATTTGGGAATGTTTAGTTATTGTCCCAAGGACCCTCACTATGTTCTTGGGCACTGCTTAATTTACATGATCATTTAAATGGTCATGTGCTATGGTACTAGGATTGACACTTCGGATGCCTAGTACATAATCTTTATGTTGGGCATATGTGAAGATTATAGTTATTTTAGGGTCTTCATTGCAGGTATAATTCTAAAAAGGCTTGGATCATATTATGCTTATTCGGATATATACATAGAAATTGGCTAACACCCCTTAGCCAATTTTCTATATTATGCCCAATATTTCTCAATATTGGGCATTGGGATGCCTATGTACCCCCAATAGGCTACCCTAAGGGCATACTGGGCTCTTCATTAGACATATGATTTTACGGAATGTTACATTATCCCCCCTTTAGGATCATTCGTCCCCGAATGACACCTACACATCATTTAAACAAAGAGGATGATTTTTCAAAAGTTACTTTATCATGTTTAAACTTTTCTCTTTTATGAATATCTGATTCACATATATTTGGATGATGCACATCATTCAAGCTTACCTGAAGCTTCATATTTGAGATTGAGGAATTTCCTTCTCAATCACACTTAACTTAATGCACATCACAAATCATGAAACACAGAAAACATGCCTATGCTACACCAAAACAGTAACATAAAATGCAACGTAACTTCATTTTAACTCACATAGTGTTATTATAAGACATACGATTTGGGACTTACCACACCAAATCCACTAAAGCACTTAAACTTAGAGTTTATTAAACATAAACCAGACTTAGTAAGAGTATATCTAACCTCTTAGATAACATCTTGTTGGCCTTAAGATTTGAACCACGCCCTTCCCATTCCAGCTCTAACTCATTTGGAAACTGAAGTCTCACTAACCTGTTTCGAGAATCTATCGTAGCATATCACTTATAGAGCCAATCCACACCTGAGACACATCCTTGAGCTTAGATGCAGCCAACTTAGCCTCCTCCTCTTCATTAACACACGTGGCATGCATTTAGAATCTACCATGTACTCACCTCCATGCGAACGACCACACTTATTACACGTCTTTCGGTCACGCTGGGAATTTCCATCATTTCCCTTCTTGGGAAGGCCAGATCTTGAGTCTGGCGCCTTATACCACTTGGCCATCCTAATTCTTGTGTGCATTTTTCTACGGGTTCACACAAGAAGGAAGTTAGATACTTATAATGACACAAAGTGTCAAAGCTCTAGATAGCACGATAAAGAGTATAAGAAGGGAGAATTTCCTATGATCGCGTAGTCTCTAAGTCATGATTGTGGCGCGCTTCACAACCATAAGTTAGAAACTACGGAACGTGGTTGTGTTGAGCTTTAGATCCTAGGTAATTTAACCTCATTCTCTGATACCAAGTTTGTAACGACCCGGATTCTGGACTTCGGATCGCCACCGGCGTCGTTGACCTCTCAGAGGTCGCAGACAAGCCTCTTCTTGCATTCATCACATTCATATGGTCAATTTTAGCTGAAAATTTAAAATTTTTTACATGTATGAAGTTTATTTAGACTTCATATAGTCATTATATATTTACATCATATACTAAGCTCAACATAAGAGAACAACCATCTATCGTAAAGAATCAATTCTAAACTGAAGACTAATATATCATAAATAGTTTGTCAAACACGGCCTTATTACAAAGCTTCGAAATGAAAGTACGAAAGAAACTCTAGGGAAAACATCCACTAGCTATGTCTAAAACTAATGCTAGACAAAATCTGTAGCATCCTCAAAATCAGGAGGACCTACCAAATGGTTTGGAGAAACGCTAAAGTCCAAACCGCTGCAAGTGTCGTCAATCTGTCGTCTGACCTGCACCTATAAAAATAGTAAATAGTAGGGGGTTAGTACACCACTTGTACTAAGTATGGGTATATGCACACATACACATAATGCTATGCATGATCAATGAAAGCTCTTCCTAAGCAACATGCCATTTCTGGAAAGTCTAATCATTAGACTTTCCTATTTTGTTAGTTGTGAATTGTGGTATGAATATGATGTATTTTAATGCATTAAAAGCACACAACTCATTTTCTATATGATTACAAGACATTAGTATCATCAACATAATTTTAGAACAACTCAAGCGAAGATTTGAGATTTTGATCCTCTTAGGCAGAGAGCTCCTCTTTGTACACTTAGATTATTTTTCAGTCTTTTTCTTCTTCTTGTTGTGTAGTTCTATAACTCCTTTGTTCCTATGTTTTACTTACAAATGCAATGATTCATTGTAGTCCCATACCCACAATGAATCAAGTAAGTAATTCAAGAGATTAAGGAAATGACTTAACTACAACTTGGGGCATGAATATATTTATAAGTCAATACTTATTGACTATACTCATTCTTTAGTTGATTGCATACTGTGCATAGATCTTGGGGCGTATCATTAAAGCTTATGATCTTGCTTACTTTGGGCATGAATTCTTTATAAACCAATATTTAGTGACTATTCCTATTATTGTATTATTGGCCTAATGTAAGAAGTCATTATAAGTCAATCTTATTTGGCAATCTTTTTCCAATTATATAAAGTCATTATAAGCCAATTTATTTGGCTTTATCATTTTCATAACCTGAGGATTCATTATTAGCTATGCCCTTTACTTATTGTAAACTTTATTGGACACGGTTTGACTATCCTTACAACAAGTTATTCATTACATCAAGTATTCATGACATTTCATAAGCCATTTTCTATTGATTATGCCATTGATTTCATTACTTTCATTTCGAAGCTTTGTAATAAGGCCGTGTTTGGCAAACTATTTATGATATATTAATCTTCAGTTTCGAATTGATTCTTTATGATAGATGGTTGTTCTCTTATGTTGATCTTAGTATATGATGTAAATATGTAATAACTATATGAAGTCTAAGTAAACTTCATACATGTAAAAAGTTTTAAATTTTCCGCTAAAATTAACCATATGAATGTGATGAATGCAAGAAGAGGCTTGTCTGCTACCTCTAAGAGGTCAACGACGCCGGTGGCGATTCGAATTCCAGAATCCGGGTCATTACATTTTGCTACATGGAAATTTGTAATACTATTTTTATTTCGTTCTTAAATGTGAGGATAATATATGCATGAAAGCTTATCGGTCTTGCTTAACAGATTTTGGGAAGCTTTTTCGTCGTTAGATCAAATTTCATGCCATATAAATTGTGACCTCAATTATATATTTAAAGTGGGCAAGATGCACATCCTTAACTAAATTATTCATTATGAACCTAATCCCTCAACTAGATAGAAAAAAAACAGTATACCTTCGTTCATCTCTTTTAAATATCGCAAGTATTTAATTAGGTTTCTTGTCAAGTTGTAGTAGCTCTTGTAAAGGGCGCTACAAGTTTTGGTATCAGATCCTAGGTTGTGGTTCTAGGATTTTCGTTGTGAGTTACTTGTAAAGTTATTTGCTTTAGAAAAGATTCTATTTAGAGTTCATGTTCACTTACATGGTTTGCCATATCCTTATTGCATGTAGAGTGCACATACATCATGTACATGTCCTTAATACAGTGTGATCTTCCCTTTTGAGGGAATTAAGTTATCGCCCCTTCTTCTAACCGACCTATGGAAGCTGCTCGTGAAGGTTCGGGTGCCTCTGTTTCACAACCTCATGCATTGGAAGGGGTTGGAGAACATATCACGAATGAGCATGTTCCCCACACTAGTGGGTCTGAAGTGGGAAACCATCAATGAGTAAGAGTTGGTTAACATCCTCATATGAGTCATGGTACTCAAGCCATGAATCCTTCTTTTCAACAAATGGCTGAATTCTTCCACCCAATGGATAAATTGATGCATGATCACAATAGGATTAACTTTGAGAAAATGAGGAAAATGGGTGGAGTGGAGTTTGAAGGCATGGTTTATTCTACGGATGCTGAACAATGGTTAGATCGCATGGAGAGGGTGTTTGAGCAGTTGGAGTGTTCAGATGTTGCGAAATTTAAGTATGCTATTTCATTATTACAAAAGGATTCTTATGATTGGTGGGTAATGTTGACACCCAATTTTGACTCTTCTCGATGGAAATTAATCGACAAGCTTCCTAGTTTCAAACGATTTGAAATAAAGTAGATTTTATAAAATTCAAAGTGAATTAAAGTTATTTTAAATCAATCTCGTCACTCTTTAGAATTCTTAGATAACATGTTTTTTTACATAATTATGTATATGATTAGTATATTTTATGATTATTCGAAAATTGTTTAAAATATTTTATTTTGTTTAAATGTTTAGCTTAACCTTATAATAATTTACATTTTGGGGATTACTTATTTTATAATTAAGTGAATTATTTATTTAGTTAAAATTGAGGAGCTTATAAATTAACTTACTACGATTCGTTTTATTTATTTGTTTTAGCGGGATTCGCCAAATGATTTTATTTGGGTAAATCTATTAATTCTAAAAACCAAGCTTGGGCTCTTTTGTATTGGTTCAACATTTAAATCTTGAAAACTCTTAGGCCCAAAATTTTTTAAACAATATTTCTGTAATCCATTCCAGCCCATCCCCTTTAAATTCAACCGCCCCAGCCCAAGCCTTTAGCCCCAACCCAGCTCATTTCCTCTTTGACCCGACCCGGTATCCTTTAGAAGCTCCCCTTTTGTTTCTTCTTTTCTCTTCTTCACACAGGAGAACCCACAAGAGCGATGCAGCAGTGAAGAACGCGTGATACACGCGACTCCCGAGCTCGCGTTTTTGGTGACCTGGTTGTGTTGAGTATTCTGAGGGTCTCAAAAGTGTTACTACATTTGGTGTTACCAGATTTGTTTGCTTTCCATTTTTGAAGCTTTGCTTTATTTAAGTTTTCCTCCATGTCGGTGCATACATAGATTAGTATCGAAATATTAGAGTTTCCTTGTGTTGGCAATTTTCTCTTTTAATATAAGACCCATGTTCTGATTTCTCATATCTCTTCCCCTTTTTATATATGTTTTCACTTTTAGATGATTTCCCAGTTAGTTGAAGGATGTGACTTTGCTCATTGTTTTCATTAGTTGAAGATCTGTATGTTTTAATTCGAAGTAAATTGTTTATAAAATTGTGTTAGTTGTGTAGTTGTATTTTCCTTGTCTATATAAACATATGTACCCTTTATTATTATTAAAAAAATGTGCTAAGTTTGGGATGATAAGAATCGCACGTCACTTACGGCATTTTTCTTTTGTGTTGCTAAATCAGTTGTCACTTTATTCATGACATAAGATTATTTTTTTACTTCATAAGACTTGCTGGTAGCTCTTTCACTATGGGAAATCATGTTATGTGAGTCTGCTGGGAAGTAAAGGGATAAAATCAATCCATGTTTTTTTTGTGACAAATCTATCGCTTACGTTTCAAAGATTTCGATTCTTTGGTCGGGATGTGGTTCCCTTTTATTTGGTTTGTTTGTTTGTTTGATTGACTGAGTGAATTTCATAGTCCATGAAGCACGTTCCTTTCTTTGATCATTGTTAATCCATATTTCTGCAGTTTTTGAATTGTGTCATACTGGAAAACTAGGTGTTGCTGACCGGTTTAGTATGGTCATTTATCTATTCAAGCTTAGATAAATGCAGCATATCATCATATGCTTATATCGGTTCAAAGTTCAAACTGTTCGATTGTTTTGTTCCTCTCTCACCCATCTTTGTCTCGTTTTGTCTCATGTTTCTGCGATTTTGGTGTTGTCATATTAATATTATGTTTAATGTATATCGATTCCTGCAGTCACTTTTAACGTTCATAAAAAAGGGAGAAGGGATCTATCGTTAGCAGATGTTGTTGTTTTCTTGTCGCCCATTTACTTGAATGTCATCAAATTTGTACCCCTCTAATTTCATCGTCTTTAAGATGTCGTTGATGTTATTGAATATCCAGGATGAGTGTTGATGCTTAGGATTGACTAGTATGGAAATTACATATTGTTTGGCCTATTATTCGGTGGACATGACATTTTATTTCTCCATCTGCAAATTTTATTATTGTATTACTGTTTAATATGTCGTGTTTGACTCAAGTTTATGTCTCCTTTCTGTCTTAATTTCTGCCTGTGGTGCTTAGATTGGTTAGTTTTTTTTTAGCAGTAAAAGATGAGATATAAACTGACTATTTCTAGTTGTTTTGTTTTTTTCTATGACTAGTTGCGACATGAACAATATTAATTTATTTACTGTGTTTAGGAATAGAAAATAGTGAGTTATAGCGAGAGGTTTGATTTTGATTTTCCTGTTGCAGTAACTCTTGTCAAAATTATTCACTTTTCCATCCAACTTTTATACAATGCTTTTGGCTTGTTCTCTGTTAATCATCCTATTTTTTTATATGTGTTCTTTTATTGAGATACTCTTCGTCCAATATGGTCATATGAATTGATTTTTTTTTATTTGTTATTTGTGTAAGACATTTCTTAATTCAAGTTTAAATTAGAAGTCAACATTATCACAATCATTTTCATCAAACCCAACTCATAAGTTAAAAGTTTAGAATTTGCATTAATATGGTTCATTGAGTTGTGACCTTAAAATGATCAAATAAAAACAATATCATATTTCACCCACTAAAACATTTTTATGCAAGAACCCATATTTAGAATTCGAAATAGAAGAATTTGGGATTTAAAACCTTTTTGGAAAGCCTTTCGATTGGCTCCTTGAATGGGAGAACAATCAAGGATGAACTACCATACTTTGATTGAATAAAAGCCCACTAAATTTGTAGAGAAATCACCCAAAACATTCAATCCAAGCTCTACCTTGAGATCAAGCTTCAATGGGGTTTGAGATATTCTTTCTTGAGAAAGTGGTTTTGATTTTGAAAAGTTAAGTCTAATATTAGGTCTTAGTGTTTAAACTCTCTTAAAATACCTAAATGAACATGAAATAACTGTACATACACTTTAAAAGACTTGTGGTGAATTTACTTAAAACCCCTAAGCTTGGATGAATCAGAGGAAGCTTTTGCAGGTGTGGAACGACGGACCCAAGCGAAAGGGAGTCATTTTATCGACGGCCTATCCTACTGGGTTGTTGTTTGGATCAGAGGCTGCTTTCTTTGGTCTAATATTCCAACCACTAATTGTGTTTCTCCACCCCAAGAAGACGGGGCATCATTCAAACTACTGCCCGTCGATGGTGGTCATCGATTTTGCAGTGTTTGGCAGTTTTCTTGCGAAGTCTTGGGTCCTATTGAAGGACCCTTAGGGTGGTTTTTGGGGAGTCTTACCCCAACTTTTAATCCCTAAACATTTCCATCTAGGTCTTAGGATCCTTACCAATCAATTTGAACTCAAAACAACATACCGAACAATCCAAGACACACATAAGCACATAGGTGTCTAGTCGTCCAACAACATGGTCGTCCCTTGATGTTTGACTTAAAACTCTACAAACTAACTCCAAATGCTTAAATACATTACTTTAACACATTATTAACTCATGAAACACATGCGAATTTCTAGTTTGACCAATTTCTTTTTTATGGTCGTTACAATCTCCTACATAAAACAACATTCGTACTCGAATGCACTAATCACTTTCAAAGACATCAAGGAAACAACTAGAAGCATACAACAAAACCTAGCTTGAATCTTGGTAAATTCGTCCTAAGATGCTGCCCCCAACTTCTTTTCTTCTTCAATGGTGTTCTTGAGAGAATTTTGCTGAGGAAGAGGTTTTGAGTTGGAGTCTAGAGTCTAAATAGCTCTTTTATTGTTTAACTATTCATAAAATACCTAAAATCACCTAAAATAACCGCCCATGCATTTATTTGGACGTGGTGTGAATTTCCCATTCACCCTTTCACTTGGTAGTGTGCATGACAGTCGAACAAGATACAATATAGAAATAATCAAATTAACGCAAACTATATACAATTCTCACATAATTCATATTATGTTAATAGCTCATAACAATTTACATAAGAATTCAATACTATAAAGTCATAATCAAATCATCCATATTAGGGCCGAAATAGGAGTTAATGATTTGCATGGGTTGATAGTGATTTCAGCCTTAAAACAATTTATTAACATTAATTCAACAAAAATATTAAACATACAACATAAGCCAAGATAGAGTCATGTCACCATGGAGCATAGTCATCATATACATAACACGTACAATTATAAGCATATTCATCTACATGATATCCATCTAAGACTCCCTTCAGTGTTAACTAGTGCATTGTTTAGGTAAAGTCCCATACCCCTACCTATACCAAACTAAACTCCTTAGGTCCTCCTAGTTAAAGTTCATTCCATTAGATTATCTTACCTTTTGGGAACATCTTGCCTTAACCGACATAGACGACATGAGCTAATGTAGAATCCGGTGTCATGGAACCCTACACCGAAGGAAGGCGGACTACTTGCCATGGCAGTACCAAAACATGAACATAACAACTACCTGGATCCACTAGCTACTATTCTAATGGGGGCAACATAGTTCAAGAACTAGGAGATATAGTTGAGACCGTATTTATACGACATGCATCTCAAGTGTACATTAGTGATCCTACATTCCCTCTGTGGGAAGGGACACTCCTAACTCTATTTCACTCGTTGCGAAGCTAGAGTCCCTTTTGAAATGTCTTTTGATGTCTTTATTAATCATCATAACTTATTTCAGGTCATAGGGTCTAACCCTTGTATAATCATCATAATCATAGCTCAATAATAATTACATGAGTATAAATCCTTTCATTACAATTCATATAAGTGAGGTTAGCATATTTACACATTCACATCATGATAAGGCACATTGGTAATTATCACCATCCTTATAACATTTACATCTTATCCAACACCTCATAAAACCATAGTCAATACATTTCAATTCAACATCATTCAAACCCTATCAATCCTAATAAAAGATATACTTCAATGCAACATCATCACTCAATCTCAAGTAACCACAATTGAAGTAAAAAATCGGAATCACAAGACTTACAAAGTCTCCTTCATAATACATCTTCAAGGTCTTAACATCAATCCTTAACTCAACCCAATAGGGGTGTAATATCATCGCACAACAATAACCAACATGATAAATAGGCCAATTAACTCACTACATCACAATTCATCACTAGTTCATAGCTTAAGATAAGAGACTTAGGTCAAATTCATAATGTAGATAAATACTCCAGAACTAGCATAATTGGACTACAATTAATCTTAATCTATTCATAATTGATACAATAAAATCATCTAGTAGTAATTAAACCAATAACCAAGTCAATTGAACCAACATTACACAATTCATATTAAGATCACAACCTAGGGTTAAGAGGAGTAGGTCATCTTCTACAAACTAGACAAATCCATCATGAAATAACATAATTGAGTTATAATACATGATAATATATTCATAATATCCCGAAAAAATCATCAACAATAAAATTCACAAGATAGATTTCGAGATTGGAAAAGACCCACTTGAATTTCATATTTTTGAAACCAATTTGATGGAACCCTTTGGGGAAAGAAGTCCCAGAGGTGAAAGGAATCCCATACATTAATTGTTTTATGAATATTTATGGAGAAATCCTTGTTATTTCATCCCTAATACCTACCTTGACTTTGTCTTCTATGGAGTTCTTCCACATATAGAGAGAAAGAAGAGAGAAGGAATAGAGTTTTGGGTTTGGGAAATATGGGAGCTTAGGTTAGTCTAATTAGCTTAGGGGATTTATATAGTTTTTTAATTAACTTAATTAGACCTCCCCTAACCCCTAATTTACCTCCTAACTAAGACAACTAATTAAATAAATTAATAATAAACGTGTAGAAAAATCACACCCTCATAGATGAGACCACGATGTACAGATCGTGTGTCCATCGACGGGCGCTGATCACACCGTGATGCACATACGTCGCTAAGTTCAGAGATTTGTCAAAACAGGCCCTTGGACAAATATTCTTAGTGTCCATTTTCGGAGGCAATCGACGCCCCGTCGATTGGAACACGGTCGTCTGTTGCATCTGTTAGAGACACTGTCCATTGACAACTTTTAGTCACTTTTGTAAGGGTCCTCCTGAAGGGACCTTTGTTGTTCATCGGGGATTTGTGACCGTACGTTTCAACTACTAACTAACTCTAATAATTTTTAGACACCCTTTCACCAATTTTCATCAATTTCCTTATTCTAAAAGCTAATAAAATAGGCTAACACACGCTAATACCTCATTGAACTAATTTCCGGACATCATGGACGTTCCTTGACGTTTTTGTTTCTAGATTTCCAAAATGACTTATATACATTATAATGTACCTTAAAACAGTGTCTAAAATTTTTTACATCTATGTTAGGCTCTAGAACACATCTTAGAATTTCGAAGTGTTACACTCTCTAAACCACGTCTACGTAGGTCTTATTGATGAATCTGAAGCGCGCCACACTTATGAATGAGTGAATATGTCATGATTAGGAACTTTCTCTATCTTGTTATTCGTTAGTTGTGCCTAAGTGTCTTAAATTTAGCTAGTCTTTTCTTCTAATCCTTTTAATGTTCTTATAGGCAATGAATACAAGGAGGAACAATGCTCGAAGGGCCGAGGAGGAGAATTTATATTAGGCGGTTCCCCCTTAAGCTCCTCAAAACCCTCAAGTTCCAATTGAAGAAGGGGATATGTCTAACGTGAATATAAGGATGGCTATTCATAGCTTTACTCAAGTGTTTGCTACACAAGTTGCTAGGGATACAAGGGTACAAGTGAACACCAATGCTAACACCCCCGTTTCAAGGATTAGGGATTTCACAAGGATTAATCCCCCTACTTTCTGTGGTTCTAAGGTGGAGGAGGACCAACAAGGGTTCATTGATAAAGTGTTAAAGGTACTAGATGCTATGGAGGTGTCTTCTTAGGAAAAGGTGGAAGTAGTCGTCTACGAACTCAAAAATGTGGTGCAAGTTTGGTATGAGTAATGGAAGGATGAGAGACCGGTTTGAGAAGCCCGGATTAATTGCGAATCATTCAAGACGACTTTCCTTAATAGGTTCTTTCCCTTGGAATTAAGGGAGAGAAAAATCCAATAATTCATCAACCTTCGTCAATGGGGTATGAGTGTAAAAGAAAATAACCTCAAGTTAACTCAACTATCAAAGCATGCTCCTACTATGGTTGTTGATTCTAGAGATAAGATGAACAAATTTGCTATCGGGATATATGAGCTTGTGGTTAATGAATGTAGGTTGGCTATGTTGATTCTTAGCATGGACATCTCTCGTCTCATGGTTTATGCTGAACAAATTGAGGATCAAAAGCTTAAGCAAGTTGGTAAAGAGTTGAAGAAGGTTAGAACCAAAGAGGGAATTCTTCTAAAACTCGATTTGAAGTTCAAGACAAACCAAGGTTCAAAAAGAGGTTCTCCAATCAAGGCCCTCCTAATACTCCAAAGGTTAACAAGAGTAAGGTGTCTACTCCCAAGCCTCAAGAGGTAAAAGGTTGTGGTTCTTCTGTTGAGAGGACTCTTTGTTCAAAATATGGTAGAAAACATGATGGTAAGTGCCAAGTTGGCATGGGAAATTGCTATGGTTGTGGAAAGAGTGGTCACATGAATAGAGATTGCCCTATGATGAAAGCTCAAGGAAGGGAAAATTCTCAAGCACAAGTAAATGCTCTAAATCTGGATGCTCCTAAAAATAATCGCTTTTATGCTCTCCAATCTTGAGGAGATCAAGAGAGCTCACCGGATGTGCTTACCAATACACTACAATCATTTTCCTTTAATGTATATGCTATATTGGATCCTGGAGATACATTATCATTTGTGACCCCTCTTGTAGACATGAAATTTTATATACTACCCGACATATTAGACAAACCCTTTTCGGTTTCTACCATGGTGGGTGACTCCGCGGTGGCTAAAAGAATCTATAAAGGTTTTCTAATTTCCTTGACCAATAGATTTACATTAGTTGACTTGATATAACTTGATATGCTAGATTTTGATGTCATATTGGGAATGGATCGGTTGCATGGTTTCTTTGCCTCTATTTATTGAAGGACAAGGGTAGTCAAATTTCATGACTATGTTGCCACCATAGGATACTAGCTAGTGGATCCACCTAGAAACCTATGTCATTTTTGGTTCTACTTTGGCCGGTAGACCACCTTCTTTCGATGTGGGGTTTTATGACACCGAATTCCATGTTTAGGTCAAATGGTCTATGTCGGTTAAGGCGAATGTTCCCTCATGTAAAATGAAAGAAAAGTAAATGGACATTGACTAGGGTGACTTGAGGAGTCTACTTAATATAGGTAGGGGTATGGGACTCTACCTAGACATTGCATAAGTTGACTCTAAGGGAAGACCTAGAAGATTGTTCATATGTAATATGCTAACATGAAAGGTATGATGCTTAAGATACATGTTGTTACTCTTATTTGAAGTTGGTTACGTTAAAGAACATGTTGTTGGTCTATATTGCTTTATGAGCTGATGAATACTTATGTTACATGTTATATGAAGCAAAGCTTTACTTATGGTCTCCTATCTTATCTACTTGGTTGTGTGGGGTTATGGGGCTTCACATGACCATTGCACTTGTAGGTTGGGGATGAATCATTGGTAAGTGTTTTGTATGTTATGTTCTATGATATTTTGAATATGACACGTTAACATGACTCGATGATAATATGTCTTTGATTATTATCATGTTGTATGTTGATGAAGTCCTTAACTTGTATATGTTTTATGGTATGTGCATTGCAGACATTCACATGACTTAGCATGCTTTCTAAAGAAATGATAAATGATTCTTTTTAATGCTTGTCCGTAAATGTTATGTGCATATACCCATACTTAATACATGTAGCGTACTAACCCCATTACTTTATATTACCACAAATGTGGGGTCCGGCCATTGAAGATTAAGAGGGTTGATTGAAGAAGCTTGGAACTCTTTCTCCAAGTGTTGGTATGTCCTCATGTTCGGGGATACTATCTTTTCATTACGCTAGCTTATGAAGACATTAGTAGATTTTAAGAATACTCTATTTCCATTTATGTTCTTTGTATTCTTTTGTATTAAGTCCTATATGTCATATTGACTATTTATTGGGTATGTACAGATTCGTACTCTTTAAATGGTTTTCTATATGTGAGACATATTTTCAGAATATCATATGCCATTATGATTGTTATGTATGAAGTCTATGTTTTCTTCACATAGTATTAAAAGATTTTATTTTTTTTGCAAATTTTAACTGATGACATGTTATGACGATTGCTAAGGGCTTGTCTGAGTCCTCTGATAGGATGACGATGCTGGTCGCATCTGGGGTGTGTTCTCCAGGTCTGACACTTGCTTTGCTTCTATAGATTGTAGAACAAGGGTTGTGAAGTTTAACTTTCGAAATGATCCTGTTTTAGAGTGGAAGGGGGGAAATTTTCTTCTTAGAGGTTGTATCATTTCTTGCTTGAAAGCTTGTAAGATCATCTCTAAAGGGTGTTTATACCATATTGTAAGAGTCAAAGATTTAGACTCCGAAATTCCTCCCATTGAGTCGGTCCCCGTAGTTAGGGAATTTCCGGAGGTCTTTCCTTATTATCTTCCTGGTATTCCTCCCGAATGGGAAATTGATTTTGGTAGCAACTTGCTACAGGATAAAAATCCCATTTCAATCACTCTTTGTCGGATGACTCCGGTTGAATATAAAAAGTTGAATGCTAAACTCAATGATTTACTATACAAAGGCTTTATTCAGCCTTGTATTTCTCCATGGGGTGCTCCGGTATTATTTGTGAAAGAGAAGGATGGGTCCCTTTGAATGTTTATCGATTATCGTAAAATCAACAGTGTCATAATCAAGAATAAGTATCCTGTCCCTCGGATTGATGATTTATTTAATCAGCCCCAAGGTGGGAGTTACTTTTCCAAGATTTACTTGAGATCGGGATATCACCAACTTAGGGTGAGAGGTGAAGATATTCACAAGACGTCATTTCGAACAAGATATGGTCATGATTAGTTCTTAGTAATGTCCTTTTGTCTAACTAATGCTCCGGCGGCATTTATGGACCTAATGAATAGGGTGTTTCGAAGTTACCTAATTTATTTGTCATTGTCTTCATTGACGACATCTTGGTATATTCGAAAAATGAGGGTGAACCCATGGATCTTTTGAGAGTGGTCTTGCAAGTGCTTTAAGGAACACTAATTGTTTGCCAAGTATAGAAAATGTGAGTTTTGGTTGAAGTAGGTAGCATTCTTTGGTCATATCATATCATGTGAAGATGAGAGGTTGATCCAAAGAAGACCAAAGCAGTGAAAAATTGGCCTATTCCTTTGGCTCCTACGGATATTAGGAGTTTCTTAGGCCTAGCCGGTTATTATAGAAGGATTATGTCTGTTGCTTCTCCCTTGACAACCTTGACCCAAAATAATGTGAAATTTGAGTGGTCGAAAGCATGTGAAAAGAGCTTCCAAATGTTAAAAAATAGGCTTACTTTCGCTCCGGTATTGACCCTACCGGAGGGTACAAAGGGTTTTGGCGTTTATTGTGATGCATCCCGAGTCGGGTTGGGGTGTGTTCTTATGCAACATGGAAAAGTTATATTCTATGCTTCTAGACAACTCAAAGTTCATAAGAAGAATTATCCGACTCATGACCTTGAGTTAGTGGCCATGGTATTTGCCTATCCTTCAACATTTTGAAGCTCGTTTCACATGCTTCCGACCACTCAAATTTTACATTATTTTGGGTCAAGGTTGTCAAGGGAGAAGCAAGAGACGCAAACCTCATATAATAACCCGCTAGACCCATGAAACTCCTAATGTCGGTTGGAGTCAATGGTCTAGGCCAATTTTTCACCGCCTCCGTTTTCCATGAGTCAACCTTAAATCCCTCACTGAAGATGATATGACCTAGATACGCCATCGACCTGAACAAAAACTCACATTTGTTATATTTTGCAAATAGTTGGTTTTCCTTAAGGACTTGCAAAAAGACTCTGAAATGGTCCATGTGTTCACCCTCATTTTTCGAATATACGAAGATGTCTTCAATGAAGACAATGACAAATGAATCTAGGTAACTTAGCTTAACGACCCGAAATGAACCCCTAGAATAAGGAGCACCTTTAGGTTGGAACAATTGCGTACTTGACCTTTCGGATGTCTTGTACAAGCCTTAGCTATCATTCATTACATATGACATGAAAAGTAGTGCGGAATTAAAACTTTTCACAAATAAAATAATAAAGGAAACATCTTTCATAAAATATAAGGAGAAGTCTTATCGTCAAAAGTCATCTTAAAGACACGACATAAATATCATAGGGACACGGACCTTTACATTAATTAAACTATGCCCTCGGATATATGAGGACATACTTAGTCTTGAGAGAGTAGATCCCCAAGCTTTGCCTTATAGACTTCTTATTGCCTCCAACCTATACTTATAGAGTATAGAAAAGTATGGGGTTAGTACAAAACAATGTACTAAGTATGACATACACAAAAACTTGCAAAAAGGGGCATTTTTAGCATAAATAAGCTTCCATGACAATTAAGTAAAACCTTCATGAATATTGGATTAAATTATTATAAGAATCATAATTTATCACATAAAATAGAACTCTCATAATTTTAGAACCAAGACATACTTTACAGTAAATCAAGTGCATTACAGTGAACACACTGAAACATTACAATGAGCAATTCATCCCATGTTCCCTTAAGGTTTCCCTAACGAAGTCATCCTAAGACCAACTAAGGTAAGACATGAAGGGACCTCCCATACACCCCCTTAAATACACACCTAAGTGTTCCTTAAGACTAGAAACGATAAGCTTACCTCGCACGGGAAGCAAGTCCACAGTATAAACTAGACATTAGAAGAAACATTTCATACATTCAGGACTTCATGTAAGTTCCCTTCTCCAGTAGGACTTGTATGTTACACTAACTGCAATGTGAGAGTAGCATCCGATACTACTACTCCCACTTAGTGTTCCTTAAGGATTCCTTTGGATTAAGCACACAACATTAGTCATTCATACCTTCATTACATAAAACATAGCTTTAACATTGTTCTATAACATTAGACCTTAAGTCATCTAACTTCATTTAAAATTCATGATCACTCATTCATACACTTCATATAAAACACACCAAGATTCCCCTTTCAGAAGGTCTACTTAGTGATGGATAGATAGCGTCTCATACCACCACCTACCCTAAGTAGTACATTCTTTTAGGAGACTTGGTTGATACACATCATATAAAACACACCAAGACTCCCCTTTCGGAAGGTCTACTTAGTATAATGGATATACAGCGTCCCATACTACCACCTACCCTAAGTAGTACATTTTTTTACAAGACTTACTTCATACACTTCCTATAAAACACACCAAAACTCCCCTTTCGGAAGGTCTTCTTAGTCCAATGGATATATAGCGTACCATACCACAACCTACCCTAAGTAGTACATTCTTTTAGGAGACTTAGTTCATTCATTCTTTTGTGGGGGAATAGGTTTAACAGTCATAGACCATGCGATCTAGACATGGAATCCGGATACTATCCTTATCGGATGAGGGTTCCCCTCTTGCCTAGGGTAGGGTCGTTCTCTGAGCTTTTACATGGCTTTTCCAATAGTTACACATATGCGGGCGCATAGATATGCGATAATAATATTTCTACTAAGTAAATCATTCTCTACTAACGAGGAATACTAATCTCAAGAGGGACATTGGAATTCAACATCTCAACTCACAAAGTGTAACCACCCCTTCTTTATATCCTCTTGGTGCTAGGCATAACTACCCAACGGATTCTTAAACATTCTTTTACTATAGACTAAGGGATAGCTAATTAGCACTACATCTCAACTAATGAAGGGTACTTATCCCTAGAGGTTATATTGGAATACCATATCTCAACTCAGGAAGGGTATCCAACCTTCAACTTATCTGAGAAAGCTCTTGGCAATAGTGAGGTGCTACTAAACACTGAATCTCAACTCACGAAGAGTATTAACCCCAAAAATCCCCTTTACATTCATATTCTTTAACTTCATTCATTCATTTATTCGAAGTGTGAGTGTGTGTGTACAGGTGGGTATACCTTTCACATAAATTATAACTATCATAACACTGGTTTCTAAACATGCTTACATCTTCATTCATCATATTACACACTTTGACATGCTTCACATTATCATAAAGTTCATATAGACATTATCTCTAGCATACTTCACATAACAAGCTTCATAAAACATATCAACAAGATCAACATCATTATCATCATACTTCGCATAATATGCCTTGATGGCCTCATTCATAATACACAAGTATATTCACATTCATAAATTTCAAGTAAACACCGCCACCAAAGGTGGACCATACCACTCAAGAGCATTTCATAATAAGAGTTAAGCAATGTAACCAACTTATCATTAATCTAAGCTTTCACCACCTATAATCAATTCCTCAATAATACTTCATAAAAAGCCCTTAGGGTAGTATCTAAGTCACAATATATCCATAAAAATCTCTAACTCTAACATATCAAATCATGTTCATTAGACCCATTTCATAAGTCAAAAGTTCATAAAAAGCAATACATGGTTTCGTTGAAGTTTTAGCATTAAAATCATCAACTAACATTAGAAATAGCATATCTGAATCTTTTAACATTTTCATGCAAGACGCATACTTAGAGTCCAAGATAGAAGAAGTTAGGGTTTGAAAACCTCTTCTGAAATTCCTTAGGAAAGTATCCTTGAATGGAAGAGAGTTCAAGGATGACTACCATACCTCAATGAGAAGAAAACCATGAATTTTTTATGAATAAACTTCCACAACAGCCCCTCTAATCCCTTCCTTGAGTCCAAGCTTCCATTGGGTTTCGAGAGAGTCTTTTTTGAGAGTGGGTTTTGGGTTTTATGAAAAAGAAGTCTAAAATTAGGTATTAGTGTTTGAACCCTCTTAATATACCTAAAAGACCGTAAAATATTCATCCATGGTTCATAAAATACTTGGGGTGAATTTACCAAACACCCCAAGCCTTGGAAGTTTTTTGACAGCTTTATGCAGGCACCATCGACGCCCCTTCAAGGACGGGCCGTTTCCCAGTCGATGCCCCTTAGATGGGTTCCGTCGATTGGGGCTGAGGCTCTTTGTTATGAAGGATTTTCTAGACTTTCAGGGACAGTCGACTCCCAAGGTGGACGGGCCGTTGGTTGACAAATGGTCTGTCCCTTGTCGCCGTCGTTAGTCACTACTTGGCAGCATCCTGCCAAAGGGATAGAGTCCTATTTTATGGCCCCTCGTGGGTTCTAGGTGGGATCGTACATGGACGTTAATCTCCTATACACAGTCTTCTAGGTCTTAGGAACATCCCACATCAATTTTGATTAAAACGAACACATAAAACTCGCTAAAACACATGAAGACACGCAGACAATTTCTAAGGCACACCTTCCGAACATCATGGTCGTTCTTGGACGTTTGACCTCCAAATGTCACCAAACTTCATAGACTTCCTAAGGAAATAATTATAACTCATTTTAACATAACATTAACTCATGAAACATTAGTTCTATTTCAAGTTAGTTCATTTTAGGGTATTGCACTTCTAAACACCCTATTCATTAGGTCCATAAACGCCGGCAAGGCATTAGTGAGACCAAAGGGCATTACTAATAACTCATAGTGATAATATATAGTTCGAAATGCCATTTTTTGTATATCCAAACCTCTCACCCTAAGTTGGTGATACCCCGATCTCAAGTCAATCTTAGAAAAGTAGCTTGCCCCTTTGAGTTGATCAAACAAGTCGTCAATCAGAAGGAGAGAATACTTATTCTTGATAGTGACTTTATTGAGTTGGCGATAATCAATGCACATTCTAAGGGGCCCATCCCTCTTCTTCACAAACAATACCGGTGAACCCCATGGAGAAATACTAGGTCTAATGAAGCCTTTGTCTAGCAAGTCCTTGACTTGAGCTTTCAAATCTTTCAATTCGGCTGGAGCCATCTTATTAGGAGGAACTGAAATGGGGTTGGTATCATGTATCAAGTCAACACCAAAATAAGTTTCCCGTTCGGGAGGGATTCCGGGAAGATCATTAGGAAAGACCTCCCAAAATTCCCTCACTACGGGGACTACTTTAATGGGAGGATTTTCAGAGTCTAAGTCTTTGACTCTTACAATGTCATATAAACACCCTTTTTGAGATCATTTTACAAGACTTAATAAAAGAGATGATACGACCTCAAGGAATATAATTTACCCCCTTCTACTCTAAGACAGGTTCATTTGGAAAATTGAACTTGAGTCTTCTAACAGAGTGTACTACTTAGTGTAAGTGGTGGAATGGGACGCCATCTACTCATTGCACTAAGTAGGCATTCCGAAAGGGAAGTCCTGGCGTGTTGCTTGAGTGTTCTCCTACCATTGAGTGGGGATTTGTTCTTCCGAGGTGAGTAAGCCTACAACGGGGTAGTCTTGGGGATCACCTAGGTGTATTGAATGAAGTGTATGGGTGTTTCCTTCATGTCTTACCTTGGTGAGTCTTAGGATAACCTTAGCTAGGGAAACTCTTACGGAAGTGAGTTTATTTCCTCTTGGCTTGACTTTGGGAGTTCACTGTTTTGGGATTAGATGGTTCACTGTAAAGGCTAAAATAAATTCACTGTAATGTTTCACTGTGTTGACTGTAAGGTTTCTTAATGTTACTGTAAAGTGTGTTTTGCTTCTAAAATTATGAGAGTTCTACTTTATGTGATAAATGATGATTATTATACTATTTGAACTATTAAATCACGAAGGTTTTACCATTTTGGCATTAAAGCTAATTTTTCTAAAATGTCCCTTTTTGCATGTTTTTGCATATGCCATACTTAGTACATTGTTTTGTACTAACCCTATACTTTTCTATACTTAATAAGTATAGGTTGGAGGCTTTTGAAGACTAGAAGGCGAAACTTGGGAATCTACTCTCTCAAGACAAAGTATGTCCTCATATATCCGAGGGCATAGTCCTATTTTCTTAGTTTGTATCTTTAAGACTTAATGTGTATTTCTTTTAAATGTAAAGGGTCATGTCCCTAAAATTATTTATGCAATGTCTTTAAGTTGGCTTGGGTAGACGAGATCATTCTTTCTCTTTTATGGAAGATGCTCCTTTTATTATTTTATTCACGAAAAGTTTTTAATTCCGCACTACTTTTAATGTCTTATGTAATGAATGATAGGTAAGGCTTGTACAAGACCTCCGAAAGGTGAAGTACGCAATTGTTCCGACCCATGGGTGCTCCCTTCTTCTAGGGGGTACTTTTTGGTCGTGACAAACTTGGTAATCTGCAGAGCATAAGGTTACGGGAAATAGTTTAGGGTCTAAAATTCTCACAAGCCACATCTAGTAGAGTCTTAGTCATTGGTGTGAGTCGCAACACATCCATGGACAAGAGTCTATATGATGATAGAAGTTTCACTTTTTTCTCTATTCTAATGTCGTGTCTTGGAGTTGATTTCTGTAAGGTGTCTTTTCTCAACCTCTTCTTTTTCTGTTTATAGGACATGAATATGAGGATATCAACCACTAGAAGGGAGGAGGGAGGTGTAGCTAATGAGAGGATCCCTCCCCGTGTTGACAATGTTCCTACTGTTGGCCTATAGGGAGAGAATGAGGAGGTTCCCGTTCAAGAACCTCAAGTGCCTCCGAAACCTCAAAAGCCAGAAGTGCCCCAAATGCCTCCTATGCCTCAAGCTCCTTTTGTTGAAGGGGATATGACTAATGCGGAGTTGAGGGCTGCCCTAATGAATTTGACCCAACTCATGACGGGTCAAGCTCATGTCGTCAATAATCACTTTGTTGCCCAAGATAATCAAGGAGGTGGACCTCAACCTAATGCTAGTACTCCCGCTTCTTGAATTCGGGATTTCATGAGGATTCTTAACTTTCATGGAACTAAGGTGGATGAGATTCCACAAGGTTTCATAAATGAGGTGTTCAGAGTGGTAGATGCTATGGGTGTTAACCCTAAGGAGAAAGCAGAGTTAGCCACTTACCAACTCAAGGATGTGGCTCAAGTGTGGTTTGAGCAATGGAGGGGTGAAAGACCCTTAGGAGATGGTCCAGTTGATTGGGAAGAGTTCAAAGAGGCTTTACTAGATGTTCTAAGTTCTCTAAATGGCTTATAATATGCTATTGAGGTAGTGTGTAAAGTTTGAGGTGATTTGGAAGTCAAACATCAAGGGACGACCAAGACGTTCGACGATTAGTCACCCATGTGGCTCATGTGTCTATGCGTGCTTATATTGTATGTCATGAGCTTATGAAGTCTTAAAATGAGTTATATTGATTTTTAATGGTATTATATGGTGTTTCGTGATGTTTTGAGGTCAAACGTCCAAGACGTTCGAAAGATAGCTTTGAGATATGCATGTGTGTATCTTGATGGGGCCTAGTGTGTTTGGATATGTTACATGTATTTGTTTTGGGTGAAACTCATGTGGAAGGTCTAAAACTTTTTAAGGTTTGTATTTACGTTGGAAACGCCCGGGTACGACATCCCAAGGGCCCCGCAAAAAGTCCCACAAGAAGGACCCAAGGCTGGTCGAGACACTGCCTTGGCATTGTCAATCAACAACATATATACATTGTGTAAGGGCTTATGCCTATGTTGATTTGACTCCTTTTGCATGGTTTAACAGGCCAAGGTCCAATCGACTGAAGCCACAAAATAAAATAATGCTAACGAAGTCAAATCAACATAGGCATAAGCCCTTACACACTGTATAAATGCCACTTACGGCTTACAACAATATCTTGGAACAAGTATAATTAAATGGTCGTCTTAGACTACAACAAAGAAACATAGCTTGAGTAATAGCAAGGTGTCATCCTCGGACTTGAGGACATATCCACTTGGATAATGATTCCAAGCCTTCCTTTAAAAGTCGTCACGATCCCTTCAACGACAGGAACCTAAAATGTTTGGGACAAAGGTAGAAATTGGGTTATCACATCACTTGTACTGAGTATGGTCACATTTTCACACATAACATAGAAATTATGCTAAAAGGGGACATTTGGTAAAAGCATTCCAAGTTACTTTGAAAAGCCTTATGCATATTCAACAACCAATACAGGTCGATAAACACATGTTACTAAAGTCAAGACCAACAATACCAAATATAGTCAAGTCAACGTGCATATCAACATAATTGAGCACATAATCAAAACCACTCTATCATCAAGTTATAATATCAATAAGCATACATAAGAGTTCATAATATCATAATCTAAGAAAGATCATCACTCACACACACACCCCTTTAAGTCCACTAGTGCAGTGACTAAGTAAGGCCCTATAACCTCACTCAACCAAGTAAACCCAACAAGAAGTAAAAGAAATGTCCAACTTTACATACTATATCATTAAGAGTAGACATAATCATATTGCTTTAAGGTTTAGTTCATCATGTGAGGCTCTAGCTTATGTCATGGACTTTAAGAGTGTTACAATAAGGGAGACTATTCATAGCTTGACTCAAGTGTTCCAAAACCTTATGCTCTAATACTATTTTTATAACAACCCGCAAGTACACCCCAGATGTTAGATCACTCTTGAATCGCCACACATCGTACTCGACCTCACGAAGGGCTTGCACAATCCTCTTAGATATCATTCATTACATAAGTATTAAAAGTAGTGCGGAATTAAAAAATTTCACAACATCATAATAAGAAAATCTTTATAAAACTAAGGAAAAAGTATCATCATCACAACCAAACTTAAAGAAACATCTTAATAACTTAAGGTCACGGCCCTTTACATTGAAATACCAAGTCTTATACAATGTTTTTCACGAAAGATACTAAAATAAGCATAGACTATGTCCTCAAAAATATGAGGACATACAATTCTGAGAGAATCTGTAAGGACCCAAAAATTATTAGGTCAAGAGAGAATCTAACATGTGTGACATGATATTATAAGGTCCTAAAATGATGTATTATGGTGTTAGAAGTTAGTATATTAAGTTTGGATATCAAACGTCCAAGAACGTCCAATGACGATGGAAAGTTAGCCTTGAGACATGCTTGTGTGCTATTTGGTTTTTCCCCTTTAGTCATATTTTCTTTGTTATTATTTTTTGAGAGAGATTATTCCTTTGATAATCTAGTTTTGTCTTTTCTTTTGTTTGCTGCGAAACTTGCTTGAGTTCACTATGAACTCTTATCATCCCTTGCATTTCGAGAGAGGATCACAAAGACTCATATTTTTTTCATATCGAGTCTCCCACCCCAAAATTGGCGAACAGGTCCTCAAAGTTCGAAGGATATGAAACCAATGGAAGAGTTGAAGAATTTGGGCTAAAAGCCCACGTCTGATTTATTTATTGTTCCATATTGTATTTTATTATTTTGGGCCTAAGCCCCCTGTCTCTTGTATTTATATATTTGTTATTATTTTGTTTAGTCTAGGACAGGTACCTAAGATGACAAAAGTGGGCCAAAATACCCAAACAAAAATGGGTCCAAATACCGGTCCAGGCGAACAGATAACCCGGATTTGGACCCAACCCAACTCTCTCTCTCTCTCTCTCTCTCTCTCTCTCTCTCTCTCTCTCTCTCTTATTTTTGTTTATTTATTTGCTTTTATTTGTTGGTAGTTTTAATTTTAAGTAATCCAGATCCACGCAAATGCCGTAAATGTTTTATCGACTTAAAATTAATTTCAAACCGATTCTAAAAGAGTGAATAAATTTGCAAACAAATTTTTAAAATTAATTACTTTGTTTCAAACAACTCTAAACAATATTTTATCTCAAAATAAGTTAAGTTTTTAGCCAAATAAGTTAGTTGTCGGATAACCGCAAGTAAGCGGACGTCTTCGGTGCTTTCCAAACCTTTCTAAGACGTTAATAGGAATCCCCGAATCCCTTTAAAGTTTTCAAAACGATTTTTCTGTTAAAGTCCTTTGAAAACCAAGTTTTCTTGATTTTCTTTAAAAATTTAGTGGCCACTTTAAAAAGTCGGAAAACTTACAAAAATATTTTTCCGATAAAACAGAAATAAGCAGCAAAAGAAGCAGACACCTTCATCCTTGCAACACGAGATCGAGCCACATAATGGCGCAAGGACGCTTGATCGATCTGAGTTATTCGATTTTCTATCCGTTCAGTGTGAAGGAATCGTTTTCGGATATGCTGTTTTGGAAGAGGTTTCAAATCAATTTCAAAATTTTCGTGGGCCTGAAGGGAGTTGGAGCCCTTTTTTCTTTTCATTCTTGAACCCTAATCTCAACCTATATATATTCTCTTTATGTTCAGTTTTAAGGGGGATTTTTTTTGGAAAAAGAAAATTTATTGGAGATTATTTGCTTCGGATTTTTCTGGAGCCAAATAGAGAGAAAACTCAATAGCTACAATCCTTTATAGAACATACTGTAAAGATCCTCTGCTTTTACTGTTTGGTTGCGTTTTTTTTTGTTTTGTTTTTTTGTTCAAACTTTCGCATCAAAGTTTTGTGGTTGAGGAATAGCTCGCTCAAGTCTCAGGCCGTTGCCCCTATAGAGGTAATATCCGTTTCGTTTAAGCAATCATTGCTCTTAACATGTGGTTCATAAGAATGTGAAGTTGTCTTCATGATAGAACGGGTGAATTTTCTTATCTTCGGGCTTGTTTCTGGCCGCAAAGCTATCATTGCTGTTTGTTTTCGTATTTTTTTAAAGACAATTTGGTGCTTGTTCAAGCTTACATTACCGTTTTGTGTTTCATCGAATTCATGGTTTGTTATGCTCGTTTTAAATTCATATTGTTCTCCATCGTTTGGTCTGTTTTGTTGGTATTCATGACCGGGTTGTGTTCAGTATTCTGAGGGTCTCAAAAGTGTTACTACATTTGGTGTTACCAGATTTGTTTGTTTTCCATTTTTGAAACTTTGCTTTATTTAAATTTTCCTCCATGTCGGTGCATACATAGATTAGTATCGATATATTATAATTTCCTTGTGTTGGCAATTTTCTCTTTTAATATAAGACCCATGTTCTGATTTCTCATATCTCTTCCCCTTTTTATATATGTTTTCACTTTTAGACGATTTCCCTGTTAGTTGAAGGTTGTGACTTTGCTCATTGGTTTCATTTGTTGAAGATCTGTATGTTTTAATTCGAAGCAAATTGTTTATAAAATTGTGGTAGTTGTGTAGTTCTATTTTCTTTGTCTATATAAACATATGTACCCTTTATTATTATTAAAAAAATGTGCTATGTTTGGGATGATAAGAATCGCACGTCACTTACGGCATTTTTCTTTTGAGTTGCTAAATCATTTGTCACTTTATTCATGACATAAGATTATTTTTTTACTACATAAGACTTGCTGGTAGCTCTTTCACTATGGGAAATCATGTTATGTGAGTCTGCTGGGAAGTAAAGGGATAAAATCAATACATGTTTTTTTTGTGACAAATCTATTGCTTACGTTTCAAAGTTTTTGATGCTTTGGTCGGGATGTGGTTCCCTTTTATTTGGTTTGTTTGTTTGATTGACTGAGTGAATTTCATAGTCCATGAAGCACGTTCCTTTCTTTGATCATTGTTAAGCCATATTTCTGCATTTTTTGAATAGTGGCATACTGGAAAACTAGGCGTTGCTGACCGGTTTAGTATGGTCATTTATCTATTCAAGCTTAGATAAATGCAGCATATCATCATATGCTTATATCGGTTCAAATTTCAAACTGTTCGATTGTTTTGTTCCTCTCTCACCCACCTTTGTCTCATTTTGTCTCATGTTTCTTAGATTTGGGTGTTGTTATCTTAATATTATGTCTAACGTATATCGATTCCTGCAGTCACTTTTAACGTTCATAAAAAAAGGGAGAAGGGATCTATCGTTAGCAGATGTTGTTGTTGTTTGTCGCCCATTTACTTGAATGTCATCAAATCTGTATCCCTCTAATTTCATCGTCTTTAAGATGTCGTTGATGTTATTGAATATCCAGGATGAGTGTTGATGCTTAGGATTGACTAGTATGGAAATTACATATTGTTTGGCCTATTATTCGGTGGACATGACATTTTGTTTCTCCATCTGCAAATTTCATTACTGTACTACTGTTTAATATGTCGTGTTTGACTCAAGTTTATGTCTCCTTTCTGTCTTAATTTCTGCCTGTGGTGCTTAGATTGGTTAGTTTTTTTTTAGCAGTAAAAGATGAGATATAAACTGACTATTTCTAGTTGTTTTGTTTCTTTCTATGACTAGTTACGACATGAACAATATTAACTATAGGTGTTTGACTTATTTACTGTGTTTTGGAACAAAAAATAGTGAGTTATAGCGAGAGGTTTGATTATGATTTTCTTGTGGCAGTAACTCTTGTCAAAATTATTCACTTTTCCATCCAACTTTTATACAATGCTTTTAGCTTGTTCTCTGCTAATCATCCTCTTTTTTTATATGTGTTATTTTATTGAGATATTCTTCGTCCAATATGGTCATATGTATTAAATTTTTTTTATTTTTATTTGTTATTTGTGTAAGACATTTATTATTCAAGTTTAATTAGAAGTCTAATAAATTAGGAAATATTTCCTTCCATTTGTCTGTGGTTATTTGGTTTTTCCCCTTTAGTCATATTTTCTTTCTTATTATTTTTTGAGAGAGATTATTCCTTTGCTAATCTAGTTTTGTCTTTTCTTTTGTTTGCTGCGAAACTTGCTTGAGTTCACTATGAACTCTTATCATCCCTTGCATTTCGAGAGAGGATCACAAAGACTCATATTTTTTTCATATCGAGTCTCCCTCCCCAATATTGACGAACAGGTCCTCAAAGTTCGAAGGATATGAAACCAACGGAAGAGTTGAAGAATTTGGGCCAAAAGCCCACGTCTGATTTATTTATTGTTCCATGTTGTATTTTGTTATTTTGGGCCTAAGCCCCCTGTCTCTTGTATTTATATATTTGTTATTATTTTGTTTTAGGACAGGAACCTAAGATGACAGAAGAGGGACAAAATACCAAAACAAAAATGGGTCCAAATACCGGTCCAGGCGAACAGATAACCCGGATTTGGACCCAACCCAACTCTCTCTCTCTCTCTCTCTCTCTCTCTCTCTCTCTCTCTCTCTTATTTTTGTTTATTTATTTGCTTTTATTTGTTGGTAGTTTTAATTTTAAGGAATCCAGATCCACGCAAACGCCGTAAATGTTATATCGACGTAAAATTAATTTCAAACCGATTCTAAAAGAGTGAATAAATTTGCATACCAATTTTAAAATTAATTACTTTGTTTCAAACAACTCTAAACAATATTTTATCTCGAAATAATTTAAGTTTTTAGCCAAATAAGTTAGTTGTCGGATAACCGTAAGCGGACGTCTTCGGTGCTTTCCAACCTTCCTAAGACGTTAATAGGAATCCCCGAATCCCTTTAAAGTTTTCAAAACGATTTTTCTGTTAAAGTCCTTTCAAAACCAAGTTTTCTTGATTTTTCTTTAAAAATTTAGTGGCCACTCTAAAAAGTTGGAAAACTTACAAAAATATTTTTCCGATAAAACAGAAATAAGCAGCAAAAGAAGCAGACGCCTTCATCCTTGCAACACGAGATCGAGCCACATAATGGCGCAAGAACACTAGATCGATCTGAGTCATCCGATTTTCTATCCGTTTAGTGTGAAGGAATCGTTTTGGGATATGCTGTTTTGGAAGAGGATTCAAATCAATTTCAAAATTTTTGTGGGCCTGAAGGGAGTTGGAGCCCTTTTTCCTTTTCATTCTTGAACCCTAATCTCAACCTATATATAGTCTCTTTATGTTCAGTTTTAAGGGGTATTTTTTTTTGGAAAAAGAAATTTTATTGGATATTATTTGCTTCGAATTTTTCTGGAACCAAATAGAGAGAAAATTCAATAGCTACAATCCTTTATAGAACATACTGTAAAGATCCTCTGCTTTCACTGTTTGGTTGCGTTTGTTTTTTTGTTTTTTTGTTCAAACTTTCGCATCAAAGTTTTGTGGTGGAGGAATAGCTCGCCCAAGTCTCAGGCCATTGCCCCTATAGAGGTAATATCCATTTCGTTTAAGCAATCACTGCTCTTAACATGTGGTTCATAAGAATGTGAAGTTGTCTTCATGATAGTACGGGTGAATTTTCTTATCTTCGGGCTTGTTGCTGGCCGCAAATTACCAATAGAATCTGTTTGATGAGCTATCATTGCTGTTTGTTTTCGTATTTTTTAAATACAATTTGGTGCTTGTTCAAGCTTACATTACCGTTTTGTGTTTCATCGAATTCATGGTTTGTTATACTCGTTTTAAGTTCATATTGTTCTCCATCGTTTGGTCTGTTTTGTTGGTATTCATGACCGGGTTGTGTTGAGTATTCTGAGGGTCTCAAAAGTGTTACTACATTTGGTGTTACCAGATTTGTTTGTTTTCCATTTTTGAAGCTTTGTTTTATTTAAGTTTTCCTCCATGTCGGTGCATACATAGATTTGTATCAAAATATTAGAGTTTTCTTGTGTTGGCAATTTTCTCTTTTAATATAAGACCCATGTTCTGATTTCTCATATCTCTTCCCCTTTTTATATATGTTTTCACTTTTAGACGATTTCCCTGTTAGTTGAATGATGTGACCTTGCTCATTGTTTTCATTTGTTGAAGATCTGTTATAACGCCCCAAAATGAACTAAGGTGAACTAGAGCCTCATGGTTGTTTCTTGAGTTAATTTTAAGTTAAACGGAGTTAGTTTGGTGTTCTTAGGCAGTGTGCAAAGTTTGGTTAAGTTTGGAGTTCAATCAACGAAAAACGTCCATGACGTTCGGATGGTATGCCTTAGAATGTACTTGTATGTCGTGGCAAGTTTGGATAAGTTGTATGTGGTCGTTTTACTTGAAAGATGCGTCGGATGTTCCCTAGACCTAGACGACTTAGTTTAGGGGTTTGACGTCTGGGCACGACCTCACCTAGGACCCCAAGGACTCTAGATGAAGGGCCCCAGGACTTGGGCAAGTCTGCCCATCAGTAGCTCACGACGGCCATGGCGACGGTCCGTCGTACTCAGGACGGTCCGTCGAGCCAGGGCGTCGTGGGTGACAGAGATTGAGATTGGGACAGGCTCCATTTATAAGCCAAGTGTTCCTCGACGGAACCCCGTGACGGTCCGTGGTGGACGTGACGGTCCGTCAAGGAGGTCTCATCGACGAAGCCTGCCAGTGTATGATTTAAAGGCTGCCAGCTTAGGGTGTTTTATGTAAATACACCCCAAGCCTTATAAGACTCTCTTACACCCTAAACCTAGAGAAGAGCCCCCTTTTCTCTTCAAGATCCAACTCTCTCTTTCTCTCAAGAAAACTCTCTCAACTCTCTTGGAAGCTAAAAGTCAAGGAAGGATAGGAGGACGGATTGGGAATTGTTTCTTCATCAAATTCGTGGGTTTCTTTCTCCTAAAGGTATGGTATCCATTCTTGAATACCTTTCCATTCAAGAAGGCAACTTCCAAAATGGTTTTCAAAAGGGGTTTTAAACTCAACTTCTTCTAAACTTTGATTTCTATTATGGGTCTTCTTGTAACTAAGTTCTAATGGTTTAAATGTATTTATCTTGGTTTGAATAGATGGTTTTGATGTTAAAACTCCATGAAACTCTTGTATATGCATACTTCAACTTTTGGCATGAAAATGGGTTATGTGAGCATGATTTGAGTAAGGTATGAACTTGGGTCTTCTTGTGTATTTCATGTTGGTGTAGCTACTGCCCTAAGGGCCTTCATATGGTGAAATATTGATAAATTGCTTATGGGAAATGATGGTTTGATTTGTTGATGAGTTGCTCTCATTGTATAGTTCTTATTATGAATTGCTATTTGAGTGGTATGGTCCACCTTATGGGTGGCGGTGCAAATTGATGAACTTGATGTTACTTAGTATGGTTTGAGTATGTGACCTTGAAGGTCTAATATGTGAAATGAAGATATATTGGAAATGGGTCTTATGTTGTGTTTGATGTAGCTTGAATTGCATGTTTGACCTAGTTATGTCTAAATGAAGTATATGATCATGAGAAGTATATAGAGTGTGTAGCTTGATGAATCAAGGTTAAAGTATGAGTAGAACTTGATGAAAATGAAATGATGCTTATATGCAAGGTGTGCACATGTACACACACACTCTTCTAAGATTTGTATTATGTCAAGTTGAGCAAAAAGGGGAAATCTTGAGGTGGACACACTTCGTGAGTTGAGATGTAGTGTCTAGTAACAACCTCTCCATTTCCTAGTGAGCTTCCTATGATAGATTTTTATGTTGAGAAATCCGTGTGGAGTTATGCCTAGCACCGAGAGGATATGAAGGGGAGGTGGATTGCACTTCGTTAGTTGAGATGTTGTAATCCAAAGTACCTCTTGAGATGAGTACTCCTCGTTAGTAGAGAGTGAGTTACTTAGTAACAATCTCCTTATCCCTTAACTATGTGCCTGCATAGGTGTAGCTATTGGAAAAGCCATGTAAACGCTAAGAAGCATGACCTTACACTAGGCAAGTAAGGATCCCGCATCCGATAGGGGTTAATATCGGGATTCCATGTCTAGCTCTCATGGTCTTTGTCGGTTAAGCTAACTCCCACAAAAGAATTGATTTGAAACTAATTATCTTGTGTATTGTTAAAATTGTGTATGTATGTCGTGAAGTGCTCAATCCACATTAGTTACCAAGTAGGAGCATTGAGTGGGAGTAGTAGTATGGGATGCTATTCTCACATTGCACTTGGTGTGACCTATACCTACTATGGGAGAAGAGTACTTTCATGAAATCTATGTGAATGAGTACTATGGTGTAGTGTTATGGAGGATTATTGTGGAGTACTTGAGTAAATGGAATCCATTAGGAGTACTAAGTGGGAGTGGTAGTATGGGATGCTACTCTCACATTGCACTTGGTACGACCCATATTTCCATGAGTGTTTTGCATATGTTAGCCAAGGGCGTGGATTTGATTTCTAACGAAGTAAGCCTAAGATTAGGTAGTTTTAAGGGTCGCTTTGGGTTGCTTTGAAGGGAGGTGTAATGAGAGTCCCTTCTTGGCTCACCTTTGGGAGTCTTAGAATAACCTTGGGTTAGGGCAACTTCAAAGAAAAAGGGTTCATATGACTTGGACCGTGCCATTCACTGTAAGGTCTTCATTGTAAGAATTCAAAATGTTCACTATGATGCTTTATTCAATTTTATTGCAAGTTTAGCAAAGTTAATTGAAATGTCCCTTTTTGCATGTTTTTGCATATGCCATACTTAGTACATTGTTGTACTAACCCCATACTTTTTATACCTTATGAGTATAGGTTGGAAGCCTTTGGAGGATCGAAGTTGAAGCTTGGGAATTCTATCTCTCAAGACTTGGGTATGTCCTCATATATTCGAGGACATAGTTTTTATGTTTCTTAGTTTCCTTATTAAGACTTAAAAATGTATTTATTCTATTGTAAAGGGCCGTGTCCCTAAGATTCTAAGTTGTGTCTTTAAGTTGGCTTGTGACGATAAGATTTCCTAGTATTTATGAAAAGACTCCTTTATTTATTATTATCGTGAAAAGTTTTAATTCCGCACTACTTTTAATGCTTTATGTTATGAATGCTAGTTAGAGGGCTTGTACGAGACCCCAAAGGGGTCAAGTACGCCCGGTCACGATTCGAAGGTTTTCCCTAACTTCTAGGGGGTGCTTTCGGGTCGTGACATCTGTATGTTTCAATTCGAAGCAAATTGTTTATAGAATTGTGGTAGTTGTGTAGTTGTATTTTCCTTGTCTATATAAACATATGTACCCTTTATTATTATTAAAAAATGTGCTGAGTTTGGGATGATAAGAATCGCACGTCACTTACGGCATTTTTATTTTGAGTTGCTAAGTGAGTTTTCACTTTATTCATGTCATAAGATTTTTTTTTACTACATAAGACTTGCTGGTAGCTCTTTCACTATAGGAAATCATGTTATGTGAGTTTGCTGGGAAGTAAAGGGATAAAATCAATCCATGTTTTTTTGTGACAAATCTATCGCTTACGTTTCAAAGATTTCGATGCTTTGGTCGGGATGTGGTTCCCTTTTATTTGGTTTATTTGTTTGATTGACTGAGTGAATGTCATAGTCCATGAAGCACATTCCTTTCTTTCATCATTGTTAATCAATATTTCTGCATTTTTTGAATCGTGGCATACTGGAAAACTAGGTGTTGCTGACTTGTTTAGTATGGTCATTTATCTATTCAAGCTTAGATAAATGCAGCATATCATCATATGCTTATATCGGTTCAAAGTTCAAACTGTTCTATTGTTTTGTTCCTCTCTCACCCATCTTTGTCTCGTTTTGTCTCATGTTTCTGCGATTTGGGTGTTGGTATCTTAATATTATGTCTAGCGTATATCGATTCCTGCAGTCAGTTTTAACGTTCATAAAAAAAAGGGAGAAGGGATCTATCATTAGCAGTTGTTGTTGTTTTCTCGTCGCCCATTTAATTGAATGTCATCAAATCTGTACCCCTCTATTTTCATCGTCTTTAAGATGTCGTTGATGTTATTGAATATCCAGGACGAGTGTTGATGCTTAGGATTGATTAGTATGGAAATTTCATATTGTTTGGCCTATTATTCGGTGGACATGACATTTCGTTTCTCGATCTGCAAATTTCATTACTGTATTATTGTTTAATATGTCGTGTTTTACTCAAGTTTATGTCTCATTTCTATCTAAATTTCTGCCTGTGGTGCTTAGATTGGTTAGTTTTTTTTTGGCAGTAAAAGATGAGATATAAACCGACTATTTCTAGTTGTTTCTTTCTTTCTATGAGTAGTTGCGACATGAACAATATTTACTATATGTGTTTGATTTACTTACTGTGTTTTGGAAAAGAAAATAGTGAGTTATAGCGAGAGGTTTGATTTTGATTTTCCTGTGGCAGTAACTCTTGTCAAAATTATTCACTTTTCCATCTAAACTTTTATACAATGTTTTTATCTTGTTCTCTGTTAATCATCCTCTTTTTTTATATGTGTTCTTTTATTGAGATATTCTTCGTCCAATATGATCATATGTATTAAAAAAATTATTTTTATTTGTTATTTGTGTAAGACATTTCTTAATTCAAGTTTAATAAGAAGTCTAATAAGTTAGGAAATATTTCCTTCCATTTGTCTGTGGTTATTTGGTTTTTCCCCTTTAGTCATATTTTCTTTGTTATTATTTATTGAGAGAGATTATTCCTTTGCTGATCTAGTTTTGTCTTTTTTTTTTTGCTGTGAAACTTGCTTGAGTTCACTATGAACTCTTATCATCCCTTACATTTCGAGAGAGGATCACAAAGACTCATATTTTCTTCTTATCGGGTCTCCCACCCCAAAATTGACGAACAGGTCCTCAAAGTTCGAAGGATATGAAACCATTGGAAGAGTTCAAGAATTTGGGCCAAAAGCCCACGTCTGATTTATTTATTGTTCCATGTTGTATTTTGTTATTTTGGGACTAATACCCCTGTCGCTTGTATTTATATATTTGTTATTATTTTGTTTAGTCTAGGACAGGTACCTAAGATGACAGAAGTGGGCCAAAAGCCCAAAACAAAAATGGGTCCAAATACGGTCCAGGCGAACAGATAACCCGGATTTGGACCCAACTCAACTCTCTCTCTCTCTCTCTCTCTCTCTTATTTTTGGTTATTTATTTGCTTTTATTTGTTGGTAGTTTTAAGGTTAAGGAATCCAGATCCCCGCAAAAGCCGTAAATGTTTTATCGACTTAAAATTAATTTCAAACCGATTCTAAAAGAGTGAATAAATTTGTAAAGCAATTTTAAAACTAATTACTTTGTTTCAAACAACTCTAAACAATATTTTATCTCGAAATAAGTTATGTTTTTAGCCAAAATAGGTTAGTTGTCGTATAATCGCAAGTAAGCGGACATCTTCGGTGCTTTCCAACCTTCCTAAGACGTTAATAGAAATCCCCGAATTCCTTTAAAGTTTTCAAAACAATTTTTCTGTTTAAGTCTTTTGAAAACCAAGTTTTCTTGATTTTTCTTTAAAAATTAAGTGGCGAATCAAAAAAGTCGGAAAACTTACAAAAATATTTTTCCGATAAAAAAGAAATGACGACTCCACTGGGGATTTGGAGGATTATAACATTAAAACTAACTCTATTTGGCTACGTGATATAATTGCTTACTTTTCCTTATTATCGAAATGTTGCATTATCATGGCATATTTCTGCCAAACGACAAATAGTTTGCATTAGGAAAATGGAAGTTACGTGACTTTCCACGGCTTCTTTCAAAAATACACAAAGATTTCATTTGGAAGTATTAAACGAATAGTTGGAATGCGGTCATCCGACGTCATTTGGTAGCTTCACCCCATTGTCTGTCCGACTCAGGTAACCGTCACTTTGAAAACAAATTCTAGTAAGCCTAAGATAGAGCGAAACCAAAACCGAAACTTAAGCATTAGCCTAAGACGACTTAATACCCAAGGCGTATTATGTCCATTAGTTGAAACCGCCTAAATCGTGTCCAAGGTCTCCGACCTCACGACATATCATTTTTGCTTGACATTTGAATGATGTATGTGTGGATACCAACGTGGGGTGGGTAAACTTAACTAGTTTCTGTTTTATAGGTATGGACCGATTCCCAAAGTTCGACCTGATTGTAGAAGCACCACTTCAACTCAAAATGTGGTATAATGATATCAACAGGGATCATAGAAGAAACCTCAACAAATACGTGGGTGCGCTAACCGAGTTGATCAATATGAATGGTTGGTCAGAACTGATTGAGGTACTCACAGGGTATTGGGATAATCAAAGAATGGTGTTCCAATTTGGAACCGCGAAGATTACCCCGACTATCGAGGAGATCTGAGATTGCATCAACACAGTGGGTACGGGGGTAGAAAGAAAAGCAAGAAAACAAGAAGATATTTTCTTCCCTAATAAATCTTCCGTAGAAGATATCGCAGACTGGCTCGGATTCGGGAACGATTTAGTCTACTGGTGCCAGGAGTCCAACATATCATTCAGAGATATCTATGTCTGATTTGGGCACGCAAGCTTCTACGCCACTTATAACCAAGAGTTCAGGGTCTCCTACCGAGAATGGAATGAAATTCGTCACTTAGCGTTTGCCGTGGCGCTGTTAGGAAAAATGGTTTTCGCACACGGACCGAGTCTGAGTATCAACACTCGAGTCATACCACTCGCACATACCTTGTTCAAAGCATACACGAACCAAGGGCAAGTGAAATACTACCCTATAGCTCCGGTCATTTTGTCGGATATGTATCGAGCCTTGGGGAAGTGCAAGGAAGGACATCGCTTCTTCCAAGGGTGTAATCTACTCCTTCAGTGGTGGATTTTAAGTCATCTGGTAAAAGGGGTTGGGACTCCAGAGTTGCATACTCTAGACAACAAGAACACCCTCAGAGAGTTAAATGATATGTTGTACTGGGCAAATATGGATAATCGGAGAACTAGAGGAAGATGGGATCAGATTTTCTCCGAATTGAGAGAAGAAGATCTCTAATGGATGCTCAATCGATTCATCTCAAAAGAAGTCATCGTGGAGAGTCATAGACAGCTTGTGCTTCCTCTACCAGGTATTCAGGGAATCTACCCTTATGCACCCTTTTGAGTTTTGCGACAGTTTGGGAGGAGGCAAACTACACCTCGAGAGGCGTACTATGGCGCTTATGTAGATATTAGAGACGACAAGTGCATGAAGTTTTAGAAATGCTGAGAGAATGGAAAGGTGACAAGCGGATGGATAAAGACACCATTGCCCCAGACCAATTCAACGCCGGATATGATGAGGGTTACAAAGATTGGCTGAAAAACAACATACAAAGTATCTCCTCACCTACCCCGCGCAGCTTTCGCAGCATAACAGACAAAGAGGCCAAAGCATTGTCGAGCTAAGAGAGGTAAAAAAGGAAGCCCAAGAAATGTACGTCAAGTTTGTCAAGAACCAAAATGCTCTTGAAAAGGCAACTCAAGAAGTGGGAAGAATAATACGTGGTTACGATGATTTCGACTCATGGGTCAAAGAGAAGATTGAAAGGATGCAATACGAGAGCTGCGAAGAAAAAGGACGCTTGGGTGAAGATTTCATACTGATACTACGTTGCATGTTTCAGCAATACAAGACCCAGGAAAATAGCGACGGAGCAGGGTCATCTGGGACGGCATAGTGGACTTCGCCCCTGTGAGGGTTTTTCTACATGTTTTTTGCCATTTTAGACCCTGCGTGGGCCTGTTTTTTGCATTTCAGTACATTCAAATGGCCTCTGTATGGGTCTGTCCTTTTATATTTTTGCTTTATTTCCCCTTGTGAACATTAAATATTTCATTTGTCAAAATTTGTTTGGTGGGTTTGATCATATGGTTCAAATTCACATGTACATCATTCAAATGCGCTAGGCCTACCCTTGGCACAAAAAGGGTCCCCTTTATGTTTTAAGACGCGATATATGTGCTATTGACTGCTTATGTGTTATGTTGCTGTGAATGAGGATATCGAAAACCCACTCCTTGCCAGAAATTTCCAGAAATATATAAGTCACTATCACAAAATTTTTGACCAAAATTTTCCGTGTCTTAAGTTTCTCACTCAAAAGACACATCTCTTACCCCAAATCCAAAATCCCTACTCTGCTGTCTCAGGAAAAGCAATATCACAGCTGAAATGGTAAGAATATCAAGAGGGAACTCACAGGAGAGAAGCTACAAAGAAAAATAAAACAAATCACGCGGGAGATTCAAAGGGTCAAAGAAGAAGGACTCAAGGTGGGAGTCTCCACAGCGTTCTACGAAGCCACAACTGCCACGCTGGATGTGGATTTGGCATAAAAAACGAAGAGGAATAAAGACATTGAGATGGAGAAAGAGGATTTGAGTAAGAAGTTTGATATGCTTTGACTGAGAATTCAAGAAAGGGAAGCGAGAGAAGCGGAGATAGATTCAGAAACCGCAAGTCTGTTAGCCAGAAATGCGACTCTTGATTAGGAAATGACGACAGAGATGGCGAAATTCATCACCATGAAGGAAAAAATGTCTGCATTAAGGAAGAAGAATAAGGCGTTCCACCATAATATGATCGCCAAACTTCAGAAAATGAGAGGGAAATAATCTATCCGCGAACAAGAGGCTAGTGGTGGTCCAGATGACGCTCACCCTAGAGCAACTAGGGAAGACACCGACGAGGAAATCATCTACAAGCCTCCATTCCTGGGCCGTCTAAAATGAGGAGACAGATGGATCACCCTCCCGGCCTATGAGCCAACACATAGTGTGGGGGCAAAGGTTATGTCTTGCGCCCTTTTGTACGAACATCTCGGATGGATGCCTCATGAAGGAGCAACTTCAGTCGTTGGGCAAGGGAACTCTTCGAAGGTGTGTGCCTTCCACCTAAACCAGTGAGGGCATACTATAGAGGAATGCGTGCAGCTTAAATCAAGGATCTGCCGCCAGATCAACTTTGGGAACATCCCGCACACATGGGGCAATAACACTATTCTCACTTATGATCACTCAGAGCCAATTGAGCGCACTCAATTTGTTTGTCATTATTTCACACTGTTCAGAATGTCAATGCTGGAAATATACAGTGATTTGGTTCAGAATGGGGTCTTAGCCTCTATTCATGATGAGGATAGTGGTCTCGATCCCATTGGGGAAGAAATCTGGAAGCCTTGTGCCTACCACCGTGCTACAGATCATAGCCTCTCAAGGTGCCTCAGTTTTTGCTACGACGTCGAAGCCCTCATCAACATGGGAAAAATTCGAGTACAGTTTGTTCCTCGTGGCTGAAATGACGTCAAGAAGAAGAATGACTGAGATGTAGTCACTATTTTATCGTTAGAGCTTTGTTGTTGTCTTTTGATTTCCATGTAACCGGCCTGAATGAATGAATGAAAATCAATATTTATTTTCTACTCGAACTACATTGGGCCTGAATTCTCCTTGTGAGATACGTAGGCAACCTTACAAGGCCCGACCCCTATCTTTGCAAATTTTCAGTCTCCCCCCCCCCTCTTTCATGTTACAAGGAAATGTGAAGACCAGATCAACAGACATCAAAGAGCAGCTGCAAGAAAACAGTAGCTCAATATGATTTAGCCTTTCTGACACTGTCGAACTAAAAAACAAGCAAACTCATGCTTGTTAAAAAATCTGTTTCTGTCCTTACTCATGGGTTGAAGATATCCTCAAACATAGTAACTTGTGTGTTTATCTGCTCTCTGTGTGATATTATGCATTTCGTATTCTGAATCTAAACTGACAAATCTTCCTTTGAGTTGTTTTCCTTCTCAAGTACTTTGAGACTGATCTGTGTCGATTAAGCTGACAGATCATCTCTATTTCACCAGATCCAAAGGTCCCGCAGATTTCTTTCCCAGACAAGGTTCAGACAAAGGAAAAACAGTTATGGGAGATAGTAATGAAGAAGTCAGTCTCACCGACGTTGTGGTGGCTCAACCCACCATAGCGGACCAGAACGAACTAATTATGCAATTAATGCAGCAGATCGCGGAGATGAGGGTGGAGATGCAAAAGAGGCAGGATTCGCCTCCACAAGGTTTTACTGTTAATGTTGTTGATGGAAGATCTCCTATCTACTTCCCTTCTTCGAACATGGGTCCAACTCAGAACGTGCCACCTGCTCAGAATCCTCCCATTATAGACCTGACTGCTCAAAACCCCAATATGCTTCAACTTCTTACCAAATTCCTCCCCCTCAAAACAACCATTCCCAAATACCACTACATCCACAAAATACCCAAACCTCTCCACCTCCCCAAAACCAAACCCAAAATCCAAACCAAAATACTTTCAATCCCCAAACACCCCACCACCACTTAAATCAGAATACCAATCCTCAGACTTTTCCACAGAATTACCAAACCGCACAAAATGCTCAGAGTCCCTCCGTATCTCCACCCTTACATAAAAGAACCACTTTCCAGATTCTCGTCCCTACTGAGCACGACATGCACGATTTTGAGATGGACCATTACGAGGAACAGGATAAAGAATGGAGAGCTGAATAAGAGGCAAAGGTGGATATAAAAGAAGAGATCAAGAAAGCCATGAAAGAATTCCAATGCATCCCTGATGTCGCGGTTCTTAACTATGAGAATTTGTGCATTCATCCAAATCTGGACCTTCCAGAAGGGTTCAAGATTCCGAAATTTGATACTTTAGGAGGAGTAGGGAACCCTATGGCTCATCTGAGAGTCTACTGCGGCCAGCTTGTTGGAGTTGGTAGGAATGAAGCTTTGTTGATGCGGTTCTTTAGCCGAAGTCTATGTGGGGAGGATCTGGAATGGTTCACCTCCCACGAGACCAGGCAATGGCCCAGTTGGAATGCCCTGGCAAAGGATTTACAAAGTGTTTGTATGGGTGCAAGAGCCCGAATATTATGATAGAATCATATTGCTCGTTGGAGCAAAATTTGCCGAGATAGTCAAGATTGGTGACACTATCGAAGATGCTTTGAAAACAGGAAAGATAGCCCGTGTAGCCGTGTAGCCCGGATCTTCAGGATTGTTGATGAAGAAGAGAGAAGACGTGGCTGCTGTCTCCTATGAGGGAAGAAGACCCCAGAAGATCATCGTCCTCCCAAGGTCAGTCTCAACCTTCTCAAAACTCCTACCAAGCTTGCTACATGCAAGCTAGTCATCCAAACAATCCTCCTTCAGTCTACCAAAATGCTACCCCCACCTACCAAAATACCCTTCCAAGTTACCAAAATCCACCTCCTGTTTACCAAAGTCCTCATCCACTTTACAAAATTCCATTACCAGTCTACCAAAATGTTGCTCCCAACTGTGCCAATGTGCAGTCGAGGTACAGAGCACCCACTCCTGTTTATCAAGTCCAAGATCCACTTTACCAAAATCCCCCTCCGAATTACCAAGATCCATCGCCAAACTACCAAACAAATCCCTATCCGAGAAATCAACCTCCCCATCCCAATAACAGAGATTATCAACAGATGCCTCCTCCACAAGGCAGTTATGATCCACCTCGACCCAGAGACAGCTGATGTTTGTTGCGTGACAAAAATGATAACTCCAATTGTTCATGACGAGTTAGATTGGGCTATAGCCTCGTTGGGCATCAAAGAGAAAAAAGAGTTCGTTATCTTGACACCCGCAAAGGCTGTTGCCTTGGTGCCATCAGAAACTCTTGTCAGACCGAAGTTTGTGATTGAAACCGCTGCCGCTCAGGGTATGACCCGATCTGGGAGATGTTATATTCCCCAAGAGATGTCTCTTGGAGAATAGAAGAAGGATCAGGTTAAAAGGCCGATAAACAAAGGCAAAGCGGAGGAATTCTGGAGGAAGATGCAACCAAAGGATTATTCAATTGTTAAACACTTGGAGAAGAATCCAGCTCAGAATTCCTGTAGGCCCTGTTGATGATCTCCTAGATGCACAGGCAGGCCTTGATGAAGGCTCTTGATGGTACATATGCGCCCATGGGCACGAGCAGCCATAATGTGGCAGCTATGATCAACCAAATTATCTGAGGGCATCGGATTAGCTTTTGCGACGACGAGTTGCCTTTTGAAGGCAAGTCACACAATAAGGAGCTACACATCACTGTCTTATGCCGCGAGAAGGTCAAAAATCGCATTTTGGTGGATAATGGATCCGGTCTGAACATTTGCCCGTTGTCGACATTGAGGCTGTTACGGTTCGACTTGGGGAAATTGGAACAAAACCAAGTCAATGTGAGAGCCTTGACGGGGTTTAGAGAGACACATTGGGCGCGCTGAATGTGGTCATCCAAATGGGTCCGGCAGAATTCAGCGCACAATTTCAAGTCTTAGACATTGACACCAGCTATAACCTTCTTCTGGGAAGGCCTTTCATCCATATGGCTAGAGCAGTGCCTTCTACCCTACATCAGATGATAAAACTCGTTTGGAAGGATGAAGAACTAGTTAATCACGGTGAAGGGAGTCATTCAGGCAGGTAGACGCCCATTATTGACGAAGTTTCATGAGGTACATATTTCTACACGGTGGAGCTAGTAAATGCCACCGGCGAGGACTTGGCCCCACAGACTCCCATGCCTATTGTGTACAGAATGATCGCCACCGTGATATTGCAGAGTGGATTTCAACCAGGTTTCGGATTGGGAAGAAATTCCCAAGATATTATTGACCCTATTTCGATCCCTGTCAAAGGAGCTAGATATGGTTTGGGGTACATCCCCACAGATGATGATATGAAGAAGAAGAAGAAGAAGAAGAAGAAGAATGATCAAGCATTGGCTAAGCCAATCCCTCATCTGTATCAATCATTCCTGGTCCGAAAGTATGCCGAGCATGACGACCTTGGGGAAGGAATCTGCGGCCTTTTTGAAGAGATTGATGCTGTTATTGAGGAAGAGGTCGAGCTGACACGATTCCGTGATGTTGAGCCTGGGGAGATGCTACAAAATTGGACCTCCACGCCGATTTTGATTCCCCGAACTCCTTGGTAGAAGGGCATCATTTATGCATATTTAAATCGGTGGTAGTCCGGAAGAGGCCCAAGACCCACCAATTTGCATTTTTCTTAATTGCTTGAATTTTAAAATTCCCCCGTGATATTTGAAAAAGGCAACATGGCCCTTCGCCATGGCCAAAGTTTGCGTTATTTCCCAATTTGAATGAAAGCCTCTTTTATTGAAAATTCATTTTTTTACTTATTTGCTATATTTTATTTTCCTAACTTTGTTTATTTATGGTTTCAATAATATAAGTTTTAAACCTGTCAATGTCATGTCATGTCACGAGATGAACGAACAAAATGAGGCAGGTGATGATGGAGCTGAAGAGTACGAGGAGGAAAATGAGACACCGAAATATGTCGCTGAAGAATTTCTACAGTTTGAAAATCAGCATAAGCCGAATTTAGAGGAAACTAAAACTGTAAATTTGGGGGACCAAGAGTGTGTCTAAGAGGTCAAAATCAGCGTTCACTTGAATGAAACTCAGAGGAAGGATCTAATACATTTACTCACTGAATACATTGATGTGTTCGTCTGGGAAGTCAGGGAAATGCTAGGACTGAGTACCAATGTTGTGTCTCACAAATTTCTGATTAATCCACGGTTCAGTCCGGTGAAGCAAAAGGCTCGGAAGTTCAAGCCTGAACTGAGTTAAAGATCAAAGAAGAGATCACCAAACAAATTGAGTCTCGGTTGGTGAAAGTGAGACAATACCCAATTTGGTTGGCCAATGTTGTTCCGGTCGCCAAAAAAGATGGGAATATTAGAATTTGCGTTGACTACAAAGATCTGAACAAAGCCAGCCCTAAGGATAATTTTCCATTGCCAAATATTCATATTCTGATCGATAACTGTGCTATGTATGAAATGCAGTCATTTGTGGATTGTTACGCAGGTTATCATCAGATCTTGATGGACGAGGAAGATGCAGAAAAGACAGCTTTCATTACACCTTGGGGTGTATATCATTATAGGGTGATGCAATTTGGCCTCAAGAATGTTGGTGCTACCTATTTGAGGTCTATGACGACCATATTTACCGATATGATTCATAAGAAGATCGAGGTGTACGTAGACGATGTCATAATCAAGTCCCGCGAGAGTTCGGATCACTTGACGCACTTGAAGAAGTTTGATAGTTTACGTCATTACAACTTGAAGTTCAATCCCGCCAAATGCGCTTTTAGAGTTCCAGCCGGCAAGTTGTTGGGATTTATAGTCAGCAGAAGGGGTATTGAGCTCGATCTTTCCAAGGTTAAAGAAATTCAAGAGTTACCTCCGCCGAAGACGAGAAAAGAGGTGATGAGTTTCTTAGGGAGGTTGAACTACATCAGTAGATTAATCGCTCAATCAACTGTGGTGTGTGAGCCTATCTTCAAGCTGTTGAAGAAAGATGCTTTGACAAAGTGGACTGAAGAATGTCAGAATGCTTTTGATGCTATCAAGAAGTATTTATCCAATCTACCGGTATTGGTTCCTCCGCGAGAAGGTAGTCCATTATTGCTGTATTTGTTCATCTCAGATAGTGCATTCAGATGCGTGCTTTGTCAACACGATGAGACAGGAAAGAAGGAAAGAGATATCTATTACATAAGCAAGAAGTTCACTCCATACGAGTCTCGTTACACTCTATTGGAGAGAACATATTGTACTTTGACTTGGCTTGCCCAGAAATTGAGACATTATTTGTCTTCGTATACTACATACCTTATTTCAAGGATGGATCCATTGAAGTACATTTTCCAGAAGGCGATGCCGATCGGAAAGTTGGCCAAATTGCAAATGTTGTTGAGTGAATTTGATATTATGTATATGACTCAGAAGGCAATAAAGGCACAGGCCTTGGCTGATCATCTTGTAGAAAATCCTGTTGATGAAGAATATGAACCACTCAAGACTTATTTTCATGATGAAGAGGTATCGTTTGTGGGTGAAGATATTTCTGAGGCATATCCTGGTTGGAGATTATTCTTTGATGGAGAGGCAAACAACCAAGGAAAGGTATCGGAGCGGTTTTAGTGTCAGAATCTGGTCAACACTATCCTTATGGTAGCTAAGCTCTGGTTTAATTGCACGAACAACATGGCTGAATATGAAGCTTGTGTTCTTGGTTTGAAAATGGCCATCGACATGAATGTTCATGAGTTGTTGGTTATTGGAGATTGAGATCTGTTGATCCACTAGGTTCAAGGAGAGTGGGCCGTGAAAAAACCAAAGATTATACCTTACGTGCAGTATGTGCAGAATTGTACAAAAGATTTCGTAAGATCGAGTTCAGACATACTCCCAGAATACAAAATGAGTTGGCCGATGCTCTTGCCACCATCGCTTCGATGATTAAACATCCAGATACTCATTATATTAATCCCCTGGATATAGAACTGAAGAACATCCAGTGCATTGTTCACATATTGAAGTAGAACCAGACGGGTTTCCATGGTATTTTGATATAAAGAAGTATTTGGAGTCTGAGATTTATCCGGAAGATGCTACATCCAACCAAATGAAGTTGATACGCCATATGGATCTCAATTTCTTTCTAAGTGGAGAAACCCTTTATAGGAGGACTCCAGATTTAGGTCTTCTCAGATATGTCGATGCTGTTAAAGCTACGAAGCTTATCGAACAAATACATGCTGGAATTTGTGGCATGCATATGAATGGGCTCACTTTGGCAAGAAAGATCCTTCGATCCGGTTATTTCTGGATGACTATGGAGAATGATTGTTCAAAGTTTGTGCAGAAATGTCATAAATGTCAAGTGAACGGTGATCTGATTTGAGTGCCGCCTCACGAACTTAATGCTAAGTTCACCTTGTCCATTTGTGGCTTGGGGCATGGATGTCATCGGTCCAATAAAGCCTGCCGCTTCCAATGGACACAAATTTATTTTGGTTGTCATTGATTATTTCACCAAGTGGTTTGAAGCATCTTCATACAAGTCGGTGAACAAGAAAGTTGTAGATGATTTTGTTCACAATAATCTGATATACAAGTTTGGAGTACCAGAATCCATCATTACTGATAATTGTGCAAATCTCAACAGTCACTTGATGAGATACATATGTGAGCAATTTAAGATTACTCATCGAAATTCAACCGCTTATCTTCCTCCAATGGATGGAGCTGTAGAGGCCGCCAACAAGAACATCAAGAAGATCCTGAGGAAAATGATCGACAATCACCAAGGTTGGCATGAAATGTTGCCATATGCTTTTTTGGGTTACCGAACAACTATAAGAACGTCGATTGGAGCCACTCCGTATTTGCTGGTATATGGAACAGAATCAGTCATACCTACTGAAGTCGAAATACCGTCCTTGAGAATCATCCAAGAAGCTGAGTTGAGTAATGTTTAATGGGTCAGCAAGCGGATTGATCAGTTAACCTTGATTGATGAACAGAAAATGGTTGCTGTCTGTCATGGTCAGTTGTATCGACAGAGAATGATTCGTGCTTTTCACAAGAAAGTAAGAGCTAGGATTTTTGAAATCGGCAGTTGGTACTTAAACGCATTTTTCCTCATCAAGAAGAGTACAAAGGAAAATTCGCACTAAATTGGCAAGGACCCTACATGGTTCATAAATTATTATCTGGAGGTGCTTTGGTCCTGTCGGAGATGGATGTCACCACTTGGCAAAAACCGATAAACTCAGATGCTGTCAAGAGATACTACGTGTGAAGTTAGTTTGTATTTCTGTCCTTTCTCTGTAATCGTTCATTTTTCTTGTATTTTCTTTATTTAAAACTTTATCCCTCTTGTAATGAACTACGTCTGACCTGAATTCTCAAGAATGAGATACGTAGGCAGCCTATGTCGGCCTCGGTCACCCCATTTATCCCTTTTAATATATTTCTTTGTATTTGAACTACCTTCGACCTGAATTCTCAAGAATGAGATACGTAGGCGGCCGATGTCGGCCTCGGTCGGTTTCATTGTAAATTTTTTATCATTGTTAACCTTTGAGGGGGAACTACGTTTGACTTGATTCCCGCCTCAACGGGATACGTAGGCGCCACCAGCATTCGGTCATTTCTGCCGTAAGATTTCTATTTCTCTTTACAATGAAAACTGGGACATAATTTTTGAGAGGGAGTCAAAAATTCTCGAAAAGAAGATTTTTCCTCAACAAGTCAAGACTGAAGATACTCCAAAATTCGCAACTGGGACAAAATTTTGAGAGGATCTTAAAAATTCCACGATTTACTCACTGGTTGTTGAAGACAAGCCGGGACATGTAACTGAGACAGAAATTTTGAGGATGACCTCAAAATTTTAATACGGGTTCGTCGACAGTCTAGAGCGACTCTGAATATTCCCCAGCAAATAATCAGATATACCTACAAGCATCAGACTCAAAGAAGTCCGCTAAGCCTGACGTGACATGACACTTGACAGTAACCCTTTTCAAAATGCTACTTTTTGAAAATTTATCTTTTTCTTAAAATTTTCCATTTGTATTCCATTTGTTTTGGCATAAAATATTTTGTCTTATCTATCAAGATTCGGGAAATCATAAAATCAACCAGAGATAGCTGGACAAGGAGCAGACAATCGAGAAAATCGACACAGATCAGTTCATTTTAAGATTGACAATTTTTCTGTGGATATTTTTGGTGGATGCACGAAATGTTCTATTGCTTATATCGACGACTTGGGAATTGTTAACATCATTGTTTCATTCAAATTCCCAATAACATGAAGGCTATAATGAAGATTTAATTGTGTTCAAAGATGAATTAGATGAAAATGTAGAGAAAGTTCTCCCAAAATTTACAATTTTTTCCTGTGGATACCAAAATTATTTTATATCGCTTATATCGAAATTTTTGGGAATATGAATTGCTTAGTTCATTAAATTCCCAACAACCTGAATTCTATAAGGAGCGTCCATCTAGATTCAAAGATGAATCGAAAGAAAATACCAAAAAGGATAAGTTTACAATTTTTCGTCAAGGTCGTCATCGATAGTGTCGCTACCAGAAAGGTCGTTTTATTGGTATTATCGTTTGAGACGATACACTACCAGAAGGGTCATTTTATTAGTATTGTCGTTTGAGACGATATGCTACCTAGAGGGTCATTTTAGTTCTAATGTCGATTGAGACAACACATTACCCAGAGGGGTCATTTTATTGTCCATTGCGACGATACACTACTTGAAGGGTCATCTCATCGTTATTGTCAATTGAGACAATATGATTATCCAGAAGACACCCAGAAGATAACTATGTTGCTCGATTGAAGCATTATCTTCATTTGGTACCAAGGATGACATCAAAAGTAATATTCACGCATTGCGGGAAGATATTCATGCCCCGCAAAAAATCATGCATCGCGGAAAGGCATGCATCGCAAGTTGATATTCATGTATCGCGGAAGATCATGCATCGCAAGTTAATATTCATTACATCGCGAGAAGATATTCATGCCTCGCAGAAAGTTATGCATCGCGGAAAGATATTATGCCCCGCAGAAAATCATGCATCGCGGAAAGTCATGCATCGCGAGCTAATATTCATGCATTACGGAAGATCATGCATCACGAGTTAATATTCATACATCGCGGAAAATATTCATGCCTCACAGAAAGTTATGCATCGCGAGAAGATATTATGCCCCGCAGAAAATCATGCATCGCGAGTTAATATCCATGCATCGCGGAAGATCATGTATCGCGAGTTAATATTCATGCATTGCGAGAAGATATTCATGCCTCGCAAAAAGTTATGCATCGCGGGAAGATATTATGCCCAGCAGAAAATCTGAACGCGGAAAGTCATGCATCGCGAGTTAATATTCATGCATCGCGAATTAATATTCACGTATCGCGAGAAGATATTCATGCCCCGCAAGAAATTACTCATCGCGGGAAGATATTCGTGCCTCGCATAAATCATGCACTGCCACAGAAGGAAAACGTGCATCTCAAGAGAACATATTTATCCATTGACATCAATTGCATTCTTTTATTTTGACAAAAGTGAACATCAATAAGAGTATCGAAGAAGACGTCAAGAGAAATATCAGCACACTGCATCAGTTTTATTTATTCAAAAATAAATGAAGAGTACATTGAAGATTATATTACAAACATAAGACATAAGCTTTATTTTCTTTACGTCAAACCGATCGAGTTGGCGTCAAATATTGAAGGAGAGCAACTAAGGGTCAACACGGTAAAAGACACTATCTCCCATTTGAATTGCATTTTTAAGCTGACGAGTTTTATCTCAGCCTTTGTCGAGAGCATCCAAAAGGATGGATTCTCCAAAAACAAACCACAGGTGCGGATGAAATCAAAAAGGATGCAGCACAACGTGGAACTTTTTCTTAGCAGCGAACTGGGACATAGTCCAAAGAGGAGTGTCAAACTCTTAGGACGCGAGCAGAGGAAAGACTTCCACCACAATCAAACCACACCCTTATCAAAAGGCATGTGGGTTCTTCTTTGGTTTTGTCAGTGTCGGTTTTGCATCCGGAATTTCGCTCTATCGGAAGTATGTTTTCAATCTGAGTGACAATACAGCAAGAGCTTTGGAAATTATATACCTGTAAGTTCTTAATTATGGGTGTGAATCGCGCCACATTCATGGATAAGAGGTTACAAGCCTCTTTTTCATACTCGACTTTATTTGTCACTCATCCAGAACCGAAGGTTATCTCGCATAATGGATTTCCTTTTCCACCGATCGAGTCGAACTACAAATAGCCTAATTCCTAGAGTTAAGGATATGTAGGCGGTCCCCGCATTGAAAACTCAGTTGTATTCCAACATTTACTCTTAAATCCTATTCCCGAGCATTTCGGTACCTTCATAATTCGGTACCGGATTGACTTTTGACTTCTTTTAAAATCATGCGTTAAATAAAGCGTAACGAACTACATGTTGTCTAAATTCTCATATAGCCTGAGATATGTAGGAAACTCATTTCTGGGGCTCGACCATAAGTCCTAAAGTCCGTACAAAAATCCCTCTCCTAATGATGAATATGTGGTCGGTCAAAATTGGTTTGGTCAATTTCATTTTCCCCGAATTTCTTGCATCAATCCAAGTCAAACAAGGGACAGTTGTTGACACCCAATTTTGACTCTACACGATGGAAATTAATCGACAATCTTCCTAGTTTTAAACAATTTGAAATAAAGTACATTTTATAAAATTCAAAGTATTTTAAAGTAATTTTAAATCAATCTCGTCACTCTTTAGAATACTTAGATATTATATTTTTTTACATAATTATGTATATGATTAGTATATTTTATGATTATTCGAAAATCATTTCAAAATATTTTATTTTGTTTAAATTTTTAGCTTAGCCTTATAATAATTTACATTTTGGGGATTACCTATTTTATAATTAAGTCAATTGTTTTATTTCGTTAAAATTGAGGATCTTATCAATTAACTTACTACGATTCGTTTTATTTATTTGTTTTAGCGGGATTCGCCAAATGATTTAATTTGGGTAAATCTATTAATTCTAAAAACCAAGCTTAGGCTCTTTTGTATTGGTTCAATATTTAAATCTTGCAAACTCTTAGGCCCAAAATTGGTTAAACAATATTTCTGTAATCCATTCCATCCCATCCCCTTTAAATTCAACCGCCCCAGCCCAAGCCTTTAGCCCCAACCCAGCCAATTTCCTCTTTGAACCGACCCGATATCCATTAGAAGCTTCCTCTTTTGATTATTCTTTTCTTTTCTTCACACAAGAGAACCCAGAAGAGCGATGCAGCAGTGAGAACGCGTGATACACGCGACTCCCTAGCTCGCGTCTTTTTCCCCCTCTCTCTCGATGGTACTGTGCCATCCGAGTTTCTCGGCAAAAAGCAGCTGTCGCAGCAGCAAAAGAAGAAGGCGCCTTCATTCGTGCAACACGAGATCAAGCCACGTAATGGCGCAAGGACACTCGATCGATCTGAGCCATCCGATTTTCTATCTGTTCAGTGTGAAGGAATCGTTTTGGGATATGCTATTTTGGAAGAGGTTTCAAATCAATTTCAAAATTTCGTGGGCCTGAAGGGAGTTGGAGCCCTTTTTCCTTTTCAATCTTGAACCCTAATCTCACCCTATATATATTCTCTTTCTGTTAAGTTTTAAGGGGGATTTTTTTTTGGAAAAAGAAAATTTATTGGAGATTATTTGCTTTGGATTTTTCTGGAACCAAATAGAGAGAAAACTCAATAGCTACAATCCTTTATAGAACATACTGTAAGGATCCTCTGCTTTCACTGTTTGGTTGCATTTTTTTTTGTTTTTTTGTTCAAACTTTTGCATCAAAGTTTCGTGGTGGAGGAATAGCTCGCCCAAGTCTCAGGCCGCTGCCCCTATAAAGGTAATATCCGTTTCTGTTTAAGCATTTCCTTCTCTTAAAATGTGGTTCATAAGAATGTGAAGTTGTCTTCATGATAGAATGGGTGACTTTTCTTATCTTCGAACTTGTTGCTGACCGCAAATTACCAATAGAATCTGTTTGATGAGCTATCATTGCTGTTTGTTTTTGTTTTGTTTTTTAAAGATAATTATGTGCTTGTTCAAGCTTACATTACCGTTTTGTATTTCATCGAATTCATGGTTTGTTATGCTCGTTTTAAGTTCATATTGTTCTCCATCGTTTTGTCTGTTTTGTTGGTATTCATGACCGGCTTGTGTTGAGTATTCTGAGGGTCTCAAAAGTGATACTACATTTGGTGTTACCAGATTTGTTTGCTTTCCATTTTGAAGCTTTGCTTTATTTAAGTTTTCCTCCATGTCGGTGCATACATAGATTAGTATCGAAATATTAGAGTTTCCTTGTGTTGGCAATTTTCTTTTTTAATATAAGACCCATGTTCTGATTTCTCATATCTCTTCCCCTTTTTATATATATTTTCACTTTTAGACAATTTCCTCGTTAGTTGAAGGATGTGACTTTGCTTATTGTTTTCATTTGTTGAAGATCTGTATGCTTTAATTCGAAGCAAATTGTTTATAGAATTGTGGTAGTTGCGTAGTTGTGTTTTCCTTGTCTATATAAACATATGTACCCTTTATTATTATTTAAAAAATGTGTTAAGTTTGGGATGATAAGAATCGCACGTCACCTGCGGTATTTTTCTTTTGAGTTGCTAAATCAGTTGTCACTTTATTCATATCATAAGATTTTTTTTTACTACATAAGACTTGTTGGTAGCTCTTTCACTATGGGAAATCATGTTATGTGAGTTTGATGGGAAGTAAAGGGATAAAATCAATCCATGTTTTTTTTGTGTGACAAATCTATCGCTTACGTTTCAAAGATTTCGATGCTTTGGTTGGGATGTGGTTCCCATTTATTTGGTTTATTTGTTCCATTGACTGAGTGAATGTCATAGTCTATGAAGCACGTTCCTTTCTTTGATCATTGTTAATCAATATTTTTGCATTTGTTGAATCGTGGCATACTGGAAAACTAGGTGTTGCTGACTGGTTTAGTATGGTCATTTATGTATTCAAGCTTAGATAAATGCAGCATATCATCATATGCTTTTATCGGTTCAAAGTTCAAACTGTTCGATTGTTTTGTTCCTCTCTCACCCATCTTTGTCTCATTTTGTCTCATGTTTTTGCGATTTGGGTGTTGGTATCTTAATATTATGTCTAGCGTATATCGATTCCTGCAGTCACTTTTAACGTTCATAAAAAAAAGGGAGAAGGGATCTATCGTTAGCAGATGTTGGTGTTTTCTCGTTGCCCATTTACTTGAATGTCATCAAATTTGTACCCCTCTATTTTCATCGTCTTTAAGATGTCATTGATGTTATTGAATATCCAGGACGAGTGTTGATGCTTAGGATTGATTAGTATGGAAATTGCTTATTGTTTGGCCTATTATTCGGTGGACATGACATTTCGTTTCTCCATCTGCAAATTTCATTACTATATTATTGTTTAATATGTCGTGTTTGACTCAAGTTTATGTATCCTTTCTGTCTAAATTTCTGTTTGTGGTGCTTAGATTGGTTAGTGTTTTTTTAGCAGTAAAAGATGAGATATTAACCGACTATTTCTAGTTGTTTTGTTTCTTTCTATGAGTAGTTGCGACATGAACAATATTACCTATATGTGTTTGATTTATTTACTGTGTTTTGGAAAAGAAAATATTGAGTTATAGCGAGAGATTTGATTTTGATTTTCGTGTGGCAGTAACTCGTGTCAAAATTATTCACTTTTCCATCTTAACTTTTATACAATTCTTTTAGCTTGTTCTCTGTTAATCATCCTCTTTTTTTCTCTGTGTTCTTTTATTGAGATATTCTTCGTACAATATGGTCATATGTATTAAATTTTTTTTATATTTTTTATTTGCTATTTGTGTAAGACATTTCTTAACTAAAGTTTAAATTAGAAGTCTAATAAATTAGGAAATATTTCCTTCCATTTGTCTGTGGTTATTTGGTTTTTCCCCTTTAGTCATATTTTCTTTGTTATTATTTGTTGAGAGAGATTATTCCTTTGCTAATCTAGTGTTGTCTTTTCTTTTGTTTGCTGCGAAACTTGATTGAGTTCACTATGAACTCTTATCATCCCTTGCATTTCGAGAGAGGATCACAAAGACTCATATTTTCTTCATATCGAGTCTCCCACCCCAAAATTGATGAACAGGTCCTCAAAGTTCGAAGGATATGAAACCAATGGAAGAGTTGAAGAATTTGGGCCAAAAGCCCACGTCTGTTTTATTTATTGTTCCATGTTGTATTTTGTTATTTTGGGCCTAAGCCCCCTGTCGCTTGTATTTATATATTTGTTATTATTTTGTTTTGTCTAGGACAGGTACCTAAGATGACAGAAGTGGGCCAAAAGCCCAAAACAAAAATGGGTCCAAATACCGGTCCAGGCGAACATATAACCTGGATTTGGACCCAACCCAACTCTCTCTCTCTCTCTCTCTCTCTCTCTCTCTCTCTGATTTTATTTGTTGGTAGTTTTAAGGTTAAGGAATCCAGATCCCCGCAACCGCCGTAAACATTTTATCGACTTAAACTTAATTTTAAACCGATTCTAAAAGAGTGAATAAATTTACAAATCAATTTCAAAATTAATTACTTTGTTTCAAACATCTCTAAACAATATTTTATCTCAAAATAAGTTAAGTTTTTAGCCAAATAAGTTAGTCGTCGGATAACCACAAGTAAGTGGACGTCTTCGGTGCTTTCCAACCTTCCTAAGACGTTAATAGGAATCCCCGAACCCCTTTAAAGTTTTCAAAATGATTTTTCCGTTTAAGTCTTTTGAAAACCAAGTTTTCTTGATTTTTCTTTAAAAATTAAGTGGCGACTCTAAAAAATCGGAAAACTTACAAAAATATTTTTCCGATAAAACAGGTAAGTGTTCTGAATGCCATGGTAAAACCTCCTGTTATTACTTGGGATGATTTTCTTAAGGAATTTCGCATGAAGTATGTACCACCGGCTTATTGTGATGCAAAGAGAAAAGAGTTTTTGAATCTAAGGCAAAGAGGAATGTCTATTGCTGAATATGAACAAAAGTTTCTAAGGCTCTCTCGTTATGCTGGGGGTATTATTAAAGAGGAAAAAGATAAGTGCATCAAATTTGAAGATGGTTTAAATGATTCCATTAGGAAGAATGTGGCGATCTTGTAACATGAGAACTTTTGCAAGTTAGTGTGTGCTGTTTTTACTTAGGAACGACTAGATAAATAAGAAGCCAATAGAAATGAAAACAGATTCCGAAAGCGTAGACCAAATTTTGGAGGTCCATCAAAAAGGGGAAGGTTTGATAATTCTAAGTCTAGAAGTGATAATAGGCCAGCTAAACAGAAGCAAAATAGATCAGATTTTTCTACATCTAGCACTCCAAATTATGGCCAAGGCAAGCCTCGCGTTCCCACTTGTCTGCAATGTGGAAATAATCATTTTTGTAATTGTAGGAGAGACTCTGGTGCATGTTTTAATTCTGGGAGCTTTGATCATAAAGTGAAGGACTGTCCTAATCCTAATAATGCTCCTTCCTCGAAAACTTAAGTTTTAGTTCATAAACCTTTTGTTAATACTCCTCAAACTAATAAAGGTGCAAGGCCTAGAAACACCCAAGCAGAAGGTTCAAGTAGAGCTAATCAAGCTAGTGGACAAAGGGGTACTGCACGCGCTTATGCTATGAGGCAGAGGGATGATCAAGATGGACAAGACGTGGTTGTCGATAAATTTCACTTATTTGGCTTGTGTGTATTTACATTTTTTTATCTTGGTTCTACACATTCCTATATTTGTTCATCACTTGTCCTTCATAAAAATGTGAAATCCATGAGACTTAATTATGATGTGCTAGTTGAAAGTCCATTGGGTCATCAGTTTGTGTGTAATCGAATTTATCATGATTGTCCCTTCCTGCTGATTTGATTGAAATGCCCTTCAAGGATTTGGATGTTATTATCGGGATGGACTGGCTTTATAAATATCATGCAGTCGTAGATTTTAGGTTAAAGCTTGTGACTTTTAAAGATCCTACATGTTCACATATCATAATACAAGGTGAAAGATCTTTGACATCTAGTATTATTTCTACGGCTTTGGCAAGAAAGTTGATGCGTCAAGGTTGTGGGGCATACCTTGCTCACATAGTAGATACACAGTTGGAGAGTCCTTGTATCAAGGACATAGCTGCTATATGTGATTTTCCAGAAGTCTTTCCAGAAAACCTTCCTGGATTGTCTCCGGAAAGAGAGGTTGAATTTCCGATCGAGCTTATTCCTTGATCTAACCTTATTTCCATCACTCCTTATAGAATGGCTCCAGCAAAATTAAGAGAATTGAAGTTTCAATTGCAATAACTTCTTGAGAAAGGTTTTATTAGACCTAGTGTTTCTCCTTGGGGAGCCCCTGTTTTATTTGTAAAGAAGAAAGATGGCAATCTTAGGCTTTGTATTAACTATAGACAATTGAACATAATAACCATAAAAAATAGATATCCACTGTCAAGGATCGATGATTTGTTTGACCAATTGAAGGGTGCTTAAGTATTCTCAAAGATCGATTTATGGTCAGGATATCACCAACTGCGTATTAGAGAGAATGATATTCCTAAAACAGCTTTTCGAACTTGATATGGTCATTATGAATTTTTGGTGATGCCATTCGGATTGACAAATGCTCCTGCGGTATTTATGGATCTAATGAATCAAGTATTAAAGCCTTATCTTGATCAGTTTGTGGTTGTTTTAATAGATGATATTTTAATATATTCCAGAAGTAGTGAAGACCATGATAAACACCTCTGTATTATTTTGCGGATTTTGAAGGAGAAAGAACTTTATGCTAAACTTTCTAAGTGTGAATTTTTGATTGATGATGTGTCTTTTATGGGACATGTTGTATCAAGTGAAGGTGTGAAGGTGGATCCTAGTAAGATACAGAAAGTTGTTGAATGGAGACCTCCCAAAAGTCCGACAAAAGTAAGAAGTTTCTTGGGCTTAGCAGGATACTATAGAAGATTTGTGAAAGGCTTCTCCATTGTTGCCTCCCCTTTGACTAAACTCTTGCAGAAGGAAGTAAAGTTTATTTGTGATGAAATATGCCAAAAGAGCTTTGAAACACTCAAATCCTTGTTGACTCAAGCGTCTATACTTACTCTACCAATTTAAGGGAAAGAATATGTAGTGTACAGTGATGCTTCTCACAATGGTCTAGGATGCGTTTTGATGCAAAAAGGGAAGGTAATATCTTATGCCTCTAGGAAATTTAAACCGAACGAATTGAATTATCCTATTGATGATCTTAAACTTGGTGCTAAAGTGTTTGCTTTAAAAATTTGGCGACATTATTTGTATGGAGAGATATGTCATATATTCACTGATCACAAGAGCTTAAAGTACTTGGGTACTCAAAAGGAGATGAACTTAAGACAATGTAGATGGCTTTAACTCATCAAGAAATATGAATGCACGATTGATTATCATCCTGGTAAAGCTAATGTGGTTGCCGATGCCTTAAGTCAAAAATCTTTCGCAAGCATTTCTTTGAGTCCTTTCACATTGCTCCTTGAGTTAAGAGCTATGAATGTTTGTTTTACACCTGATTCAAATGGTTCAGTTATTGCTAATTTTCAAGTAAAACCAATATTACTTGAACAAGTGAAGGAAGAACAAAAGTTAGATGAGAAACTTGTAAAATTTACTAGAGAGATCCAAAATGGAGAGAAGCTTGATTTTACATTAACAAAGGATGGTGTCTTACTTTGTCAACACGTTATGTGTACCTAGTGATGACAACTTGAGGAGAGAAATATTGAAAGAAGAACATACTTCACCATATGCAATACATCCTGGAGGAACAAAGATGTACCAGACTATCAAAATAAATTATTGGTTGAATGGTATGAAGAGAGACATTGGAGAGTTCATTTTAAAATGTTTGGTTTGTCAACAAGTAAAGGTAGAACATCAAGTCCCGGTTAGTTTACTACAACCCTTGTCGATGCCAGAATGGAAATGGGACAGAATAACTATGGACTTTGTTTCTGGACTTCCTCGCACTCAGAGAAATCATGATGCAATATGGGTGATTGTTGATAGTCTAACAAAGAGTGCTCACTTCTTAGCAATTAGAATGGATTACTCACTTGAGCGTTTAGCCGAGTTGTACATTAATGAGATTGTAAGATTACATGGGATCCCCGTGTCTATTGTATTTGACCGAGACACAAGGTTTACATCTACATTTTTGGGAAGCTTGCAAGAAGCTTTGGGTACTAAGTTGAAATTTATCACTTCGTTCCATCTTCATACAGACGGCCAGTCGGAAAGAGTGATACAAATTTTGGAGGATATGCTTCGAGATTGCATTATGGAGTTTGAGGGTAGTTGGGACAAACACTTGGCCTTTGTAGAATTTGCTTACAATAATAGCTACGAATCAAGTATGGGAATGCCTCCCTGTGAAGCCTTGTATGGAAGAAAATGTCGGACCCCTCTTTGTTGGAGTGAAATTGGTGAAAGAAAGCTTATTGGTCCTGAAATGGTGCAGCAAACCGAGGACAAGGTGAAAATTATCAAGGATCGTATAAAGATTTCTTCGGATAGACAAAAGTCGTAAGCTGATCTAAAAAGACGTGACATTGTATATCAAGTTGGAGATAAAGTATTCTTAAATGTGTCTCCATGAAAATTTTTTATGAGATTTGGCCAAAAAGGAAAACTTAGTCCCCAATTTATTGGACCTTATGAGATACTTGAAAGGGTTGGCCCAGTTGCATATAAATTGGCTTTATACACCATTTTAGGCCTACGGCCACCCCACTAAAGTGTAGCCTAAACGAGCAAAAAGTGTTGCCTTTTATAAAAGGCTACACTTTTGGACTTTAAGCAACACTTTTTAGGGGGTGGCCTAAAGAAGCGTAACCTTTGACATTAGGCAACAATTTTTAAATGTTGCCATCTTTGGCTACACTTATAAAGCGTAGACAAAGAGGTATAAGGGAATGCTTTGTTTTGATGCATTAGCGACACTTATTTTTTTTATTATGCTACACTTAAAAGCGTTTCCTTTTCAGAGTTATTGGTTACACTTCAAAAGTGTTGCCTTTTATATGTCATCTAGAGCAACACTTATAAAGTTTTGCCTTTTATATCTCATCTAGAGCAAAACTTATAAAATGTTGCCTTTTATATATCATCCAGAGCAACACTTATAAAGTGTAATTTTATATCTCATCTAGAGCAACACTCATAAAGTGTAACTTTTTATCTCATCTAGAGCAACACTTATAAAGTGTCACTTTAACATTGGACGTCCTACAATAATACCTTCGAATTGCATATATTCAATATATAATCACATATTACATACACAAATGACCTAAAGCACAAAATTATCTAATAATTAAATCGAAACTATATATTTCATAGAAACTTTGAGAAACATGTCTTGTACAACCAAAACTTAGAAAGTGATTGCTTAAAGATCTCTATAATAATATGGTTGTGTGCATCTTCTAAACTTGCATCTTTACTTGAGCTTCATTTTCTCAAAAGAACTCTAATAATCACCAAGGGATATCCAGAATAACAAAAGCTGCAACAATATAAGAAAAATTGATTAAGAAAACTTTGATGAGATGTATTCACCAAGATTACAAAATCAATACTGAAAGCAAAAATTAAGTGATGTAAGCTAGCAAAAATGAGCAAATTCTCCATCAAGAAAATTTATATTATATTTTAGGGGAAACAAGTTGATGCAGAGTAACTAAACAAGCATGAATATCATCGTTTCAGTTATAAACCAATAAGTTATTATTGTAGTAGGGAAACAAACAAGTTATCACTTTTTTCTTCTCATCATTAATCCTTGTAGAAGTCAAACAATCTCAATCTGTGTGCATACAATTGTACGTGTAGAAAATTCAAAAATAGAGATAAAGAAGGCATTGATTTCTTAAGCAATTCTTGTGATATAGGTTTAGCGAGTTACATGATCTTCTAAACAAGATGAAGGTGCAACTCAAATCTCTGTTTTGCTCAACTTTAGGCCGAGAGATTCTGTATATGGATGGAAAACATGATGTACAACAACAACAGATATCAAGAATTTTTCTTTATAACCCTGCAAGTGATGTCAAAGTTCTTCTTACATTGATAAAAGCCTATTCATAAGGATTAAGTTGCACGGACTCTTCACCATCGATCTCGCACCCGTGTCCGATTCTCCAAAAATACACTACTTTTGAGAATTAGACATGCACCCATTGACTTTTTTGTTGAGTCCGATCAACATAGCATAAGGGAGAAGTCATAAGGGTTAGAACCCATTATTGTATATGGCTAGGATGTCGTTACTGTGAGGCTACAATGTTGTTACTTCTAATTTTCCTGCAATTTTTATCTTGAAATCTTATTCTTAGTGGACAACGAAGAATTTATGTATGGTTGATTGTCTTAAGGGCTGAGAGATTCTGTATATGGTCGAGTATAATGGTTCTGTCACTTACATATGCTAGCACACAAGAAGCAACAATTTCCTAGACATATAACTAAAAGGATAAAACTGAATGCGTATCAATTTTTAAATTTTTATCTAGAGAAGAAATGACACAACGATTAAAATATCTGGGAACAACTGAAGCATTTTAGATGTGGTAGCTATTACTACTGCAGTAGCTGTTAACGGCTAAAACTCAATGTAATTAAGTTTTTCTATTTCTCTCAAAAAAGAAACGACACAAACATTATAATAACTCAAAACATATGTCGAAAACAACTCTGTTCAGGATGTCAAAATTCTGGGTGGTGTCATGCTGATAAAGAAGGAAGTATCAGAAATGGTGAAAAGAATATTCATGCATATGCACACAAGTTCAGGATGTCAAAATTCAAACTTTGACCTGTGTTAACTTACTAATCTACAATCTACACATTCTGGACTAGCCATTTAATATGTTTAATAACTCGAATACATTAGCATTTGTGAAGGTATGAAAATCCTTGACATACCCAGTTGTAGGTGTCACAAAGATATCCACCTTCTACAAAATCTCCATATGGAAGTATATTAACCTCCTCCTGCAAGAACTAAGACAACATTATTGATAGGTTTCAAAGTTATCCACTCAAAGTTTTTGGTATTAAGTGTAAAAGTAAACCTAAGGTTAGGTACAAATATTTGATGTTTTCAGTCATTTCAGATGCCAATTAATATGTTTAACAACTGGAATATAGTAGCATTTGTGAAGGTATGAATGTCCTTGACATGCCCAGTTGTAGGTGTCACGATGATATCCACCCTTCTCGAAAATGTCCATTTGGAAATATATTAACCTAGCCTGCAAGAACCCAAAAAACATTATTGATAGATTCCAAAGTTATCAACTCAAAGGTTTTGGCAACTTATTTAGTGTAAAAGTAAACCTAAGGTAAGATACAAATATTTGATGGATGACACCATTTTTCTAAATCAATAAATCAGTTACCAAATGACAATAATAACATCAAAGCAGTTCTCAGATGGAGTCTGAAATAAATTCATGACTAGGTTAGATTGCTTTATTGGAGGTAGCTTTAGAAATATGTGAGAAATTTTGTTATGCAGCGAGAAAACTGAGAGAAAAGCGTGACAGAGAAAATAAGTTTTAGTTCATCTATGACGGAGAGACTTAGCTTCAGCTTTTGATAAGTTTTCCAGACTTAGCTTCAGCTCTTCTATTCATGAGAGAAAAGTCTATTCTTCAATTCATTAGAGAAAATTGTTTTTTGCTATAACTCGCAATAGTCACATGGCCGAAGTACAATTCTTCTCAGGAGTCGGAATGTACCTACAATCCCACTTGTTAAACTCTACTATACACACATGACATAAACCAAAAAAATATGGTTAGGTGAGTGAAATCGGAAAAATTGTTAATATCCCAATATATTGCTTAATTTTTGGAGGTAGAAACATAGGAAGAAGACATCAAATAATATTTTTGTATTAAAAAGTACACATGTATTGCATTAAAACTAGTCACAGTAGAAACAAACCAAATATAATGAGAAAAGATAATACAACCTAACAACTGTTTAATACTTTAACACTAGAAGACATTAAATTGGTATGATTTTTTATTATTACTAAAAGAAGGAGCCACAATACTTAAAAATAAACCTTTGAACTTCCCTGTAATTGAATCCACATATCTCTTCTTTATTTATACTTTCTTAAACTATGGGTGTTTATTATGGCTAAATGGCAAAAACAGAATACGTAACTTCAAAATATAAGAAAAAAGAAAAAAGACGAGCCAATGGTGGAGATATATTTAGTCCTCTACAAAAAATTGGTGAATGAGTACCAAGAACTGCAATACAAATGACAAAAACAAACACTAAAATGATAGAATATGAGATTGTTATAACAACTCAAACTGGAAGAAATATTTCCAGTAACTCCTCGGTGTAACATTTTGTGCTCCAAACTGCATACAATGTTATTTGTTTCAGATGACGTTTAATTTGTGATCCAGCAGCTTCGGCAAAGACAAAACAAAACAGAGCAAAATCACCTAGACAATGCTTGTATTTATCAAATTTTATTTAAGGGAACTAAATTTTAGCAGCTACAATACCTGATTGACAAAAAGTAGTAGGACTTGTGCATAGACCTCATCAAAAGTTGCATGCGCCTAAAATCAAACACATCAAAATCAAATACTAAACAATTATTCAGCATTTTCTACAATTGTCATACATTAAACTAATCAATTCTAATCAATTTGCATATTTTATGTAAAATAAATAACAAAAACATGTTCAAATCTCGTTAGTTTTCCAATTTGCTACTTCTCTTTACTTAATTTATTACTTCAAGTGTCATCTAAAATAAAAAAAGTTTGTCATTCAAACCATCCTAAAAAAATGAGAACCATATGTGTTCAATCAGAAAAATGTAACAGAGCCCTAAGCATGATCAACTTCTAGCTTATTTTTATTATCTCTCCGCAGTTCAAGATTTAATATATTGCAGATAGACAAAGTCAATACACTCAGAACCAAGAATAACTTGACAGCCAAACCAAAGGAACATAAGAAAATAATAAAAAAGATATAAAGTGTATCACCTTACAATGTCAAATTAGCTAGAGATCACTCCATATGTATCCATGCTCAATTTTGTACTGTGGCAGAGGCAACGTAGGTTGTATGAACTTAGTAATTCTGACATAGAGTAGATATATTTTCCACACTGATTAAACTTATAAATAACAAACCAAATAGCCAAAAAGTTAAGTCATAGCCAAAAACCACACTTACCACACTCATTCCCATTTTGCCCATACAATTAAAATAAGAAACAAAATAGTCATTCCAGTTACATAGTTCATTAATCACACTTATAAATAAATAAAACATATATTTTTCATGCTCTAAACTATCAATCACGATCAAATGTTCTTTCAGTTCATAATAGTAAATCGATAGATTCTATTTTTTGGGGAAAAAACTAGTTATTGACAGATCAATAGGTAGAAAAACAACACAGAGTTATGAACATCCAAGAAAGACTTAACCTTGCAAGCATTTGTTTACCAGGAGTCATAAAAAAAAAATAACACAACAACAAAACAGTAAAATATCTAACATAATGATAAAAGAAAGGTTATAACCTGAACAGAAATTATCTTTTTATCGTAAACAGCTTCACCAGGTACCAAATTCTTAGTACAAAGATCATCTTCCTTAGCAATGAACACACCTCCATGTCTATGTGGCTCCACCAGAACCTTAATACCACCCATAGCAATGAACACGCCTCCATTGCAAAAGAGAACAAGTAAACAAGAGCTAGGCTTCAAGATTAAGACAAATGACAACCTATTATGTTGTTGTTTCCCCTTATTTTTACACATATTACATTTGTTGGATAGATGATTTTTCCTTATCATCATATATTCTGAGTAAGGCATGTCTCATTTAGAACTGTCCAGGTGAATATCAAAACGTATGTGGGGAATACAACTACGACTTAGACTCCGAGAAATCAACAAAAATTGTATCTGTAGACACAAGAAAACAAAACCCTAACGCTAAAATTTAGACTTTCAAAGTTACAATTTTAAACTTGATAAACCCTATTTCACCAAAATGTGTTGAAGCTTTAAGACATCACCTTCTCAAGTGAAGCATTTTAGTGAAGAGTGTTCATCTGAGGCGTAGCCTTCAGCTCTTCGACAAGAAATCATGAAATCATTTTCTCCTGCTTTTCAATGTGAAATCGTGATACCTGTCAGAATGTTTGACGGAAATCGTGCTCTTCAGAATCGTGTTCTTCAATGGACACAATATTTTTCTAATATGGGGAAAATCGTGATACCTGTGAGTGTTCTATGTCTTACCTGATAAACCTTCAGTCATTCATCAATTAAGCAAGCAATTCTTCAATGATTCAGCAAGCAATTCTTCAATGATTCAGCTTGTTGTTCCAAGATTCAGCGAGAAAGTTTGCAAAAGAGAAAAGCACAACTCGATTTTGGGGACTCACCGTGTTCTTCAGTACTTCTGTTTAGATTTGGGGAAAAGCAATTTTTAATGATTTATGAAATATATTTTTTTGCTTAATAAAATTTGGAGTAATAGTTAAAAAGGTCGGAAGGAATATAGTGAAAAATTTAAGGGCACACTTGTAATGTGTTATTTTTAAAATGGGAAAAGGGTCAAAAATACCCTCCAACTTTGATTTATTGTTTAAATTTATCCTCGCCGTTAAAATAAAGTTAATTTTACCCCTCGTCATTAAAATAAAGTTAATTTTACCCCTCGTCATTAAAATAAAGTTAATTTTACCCCTCCTGTTACTAATTTAACCAAATTTACCCCTCATTAGATGGATTGACCCAAATTGACCCGAATTTTTTTAAAAAAAACTATTCTTTATTTTAATCCATTAACTCTATCATTTAAAATAATCCTACCCCATTCTTCCAAATCTCCTATACCCATTTACCCATTCTCCCAAATCTCCATTAAATATGTCAAAGAGGTAAATTCGGGTCAATTTGGGTCAATCCGTTTAATGAGGGGTAAATTTGGTGAAATTAGTAACAGGGGGGTAAAATTAACTTTATTTTAACGGTGAGGGGTAAAATTAACTTTATTTTAACGGCGAGGGTAAATTTAAACAATAAATCAAAGTTGAGGGGTATTTTTGACCCTTTTCCCTTTTAAAATTAATAAAAATAGGACACTTTAAAAGTGTGGTAATATATGTAAATAGTTGTTGTCAATTATATTATACTTTAACAACGCCTATGAAGTGTAACTTATACCATTAAAGAGTACACTTTACAAGTGTTGCTAATATTATCGTAGCCAAAAGTCAGAAACTTGGACTACGCTTTAAAAGCGTTGCCAAAACTATTTTAAGCAACACTTTATAAGCGTTGTCCAGATTTAGTGTGGTCGTAGACCTAAAATGGTGTAGTAAATTACCACCGGAGTTAGACAAGATCAATAATGTCTTCCATGTTTCTATGCTCCGAAGATACCGTTCTGATCCATCTCATGTTCTTCCAGTTGAATCTATTGAGGTTAATCCTGACTTGACATATAATGAAGAACCTATCCTAATTCAAGATCGGGAAGTAAAGCAGCTTAGGAACAAGAGAATCCCCTTAGTAAAGATACTTTGGATGAACTATTCTGGAAAAGAAGCTACCTGGGAGAGAGAAGAAGACATGAGGAGACAATATCAGCACTTGTTTTGGGACTAGCCTAAGGTAAATTTCGAGACAAAATTTCTTTAAGGGGGAGAGATTTGTAACACCCCTAAGATACTAGACCCTGATTTACAAGTAATCACCATTGCATAACTACTATAAGGTGTTTTATACTCATTTTGGGAACTTCAAATTTTGTGATAATTGTAAGCGTGTCTAACATAAATTGTTATCGTAATTTAAGGTATTGTATGAGGGTATTTGCGTAAATTTATTAATTAGAATTTCTTATAAGTTATTTTTGGTATCAAGTATATATATATATATATATATATATATATAGGAGTATATGTAAGCATTTTGGGGCAGCACACAATAATTTGGGCAGCACCCTTTTAGTGACATCTGTATGTGTGACTAAACTTCAATCTCTATAGAATATATTTGGACACCTCCTCTTTTTATTTCGTTTCAACTGAAGCTTAACAACATTGTACATTATATAAACAGTTGTTCTTCAAAAATCAAAATAAAAACTAGCTCCTTTTGTGTGAATTGGACACACACACTTCTTTTGGTAAATAATGAAAAAAATTTGTTTCTTAGCTGGGTAGTCTTTTGTATTTTAAGCATATCTTTTCTTATAGAACTTCGTTTACAGTGAATGAATATGATTTGGAAAGATTATTCATATTTCTACATCTATTATCTTTATTGAAAACTCTAATTTTTCTGTTATGGATTCTAAATATGGGACGAAATATAGGACAAGTTCTGTCCAGCTACTGGAATTAGAAATCCTGTCTATTCATTTGTTAGTATTTTGATTATATCTTTTTGTACAAAAAGTATTTTGAGATTATTCTTGATTATTTTCAAGATTAATAGATGTACCTACATATTTTATTAAGGATATAAAATCCAGTTTTTCTGTTTCCTATTTCAAAACTAAGTTGCGACATGAAGTACTTTTGTTGAACATAATCACTGTTTTGGGAGCTTAGTCGTATTTTTACAGTCTAGGCTTACATGTGATGATTATGTTTATTTACTTCGACATTATTGATATTCTATGAATTAAATAAGTTATTTATTGTATTTTAAGGTTGTATATACTCGTGAACAAGTTGAGGACCTTCATACGTTGGTTGGTCTACGGTTTGAACTCTTGAAGTCGTGTTGGATTGTTTCTTTGCTAAAGCGTTGAGGTTTGTGTATAAACTTGTACTTGTACTATTTTTACCTGCTGTTATATCTGAAAGTTTATATTGGTACGTTGATTACCTCTTGTCACTTTGCATTGTTGTGTTGTTGTCGTTTAAGACGTTAAAGACTCTTGTGTAAGTCGCCCACTTGTACGGATTGTTTGATCACTTGGAATTCTTGTTGGGACTCAGTCCTTCTTGTGGCTGTGACTTTGTCACCATTGGCATGCCTCTTGATTCAGATCATTTTCTATCTTGACTGTGGATTTTTAGGTCGTCTTAAGTATGGGAGTTGTCCATTTTAAGTACGAACTAGAAAGCTATTTTTAATATGGTTCTTGTTTCTCTTCATTGTTGGGCATTTACCCTTCTTGATACAGGGCGTCGACCCTTCTTTTTTCTGCCCCTTTTTTGTGTGAACACATAATGTATATATTGGGAGAGTCTTGTCATTGAACCTCTTGAAAAATTATGTTATGAACGTTATTGACATTTGGAGTTTTAATTATCCAACTTGATACTCTTTGTATATTGTTTACTTTATTTACTGATTATATTTAAATTATGCTTCCCTTGAGTTGAGAATGATGACTTGATGAATCTAAGGGTGCCGGATCTACAGTTTTACCAACACTAAGCTTTATGCTTAGAGATATTTGTTTCTATCATAGGGAATGTTCAAGAGGACGACTGAAGTTGGTCACTGAAGATGGAGATTTGGAAAGCCTTAAAGAAAGATCACACTTGCCATTAGGCATATATATATATATATTTTGTATAAACCTTGGGGCCTGTGCACGATCTATGTGTTGCATAATTATATTAGATTTTGAGGCCTGATTTAGTCATGTCCCCATGAGTTGTAATATGAGTATGACTATACGTTTTTTTGTTTATCTTTTTGGGGTGTGCAAACGCAAGTCTTATAATATAATAATTTACTATATGTTTTGTAAGTTGTGTGAGGCATGATCATGCTGATTTTTTCTACATAGAAGTTGGTAATACTATTTTTATTTCGTCCTTAAATGTGAGGATAATATATGCATGAAAGCTTATCGGTCTTGCTTAACAGATTTTGGGAGGCTTTTTCGTCGTTAGTTAAAATTTCGTGCCATATAAATTTTGACCCCAATTAATTATTTAAAGCGGGCAAGATGCACATTCTTAACTAAATTATTCGTTATGAACCTAATCCCTCAACTAGATAGAAAAACAAATCTGTATACCTTCGTTAATATCTTTTAAATGTCGCAAGTCTTAAATTAGGTTTCTTGTCAAGTTGTAGTATCTCTCGAGAAGGGGCGCTACACTAAAATCTTTTGAAGGGTAAGGAATAGACTCAATATTAGCAGCTCAACCAATCAACAATATAAAATCATAATGAGTCACAGCTCATAGGATTACTTCACAACTCCTTTCAACACATACGATAACATTACACATAACACTCAATTCATGATGCACTAACATATAAGAGCTCAACATACACATAATGAGGAATTTCCTCCTCACATCCACATGAGCTCACAATACATCAAAGAGTTACCATGCTATCATTCTTCTCAAGACAATAATAAAACAGCAAAATCTAAAGAAGACAGATGCATAAATATTTCACATAAGTGCAAGAATAGATTATGAAGACATTTTCTTAAAACTCTAGTTGGTAATATCTTTTACCAAAAACATGCACCTCTCTAGCACAGTCAATTTCATTATTAAGCATTACTTTCTCTAATAAGAGGAATGTCTATCCTCAAGGAGTAAATAGATTAGGGTAGCGGGACTTCATGTCGGCTTCAGCCTCCCATTTTGCACCCTCAACAAGATAGTTCCTCCATAGAACCTTTACAGGGGCAACCTTCTTGTTTCTCAACTTATTGACTTGGAGATATAGGATCTCAACTGGAACCTCTTAATAGGAGAGGTTCTCATCCACCTCTAATCCTTTAATAGGCAGAATAGACACTGAATCGCCTATGCATTTCTTGAGCATAGAAACCTCAAACACCGGATGAACCAAAACTAGTTCACTAGGTAGTTTTAACTCATAGGCAACCTTTCCAATTGGTTGTAAGACCTCATAAGGGCCAGCATACCGGGGACTTAACTTCCCCTTTCTACCGAATCTCATCAACCCTTTCATGGGTGAAATCTTCAAGCATACATGAATACCTATTTCAGACTCAAGATCTATTTTTCTATTGTCGGAATAAGACTTTTGCTGACTATAGGCTGTCTTCAATCTATCTCTTATTATTCGAACCTTTTCTATAGTCTCAGAGAGAATATCTGGACCAAGGAGTGAGGACTCATCAACCTCAAACCATCTAACCGGATATCTACACCTTCTACCATAAAATAGCTTCAAAAGGTGCCTTGGAGTTGCTCGAATTGTATCTATTGTTGTAAGAAAACTCAATCAAAGGTAAGTGATCATCCCAACTTCCATTGAAATCAATGACATAGGCTCTTAACATGTCCTCAAGGGTCTGAATGGTACACTCTCATTGACCATCCGTCTGAGGATGAAAAGCGGTACTAAGTTTCACTTGAGTGCCTAAACCCTTTTGAAAAGCCTTCCAAAAATGAGAAGTGAAATGGGCACCTCTGTCCGAAATGATGGACCAAAGAATCCCACGAGTACTTAAATCTCATTAATATAGATTCTTGCATAATCTTCAGCAGTATATGTAGACTTAACATGAATAAAATTGGCCGATTTAGTCAACCTATCCACAATAACCAATATAGAAGCATTTTGCCTCCGGGTTCGAGGTTATTCAACAACAAAGTCAATATTGATGGCTTCCCACTTCCAAGTAGGAACATCCATGATTTGGGTTAAATCAACCGGTTTAAGATGCTCAGCTTTAACCTGTTGTCAATTTGGACACTTAGCAACAAACTCTGTTGTGTCCCTTTTTAAACCATCCACCAATAGACTTCCCTAAGATCCTGATACATTTTTGTGGCACCCGGATGTATAGAATAGCGAGAACATGGTCAATTTCTCAAATCCTCTACATCGGGTACACATAATCTCCCTTGGTACCTAAGAACACCAACCCCCCCTTGGGAGAATGACTCATTGAGCATACTAAGTACCAATTCCTTCAACTTTATCAATAGAGGATGGAGATGTTGCTTATATTTCAAATCAACAACTAATGATGAGTCGGAGTTATGATGGACCATAAAACCACCATTTGGAGAATCTACTAACCTCACTCCTAAGCGAGTTAATCTGTTAATATCCTTCACAAGTTCTTTCCTTTCTTTTTCCACATGAGTCACACTACCCATAGTCATACGATTCGAAGCATCTGCAACCACATTGGCCTTGCCAGGGTGGTAAAAGACACTCCTGTCATAATCCTTCAACAATTTTAACCATCTTCTGTGTCCGAGATTCATCTCTTTTTGTGTAAATACATATTGAAGACTTTTATGGTCAATAAATACATAAACATGCACACCATACTTATAATGCCTCCATATTTATAAGGCAAAAACTATAGCGGCTAACTCAAGATCATGAGTTGGGTAATTATTCTCATGAATTTTGAGTTTCTTAGAAGCATAAGCAATCACCTTGCCATGTTGCATGAGGACACATCTCGAGCCCACTCGACAAGCATCACAATGCACTACAAAGCCTTCATTACCCTCCGGTAAGGTCAACACTGGAGCGGAGGTAAGTTTATCTTTCATATCTTGAAAACCTTTCTCACAAGCGTCCGACCACTCAAACTTCACCTTATTTTGGGTCAAAGGTGTCAAAGGAGAAGCAATGGACGAAAATCCATCAACGAACCTTCTATAATGCCTGGCTAGACCCAAGAAGCTTCGTATGTATGTGGGAGTCAAAGGTCTAGGCCAATTTTTAACCTCATCCGTCTTCTTTAAACCAACCTCTACACCATCACCAGAGATAATATGGCCAAAAAAATCAACTGAACTAAACCAAAATTCACACTTGCTAAATTTGGCATAAAGGTGGTGTTCTTTGAGGACTTGCAAGACCAAGCTCAAGTGACTCTCATGCTCATCTTCATTGTTGGAGTATATCAAAATATCATCAATGAACAAAATCACAAATGAGTCAAGGTAATCTTGGAAAACTCTATTAATTAGGTCCATAAACACCGCTGGGGAATTCGTTAACCCAAAAGACATACTAGAAACTCATATTGACAAAATCTAGATCGAAAAGATGTTTTGAGAACATCTTCATCTCTCACCCTAAGTTGTTGATATCCCAATCTTAAGTCAATCTTGGAAAAATAACAAGCACCTTGGATTTGATCAAAGAGATCATAAATCCTAGGGAGATGATACTTGTTGTTTATGGTGACCTTATTGTGTTGACGATAATCAATGTAAATTCTAACGGACCCATACTTCTTCTTAACGAACAAGTCTTTGAGTTGGAGATTCAACACTTTCAATTCAGCCGGAGCCATCCTATATGGAGGAATTGAAATGGAATTCGTATCCGGTAACAAATCAATGCCAAAGTCAATTTGCCATTCGCGAAGAACTCATAGAAGGTCATTAGGAAAAACCTCTCGGAATTCTCTCACTAAACGGACTGACTCAATAGAATAAGTTTCACATTCTAGGTCCTTAACCCTCACCACACGGTATAAACAACCCTTGGCTTTCATCTTACAAGCTTTCAAACAAGAAATGATTTGACCCCTTGGCATAAAATTTCCCCCCTTCCACTCTAAAATGGGTTCATTGGGGAATTGAAACTTCACTACCTTGTTCATACCCAAGGTGATATCAAAATCAAACTTGTCAAGTTCTACCAAATCAATAAGAGTAAATCTATTGGGCAGCATTACAAGACATTTCCTATATACTCTTTTTGCAACTACAGAGTCAGCCATTAGGGTACAAACCGAAAAGGGTTTAATCAAAACATTGGGAAGTACATAAAAATTCCTATATACCAATGGTGTAACAAAATAAAGAGTACCACCCAAGTCAAGCAAAGCATAAACATTAACAGAGAAAACTTGTAACATACCCGTCACAACGTCAGGAGAGTTTTCTTGTTCGTCGCAAGCCTTGAGTGCATAGAAACAGTTTCTTTTTGGAGCTTCTCAACTAGAACCTCTTGGTTGAGTTTGGCTATTCCCCTTACCTTTAATTCTCACATTAGGACAATCTTTCACCATATGTCCACCTTTTCCACAGCTATAGAAACTATTAGTTCCAACAAGACATTCACCCACATGTTTCTTACCACACTTACTACAAGTTGGTCTTTCTCTTGGTGGATCAACATTTCTCCCCTATTGAGATTTAGGATTAGGACCTCTATCATAGAAGTTCTTGGATAAATTTGAAGGAACTTGGTTCGAAAACCTCTTCTTAAACTTAGGCTTGCATTGAACATCAAACCTACTCTTAGAAGAACCACTTTCAAAAGACTTTGCCTTCTTAGATTCCCTATTCCTCTTCCTTAGAAGACATTCCTCAACTTGATGAGCATGAACCATCAACCTAGAAAGATCCATATTGTCATGAAGCATGGCTGCACGACATTTTTGTTAAAGCTCTTCGGACACACGTGTTACATAACGGCTTATTTCATCCCTAGCATTAGAAACCTAAGAAGAAGCATATTTGGAAAGCTTAATGAACTTTAAGGAGTATTACTTGACACTCATACCTCCTTGAAGAAGGTTGATGAACTCCTCTATCATAGATTCTCTTTGCTCCCTTGGGAAGAATCTATCAAGAAAGGCCTTTTTGATGATTTCCCAAGTCACAGGACCATCTCTTAAAGCCCTACTATCCTTCTACTGATTGTACCATGTCTGAGCCACGTCCTTGAGTTGATAGGCAACAAGTTCAGCCTTTTCAGTCGTACTCACCCCCATAGAAAACAAAATCTTGTAGACCTCATCAAGAAAATTTTGGGGGTCTTCATCAACTTTTGATCCAAAGTACATGTGAGGATTCATCCTCGTAAAATCTCTCAAACGGCTAGCCATAATACTAGCATGTTGGTTCTCTTGAGGTGCAACCTCTCTGTTAGCTTGAGCTGTGATGGCTTGGGACATTTGGAACAGGGCTGCCCTAACCTCACCATTCGTCATTGTAACAACCCTAAAAATGAATAGGATCAAGACTTAGATGTTTCAAGAATGCATGTGATTAGACCAAGGTCCACACGTATTGATACGCGTAGAACCAGACCTCAGAACCCTTACTACGATCAAGACAACTAACTTGGGGAGTTAATTGATCTTGGAAAGGTTGGAACCAACCATGTGAGGCTCACGAAAACGAAGGTTTAATCAAAAGAGTTTTTACCGAACTCAAAAGAAGAAATTTTAAGTTTTGAGGGTCCAAGGGTAAAATGGTCTTTTCCAGGCCAAGGGTAATATTGTAATTACCCTGAGTAATTAATTATTTAATTAATTAAGTTAAAAATAATAATAAAATTCGGGTGGGGTAACCCGAAGTGACCCATTTTCGCAAAATGGGGTCACCCGGGTTCGAACCCCACTAAGAGCAAGCTTTAACTTGCTTTTATTTTAATGTGTTAATTTAGTTTTAATAAATAATTAGTAATATCTGATTTAGGAAAAAGAAATCAGATTTTTTATTAATTTTTATTAATTAATAAATTGACTAATTCAAACCACAAAGTCCTACCTACACTAGACTTCTATCTCCCATTTCACCACACTCTCTCTTGCACGATTCTCTCTCTCTTTCACTCTCTTTTCTTGGATGAAAACGTGAGATAACAATCAGCAAAAGAAAAATAAATTCAAGGCAAAAGTTCATCAAGAACTTGAAAGATAGAAACTCAAAGAGAAAACAATCCGGTAACGTTAAGCAGAACTACTACGCTAGTCGGGTGAGGTGTGAGTGTGGGTGTTTGGACTGATTTTTGGAGAGGTTCTTCGGCAGCATTCTGGACATTTAACAAGAAAACAAGGTATGGGTCTTCTTACTCTTCGTCCCTTTCCCAAGAGACCCCTAGGACTCCGTATATTCGGCTCAAAACTAAGGTTGATTCCCCTATTGCATGTCCCTGTCATTAGCTCCCAACGAATGTAGGTTGGTATGAATGCTGGTAGACTTAGGATTATGTGATGTTTGTGCTGAATGTTAATGTATTGGATGTACGTTAATTCATGAAAATGCAACCATGTGTGTGTTCGAATTAAGAAAAACAAAATGTGTATGGCATGTTGGGTCTCGGCCTAACGGCTTAATTTTGTTAATATTTTGTTTGTTGTTTTATGTACACTAATTGAAGTAAAATGTGACGTTCATGTGACATGAAGTGTGGATGAATTGAGGAGTAAGCCTCTTGGTTAAGAAGTTGTGAAAAATTGTGGTAAAGAACGTACCAAACGAACTATGTATTGTCCTACGAATTTACTATCAAAAGGAGATAAAAATGAGTAAAGAAATTACTTTGAATTTCCAGCATTTTTGTTGATATATGCTGCCAAATTAAGATGGTTAGAATGCCAATAAAAATAAGGAAAATAGGTGAGGTCATTGAGGGTCGAACCAGAGACCTCACCCCTTTAAAATCCCCAAAGAATTTAAGAAGAAAATTCGTGTGGTGAGGGGGATTCGAACCTGCCTTGGGTGGGAAATACGTGTGAAGAAAAATAAAATAAAAAATGAGAGGGGTGGGATTCGAACCCACACCCTCTCGGTTAGAAACCAAGGAAAGGAAAAATGAAGAAAAAGTTTTGAGAGGCGTGGGATTCGAACCCACGACCTCTATGCGTATGAGGGAGATAATATAAAAATAAAATGAGGCTGTGGGGATTCGACCCCACAACCTCACAAGTCAACTCAAATAAGTCAACTTTCAAAAAAGGAGAATAAATAAAGAGGTTGTGGGGGTTCGAACCCACAACCTCTCGGCCTAAGCGAATGGAAGGGAGGGGAAATTAAAGGATAATTTAGTGTGGCTGAGGGGACTCGACCTCGGGTCCCAAAGCCTCACATGAACCGAAAATAAATTAAATAAAAACGAAAATGGGGTTGTGGGGGCTCGAACCCACAACCCCTCGGCCAACACAAGAGAGATTTTTAGTAGAAAAGTAAACCTTCAATGTAAACATTGTGTTTTGACTTAGAGTTAAAATGTCATGACTATTAGTATAAAATCTATTAATAATGTAAATGACATTCAATTGATTCAAGACTTGGGATTCCTTGCCCAACCTTCCGTATTGATACATAAATCATACGTGAACAAAACGTATAAGAGTAATGCCACCTACTTAGATCTAATTCAAGATCTTGGCATAACTACAAGATACATAAGTCTTGTACTACATAATCTTAGGAATGTAAGAGTTACTTAACGAACTACGAATGAAGCCTCATGGCTTGTGTGTATAGACTCATAAGTCTAGCATACAATCAAAAGTAAGTGAACCTAAGATATATGAAATGAAATGATGAACCCTAGAAGGGTTAAGTATTAGTGTAAATACACCAAATGGCCAAGTGCATTGGCATATGATGAGATGAACAATGAAATGATGAAATGAACAATGAAATAATGAAATCCTAGAAGGGTTAAGTAAGGGTGTGAAACACACCAAATGGCCAAGTGCATTGGCATATGATGAAATGAACATTCACGGAATAAGAGGTGAATAACTATGAAAAGCAAAGATGCTAATGATGACGAATGTGGTGACTACATGATATGAGGCTAATGTAAATGATGAGAGCAATCTCAAATGAGCCTAAGTAAATGTTACCAATACGTACTCACCTATGAGAGTGGTAAGATAATGAAGAGACCAGTCTCTATGAACACTCTTATGAGAGTATTGAGCTTAACACACTCAATACGAATGATGAGATGAGAAATCATCTAATGAGATATGATGTCCTCATACTAGAAGCCAGCTTCCACGACGTATGAGATGAATGAAATGGAACTTTATACTGAGCACCGATAGACTAGCTATGAGCGGTGATACCTTCTTTCGGGAAGGGCGGAGGTTCACGTAACTCTCATGAGATGAGACTGTCCGGCTTGCCGGGTATGGGTCTCCTTATATCTCCTAGTCTTCGAACCTATACTGCCAATATAGGGATCTGGCGGGGTTAAATTCCCATGTACGCTAGCATGTTATTGGATCACTTTGGCCGGTGATTCCACCTCTTTTTGGTGTGGGGGAGACACTGGATTTCATGATGCTCACATGATCTATGTTGGTTATAGTTAAAGTTCCCAATGAATAAATGAGGCCAGCCTCAAATGATGCACACAATGAAATGAATGATACCAAAGGTGTTAGGATAGGATAATCAAAAGGTGAGTTAGATTCAAGTAATGACATTAGGTCATTCTTGGTCATTGCACAACGAACCTAATGAAAGTCTTAAACTACATCCTAGGTATAATCGGTGGTTACACTGGACTATGAACGAAATGAAATGAAGTACGTATGAATGAATGAAGCAGACTCTGTGTTTGCTAACGAAGACTCCCAGTTGAGGTCCCATATGTTGAGCCTTCATTTCTGGGATGTCTTAATGTCAAGTCCATGATTCCAAGGTTTCATGGCATATGAATGAATGATATGAACGAAGTTATGTGCTATGTGTAACTGTTATGTGCTGTGTGCAAATGTGAAAAGTATGATTATGTATGTTATTCTCATGGCATAACTTTCCTATTCCAAATTTGGAAAGCTCACTGACTTTCCTAATCCAAATTTGGAAAGATCATTTACTTTCCTAATCCAAATTAGGAAACTTTCCTAATCTCAGTTTGGCAAGTCCACTGACTTGACTTCCAAAAATCATGTTGTTAGGAAAGAGCTATTCTTTCTCATGCATGTCCTTGGTGTGTGCTTGCATATACCCATACTTAGTACAAGTTTGTACTAACCCTATACAAACTCTACTATTTTAGGTGCAGGCACAGGTGGACGGTAGAGCTACAGGATCATCGCTGCACTTATCCGAACGTCCAGCATTTATCCGGTTTTTGGTAGGTCCTCATGCTTTCGAGGATGCTACTGTTTATGTTCTAGCTTAGTTTAGGAGTTGAGCTAGTGGAGCATGTTCCACTAGCGTTTCTTTCTTATTTTATTCGGACTATATATGGGTGCCATTTTGGCAATTATACAATTGTGTTATTGAACTATTTCTTTCATTTGATTATCTCTTAATGACTAGATGGTTGATATTGAACGAATTACGAATGTATTAGAAATGTTTAGTAAGTAATGTTTAGAAACAAAAAGTTTCAAATTTTCCGCTAAAATTAACCTATGTAAAGTTAGAATGACGTAAGTAGGCTGGTCTGCGACCTTTGAGAGGTCAACGACGCCGGTCTCGTCTGGGGTCTAGATTCCAGTCATGACAAAGTTGGTATCAGAGCACTAGGTTAAATTACGAAAATAATAAGTTCACATCAACCACATTGAGTAGTTTCTAAGTCATGGTAGTGAAGTGCACCACTACCCTGGATTAGAGACTGCATGATGCGTAGGAATGTTTCCCTTCTTCTGATCTTATCGTGCTTTTCTAAATGTCTGAATTCTTGGTGTTATGAGCGTGTCTAACATCAATCCTTTTTGGTTTTTCCAGAGAATGAACACTAGGAGAGGATTTGGTCAGAGGAGAGGAGGAGCAGCTGCTAGGAGTGATCAGGATCTACCCCAGGCTCCAGCTGAAGGAGTGGCCATGCCAGTTAACCCAGCTGGGTTGACTGATGCTGAGGTGCGGGCATCTTTGGCCCAAATGGCATAGGCCATTACCATGCAGGCCTAGGCTATGACTGCCCAGGTCAACAGACAGGATGTTCAGAGGGAGAATCCACCGGTCCGTAGCATGGCTGGCAGATTGAGGGATTTCACGAGGATGAATCCTCCCATTTTCACAGGGGTTAAGACATCGGAGGATCCTCAAGAATTTGTAGATGAGGTGCATAAGATTCTGGTGGCTATGGGGGCCACTGACATTGAGAAGGCTGAGCTGGCGTCCTATCAGCTCAAGGATGTTGCATAGACTTGGTGCAAGATGTGGGAAGATAGCCGTGTCTTAGTTGGAGTACCAGTCACATGGGAGATGTTCAAGACAGCATTTCTGGAGAGATTCTTTCCCAGGGAGATGAGGGAGGCCAAGTTTGAGGAATTCATCAACCTCAAACAAGGCTCCATGACAGTCAGGGAGTATTCCCTGAAGTTTGTTAAGCTTTCAAGGTATGTTGTTTTTCCCCAATTATTTAATAGTAAGAATAAGAATAATACTGAACCTTGTTGGAATCTCCCAGGTATGCTACTTCCCTGGTTTCTAACAGCAGGGATGAGATGAGCAGGTTCCTCACATGAATCAATGGAGACCTGGAGGAGGAGTGTCGATCTGCTATGCTCCATGATAATATGGATCTTTCCAGGTTGATGGTGCATGTCCAGCATGTAGAGGACAGCCGCAGAAAGAGAGGTGTTCGTGATGCTAGGAGGCCTAGGCCTCAAGATCAGGCAGGACCCAGTCATGGAGGCCACAGGAAAAACTTTGGCGTCCGTGAGCAGCCCAGGTTTAAGAAGGGGCTCTCCCACCAAGTGGAGTCAAGTTCATCCAAGAGTCGCTATGATAAGGATTCTGAGTCCAGAGTTAAGAGAAACAATGGAGTAGATACACCTCAGGAGAGGCCACCTTGCAGGAAGTGTGGCAAACTGCATGGAGGAGAGTGTATGATGGGCTGTAATGCTTGTTACAGCTGTGGAAAACAGGGCCACATGGTGAAAGATTGTCCGAATAGGAGAAGTCGAGAACAAGGGAAGGAGAGAGTTCAGACTAATGGCCCGAATGAAGAGGCTCCAAAGAGGCAACGATTCTTCGCACTTAAGTCCAGGGGTGCAGGGGAAGGCACTTCTGATGAAGCCTCGGGTGCAAAGCCTTAATTATACTTTCATATATTTGACTGTATATGGTGTTTATGCCCTAGTATGAGGTTAATAGGTTTGAAGTAATCATATTGGTTGCTGATGCATATGATTTTTATGTTGACTTTGTGTTGTATCCTTTGATGAGACTAGTTTAGGGAAGAATTCTTTAGTCTATTAATGTAAAGCTACTAGTAGGTTTCAAGGAGGTGTTCCATCATGTTAATATGTGAATAAGATATTCAGCAGTGAAAGTATTGAGGTACCTATGTATGCGTAAGTTCTATAGATGACATACTTATTGTTAGTAAAGAGTAGTGTCATTCGGGAACGAATGTTCCTAAGGGGGGGATAATGTAACAACCCTAAAAATTAATAGGATCAAGACTTAGGTGTTTCAAGAATGTATGCGATTAGACCAAGGTCCACACGTATTGATACGCGTAGAACCAGACCTCAGAACCCTTACTACGACCAAGCCAACTAACTTGGGCAGTTAATTGAGCTTGGAAAGGTTAGAACCAACCATGTGAGGCTCACGAAAACGAAGGTTTAATCGAAAGAGTTTTTACCAAACTCAAAAGAAGAAATTTTAAGTTTTGAGGGTCCAAGGGTAAAATGGTCTTTTCCAGGCCAAGGGTAATATTGTAATTACCCTGAGTAATTAATTCTTTAATTAATTAAGTTAAAAATAATAATAAAATTCGGGTGGGGTAACCCGAAGTGACCCATTTTCGCAAAATGGGGTCACCCGGGTTCGAACCCCACTAAGAGCAAGATTTAACTTGCTTTTATTTTAATGTGTTAATTTAGTTTTAATAAATAATTAGTAATATCTGATTTAGGAAAAAGAAATCAGATTTTTTATTAATTTTTATTAATTAATAAATTGACTAATTCAAACCACAAAGTCCTACCTACACTAGACTTCTATCTCCCATTTCCCCACACTCTCTCTTGCACGATTCTCTCTCTCTTTCACTCTCTTTTCTTGGCTAAAAACGTGAGATAACAATCAGCAAAAGAAAAATAAAGTCAAGGCAAAAGTTCATCAAGAACTTGAAAGATAGAAACTCAAAGAGAAAACAATCCGGTAACGTTAAGCAGAACTACTACGCTAGTCGGGTGAGGTGTGAGTGTGGATGTTTGGACTGATTTTTGGAGAGGTTCTTGGGCAGCATTCTGGACATTTAACAAGAAAACAAGGTATGGGTCTTCTTACTCTTGGTCCCTTTCCCAAGAGACCCCTAGGACTCAGTATATTCGGCTCAAAACTAAGGTTGATTCCCCTATTGCATGTCCCTGTCATTAGCTCCCAACGAATGTAGGTTGGTATGAATGCTGGTAGACTTAGGATTATGTGATGTTTGTGATGAATGTTAATGTATTGGATGTACGTTAATTCATGAAAATGCAACCATGTGTGTGTTCGAATTAAGAAACACAAAATGTGTATGGCATGTTGGGTCTCGGCCTAAGGGCTTAATTTTGTTAATGTTTTGTTTGTTGTTTTATGTACACTAATTGAAGTAAAATGTGATGTTCATGTGACATGAAGTGTGGCTGAATTGAGGAGTAAGCCTCTTGGTTAAGAAGTTGTGAAAAATTGTGGTAAAGAACGAACCAAACGAACTATGTATTGTCCTACGAATTTACTAACAAAAGGAGATAAAAATGAGTAAAGAAATTACTTTGAATTTCCAGCATTTTTGTTGATATATGCTGCCAAATTAAGATGGTTAGAATGCCAATAAAAATAAGGAAAATAGGTGAGGTCATTGAGGGTCGAACCCGAGACCTCACCCCTTTAAAATCCCCAAAGAATTTAAGAAGAAAATTCGTGTGGTGAGGGGGATTCGAACCTGCCTTGGCTGGGAAATATGTGTGAAGAAAAAAAAATTAAAAAAATGAGAGGGGTGGGATTCGAACCCACACCCTCTCGGTTAGAAACCAAGGAAAGGAAAAATGAAGAAAAAGTTTTGAGAGGCGTGGGATTCGATCCCACGACCTCTATGCGTATGAGGGAGATAATATAAAAATAAAATGAGGCTGTGGGGATTCGACCCCACAACCTCACAAGTCAACTCAAATAAGTCAACTTTCAAAAAAGGAGAATAAATAAAGAGGTTGTGGGGGTTCGAACCCACAACCTCTCGGCCTAAGCGAATGGAAGGGAGGGGAAATTAAAGGATAATTTAGTGTGGCTGAGGGGACTCGACCTCGGGTCCCAAAGCCTCACATGAACCGAAAATAAATTAAATAAAAACGAAAATGGGGTTGTGGGGGCTCGAACCCACAACCCCTCGGCCAACACAAGAGAGATTTTTAGTAGAAAAGTAAACCTTCAATGTAAACATTGTGTTTTGACTTAGAGTTAAAATGTCATGACTATTAGTATAAAATCTATTAATAATGTAAATGACATTCAATTGATTCAAGACTTGGGATTCCTTGCCCAACCTTCCGTATTGATACATAAATCATACGTGAACAAAACGTATAAGAGTAATGCCACCTACTTAGATCTAATTCAAGATCTTGGCATAACTACAAGATACATAAGTCTTGTACTACATAATCTTAGGAATGTAAGAGTTACTTAACGAACTACGAATGAAGCCTCATGGCTTGTGTGTATAGACTCATAAGTCTAGCATACAATCAAAAGTAAGTGAACCTAAGATATATGAAATGAAATGATGAACCCTAGAAGGGTTAAGTATGAGTGTAAATACACCAAATGGCCAAGTGCATTGGCATATGATGAGATGAACAATGAAATGATGAAATGAACAATGAAATAATGAAATCCTAGAAGGGTTAAGTAAGGGTGTGAAACACACCAAATGGCCAAGTGCATTGGCATATGATGAAATGAACATTCACGGAATAAGAGGTGAATAACTATGAAAAGCAAAGATGCTAATGATGACGAATGTGGTGACTACATGATATGAGGCTAATGTAAATGATGAGAGCAATCTCAAATGAGCCTAAGTAAATGTTACCAATACGTACTCACCTATGAGAGTGGTAAGATAATGAAGAGACCAGTCTCTATGAACACTCTAATGAGAGTATTGAGCTTAACACACTCAATACGAATGATGAGATGAGAAATCATCTAATGACCTGATGTCCTCATACTAGAAGCCATCTTCCATGACGTCTGAGACGACTGAAATGGCACTTTAACTGAGCAAAGATAGATAAAGCTATGAGCGGTGATGCCTTCTTTCGGGAAATGGGCGGCAGGTCAAGTAACTATCAATGAGATTGAGGGACTGTTCCGGCTTGGCGGGTAGGGTTCTCCTATATCTCTAGTCTTCGAACCTTACCTGCCCAATATAGGGATCTTGCGTGTTAAATTACCATGTACGCTAGCATGTTATTGGATCACTTTGGCCGGTGATTCCACCTCTTTTCGGTGTGGGGGAGACACTGGATTTCATGATGCTCACATGATCTATGTCGGTTAAAGTTAAAGTTCCCAATGAATGAATGAGGCCAGCCTCAAATGATGCACATAATGAAATGAATGATACCAAAGGTGTTAGGATAGGATAATCAAAAGGTGAGTTAGATTCAAGTAATGACAGTAGGTCATTCTTGGTCATTGCACAACGAACCTAATGAAAGTCTTAAACTACATCCTAGGTATAATCGGTGGTTACACTGGACTATGAACGAAATGAAATGAAGTACGTATGAATGAATGAAGCAGACTCTGTGTTTGCTAACGAAGACTCCCAGTTGAGGTCCCATATGTTGAGCCTTCATTTCTGGGATGTCTTAATGTCAAGTCCATGATTCCAAGGTTTCATGGCATATGAATGAATGATATGAACGAAGTTATGTGCTATGTGTAAATGTTATGTGCTGTGTGCAAATGTGAAAAGTATGATTATGTATGTTATTCTCATGGCATAACTTTCCTATTCCAAATTTGGAAAGCTCACTGACTTTCCTAATCCAAATTTGGAAAGATCATTTACTTTCCTAATCCAAATTAGGAAACTTTCCTAATCTCAATTTGGCAAGTCCACTGACTTGACTTCCAAAAATCATGTTGTTAGGAAAGAGCTATTCTTTCTCATGCATGTCCTTGGTGTGTGCTTGCATATACCCATACTTAGTACAAGTTTGTACTAACCCTATACAAACTCTACTATTTTAGGTGCAGGCATAGGTGGACGGTAGAGCTACAGGATCATCGCTGCAGTTATCCGGACGTCCAGCATTCATCCGGTTTTTGGTAGGTCCTCATGCTTTCGAGGATGCTACTGTTTATGTTCTAGCTTAGTTTAGGAGTTGAGCTAGTGGAGCATGTTCCACTAGCGTTTCTTTCTTATTTTATTCGGACTATGTATGGGTGCCATTTTGGCAATTATACAATTATGTTATTGAACTATTTCTTTCATTTGATTATCTCTTAATGACTAGATGGTTGATATTGAACGAATTACGAATGTATTAGAAATGTTTAGTAAGTAATATTTAGAAACAAAAAGTTTCAAATTTTCCACTAAAATTAACCTATGTAAAGTAAGAATGACGTAAGTAGGCTGGTCTGCGACCTCTGAGAGGTCAACGACGCCGGTCTCGTCTGGGGTCTAGATTCCAGTTGTGACAGTCATTGCCGGAAGATTCACCGGAACTTGATTATTTGCTACAGCTTGTACTTGAGGAGGAACTTGATTGCCCTAGGGAGTAGCTCCCCCATTCGCAATCTCACCTCCTACTCTTCTAGCGGCTGTGCTTCTTGTGTTCATCGCCTATAATCACAAGAAAGAGACTAGATGCTAAAAGGGTAAAAACTCTAAAGGCACGACATATGAGTATCAAGAAAATAGAGGTTTCCTAATTATCAGATAGTCTTCGTCCATAATTGTAGCGCGCTTCACAACCATGAATAAGACACTACGTAATGTGGTTTAGTGAGACATTGATCCTAAGGATATTTAACTTCATGCTCTGATACCAAGTTTGTCAAACCCAGAGAGCATACCCCAGATGAGATTGACGTCGGCGTCCTCTTAGAGGACTCAGACAAGCCCTTAGTAGTCGTCATAACATGTGATCAGTAAAATTGCGGAAAAATTAAAACTTTTACGTTCTATTTGAAGTATACTTAGACTTCATTCTTAACATTCATGACAACATACGATATTCTAAAAACTTGTCTCACATATATAAAACCATCTAAAGAGTGCAAATATGGACTTAGCCAATATATAGTCAATACGCCATGTAGGACTTAATACAAAAGAATCCAAATGAACATAAATGGGAGTAGAATATTCTTAAAACTACTAAGTCTTCATAAGCTGGAATATGGAGGATAGCATCCCCGAACATGAGGACCTACCAAGACTTGGAGAAAGAGTTAAGCTTCTTCAATCGACCTTCTTAATCTTCAATGGCCGGATCCTACATTTGTAATATAAAGTAATGGGGTTAGTACACCACATGTACTAAGTATGGGTATATGCACATAACAGTTAAGGACATGCATGAAAAATTATCATTTCTTAGAAACATGCTAATTCATATGAAAATCTTCAATGCACACATTATATAACATATACAAGTTAAGGATTTCATCAATTTAAACATGATCATAATCAAAGACATATTATCATAGAGTCATGTTAACATTTCATATTCAAAATATCATATAAACATAACGTACAAACACATACCAATGATCTCATCCCACACCTACAAGTTCAATGGTCATGTGAAGCCCCATACCCCCACACAACCAAGTAGATAAGATAGGAGACCATAAGTAAAACTTTGCTTCATATAACTTGTAACATAAGTAGTCATCACTTCATATAACAATATAAACCAATATCATGTTCAGTATAATAGACAACATCATATAAGAGTTACATCATGTATCATAGACGTATATCTTTCATGATATCATATTACATAAGAACAATCTCCTATGACTTTCCTTAGGTCAACTTATGCAATGTCTAGGTAGAGTCTCATATCCCTACCTATACTAAGTAGACTTCTCAAGTCACCGTAGTAAACGTTCATTTACTTGTCTTTCATTTTACTTGAGGGAATATTCGTCTTCACCGACATAGACCATATGAGCTAAACATGGAATCCGGTGTCATAAAATTGTAAGACCCCCAAAATGAGTTAGGATGTCTAGATCCTAATGTGTTCGTCTTAATTTTTTGAGGTTCTAAAATGACTTATTATATGGTTTAGAGGCAGTTTATGAAGTTTGAGGTGAATTGGAAGTCAAACGTCAAGGGTCGATCAAAACGTTCGACGATGAGTCACCTATGTGCCTCATATATCTATGCATGCTTATATTTATATGTCATGAGCTTATGAAGTCTTAAAATGGTTTATAATGATGTCAAATGGTAGTATATGATGTTTTGTGAAGTTTGGAGGTCAAACGACCAAGAACGTCCAAGGCGTTCGAAAGATAGCCCTTAAGACGCTCAACGTGTGTCTTGATGGGGCCTAGCATGTTTGGACGAGTTGCGAGTATTTGTTTTGGGTGAAACTCATGTGGGAGGTCTAAAAATTGTTAAGAGTTGTATTTACGTTTGAAATGTCCTGGTACGACTTTAAAGGGCCCCGTAAAATGCACAAAAAGAAGGGCCCAAGGCTGGTCGAGACACTGCCAAGGCAGTGTCAATTGACGGACCAAACGACGGCCATTTGGTCAACCAACGGCCTGTTGGTGAGGTCTCATCGATTTTTACTTATCTTGGGTAGGTATCAAGCCAAAAAATTGGCTAAGTACCAAACGATGGAAGCCAGGCATGACCCGTCGACTGACCTACGTCCAGTAGGTTGGTCCGTCGATGGTGGCCTGTGAACTGAAGCCTGCGCACTGTTTCATTAAAGGGGTGAATGGAAAATTCACCCCACGTCCTAAAACTTCTCTAGTTGTATTATTTAACTGATTTTGGGTGTATATAAGTCATTCAAAACGTGATCAACCCATTCCCTATCCCATACACACGTAAGAATCTTCTCTCTAAAAATCTTCTCCCTAGAAACCACCATTGATGGTGAAGCTCAAGAGCTGCATGGAGCTTGGATTTTCGTGGGTGAATCATCAGGTTTTAGAGGTATTCATGAATATTAAGGTATGGTGATCTTCATCTCTAGTTATCTATTAATCTAGAGAGCCATTCTCAAAGATTTTAAAGGACAAAAATATGATCAAACAATGTCTTCTTCAATCAGCCATGGGTTCTTTCTAAAAAGGTTTTAAACGATTAAATCATGATTAATTGAAGTTATTACAGTGGTTTTAACGTGAATTTTACTCCAATTACATGATGAACTCATGCTCCATCACCCAAACGTTTTAGCCTTGCATGGGCTTTATGATTTTGGATTTCTATCGATTGAATTATGATTCTATTACGTTGAAGTTATTGTATATACTGTTATTTACATAAATTTATGTTGAATTGGTGTTGAAGGGTCCACGAGGATCAATGTATGAAGATTTGAACACATTTAGCCTAGTTTCCATAGTTCACTGTAACCTTGGCTTCTAAATGAATTAATGTGGATTTCGATTATGTTAAGTTGGTTGTATCTACTATTTTATGTTAGTATCATGATTGAATTATGAATACAAATCTTGTATGATTGAAGTAAAGATGGCTTATCTGAATTGACCTAGTCTTCTCGTCTATCGATTGATAATACTATGTATATGATGATATCTTGAATTGTGGATAGATGAAGCATGATTCCTTTGATGTAGTGATCTATCTAGCTGCAGCCTAGTATGTACATCATTGTTAAAATATGATTGATGATCAAGGCCTTGAGAAACAATAGTGTTGGTTAATTCCTCTCTACACTCTAGCAAATTGACAAGTCTAATGCCTATGTTGTAGCTTGATCTTGAAGTGCTTTAAGCATGATTTCGTGATGACTATGTGTATGATTAGCTACTGCCCTAGACTTATGCCATTCATGAAATATAATTGATGATCAATGCATGTGAATTGGATTAAAGATCTATGTTCTTGTACTCTCTAGTATATATGTGATGCATTGTATTATATTGTAATGTGATCTTGTAGCGAGTTGTACATGGTTTTTTTTTATGATTATGGTACTTAATCTACTGCCCTATACTTGAATTATTTATGAAAGAGTAGAAAAGGTCAATGATGACCAAAGGTTAAAGGATTGATAAGTATTTCTCTATTCTTTTACTTCTCTACTTCTCTATAATAATGTTGATGAAGCCGTGAGTGGCATTGTGTGGTACAGTCCACTTATGGTGGCGGTGTTTACTTTATGTCATTATATATGTATTTGACCATGGCCTTGAAGGCAAATTTGATGAATATATGAAGGCGTGATTATGATTATGAATTTATGTGTAGCTTATGCCTAGTCTTCTATTTTAGTTGTGAATCTAGGTTATGTTACCATTGTTATGAGCATGTGAAGGTTATGTAACATCATTTGTAGGTGCTGCCATGTATTAGGTGCTAATGGTTTATGACCCCTACCCATGTACCCCTATGTGAATGTGTGAATAGCTAATGTTAGGAGTCTTAAAGTGTTCTATGATGTTAACTTGTCTCCTATGGTATTGTGTGTTGTGCAGTCTAAACTTGAAGAGTATTGTGGTCTAAGGGGGTGGCTGCCTCAATGAATTGTTGATAGCCATTATGTGATCATGATGACCAATGTACACACACTCACACTTCATGCATGCTTACAATGTAGTAAATGTTCATAATGTCTAATGAAAGGTTGTTCTCATATTCACTAGTGTCTACTACTATGCATGTAAAGTACATCTATGTGAAGTATGTTATGTATTTCATTAATAGGATGACTTGATAGGTGTACTAGTATGGGCAAGGGTATGGGACCTTGTATATGCATTGCACATGTGTACCTAGATAGGATAGTTCCTAGGTTTGGTTTCTATGTGCATGAATATGAATGTATGGTCATGTGTGGTCTTAATGTGTTATGTGAAGGGTTTTGCTCACATATATGTATAAACACACACATGGATGATGATCTAGTAAATGAGAGGGGCCTTGATAGGGGTGCCCAAGAATACTCTACAACTAGATAGGTGCTTGAGTATGCTATAAGCATATGAGAATCAATTATCTTAAGCCTATGTTTTATGAAAATATAATTAAAGGCTTTTCAATAAAGGAAACTTAGCTTAGCGCCGAGTGAATTTGACATTGAGAGGAATTGACTTTCCCTTGAGGAAAGATTCACCATTTGTTCTTTATAGAGTGTTAACTTCCCTTTGAGGAATAATCACCTATGGACCCACATGAGGTGTTGACTCCCTTTAAGGAAGGGTTCACTCAGGTTTTCTCATGAGATGAGGCCCCAATTGTCCAATGACATGTAGAGGGAACTACCTATCTCTTAATTCCATAAACTATGCTTTCCACATAGGATCTAGCAAAGTCAATTCACTTAGGATGCTAGGATATATGTTAATGTTCTACCTTCGATAGGTAGGAACACCTTCATTTGGTGTAAGGCTCTACAACACCAAATTCCATGTCTAGCACCCATGGTCTTAGTGTCGGTTGAGGCTATAGTTTCCCTAAAATAAAATGGACAATGGAAGTAAATGACTAGGACCCTAACTTGAATGACTTAAGGGATGTTACTTAGGATAGGTGGAAGTAATAAACCCATCTAGACATTGCACAAGTATCTCCTTAGGAAGTTCTAGAAGGTGTTGTAATGCATCCGTCTATGTATATGATTCTTTATTTATGTCATTGTAGTATTGGTCTACTTGTTGTGAAGATGTGCATGGTATGAGGCTATGTGCATGATGTTGATATTAGTGACTATATGATGAAGGTCTTGTATTAACATGAATGAGTTTGTATTCACTTACTTGTGTATATGAATTGAATGATAAGGTTTGTAGTCTCATGAGGGGTTTGCTAAGAATGTATGGGGTTATGGGGCTTCATATGTTCATTTCACTAGTAGACTAAGATTGGGGTCATGAACAAGGTTAAATAATGATGCATACGCAAAGAAGTAAAGTATGTGTGACTTGATGTAGTTTACTGTAATGTCTTTATAGTTTGGCTTAAATGTGTATATATTGTACTATACTTCTATGATGATGTTTGTTTCCTTGTATAGATTGCATATATGTTTTTCCTTGTGGCATTAGGGTGATGCATTGAACCTAGTAACACTAGAGGTTACTTGGAAGGTTGATGAGTTAAAGGAAAAAGGGTTCACTGTTAAGGTAAAGGTAGCTTACTGTAAAGTGACTTAAAAATGTAATAAATCATATATGTGATCTTATGTAATGTTTGGTCTTTGAATATGCTTATATGATGTATGTGAATGATATAAATGCTATTGGTTAAAGGTTTTATGAAGATTTACTCAAAAAGCATGAAGTATGATTTCAAAGAAAATGTCCCTTTTAAATGCATGTTTTTGCATGGTTGCCATACTTAGTACATTCTTGTGCTAATCCCGTTCTTCTTTACTTTTTACAGAAAGTGTAGGTTATGGATGCTTAAAGGATATCTTGAATGGTGAAGAGCTTGCTAGATGATTCCCAAGCTCAATGAAAGGAGTCCTTAAAGTTCAAGGATCTCCTACTTATGTCTTTAATGTAAAGTCTTTAAATATTGTATAGTTATGTAAGGTGTCTTAAGGGCTGTGTCACTAATGTACTCTAATGTTGTTGAGTCTAAGATGGCAAATAGACTTAAGGTCTATAAATGTATTATGGCTTATGTTTTATATATATATATATGAGATGAAGTTTCTAGCATATGATGTGCTATGAAAAGTTTTAAATTTTCCGCTAAAATTACTATGTCAATGCGATGAATGATAACTATGGGTTTGTATAAGACCTCCGAGAGGTCAAGTACGCCATTTTACTTCTAGGGGGTGCTCCCCGGTTGTGAGAAATGTGGTATCAGAGCATCAGGTTTATAAAGTGGTTTTAGGTTCTAGAATGTCTCATATTGCCACATCTAATAGAGTCTCGTAGCATTGGTGGTGAGTCGTGACACATCAAATGGTGCGGGAGACTATAGGACGATAAAGTTTTCCTTCTTCATCATTCTCATATAGTGCCATAAAACTTAACTCTATAAGATCTCTCTCTTATGTTTTCTTGTCCGGTGGTCTTTTTAGATGTGATTGCTTGGATGAGATTATTCTATATGCTTGAGGGAGAAAAGGTGAGTTTAAGTTCTTATCTTGGTTTGATGGTTTGATTGAGTATGTGTGAAGCTGACTTTTGGCATATTTGATGATGTGATGCCAATTATGGCTATCTATGAAACTTATGTGAAATAGCTAGTTATATTGAGAAATATATGTCATGATATAGTTAAAGCATTTTAGAAGTTATTATGGTTGACAGGAATTTCTTTTGAAATAATGTGTTACTATATTGTGTTGCATGATGGTAGCCTTATATTATGATTTGAGCTTGAAATTCTTAGTGACTACATATGGAATCATGCCACCCTAAGATTTTGTACTTAAAGGTGTTCAATGTTTCCTTTTGTATACATGTGGTCCTTGATAAGTTGCCTAGTATGGATTGGAGTCCTTTGTGTAGACTTGATCCTAGGTGTGATGATAGTATGCTTTCCTTGGCAAATTTTTGTATCTCATATGTCATGCTTTTCCTAACAATTGCCTAAATGTTGCATTTTTGGAATTTGGAAGCATGTTCACTGTAAAGATAGGTTGTTTACTGTGAAATTTTTGGGAAATCAACTAAATTTTTCTTTGATTGGAGCTTGTTGAAATGTGTATAGAATTGATGCATATGAACATGATAATGAATATAAAAAAGAAAATTGCTATTTGGAATAAAGAATGAGTGTTGTGGCATGATGAGTTGTAGGATTGGTTCTAACTTCTTATTGTGTTGTGAGTCCCTAGATGTTGTGGAATTGGTGTCTTCCCTAGAATTGAGGGTAGTATTCTTATCTTTGTAGGGTGATGATGTGGTTTTGATTGACCTAGAAGTTACCTTACATTAATGTTGAAAGAAAGAAGAGTCCTTAAGACTAAGTCTTCTATATTGTTTCCCCTAATGGTGTATGACCTTGGTGTCTATTGTATTGTATACAAACCTTATGTGGTTGAATAGTATGACCTAACTTAATTATTAGGGATAAATTGCCTAGGAAATGAAGTTTAGAATACCGTGGTGTTTATATGTGAATTTACTGTAAAACCTTCTAAAGTTGTAATCACTTTTTAGTGATGAAAAAATGAATGTTGTTAAGTTAAGATCCTATTAATGTTGGGTTAAGTTGCTCTTAATTGGGTCTACCCTAAGTGGGGGATGGTTATGGAATAGCAAGGTTATAGGAATTTTCTACCTTGACCTTCTATTTTTGCTTGATCTTGAATTTAATGAAGTCCTGATGAGATTTTTCATGAATAGAGTCTTCCATAAAGTATGAATTGCATGAACTTTATACGTTTGGTATATATTGATTACATTACCTTAAGGGTATTTTTAAGATTCCAAGGTGCATGAATGAAATTTTTGATTAAATACATGTTTTCTCATGAGTATTGTACATCCTAACATGCTAATGGTACACTTGACTTCATGAGATAAAGTAGGAAACTTGGTCTTAGTCACTTGTGATATGTAAGGTTTAGCCTTATAATGAAAAGTTTAGTCTCTTTAAAATAAAATATGTGGAGTCTCTTGAAAACTATGTGACTAGTATGGTTGGGAAAGCATGATTGTAGGTTCACTCTTAAAAAGCGAAAGCATGTTTACCTTAGTATTCGTGTAAGTGCTTATGATTTGTATTAAATTTTCCCAAATGATGCTTACTGTGAAGGTTAGTACTATGTTATAAATTGACATTGTGTAAAATGACTTCCAAATTGTTGTGATGCATTTGGTGTGATTTACCATCTAGACTTCACTAGGGAGAAATCATGATCATGTCTTTGTTTGAAAGTGAGAAATTCTCATATTACCGTAAAGATGGCCTTTGTGCATTTGCTTGGGTGTGAGCTCATGATACATGTAAGTGTGTTGAGGAGATGGACATTCCTTCATGGACACTACTAAGCATGGTATGGTTGAGTGTGACCTTCATAGCACTAGGTCTAACTAATAAAGATCCTTGTGCATTCAATTAACTCAAGTCTATGTAAAGTGTAATATGAGTGCTTAAATGGCTTTTGAGTATATGTTGTAATCTGACTATGTGTGGCCTTGCAAGATGATATCTTCATGAAATGAAGTGTAATTACCATGTTATGATTAGGAGAAAGATGTTCCTCCCCTAGACATGATAAGAGCCTATTGATTGATGTATTAAGGAGTGAGTGAATTAAAGTTTTGCTTGCTTGTGTCATTGAGTGCTAAATGGTGTGAAGTTGTGTTCCTTGTAAGTTCGGTGCATTAACTTCTATGTGATGATGCTATGAATAAGATGAACTGCCCTATGATGCATTGAAGTCCTTGTTGTGATTAAAGAGTTCTAAGTGTCGGGGACGAATGTTCCCAAGTGGGGGTTATTGTAAGACCCCCAAAATGAGTTAGGGTGTCTAGAGACTAACGTGTTTGTCTTAATGTTATAAGGTCCTAAAATGACTTATAACATGGTTTAGAGGCAGTGTATGAAGTTTGAGGTGAATTGGAAGTCAAACGTTAAGGGTCGACCAAAACGTTCGACGACTAGTCACCTATGTGTCTCATATGTCTATGCGTGCTTACATTTGTATGTCATGAGATTATAAAGTCTTAAAATGGTTTATAATGATGTAAAATGTTAGTATATTATGTTTCGTGAAGTTTGGAGGTAAAACTACCAAGAACGTCCAAGGCGTTCGAAAGATAGACCTCAAGACGCTCAACGTGTGTCTTGATGCGGCCTAGCCTGTTTGGACGAGTTACGAGTATTGGTTTGGAGTGAAACTTATGTGGGAGGTCTAAAACTTGTTAAGGGTTGTATTTACATTGTAAACGTCCAGGTACGAGTTTTAAGGGCCCCGCAAAAGGCCCTACAAGAAGGGACCAAAGCTGGTCGAGACCCTGCCTTGGCAGTGTCAATCGACGGACCAAACGATGGCCAGTTGGTCAACCAACGGCCCCTTGGTGAGGTCTCGTAGATTGGTACTTAGAATGGGCAGGTTTCAAGCCAAAAATTTTGCTAAGAACCAAACGACAGAAGCCAGGCACGGCCCATCGACTGACCTATGTCCAGTAGGTTGGTCCGTCAATGGTGGCCTGTTAACTGAAGCCTACACACTGTTTCTTTAAAAAGGTTAATGGGAAATTCACCCCACGTACTAAACCGACTCTAGTTGATTATTTAACTGATTTTTGGTGTATATAAGTCATTCAAAACGCGATCAACCCATTCCCAATCCCACACACACGTAAGAATCTTCTCTCAAAAAATCTTCTCCCTAGAAACCACCATGGATGGTGAAGCTCAAGAGATGCTTGGATCTTGGATTTTATGGGTGAATCATCAGGTTTTAGAGGTATTAATGAATATTAAGGTACGGTGATCTTCATCTCTAGTTATCTTTTCATCTAGAGAGTCATTCTCAAAGATTTTAAAGGAGAAAAATATGATCAAACAATGTCTTCTTCAATCTGCCATGGATTCTTTCTAAAAAGGTTTTGAACAATTAAATCATGATTAATTGAAGTTATTACAGTGGTTTTAACGTGAATTTTACTCCAATTGCATGATGAACCCATGGTCCATCACCCAAACATTTTAGCCTTGCATGAGCTTTGTGATATTGAATTCGTATCGATTGAATTATGATTCTATTAAATTGAAGTGATTGTATATACTGTTATTTAAATGAATTTATGTTGAATTTATGTTGAAGGATCCATGAGGATCAATGTATGAAGATTTGAACACATTTAGCCTAGTTTCCATAGTTCACTGTAACCTTTCTAAATTAATTAATGTGGATTTCAATCATGTTAAGTTAGTTGTATCTACTATTTTATGTTAGTATCATGAATTAATTATAAATACGAATCTTGTATGATTGAAGTAAAGATGGCTTATGTGAATTGACCTAGTCTTCTAGTCTATCGATTGATAATACTATGTATATGATGATATCTTGAATTGTGGATAGATGAAGCATGATTCCTTTGCTGTAGTGATCTATCTAGATGATGACTAGTATGTACATTATTATTAAAATATGATTGATGATCAAGGCCTTAGATTGTCAATAGTGTTGGTTAATTCCTCTCTACACTCTAGAAAATTGACAAGTCTAGTGCCTATGTTGTAGCTTGATCTTGAAGTGCTTTAAGCCTGATTTCGTGAACTATGTGTATGATTAGCTACTGCCCTAGACTTATACTATACATGAAATATAATTGATGATCAATGCAAGTGAATTGGATTAAAGATCTATGTTCTTCTACTCTCTAGTATATATGTGATTCATTTTAGATTGTAATGTGATCTTGTAGCGAGTTGTACATGGTTTCTTTTATGATTATGGTACTTAAGACACTTCCCTATGCTTGAATTATTGATTAAATATTAGAAAAGGTCAATGATGACTAAAGGCTAAAGGATTGATAGGAATTTATCTATTCGTCTACTTCTCTACTTCTCTATAATAATTTTGATGAAGCCGTGAGTGGCATTGTGTGGTATGGTCAACTTATGGTGGCGGTGTTTACTTTATGTCATTAAATATGTGTTTGACCATGGCCTTGAAGGAAAATTTGATGAATATATGAAGGAGTGGTTATGATAATCACTTTTTGTGTAGCTTGTGCCTAGTTAGTCTTCTATTTTAGTTGTGAATCTTGGTTATGTTACAATTGTTATAAGCATGTGAAGGGTTATGTAATATCATGTGTAGGTGCTGCCATTTCTTAGGTGCTAATGGTTGATGACCCCTACCCATGTACCCCTATGTGAATGTGGGAATAGCTAATATTAGGAGTCTTAAAGTGTTCTATGAAGTTAACTTGTCTCATTTGCTGTTGTGTTTTGTGCGGTCTAAACTCGAAGTGTATTGTGGTCTAAGGGGGTGGCTGCCTCAATAAATTGTTGATAGCCATTATGTGATCATGATGACCAATGTACACACACTCACACTTCATGCATGCTTACAATGTAGTAAATGTTCATAGTGTCTAATGAAAGGTTGTTCTCATATTCACTAGTGTCTACTACTATGCATGTAAAGTATATGTATGTGAAGTATGTTATGTATTTTCTTACTAGGATGACTAGATAGGTGTACTAGTATGGGCAAGGGTATGGGACTTTGTCTATGCATTGCACATGTGTACCTAGATAGGATAGTTCCTAGGTTTGGTTTCTATGTGTATGAATATGAATGTATGGTCATGTGTGGTATTAATGTGTTATGTGAAGGGTTTTGCTCACATATATGTATACACACACACATGGATGATGATCTAGTAAATGAGAGGGTCCTTGATAGGGGTGCCCAAGAATACTCTATAACTAGATAGGTGCTTGAGTATGCTATAAGCATATGAGAATCAAATATCTTAAGCCTATGTTTTATGAAAATATATTTAAAGGCTTTTCAATAAAGGGAACTTATCTTAGCACCAAGTGAATTTGACATTGAGAGGAGTTGACTTTTCCTTGCGGAAAGATTCACCATTTGTTCCTTATAGAGTGTTGACTTCCCTTTGAGGAATAATCACCTATGGACCCACATGAGGTGTTGACTCCCTTTGAGGAAGGGTACACTCATGTTTTCTCATGAGATGAGGCCCCAATTGTCCAATGGCATGTAGAGGGAACTACCTATCTCTTAGTTCCATAAACTATGCTTGCCACATAGGATCTAGCAAAGCGAATTCACTTAGGATGCTAGGATATATGTTAATGTTCTACCTTGACTAGGTAGGAACACCTTCCGTTGGTGTAAGACTCTACAGCACCAAATTCCATGTCTAGCACCCATGGCCTTAGTGTCGGTTGAGGATATAGTTTCCCTAAAATAAAATGGACAATGAAAGTAAATGACTAGGACCCTAACTAGAATGACTTAAGGGATGTTACTTAGGATAGGTGGAAGTAATGAACCCATCTAGACATTGCACAAGTATCTCCTTAGGAAGTTCTAGAAGGTGTTCTAATGCATGTGTCTATGTATATGATTCTTTATATTTGACATTGTAGTATTGGTCTACATGTTGTGAAGATGTGCATGGTATGAGGCTATATGCATGATGTTTATATTATTGCTATATGATGAAGGTCTTGTATTAACATGAATGAGGTTGTATTCACTTACTTGTGTATATGAATTGAATGTTAAGGTTTGTGGTCTCATGAGGGCTTTGATAAGAATGTATGGGGTTATGGGGCTTTATATGTTCATTACACTAGTAGACTAAGATTGGGGTCATGAACAAGGTTAAATAATGATGCATACGCAAAGAAGTAAAGTATGTGTGACTTGATGTAGTTTACTGTAATGTCTTTATAGTTTGGCTTAAATGTGTATATGTTGTACTATACTTCTATGATGATGTGTGTTGCCTTGCATAGATTGTATGTATGTTTTTCCTTGTGGCCTTAGGGTGATGCATTGCACCTAGTAACACTAGAGTTTACTTGGAAGGTTGATGAGTTAAAGGAAAAAGGGTTCACTGTAGCTTACTGTAAAGTGGGTTAAAAATGTAATAAATCCTATATGTGATCTTATGTAATGTTTGTTCTTTGAATATGCTTATATGATGTATGTGAATGATATAAATGCTATTGGTTAAAGGTTTTATGAAGATTTACTAAAAAAGCATGAAGTATGATTTCAAAGAAAATGTCCCTTTTAAATGCATGTTTTTGCATGGTTGCCTTACTTAGTACATTCTTGTGCTAATACCGTTCTTCTCTACTTTTTACACAAAGTGTAGGTTATGGATGCTTAAACGATATCTTGAATGGTGAAGAGCTTGCTAGATGATTCTCAAGCTCATTGAAAGGAATCCTTAAAGTTCAAGGATCTCCTACTTATGTCTTTAATGTAAAGTCTTTAAATATTTTATAGTTATGTAAGGTGTCTTAAGGGCTGTGTCCCTAATGTACTCTAATGTTGTTGAGTCTAAGATTGCAAAGAGACTTAAGGTCTATAAATGTATTATGGCTTATGTTATATATATATATATATGAGATGAAGTTTCTAGCATATGATGCGCTATGAAAAGTTTTAAATTTTCTGCTACAATTACTATGTCAATGCGATGAATGATAACTATGGGCTTGTATAAGACCTTCGAGAGGTCAAGTACTCCATTTTACTTCTAGGGGGTGCTCCCCGGTTGTGATAAACGTGGTATCAGAGCATCAGGTTTGTAAAGTGGTTTTAGGTTCTAGAATGTCGCATATTGCCACAGCTAGTAGAGTCTCGTAGCATTGGTGGTGAGTCGCGACACATCAAATGCTATGGGAGATTATTGGACGATAGAGTTTCCCTTCTTCATCATTCTCATATAGTGCCATAGAACTTAACTCTATAAGATCTCTCTCTTATGTTTTCTTATCCGGTGGTCTTTTTAGATGTGATTGCTTGGATGAGATTGTTCTCTATGCTTGAGGGAGAAAAGGTGAGTTTAAGTGCTTATCTTGGTTTGATGGTTTGATTGAGTATGTGTGAAGGTGACTTTTGAAATATTTGATGATGTGATGCCAATTATGGCTATCTATGAAACTTATGTGAAATAGCAAGTTATATTGAGAAATATATGTCATGATATAGTTAAAGCATGTTAGAAGTTATTATGGTTGACATGAATTTCTTTTGAAATAATGTGTTACTATATTGTGTTGCATGATGGTAGCCTTATATTATGATTTGAGCTTAAAATTCTAAGTGACTATATATGGAATTATGCCACCCTAAGATTTTGTACTTAAAGGTGTTCAATGTTTCCTTTTGTATACATGTTGTCCTTGATAAGTTGCCTAGTATGAATTGGAGTCCTTTGTGTAGACTTGATCCTAGGTGTGATGATAGTATGCTTTCCTTGGCAAATTTTTGTATCTCATATGTCATGCTTTTCCTAACACTAGCCTAAATGTTGCATTTTTGGAATTTGGAAGCATGTTACCTGTAATGATAGGCAATTTACTGTGAAATTTTTGGGAAATCAACTAAATTTTTCTTTGATTGAAGCTTGTTGAAATGTGTATAGAATTGATGCATATGAACATGATAATGAATATAAAAAAAAAAATTGCTATTTGGAATGAAGAATGAGAGTCTTGTGGCATGATGAGTTGTAGGATTGTTTCTAACTTCTTATTGTGTTGTGAGTCCCTTGATGTTGTGGAATTGGTGTCTTCCCTAGAATTGAGGGTAGTATTCTTATCTTTATAGGGTGATGATGTGGGTTTGATTGACCTAGAAGTTACCTTACATTAATGTTGAAAGAAAGAAGAGTCCTTAAGACTAAGTCTTCTATATTGTTTCCCCTAATGGTGTATGACCTTGGTGTCTATTGTATTGTATACAAACCTTATGTGATTGAATAGTATGACCTTACTTAATTATTGGGGATAAATTGCCTAGGAGATGAAGTTTAGAATACCTTGGTGTCTATATGTGAATTTACTGTAAACCCTTCTAAAGTTGTAATCACTTTTTAGTGATGAAAAAATGAATGTTGTTAAGTTAAGATCCTATTAAAGTTGGGTTAAGTTGCTCTTAATTGGGTCTACCCTAAGTGGGGGATGGTTATGGAATAGCAAGGTTATAGGAATTTTCTACCTTCGACCTTCTATTTTTGCTTGATCTTGAATTTAATGAAGTCCTGATGAGATTTTTCATGAATAGAGTCTTCCATAAAGTATGAATTGCATGAACTTTATATGTTTGGTATGTATTGATTGATATTACCTTAAGGGTATTTTTAAGATTCGAAGGTGCATGAATGAAAATTTTGATTAAATACATGTTTTCTCATGAGTATTGTACATCCTAACATGCTAATGGTACACTTGAGTTCATGAGATAAAGTAGGAAACTTGGTCTTAGTCACTTATGATATATAAGGTTTAGCCTTATAATGAAAAGTTTAGTCTCTTTAAAATGAAATATGTGGAATCTCTTGAAAACTATGTGACTAGTATGGTTGGGAAAGTATGATTGTAGGCTCACTCTTGAAAAGCGAAAGCATGTTTAGCTTAGTATTCGTGTAAGTGGTTATGATTTGTATTAATTTTACCAAATGATGCTTACTGTGAAGGTTAGTACTATGTTATAAATTGACATTGTGTGAAATGACTTCCAAATTGTTGTGATGCATTTGGTGTGATTTACCATCTAGATTTCACAAGGGAGAAGTCATGATCATGTCTTGGTTTGAAAGTGAGAAATTCTCATATTACCGTAAAGATGGGTGTTGTGCATTTGCTTGGGTGTGAGCTCATGATACATGTAAGTGTGTTGAGGAGATGGACATTCCATCATGGACACTACTAAGCATGGTATGTTTGAGTGTGACCTTCATAGCACTAGGTCTAACTAATAAAGATCCTTGTGCATTCAATTAACTCAAGTCTATGTACAGTGTAATATGAGTGCTTAAATGGCTTTTGAGTATATGTTGTAATCTGACTATGTGTGGCCTTGCAAGATGATCTCTTAATGAAATGGAGTGTAATTACCATGTTATGGTTAGGAGAAAGATGTTCCTCCTCTAGACATGATAAGAGCCTTTTGATTGATGTATTAAGGAGTGAGTGAATTGAAGTTTTGCTTGCTTGTGTGCATTGAGTGCTAAATGGTGTGAAGTTTTGTTCCTTGTAAGTTCGGTGCATTAACTTCTATGTGATGATGTTATGAATAATATGAACTGCCCTATGATGCATTGAAGTCCTTGTTGTGATTAAAGAGTTCTAATTGTCATTCGGGGACGAATGTTCCCAAGTGGGGGATATTGTAAGAACCCCAAAATGAGTTAGGGTGTCTAGAGACTAACGTGTTTGTATTAATGTTATAAGGTCCTAAAATGACTTATAATATGGTTTAGAGGCAGTGTATGAAGTTTGAGGTGAATTGGAAGTCAAACGTTAAGGGTCGACCAAAACGTTCGACGACTAGTCACCTATGTGCCTCATATGTCTATGCGTGCTTATATTTGTATGTCATGAGCTTATGAAGTCATAAAGTGGTTTATAATGATGTAAAATGGTAGTATATGATGTTTCGTGAAGTTTGTAGGTCAAACGACCAAGAACGTCCAAGGCGTTCGAAAGATAGCCCTTAAGACGCTCAACGTGTGTCTTGATGGGGCCTAGCGTGTTTGGACAAGTAGCGAGTATTGGTTTTGGGTGAAACTCATGTGGGAGGTCTAAAACTTTCTAAGGGTTTTATTTATGTTGGAAACGTCCGGGTACGAGTTCTAAAGGGCCCCGCAAAAGGCCCCACAAGAAGGGACCAAAGCTGGTCGAGACCCTGCCTTGGCAGTGTCAATCGACGGACCAAACGACGGCCAGTTGGTCAACCAACGGCTCGTTGGTGAGGTTTTGTCGATTGGTACTTAGACTGGGCAGGTCTCAAGCCAAAAAATTTGCTAAGTACCAAACGACAGAAGCCAGGCACGGCCCATGGACTGACCTATGTCCAGTAGGTTGGTCCATCGATGATGGCCTGTTAACTAAAGCCTGCACACTATTTCTTTAAAGGGGTGAATGGTAAATTCACCCCACGTACTAAAACGACTCTAGTTGGATTATTTAACTGATTTTTGGTTTATATAAGTCATTCAAAACGTGATCAATCCATTCCCAATCCCATACACACGTAAGAATTTTCTCTCTAAAAATCTTCTACCTAGAAACCTCCATTGATGGTGAAGCTCCTGCTTGGAGCTTGGATTTTTGTGGGTGAATCGTCAGGTTTTAGAGGTCTTCATGAATATTAAGGTATGGTGATCTTCATCTCTAGTTATCTTTTCATCTAGAGAGCCATTCTCAAAGATTTTAAAGGAGAAAAATATGATCAAACAATGTCTTCTTCAATCTGCCATGGGTTCTTTCTAAAAAGGTTTTAAACGATTAAATCATGATTAATTGAAGTTATTACAGTAGTTTTAACGTGAATTTTACTCCAATTGCATGATGAACCCATGCTCCATCACCCAAACATTTTAGCCTTGCATGGGCTTTGTGATCTTGAATTCCTATCGATTGAATTATGATTCTATTACATTGAAGTGATTGTATATACTATTATTTACATGAATTTATGTTGAATTTGTTTTAAAGGATCCATGAGGATCAATGTATGAAGATTTGAACACATTTAGCCTAGTTTTCATAGTTCACTGTAACCTTGGCTTCTAAATGAATTAATGTGGATTTCAATCATGTTAAGTTAGTTGTATCTACTATTTTAGGTTAGTATCATGAATTAATTATGAATATGAATATTTTATGATTGAAGTAAAGATGGCTTATGTGAATTGATCTAGTCTTCTAGTCTATCGATTGATAATACTATGTATATGATGATATCTAGAATTGTGGATAGATGAAGCATGATTCCTTTGATGTAGTGATCTATCTAGATGATGACTAGTATATATGTACATTATTTTAAAAATATGACTGATGATAAAGGCCTTAGAGAATCAATAGTGTTGGTTAATTCCTCTCTACACTCTAGCAAATTGACAAGTCTAATGCCTATGTTGTAGCTTGATCTTGAAGTGCTTTAAGCATGATTTCATGATGACTATTTGTATGATTAGCTACTGCCCTAGACTTATACCATTCATGAAATATAATTGATGATCAATGCAAGTGAATTGGATTAAAGATTTATGTTCTTCTACTCTCTAGTATATATGTGATGCATTGTATTAGATTGTAATGTGATCTTGTTGCGAGTTGTACATGATTTCTTTTATGAAATATTAGAAAAGTTCAATGATGAACAAAGGCTAAAGGATTGATAAGAATTTCTCTTTTCGTCTACTTCTCTACTTCTCTATAATAATGTTGATGAAGCCGTGAGTGGCATTGTGTCGTATGGTCAACTTATGGTGGCGGTGTTTACTTTATGTCAATAAATATGTGTTTGAACTTGGCCTTGAAGGCAAATTTGATGAATATATGAAGGAGTGGTTATGATAATCACTTTTTGTGTAGCTTGTGCCTAGTCTTCTATTTTAGTTGTGAATCTAGGTTATGTTACAATTGTTATGAGCATGTGAAGGGTTATGTAATATCATGTGTAGGTGCTTCCATGTCTTAGGTGCTAATGGTTGATGACCCCTACCCATGTACCCCTATGTGAATATGTGAATAGCTAATATTAGGAGTCTTAAAGTGTTCTATATAGTTAACTTGTCTCATATGCTATTGTGTGTTGTGTGGTCTAAACTTGACGAGTATTGTGGTCTAAGGGGGTGGATGCCTCAATAAATTGTTGATAGCCATTATGTGATCATGATGACTAATGTACACACACTCACACTTCATGCATGCTTACAATGTAGTTAATGTTCATAGTGTCTAATGAAAGGTTGTTCTCATATTCACTAGTGTCTACTACTATGCATGTAAAGTATATGTATGTGAAGTATGTTATGTATTTTCTTACTAGGATGACTAGATAGGTGTACTAGTATGGGCAAGGGTATGGGACTTTGTCTATGCATTGCACATGTGTACCTAGATATGATAGTTCCTAGGTTTGGTTTCTATGTGTATGAATATGAATGTATGGTCATGTGTGGTATTAATGTGTTATGTTAATGGTTTTGCTCACATATATTTATACACACACATGGATGATGATCTAGTAAATGAGAGGGGCCTTGATAGGGGTGCCCAATAATACTCTGTAACTAGATAGGTGCTTGAGTATGCTATAAGCATATGAGAAACAAATATCTTAAGCCTATGTTTTATGAAAATATAATTAAATGCTTTTTAATAAAGGTAACTTAGCTTAGCACCGAGTGAACTTGACATTGAGAGGTGTTGACTTTCCCTTGAGGAAAGATTCACCGTTTGTTCCTTATAGAGTGTTGACTTCCCTTTGAGGAATATTCACCTATGTACCCACATGAGGTGCTGACTTCCCTTTGAGGAAGGGTTCACTCATGTTTTCTCATGAGATGAGGCCCCAATTGTCCAATGACATGTAGAGGGAACTACCTATCTCTTAGTTCCATATACTATGCTTGCCGCATATGATCTAGCAAAGTGAATTCACTTAATATGCTAGGATATATGTTAATGTTCTACCTTGGCTAGGTAGGAATACCTTCCGTTGGTGTAAGGCTCTACAACACCGAATTCCATGTCTAGCACCCATGGTCTTAGTGTCGGTTGATGCTATGGTTTCCCTAAAGTAAAATGGATAATGGAAGTAAATGACTAGGACCCTGAGTAGAATGACTTAAGGGATGTTACTTAGGATAGGTGGAAGTAATGAACCCATCTAGACATTGCACAAGTATGTCCTTAGGAAGTTCTAGGAAGGTGCTCTAATGCATGTGTCTATATATATAATTCTTTATATATGACATTGTAGTATTGGTCTACTTGTTGTGAAGATGTGCATGGTATGACGGTATATGCATGATGTTGATATTATTGACTATATCATTAAGGTCTTGTATTAACATGAATGAGATTGTATTCACTTACTTGTGTATATGAATTGAATGTTAAGGTTTGTGGTCTCATGAGGGGTTTGCTAAGAATGTATGGGGTTATGGGGATTCATATGTTCATTGCACTAGTAGACTAAGATTGGGGTCATGAACAAGGTTAAATAATGATGCATACGCAATGAAGTAAAGTATGTGTGACTTGATGTAGTTTACTGTAATGTCTTTATAGTTTGGCTTAAATGTGTATATGTTTTACTATACTTCTATGATGGTGTGTGTTGCCTTGTATAGATTGTATGTATGTTTTTTCTTGTGGCCTTAGGGTGATGCATGCACCTAGTAACACTAGAGGTTACTTGGAAGGTTGATGAGTTAAAGGAAAAAGGGTTCACTGTTAAGATAAAGGTAGCTTACTATAAAGTGGCTTAAAAATGTAATAAATCCTATATGTGATCTTATGTGATGTTTGGTCTTTGAATATGCTTATATGATGTATGTGAATGATATAAATGCTATTGGTTAAAGGTTTTATGAAGATTTACTCAAAAAGCATAAAGTATGATTTCAAAGAAAATGTCCCTTTTAAATGCATGTTTTTGCATGGTTGTCATACTTAGTACATTCTTGTGCTAATTCCATTCTTCTCTACTTTTTACACAAAAGTGTAGGTTATGGATGCTTAAAGGATGTCTTGAATGGTGAAGATCTTCCTAGATGATTCCCAATCTCAATGAAAGGAATCCTTTAAGTTCAAGGATCTCCTACTTATATCTTTAATGTAAAGTCTTTAAATATTGTATAGTTATGTAAGGTGTCTTAAGAGACGTGTCCCTAATGTACTCTAATGTTGTTGAGTCTAAGATGGCAAAGAGACTTAAGGTCTATAAATGTATTATGACTTATGTTTTATACATATATGAGATGAAGTTTCTAGCATATGATGTGCTATGAAAAGTTTTAAATTTTCCGCTAAATTTACTATGTCAATGTGATAAATGATAACTATGGGCTTGTATTAAGTCCTCCAAGAGGTCAAGTACTCCATGTTACTTCTAGGGGGTGCTCCCCGGTTGTGACAAAAACCCCAGACCGAAATGAAGGTCGTCTACCGGCCAAATTAGAACCAATCATGACATAGAGATCTAGGTGGATCCACTAGCTAGTATCATATGACGACAACATAGTTCAAGAAATATGAGATATATTAGTGGACCATAGTTCCTCATTACATGGAAGCCTCAATATCATGAGAGTCATTGTGACCTACCTTCCAACTAGGGATGGGACACCTCTCACATCTAGTTATTCGGTGCTTAGCATAAGTCCCTTTCTTGAATAACCTTTAATTTATCTTTTATCATAAACTTATCTGAGGTCATAGGAGATTAAATCCTTTCATAAAAATGATCATCATCTCTTTCGGATTAGATGATAATTTCCTTTCATTCTAACCCTTCGTTTGTGAGATTAACATAATATAATCATCTTGTGTAAAGCATACACGAGAATATCGTAACTTGCATTTAACGTGTTATTATCATGATCTCACAAGTAACATGTTCACATCCCAACATATAAACATAACAACATCATACATACTTCCATAACATAGCATCATGATTTATATGCTAACATGAACATTGTAGAGTAATCACAACATTAGAAAACTTACCTCTTTCTTCCAAGAACCTTATTCAAGAACTTAGTTAAACTTACAACATTCATAACCATAAAATAGTGAAATACTCAATAGCATAATCAAGAACAACTCTTCAAATCATATACAAGACCAATCCGTAATGTATAATAAGGGAAGGGGTCATTTAAGAGTTCATTCAAATCTAAGTCTCAATCCCAACGTTTTCATATTATCAAGTAATAGATACAACCATACGAAACCATCATCTAAATAAGAACATGCATCACACGAAATTCAAATATTATTAACCACATACTCATCAATTCATGTGAAATCGACCATACAAAACATTTACGTTTCATTGAAAATCATAAATCAAGAGTTAGGAAGAAAATATGTTTTGTAGAGTAATAACCCGAGAATTGAATGCATTGAAAACTTATCTTTGAAAGGACCTCTTGGGTAAAGGAATCCCAAGAGTGAAAAACCCATACCTTATAGATGAATTATCGATGAAAATTTGGATGGAAAGATTGAAGTCTTCGTCTTCTTCCTTAAGCACTTCTTATTTTTCAATGGGGTTTTGAAAAGAGAGTGTTTATTGTGAGATGAGGGAATTTTCGTTTGAATCTTATTTGGACGTGTAAAATTGGTCTAAAACTGACCTAATATCCATATATAGTCGTCCTATAAATTACCCAAAAGATCCTCACTTAAATGGGTCTTTTAATAAAGTTAAATTACCAAATATATGACTTTCGTCGCGGGGACAAACCCTGTCATTTTTATTAAAATTTTGGGTTGAGGAAGTGAGGTATGTGTCAGCCTCGCGTCAAAAGGCTGCCTCTCAATTATTGAGGCAGTATCCTACTTGACAGCCTCGCGTCGCACACCTTACCTCCATTGAAAAACAAGAAGAGGTTAAGCACCCTTCGGGTGGTCCTTGGGGTGTCGTTACTAGACGTTTGTACCCTGTGTAATACACACTACCTATCCAAGGTCTCTTTACAAACCTTCACCAAACATAGGGACGTCAACTAGTTTAAATTAGCTAGTTTCCGGACGTCAAGATCTTTCTCTATCGTTTTGGCTCTAACGTTTTCCAAATGAGTTTATTATATTAATATAGGTCTATAAACATCATTTTAAACATTACTAAATAGATTAATCTCTAGTCTATGTCGTGAAATTTATGCAGTGATACATTATCCCCCCTTAGGACTATTCGTCCCCGAATGACACTAAAAGCTTTTGGAGGGTAAGGAATAGACTCAATACTAGCAGCTCAACCAATAAACAACATAAAATCATAATGAGTCATAGCTAATAGGAGTATTTTGCAACTCCTTTCAACACATACTATAACATTACACATAGAACTCAATTCATGATGCACAAACATATAAGAGCTCAACATTTCATAACGCATAATGAGGAATTTCCTTCTCACATCCACATGAGCTCACAATAAATCAAATATTTACCATGCTATCATAATTCTCAAGAAAACAACAAAACAACAAATCTCAACAAGACACACGCATGCATATTTCACATAAGTGCAAGAATAGAGTATGAAAGCATTTTCTTAAAACTCTAGTTGGTACCAAAACATGCACCTGTCTAGCAACAGAAAATTTCATGATTATGCATTACTTTATCTATTAAGAGGAATGTCTAACCTCAAGGAGTAAATAGATGAGGGTATCGGTACTTCATGTCAGCTTCAGCCTCCCATGTTGCACCCTCTTCAAGATGGTTCCTCCAGAGAACCTTTTTAGTGGAAACCTTCTTGTTTCTAAACTTCTTGACTTGGCGATCTAGGATCTCAACCGGAACCTCTTCATAGGAGAGGTTCTCATCCAACCCTAAGCCTTCAATAAATAGAATAGACACCGGATCACCTATGCATTTCTTGAGCATAGACACATGAAACACCGGATGAATCGAAGCTAGTTCACTAGGTAGTTTCAATTCATAGGAACCCTTTCTTATTCTTTGTAAGACCTCATAAGGACCAACATACCGGGGAATTAACTTCTTCTTTCTACCGAATCTCATTACTAGGTAGTTTCAACTCATAGGCAACAAGTGATTTGTCATTGCATTTGTTGAGTTAATGAGGGATCATGGATGATTGTGTTGCTTTATTATGATATGATGAACTCTTATTTATGATTGTGATGTTATTACTTGAATATATGGTTGTCATAGATTATGGGTTCAAGTATGTTGATATGCATGTTACTTGCGTTGACTTAATGAACATGCTTTACTAATTGGTACGGTTATCTTGAATATGCATAAGGCTTTATAAAGGTAAAATATCATGTTTTAATGAAATGTCCCTTTTTAGAATGATTTGAAATTATATGTCCATATGGTCTCATTCTTAGTACAAGTGATGTACTAACCCCATTTTGGCCCTTTTTACCCAGCATTTTAGGTTCCAGTGGTTGAAGGCTTTTGAGACGACTTTGAAGAAGATTTGGAATTTCTCAATCATCCATGTGGGTAGGTTCTCACTTTCCGAGGGCAATGCCAGAATCGAGCTTATGAAGTTAGTTTAGTTTTAACACTCTTATGTTCCTTCTCTTTTTTACTTGAGTATGAAATGTATTGCCTATATGTGGCTCTTTTACGTTGATGTATGGGCTAGGCCCAAATTGTTATATTCGTGTTAGATGGTTATGAGATGAGACATCCATTTTAAACTATGTTATATATTATATATACTTATGTGCAATAAAAGTAGACGACTAAGTAATCTTCTTATACGAAGTGTCTATGTATATTCAATATGAATATATATCATGTGTATGTAGAGGTCTATAGTAACCTCAATGTAGTAGTAATTAAAATTTGTAAGTTTTCCGCATTTTAACCTATGAATGTAATGATGTATGCTAAAAGGCTAGTATTAGTCCACACGCAGGACGACGATACTGGTTACATCTAGGGTGTGCTCCCCAGATGTGACAAACTTGGTATCAGAGCATGAGGCTTAATATCTTTGAGTCGATGTCTCTCTCAACCACATCTATGTAGATTTGTATTCATAATTGTGAACCGCGCCACACTTATGGATAGGAATCTATGTGATACTTAGGAAACTCTCACTTTTCTTGGAAATCCAGTATCCTACCTCTAGAGTATACTTATTGGGTATTTTAACCTAAACCTTGTATTTTGGTTATAGGCAATGAATACTCGAAGGAATACGGAACGAAGACTTGAGGAAGAGATAGACAATGCGGGAGTTCCTCCACGTGGTGATCAAGTCCCTACTATTGAAGAAGATGTTAATGTTTACAAAGCTCCGGTCAATCCTCCACCATTGACGGATGGTGAGATAAGGGCTGCCCTTATCCAAATGGCCCAAGCCATTACTTCGCAACCTCAAGCCGTCACTACTCTAGCCTTAGCTAACCGGGAGGTTGTACCCCGAACAAACCAACATGTGGGCACCATGGCCTCCAGTTTGAGGGATTTCACTAGAATAAATCCTCCTACTTTCTATGGGTCCATCATTGAAGAAGACCCCTATGAGTTCATTGATGAAGTCTACAAGACCCTTTATGCTATGGGGTTGAATACTAGTGAGAAGGCCGAGTTAGCTACTTACAAACTCAAAGATTTGGCTCAAACTTTGTACGTCCAATGGAGGGACAACAGGCCTCTAAAGGGTGGACCGGTGACTTAGGAGATCTTCAAGAAGGCTTTTGTTGATCGGTTTTTCCTAGGAGAAGAGGGAAGGCAAGGTGGTGGAGTTCATCAACCTTCGCCAATGTGGTATGAGCGTGCTTGAATACTCCTTGAAATTCACTAAATTGTCAAAATAGGGATGAAATGAGTCATTTTGTGACAGGAGTGTCGAAAGACTTGCAAGAGAAATGTCATTAGGCTATGCTACAGGACAATATGGACATTTCTCGTCTCATGGTTCATTCTTAACAAGAGGAAGGGGCAAGGGCTAAAAGAAAGAGTAAAGATGCCAAGAGGGCAAGATCTTTTGATGGTGGTTCTTCAAAGAGTAGGCTTGATATCCAAGACAAGCCTAAGTTCAAGAAGAGGTTTTCTAGTCAAGTTCCTACAAAGTTCACTAAAGCTAGGGATGATAGGGTGTCTAACCCTATGTCTAAAAAGGAATGGAGCACTAGTTCACCAACTAAGAAGCCAACTTGTGGAAGGTGTGGAAAGAAACATTATGGTGATTGCCTTAAGAGAACGGATAATTGTTTCGGTTGTGGTAAAAGTGGGCACAATTTTAAGATTACCCTTATGTGAAGGGTAAATACAAGGGTGGTTTTCAAGCTCAAGCAAGTGGTTCTAATGATGCTCCTAAGAAGAACCAGTTCTGTGCTCTCCGCTATAGGTGTGAGAAACAGACTTCTCCCGACGTGGTGACCGGTATAATGAAAGTATTTTCCATTGATGTACATACTTTATTTTATCCTGCTTCTACCTTGTCATTTATTACTCCTTTATTAGCTAAAAAGTTTGACATTTTTCCCGATATCTTGCATTAACCTTTTATAGTGTCTACCCCGGTGGGTGAGTCGGTTGTTGCAAAAAGGGTGTATAAAAATTTTCCTATAATGTTACCCAATAGAGTTTCTTATGTTGAACTTGTAGAACTTGATATTCTTGATTTTGATATCATATATGTCACAGCCAGATCCTAGACCCCGGATGAGACCGGCATCGTTAACCTCTCAGAGGTCGCAGACAAGCCTTTTCTTAGCTTTCATCACAATCATACAGTTAAATTTTATGGAAAATTGAAAACTTTTAACATACTTATGAAGTATACTCAGACTCCATACTTAAGATTCATAAAGACATACGATATTGTAAAATTGTCTCACATATATAGAAACCATGTAAGAGTGCAAATCTGGACTTAGCCAATAAAAGCCAATACTCCATATTATACAAAAGAATCCAAAGAACATAATGGAAATACCGTATTCTAAAAACTACTAAGTCTTCATAGGCTTGAATATAAATGATAGAGTCCCGAACATGAGGACCTACCAAGACTTGGAGAAAGTTTTCCAAGCTTCTTCAACTCGACCTGCTTAACTTCAATGGCCGAAACCTACAGTTGTAGCAATATAAAGTAATGGGGTTAGTACGCCACATGTACTAAGTATGGGTTGCACATAACACATAGGGACATGCATGAAAAATAATCATTTATCATCTCTTTAGAAAACATGCTAAGTCATAAGAAAATCTTCAATGCACATACCGTATAACATATACAAGTTATAGATTCCATCACTTAAAACATCATTATAATCAAAGACATATTCTCATAGAGTCATGTTTAACATTTCATATTCAATAGATCATATAAACATAACATACAAGACACTTACCAATGATCCCATCCCCAACCTACAAGTACAATGGTCATTTGAAGCCCCATAACCCCACACAACCAAGTAGATAAGATAGCAGACGATAAGTAAAGCCTTGCTTCATATAACTTGTAACATATTTAGTCATTACTTCAATTAGCAATATAACCAAATAACATATTCGTTATAATAGCCAACATTCTTATAAAAGTAACATTATATATCATAAACATAGATCTTTCATATCATCATATTACATAAGAACAATCTCATAGGATTTCCCTTAGAGTCAACTTGTGCAATGTCTAGGTAGAGTCCCATACCACTACCTATATTAAGCAAACTCGTCAAGTTACCATAGTCGACGTTCACTTACTTGTCTTTAATTTTACATGAGGGAACATACGCATTAAACGACATAGACCATGTGAGCTAAACATGGAATCTAGTGTCTTTCCCACACCGAAAAGAGGTGGTCTACCGGCCAAAGTAGAACCGAACATGACATAGCTTTCTAGGTGGATCCACTAGCTAGTATCCTATGGTGGCAGCATAGTTCAAGAACTAGGAGATGTATTAGAGACCCATAGTTACACATTACATGGGAGCCTCAATCTCATGAGAATCATTGTGAACCTACCTTCCCGCTAGGGAAGGGACACTTCCCATATCTATTCATCGGTGCTTAGCTTAAGTCCCTTTCTTGAAATAACCTTTAAGTTTTCTTTTATCATAAACTTATCATAGGTCATAGGAGATTATCTCCCTGTATAACATGATCATGAGCTCTTTTATATTAGATGAGAATTGTCCTTTCATCGTAACCTTTCTTATGCGAGATTAACATAACCTACTCACCTTGTGTAACGCATACAAGGGATATCATAAACTTGCATACTCGTATTCTTATCGTGATCTCACAATTTACATATTCATAACCAGCATATTCACATAGCAACATCATACATACTTTTCATAACATAGAATCATAGTTTATAGGCTAACATAAATGTTTACGAGAAATCACACTTAGAAGACTTACCTCTTGCTTCCAAGAATCTTATTCATAATGCAATATTCATAATCATACATCGTGAAATACTCAATGACATAATCATGAACAACTTATAAAATCATATACAAGATCAACGCATAGCGTTGGAGAAGGTAAACGAGTCATTAAAGGGTTCAGTCAAACCTTAAACTCTAACCCTAACGTTTTCACGTTATCAAACACTACACACAACCCATTCAAAACCATCACATAGAGAAGGATCAGTATCACACTAAAGTCAAACATTATCAATGAATTACTCAACAATTCGTGAAAAATTGAATACAGAAAATGTTTACTTTTCAATGAAAATCATAAATCTAGGGTTAGGAAGAAAATCTGTTTTTTAGAGTAAAAACCCTACTATTTATAGTTCTTGAAAACTTATCTTGAAAGGACCTCTTGGGGAAATGAATCCCAAGAGTGAAAACCCATACCTTGTAGATGAAGAATCCACGAAATCTAATTGGAAACTTCGAAACCTTTGTCTTCTTCCTTAAGCTTTTCTTGTTCTTCAATGGAGTTTGGAAAAGAGAGCGTTCTTGAGAGATTAAGAGAATTCCGTTTGATCTTATTTGGGACATGTAAAAGTGGTCTAAAGCTGACCTAATATAAATATATAGTCTTCCCAAGAATTACTCTAAAGACCCTCCACTTAAATTACCAAAACGCCCCTCCTAAATTGACTACAAATAGGAGAGCATTTGACTAAGGGTTTCAGGTTTGACCAGGAATTAAATTAAATAATGAAGTTGCTAATTTAATTAATTAAATGATCTAGGGTAATTACTAAAGTACCCCTAAGTCGTTAGGACCATAACCAACCCCTTTGAACCATCCTAGGTTAGGTACTATGATGTTTCTTTAGTTAGCTACTCGGCTAGTGTACCCGGTTAGATCTTAGGATTTTGGGCACACTAGTTAGTTAATTTTAGTTAGTCCTAGGTTAGTTAGTTAGTCAGGTGGGTTAGCTAGAGCCTAGGTTTGGTTAGGAGGCTCGGCCCCACTTAGCCTGATCCGACACGCCTGTCCCCTAACCGCCCTTATCGAATCGGTTAGGCTTGCCTCTCGGCCGGTTGCACATGTGCTTGCACATGTGTTGCTGTGCACTTTCCTAACCATGCACTTCGAGAAATTTTACTTCTTGTCCAAGGATCCTCACTATGTCCTTGGGCACTGCTTAATATGGTACCTAGGCTTGACACTTTGATCCCTAGTACCTAATATGAGTATGCGACGCATATAATTATTTTAGCTTAAGGTCTTCTTTGCAGGTACAATTCCTAAATAAGCTTGGATTGGAGCAGTTGAACATCAAGGTGTATTTTATGTTATAAGTTACTTGTGAATACATACAAAAATTGGCTAACACCCTTAAGCTAATATTCTCTAACATGCCCAATATTACTAAATATTGGACATGGGATGCCTATGTACCTCAATACATATTCTTATAACCTAATAGGCTCTTCACTAGACATGTACATTTTGTGGAACGTTACAATATTGGGTATGGGTTGGTTGCATGCTTGCTTTGCCTTTATTAATTGTAGGACGAGGGTGGTTAAGTTTAACTTTCCAAATGAACCCATTTTTGAGTGGAAGGGGGGGGGGGGAATTCTATTCCTAGGGGTGGTATCATCTCTTGTCTAAAACCATGCAAAATGATCTCTAAAGGTTTCTTATATCATATAGTAAGAGTCCAAGATTCAGACTCCAATATTCCTCCCATTGAGTCGGTCCCCGTAGTGAGTGATTTTCCGGAGTTCTTTCTTAATGATATTTCCGGTATTCTTCCCAAAAAACGAAATTGATTTTGGTATCAATTTGCTACCGGATACAAATCCCATTTCAATTTCTCTTTATGGATGTCTCCGGCCGAATTGAAAAGTTGAAGGTTCAACTCAAATATTTACTGGACAAAGGCTTCATTAGACCTAGTATTTCTCCATGGGGTGCTCCAGTTATGTTTGTGAAGAAGAAGGATCGGTCCCTTAGAATGTGCATTGATTATCGTCAACTCAATAAAGTCACTATTAAGAACTAGTATCCTTTCTCTCGGATTGATGACTTGTTTGATCAACTCCAAGGGGCAAGCTACTTTTCTAAGATTGACTTGAGATTGGGGTATCACCTACTTTGGGTAAGAGGTGAGGATATACCAAAGACGGATTTCCCAGATAGATATGGTCACTATGAGATCTTATTAATATCCTTTGGTCTCACTAATTCTCCGGAGTTTATGGACCTAATGAATATGGTGTTTCGAAATTTCCTAGATTCATTTGTCTTTGTCTTCATTGGCGACATCTTGGTATATTCAAAAAATGAGGGTGAACACATGGTTCATTTGAGAGTGGTGTTGCAAGTACTTAAAGAACATCAATTGTTTGCCAAGTACATAAAATGCGAGTTTTGGTTGAGGTTGGTGGCGTCTATTGGTCATATCATCTCTAGTGAGGGAGTTGAGGTTGCTCCAAGGAAAACATAGGCGGTGAAAAATTGGCCTAGACCATTGACTCAAACCGACATTAGGAGTTTCTTGGGTCTAGCGGGTTATTATCAAAGTTTGTGGATGGTTTAGCATCCACTGCATCTCCCTTGACTATGTTGACCCAAAAGAGTAAGAAGTTTGATTCGTCAGAGGCATGTGAGAAAAGCTTCCAAATCTTGAAGGATAGGCTTACTTCCGCTCAGGTGTTGACTTTACCGAAGGGTACAAAGGGCTTCGTTGTGTATTGTGATGCATCCCGAGTGGGTTTAGGGTGTGTGCTTATGCAACATGGGGAAGTAATTGTCTATTCTTGTATACAATTTAAGGTGCATGAGAAGAACTATCCAACTCATGATCTTGAGTTAGTGGCAGTGGTATTTTCTTTGAAAATATGGAGTCATTAATTGTATGGTGTTCATGTTGATGTGTTTACTTATCACAAGAGTCTCAAATCTGTGTTTACTCAAAAGTAGTTGAATCTTCGACAAAGAAGGTGGTTAGAATTGTTGAAAGATTATGACATGAGTGTTCTCTATCACCCCGGCAAGGCCAATTTGGTTGCGGATGCTTTAAGTCGTATGACCATGGGTAGTGTGTCTCATGTAGAGGAAGACAAGAAAAACCTAGTGAAAGATGTTCATAGGTTTGTTAGATTAGGTGTAAGATTGGAAGATTCTCCAAATGGTGGTTTTATGGTCCATCATAACTCCGAGTCATCATTGGTGGCTAAGGTGAAGTCCAAACAACACATTGATCAACCATTGATGGAGTTGAAAGAATCGATTCTTGGCAATCTTAATGAGGCATTCTCATTAGGAGGGATGGTGTCGTGAGGTATCAAAGGAGCTTGTGTGTTCCCAATGTAGATGGTTTAAGGAACCAGATTCTTGAGAAAGCTCATGGGTCCCATTACTCTATTCATGCGTGTTCGACAAAGATGTACCATGACCTTAGGGAAGTGTATTGGCGGGAAGGTTTAGAAAAGGACATAGCGGAATTTGTTGCTAAGTGTCCTAATTGCCAACAAGTAAAAGCCGAACATTAAAAGTCGTGTGGTTTAATTCAAGAAATCCAAATTCTTACTTGGAAGTGGGAAAACATAAATATGGATTTTGTGGTAGGTTTGCCTAAGACACAAAAACAATATGACTCCATATGGATGGTTGTAGATAGGTTGACCAAGTCTGCTCATTTTATTCCCGTCAAGTCTACTTATTCGGCGGATGATTATGCAAAAATCTTCACAGATGAGATTGTGTGTTGCCATGGTATTCCATTATCCATCATATCAGATAGGGGGTGCACAATTCACATCTAAGTTTTGGAGGTCATTTCAAAAAGGGTTGGGTACCAAGGTGAAGTTAAGCACCACTTTTCATCCCAAACGGATGGTCAAGCAGAGCGTACTATTCAAATCTTTGAGGATATTCTTATAACTTGTGTCATCGACTTCAAGGGAAGTTGGGATAAGCACTTGCCTTTATTGGAGTTTGCTTAAAATAATAGTTTCCATTCATCCATATCCATGGCTCCTTATGAAGCCTTGTATGGTAGGAGGTGTAGATCACCTATTGGGTGGTTTGAAGTTAGCGAGTCTTCGATTCTTGGTCCCGATTTGATTTATAACACTTTGGAGAAAGTTCATATCCTAAGGAACCGATTGCAAACAGCCTATCGTCGGCAAAAGTCTTATGCCTATCATAGGAAAAGGGATTTAGAGTTTGAAGAAGGTGACGAAGTGTACTTGAAAATTTTGCCTATGAAAGGTGTGGTTAGATTTGGCAATAAAGGGAAGTTGAGTCCTCGTTATGTGGTCCCTATTAAATCTTGCAAAGGGTTGGTAAGGTTTGCTAGTGAATTGGCTTCTGTTCATCCGGTTTTCCATGTTTCTATGCTTAAGAAATGTATCGGTGATCGTGAGTCTATTTTTCCTATTGAGGGTCTTGGTGTAAAGGATAACCTCTCCTATGAGGAGGTTCCGCTTCAAATCCTTGATAGGCAAGTAAAGAAATTGAGGAACAAAGAGGTGGCGTCCATAAAGATGTTATGGAAAAATCACCTTGTTGAGGGTGCAACATGGGAGGCCAAGACCGACATGACGTCCCGTTACCCTCATCTTTTTTATAATGAAGGTTAGACATTCTTCTTAATAATGAAAAATAATGACAAAATTGATGTTTGTTGATTTTGGTGAAGTTTTGCAAAAATGTGCATTTTTTATGATGTTACAGTGACATAGAGTAAAGTATGCTTATAATGTGCAATTCTTCTTGTTTTGAGTTATGTTGTGCATTTTTATATGGTAAGTCTTTATGAAATGATATGTAGCATGTTGGTAAGTTGAACTTAGCCATAATTGACTCATAAATTCTATGTTGATGCTCTTGTTATTGTGAGAAGGATATTCCGCATAATGTAATGTTGAGCCTTATAGGTGGTAATTGAAGTTTTTGAATTGCCTTGTGTAAATGATATGATTGATGTTGTAACTCATCTTATCATGTATTGTTGTTAGTTGGGCTGCTAGTGTTGAGTCTATTCCTTCCTTTCAAAAGATTTTAGTGTCATTCAGGGACGAATGTTCCTAAGGGGGGAATAATATCACAATTCGAAAATCCAAGACGTGTTCTAGAGCCTAACATGAGTGTCATAAGGTTTAGACACTATTTTAAGGTCCATTTTAATTAATATAACTAATTTAGGAAGTCTAGGAATCCAAACGTCCAAGAACGTCCATGACGTCTGGAAACTAGTTCAAGGAGGTGCTAGAGTGCCTTAGCCTATTTGACTAGCTTTTAGGAGTCGGAAAATGATGAAAATTGGTGGAAGGGTGTCTAACACGTATTACAGTTAGTTCAAAGTCAAAATGTTAAGGTACGACTCCTCAAGGACAAACCAAGGAACCTTGATGAGGACTCTTTCGTTTTGGGGTCAAAAGCACTGCCTGGGCAGTGTGCACCCACGAGGGGAGTCGACGGGGCGTGTGTTGATAGACAGGGTGTCGATGCCATCCGTCGACCAACACTTAGCCATTTTGGCTAATGTTCCATTTGTACCAGTCTCTGAACTCATCGACGTAGTGCAGCATGGAAGGGGGCAGGGGTCGTCGACACAAAGACGGACCGTTGGTTGAGGTCTCGTTTGTGAGGTCCTGGATTTACTGCACGTTTTTAATTGGTTCCAATTAATTAATTAAGGGGTCATGTAGTTAGTTAGGGGGTTAAGGTTAAGGTAAGACCAAGCTAGGGGAGGGTTTAAGCGCTGAAAAGGTTCAAGTTTCTCCATCAATATTCATCAATTAGTAAGGTATGGGATTATTTTCACCTTTGAGACCTCTTTCCTCAAAGGGTTCCATCAAAGTAATTTCAAAATTTGAGTTCTCAAGTGGGTTTTCATCTAATACGAAATTGATGTCATGAGTAACTTTTTTTATGATTTATTTTTGATATTATGAGTATATTAACATGTATTCTAACTTAATTGTGCTATCTCTTGATGGATTGGTCTAGTTTGTAGAAGATGACCTATTTCCCTTAACCTTAGGTTATGATCTTGATATGAATTATGTAATGTTGGTTCAATTGATTTAGCTATTGGTTGAATTACCATTCTATGATGTTATTGTATAAATTATGAATAGATTAAGACGAACTATAGACATCATTCTAGTTCTTGAGAAATTGATCTAGTGTATGAAACATGTTATGAATTTGACCTAAGTCTATTATCTTAAGCTATGAACTAGTAATGAATTGTGATGTAGTGATTCAATTGGCCTTGTTATCATGTTGGTTATTGTTGTGTGATGATATTATTCCCCTGTTGGGTTGAGTTAAGGGTTTATGGTAAGACCTTGATGATGGATTATGAAGGAGACTTGGTAAGTCTTATGATCCCTATTCTTTACTTCAATTGTGGTTACTTCAGATTAAGTGATGATGTTGCATTGAAGTATATCTTGTATTAGAATTTATAGGGTATGTATGGTGTTGAATTGAAATGTCTTGAATATGGTTGTGAGTTTGACTAAGATGTAAATGTTATAAGGATGGTGATGACTACCAATGTGCCTTATCATGAATGACTATGTAAATGTACTAATGTCACATCGCGAAACCACACCCTAGAAGTTAGGGTGCAATCTTTGATTTCAACCGGCTTATTCGACCTATCGGAGGTCTCATACAAGCCTATCATATCATTCATCACATATACATAATGAAAAGTAGTGCAGAATTAAAACTTTTCATAAAAACAATAACATAGTCTTAAACTCTTTCATATATAGTAATACGAAATGCTAAGTCTCGAATCATAATCTTAAGACACAAGAATACATGGGACACGACCCATACGAATTTGAAAACATATTACTATATAGTCTATTACAAAACTTCATAAACGAAACATAAAATAAGATATATGCCCTCGAGTCAAGTGAGGACATACTTCAAACTTCTTCTTGAGCGATCACCTAGTCCAAGTCTTCTTCCCAAAGCTCTTCACCTACCAAGAACTATATAAATAGAAATAAACCATGAAATTAGTACAACCACATGTACTAAGTATGACATTATGCATAAAATCATGAAACGAACATTTATTCGAAATATGCATCTGTTCATTTAAATATCATAATATCATCATAAGAATAACATTTAGCAACTTAGAATCATATAAGAAATCATTTAAAATGAATTAACATATTTTAGAACCCACTTTCCAGTGAGCTCGATTCACTGTACAGTGAAGTACCTCACTTTTACAGTGAATCCCCCTACTTTCGTATTAAGCATCTCCTAGCATGTAATCTGCTCACTAATGCTATCCTAAGATTCACTTAAGTCACACAAAGAGAGATCGCCCATACACCCTCTCTAGATGTGCCTAAACGATCCTCAATATTACTCATAATGAGACACATACACACCCACAATACATCAACATACATAACATATAAGGTATGACAATCTCCCCTACCAAGGCTATCAAAAGACTTACTGAAGTACTCCTAGAAGAGAATGACCATACATCCACTTCAAGGCTACCTAAATTGTCACACCGGATTGTGGAATCCGAACACGACCAGCGACGTTAACCTCTTAGACGTCGCAGACAAGCCTCTTCTTAGCTTTCATCACAATCATACAGTTAAATTTCCGAAAAGTTTAAAAAAATTTAATACTTAGTGAAGTATACATAGACTTCATATAATATTGCATAAGAGTGATATTCTAATAGCTCAAACTCAACAACCATCTATCAATAGATTAAACAAATGAAATAAATGATTGTAATAATAATAATAATAGTTTGCCAATTGACCTTATTACAAGCGTTTGAACGAATACTTGAAAAGAAACACTAGGGACAGTAGTCACTAGCTATATCTAATGTACTAAGCTAGAATAATAAAGTGTAGCATCCTCGAACTCAAGAGGACCTACCAAAGTCTGGAGATCGCTATTCCAAACCGCTTCGTCGAACTTCAACCTTCTTGAGAACCTGCGCCTATAAAAATAGTAATTATTTATGGGGTTTGTACACACTTGTACTAAGTATGGGTGTATGCACATAAACACATAAGGACAATGCATGAAAAAGGAAAACTCTTCCCAAGCAACATGTCGTTTTCTGGAAAGTTACGTTACTTTCTTTCTTATTCTTTAATCGTGAATTATGATATGTGTATGACACGTTCTCAAGCAATTAAGGCACACAACTCATTTTCTATATGAACATAAGACCTTGGAATCATGAACATAATTTTAGAACGAATTAAACAAACGTTTATTAATTTGCTCCTTAGGCAGAGAGTTGCCTTTCTCATACTTTGATTATTTTTTAGTCTTTTCTTCTTTCTAGTGTGTATTTCAATGATCTCCTTTGATCTTATGTTTTACTTACAAGTGTAATGATTGATTGTAGTCCCATACCTACAATGAATCAAGTAAGCAACTCACAAGACTAAGGAAATGATTTGGCTACATTACTTACAAGTTAGATTTCTTTACTCAAGTTTAATGTGGATAAATATATTATAAGCCAATCTTTATTTACTATGCCCATTAATTGATTATTTACATAATATATAGATCTTGCGACATAATCCATACTCCATTATTGGCTAAAGCCACTAACTTGTTAAGACCCTATTCTTATCAAACACTAGGGATTGATGTTCTTAAGATCTTACTTTAATTAGTTCACTATGAACTTATAATTCTACTTCTTTGCTCGATTGTTCACTTTGAACATGCTACTTTATTCTTTCTTACTCTCTTAAAGAATTCTCTTAGCATTAACGGAAGTAGATCATGTGAGCTAACATGAAATTAGTGTGTCCCCCACACTGAAAAGAGGTGATTCACCGGTTAAGTTGAACCAAGTTCTGTGTCTACCCCACACCAAAAAGGGGGGTTCACCTGCTAAGGTGATACCGTGTCTGTGTCTTCCCCACACCGAAAAAGGGGGTTCACGGCTGAAGTGAACTGGATACTTTCCTGAGCTATAAACGACATAGATAATGTGAGATAAACATGAAATCCGGTGTCTCCCCCACACCGAAAAGAGGTGGAATCACCGGCCACGGTGAAACTGAACTTGCTAGCGTTCTTAGTGGGCGGCATCCACTAGCTAGGTGACGTTATGTTGGAAACATAGTTCAAACACTAGGATACGTACGGAGACCCTGGTCCACCGGGGTGGTGATCTCATCTCATGTGACTTAAATGTGCTCGCACAAGATCATTGCTAGACTATCGGTGCTAAGCTCAGATTTTATCTTATTATCTTTTACAGTTGACTCAAACATTATGGAAGCTTGCTTCTAGTTATAACTCTATGGATGACTGGTCATCCCTCTCTTTACTTTATGAATATGATTTTAAATCTTTACATTATCATCATGGTGCGAGTGAGACTTGTCTCACAAAATCTAGCACCCTCTTATATGAGTATTATTGACATAATTGATAAGGTGTATTTGAGACTTGTCTCACTTATTTTAACACTCTATATTAGGTCAATTTCATAACTTAAGCTTTTAGTTATTTCTTTATTCACCCTAACTTGTTCACGTTAATTGCTAGTCTTTAATCATTATTTATAATAATTATAACTTCTTATACAATGCTATTACGTTCACAAGTTCGTGTGGATAGGGTATTTTGGGACTTGTTCCATTGATTGGCATACCCTATGTTATGAGTTTATCAAGTTAAGATTGGTATGACTTCACATATTTTGGGAGATAATATTATTAAGCCAATTTGTTGGCATAAATAAAACTATGACATTATCACAACCAAATTCAATCATTCATGAATACATTATAGTAATCTAACATGTTAAACAAGCCAAATTTTAACCTTTGATTAACATATAAAACAATTTAATAAATAACTCATAACACTTTCATCTTCTCGAACACAAGTAGGCATTATAACATTCAACGTTCATAGTAAATAACACTCTAAGTATGCGGATCTAACATGTATGTTTCATTCAACATGTAATTCACTAAAACATACACATAATGATCAGTTAAAACCACATACAAATAACATGCATTCGATAATTACACTATAGATACTACAAGAATTGAAAATCGGGAGAACTAGGGAGATGAACATGCGATTCATTGGGAACAACCGTAGTTTTGATATTCTTGAAGTAAAAACGTTTGAAAGCCTCTTGGATAAAGAATTCCAGGAGAGAAATCCCATACCTTATTGTAGAACTAAATCTTCAAAGATCACCTTGAACTTTGCACGAAAAACCTTGAAGAATGCTTGCTATCGTCTAGGGTTTTGCTTACGGCTTCTCTTGTTCTTACGTTGCGGCGTTAATGGTGATTAATTGAGTCTAAATCTTTTAAGAACTGGATGCTAACTAATTCAACTTAGACTATATACTTAACTAAAATATTTTAAATAGCTATTTACCAAAATGCCCCTCCTAGATTGACTAGAGTTAGAAGACTTTTTGACTTAACCAAAATCTGGAAAATGCTATGTGGTTTCGCTTTTGTCCAATTAATTTAATTAATTAAGTTGCATTATTAATTAATTAGTAACCTAGGGTAATTACTAAAGTACCCCTAAGTTTTTAGGACCTTAACCTACCCTTTGGACCATCCTAGGTTAGGTACTAGGTTGTCTCTTAGTTAGTTACACGGTTAGGTGACGCCCGACTTAGTCTTAGGTTGTAGGGTCCCTTACTTAGATATTTTTGGTTTGTCCTAGGTTATTTAGTTAGTTAGGTCAGTTAGCTAGGGTTTAGTACTGATTAGAAGGCTTGGCCCCACGTGGGCTGACCCGGACGCGTGCCTGTCCCCAACCGCCCTAACCTAATCGGTTATAGTGGTCCCCTTGGACGATTGCACGTGTTTGCACATGTTCTTGCACATGTGTTGCGTACACTTTCCCAACTAACTATTTTGGAAGGTTCATTTGCAATGTTTACCTATTATCCAACGGATCCTCACTATGTCCTTGGGCACTGCTTAAGCTACATGATCATTTTAAATGGTTATGTGCTATGGTACTAGGCTTGACACTTGGATGCCTAGTACCTAATGTGTATAAATTGAGAATAAGTGTTATTAGCTTAGGCTCTTCATTGCAGGCACAATTTTTAACAAGCTTGGATTATATTATGCTTATTTGGGTATATATAGAAATTGCCTAACACCCCTTAGTCAATTTTCTATACTATGCCCAATCTTTCTCAATATTGGGCATTGGGATGCCTATGCACCACCAATACCTACTAGGATCTTCACTAGACATGTAATTTTCTGGAATGTTACATTATCCCCCCCTTAGGAACATTCGTTCCCGAATGACACTACTCATCGTTTTAAATCAAAGAGGGTATTTTCGAAAAGCACATTAAAATACTACAAGCTTTATCTTTGTGAATATCTGATTCAAAACTTACTCTGTATGATGCACGATACTCTAAGCTTATCTGAAGCTTCTTATCTGAGATTGAGGAACTTCCTTCTCAATCTTACTTTAACTTAATGCACATCACAATCATGCAACACATGAATCACGTAAAAGCTATACAAAAACAGCAACATGAATGCAAGCATGAACTTATATTAACTCATATAGTGCAAGTATAAAACACACAGTTATGGACTTATCACACCAAAAACCGCCTAATGCACTAAGATTTAAAGTCTAATGAACGAAATCGGACTTAGGAAAAATTGTCTAACCTCAAGAACTGAATAAGTGAGGGTCACGGAATATCATATCGGCCTCAGCCTCCCATGTTGCTCCCTCAACAAGGTGGTACCTCCATAACACTTTCACGGTGAGAACCTCCTTGTTCCTCAGTCGCTTCACTTGACGATCTAAGATTGCAATAGGAACCTCTTCATAAGAAAGGTTCTTATCGACTCCTAACCCTTTGATGGTTAGAATGGACGCAGGATCGCCTAGACACTTCTTAAGCATTGAAACATGAAACACTGGATGAAATGAAGCCAAGTCGTTTGGTAACTTTAGTTCGTAAGCAACATTTCCTACTCATTGCAAGATCTCATACAGACCTATATACCTCGGACTCAACTTCCCCTTCTTACCGAACCGCATCACCCCTTTCATGGGTGATATCTTTAGGTATACTTGATCACCTACTTCGAATTCAAGAGCTCTCTTTCGGTTTTCCAGATATGATTTTTGACGACTGTAAGCAGTAGCCAACCTATCTCGGATCATTCTCACCTTTTCCAAAGCCTCATGTACGATCTCGGGGCCAAGGATGGAAGTTTCTCCCACTTCAAACCATCCAACTGTGTACCTACATCTCCTATCATACAGTGCTTCAAAAGGTGCCATCCCAATACTGGAATGGTAGCTATTATTATAAGAGAAGTCAATTAGGGGCAAGTGATCCTCCCAGCTTCCCTTGAAGTCCATAACACATGCTCTCAACATGTTTTCAACGGTCTGAATGGTTTGTTCTGTTTGCCCATCCGTTTGAGGGTGAAAAGCACTGCTAAGCTTTACTTGCGTACCTTAACTCTTTTGAAAAGATCTCCAAAAATGAGAAGTGAATTGGGCTCCCCTATCCGAAATGACAGACAAAGGAATCCCATGCCACCTCACGATCTCATCAATATAAAGTTTGGCATAGTCTTCGGCTCGGTTCGTAGACTTCACGGCAATGAAGTGAGCAGACTTAGTCATTCGATTAACAATAACCGAAATGGAATCATACATTTTTCTGTTCTTCGGCAAACCAAACACGAAATCCATATTAATGGCTTCCCATTTCCACGTTGGAATTTCAATTGATTGAGTAAGACCCCACGCTTAAGGTGTTCGACCTTAACTTGTTGGCAATTGGGACACTCTTTTACGAACTTAGAGATGTCTCGCTTCATACCTTCCCACCAATAAATTTCCTTCAGATCATGATACATCTTGGTGGAACCTGGATGAATGGAATACTTAGAGACATGAGCCTCTGCGATAATATTTGGCCTCAGAAAATCAATATTTGGTACGCACAATCTTCCTTGGTACCTAAGTACACCATCTCCCCCTAGGGAGAATGATTCATTCATCTTACCCAACACCGAATCTTTCAACTCCATGAGTACTGGGTCGAGATGTTGTTTGGTTTTAATATCTACAACAAATGAGGATTCAGAACTTGAATGGACCGTAACACCCCCATCTGGTGCATCTAAAACCCGTACACCTAACCTTGCCAATCGGTGTACTTCTTTAACCAACTCTTTCTTCTCATCATCGATGTGAGACACGCTTCCCATGCTCAATCGGCTTAATGCATCCACCACTATGTTGGCCTTACCCGGATGATAGTGGACACTCATGTCATGATCCTTTAGTAACTCTAGCCATCTTCTCTGACGAAGGTTTAATTCTCTTTCTGTAAAAACATATAGAAGACTTTTATGGTCAGTAAATACATCAACATGTACACCATATAAGTAATGTCTCCAAAGCTTCAACGCAAAGACCACTACTTCTAATTCAAGATCTTGAGTAGGGTAATTCTTCTCGTGGACTTTTAATTTTCTTGATGCATATGCAATCACCTTACCATATTACATAAGATAACATCCCAAACCTACTCGGGAAGCATCACAATAAACCACGTACCCTTCACCACTTATAGGAAATGTGAGGACTGGGGTCGAAGTGAGTCGGTCCTTGAGCTCTTGGAAGCTCTTTTCACATTTTTCGGACCACTAAAACTTCGCCTCCTTCTTTGTTGAAGTGGTCAATGGAGCAGCAATTGCGGAAAATCCCTCCACAAACCGTCGATAAAAATAGCCAAACCCAAGAAACTTTGAATATCGGCAGGGGTAAGGGGTCTCGGCCAATTCTTTACCACCTATATATTTTTCGGATCAACCTCAACACCTTGATCGGTCACCACATGACCAAGGAAGGTCACTGATCTCAACCAAAACTCACATTTGCTAAACTTAGCATACAACTGATGTTCTCTGAGTACCTGCAATTTCATTCTCAAATGTTGTTCATGCTCTTCTCTGGACATAGAGTATATGAGGATGTCATCTATAAATACTATGACGAAAGAATCAAGATATTCACGGAAGACTATTCACAAGGTCAATAAATGCGTCTGGTGCGTTAGTGAGACCAAATGACATGACAAGAAACTCGTAATGACCATATCTTGTATGGAAGGCAATCTTAGGAACGTCCTCTCGTCTTACCCTTAATTGGTGATAACTCGACCGAAGATCTATCTTAGAAAAGAAACTTGAACCTTGAAGTTGATAAAAAAGATCATCAATTCTGGGAAGAGGATATTTGTTCTTTATAGTTACTTTGTTGAGTTGCCGATAATCGATTCACATTCTAAGAGTTCCATCCTTTTTATTAACGAACAACACTGGAGCGCCCCAAGGGGATATGCTCGGTTGGATGAAGCCCTTATCGTAAATCTTTTAACTGCAAATTCAACTCTTTGAGTTTCGCTGGGGCCATTCTATAAGGAGGGATGGAAATTGGTTTGGTGTTCGGATCTAAGTCAACACCGAAACCGATCTCACGTTCTGGAGGCATCCCTGGTAAATCCTTTGGAAAGACATCTTGAAACTCATTTACTACGGACACAGAGTCTATGGAAAGGACATCTTGTTCTAAGTCTTTGACTCTAACTAAGTGGCATAAGTATCCGTTAGATAACATCTTATTGTCTTTAAGATTGGAAATTATTTGTCATGTTGGATTTTAATCACGCCCTTCCCATTTTAACTCTAACTCATTTGGGAACATAAACTTACTACCCTATTTCGACAGTCTATAGTAGCATAGCATTTATGAAGCCAATCCATACCCAAAATTATATCAAAATCAAGCATGGTTAATTCTATTAGATCAGCATGAGTAACTTTATTGAGAACATTTATTGGGAAATTTCTATAAACTCTTCCGGCCCTAACTCTGTCCCCTATGGGAGTACTAACTAAAAATGGCTCATACAGAATCTCAGGAAGCAAGTCATATTTACTAGATACTAAAGGAGTAACAAAAGACAAGGTAGATCCTGGATCTAATAATGCATAAACAGGAAAAGAAAAGACAAGCAAGTTACCAGTAACCACATCCGCGAACTTCTCTTACTTCTCTCTTCCTTTCAACACGTAGAATCGGTTTCTCTTGGGAGGTTCGGCTGCAGCATTGGGATTAGGCCGAGGATGAGTATCTGCCTTGGCCTAATTCATCACATTTGGACAGTCCCTAACCACGTGCACACTCTTACTGCACCCATAGAATCCGTTAAAACCTACCATGCACTCACCTCCATGCACACAGCCACACTTACCACACGCCCTTCGGTCACCCTGGCTATTTTTATGATTTCCCTTCTTGGCATTAGTATTTTTCGAAGGAGTACAATTATGTAAGCATTTGTGCCCCTTCTTGAACTTGGGCTTATCCCGAACTCCAAATGAATTCTTACCATAGTTCGAACCGGACTAATCCGAGGGCCTAGATTTCTTGCTCTCTCGGCTTCTCTTTCTCCGACGGCTCTCCTCAAATTGTTGTGCATGGACCATCAACCTACCAAGGTTCATGTTATCATGCAACATCGCTACCTGGCATTCCTCTTCAAAATCCTCCGACACACCAGTCACAAACCTGCTCATCTCATCCCTGCTATTGGCCACAAGAGAGGAAGCATATTTGGAAATCTTAACAAACTTCAAGGACTATTCCCTGACTGACATACCTCCCTGTTGTAAGTTGATGAATTCCTCGACCTTAAGTTCTCTCTATTCTCTCGGAAAGAACCTCTCCAGAAATGCAGTCTTAGAACGTCCCAAGTGATATTGACTTCTCTTGGTGTTCGACCATCTCCCCACACCCTGTGCCACACCTGAGCCACATCTTTGAGTTGGTAAGAAGCCAGCTCATCCTTTTCCACTTCTCTAATACCCATGGCTCATAAAATCTTATTAACCACATCCACAAATTCTTGAGGATCCTCATTAGTCTTGGACCCTTAGTAGACTGGAGGATTCATTCTAGTAAAATCCCTCAACCTACTAGCAGTAGTGCTAGCATGCGGGTTCTCCCTGGGAGCACCCTCTCTAGTGGTTTGGTCCGTGATGGCCTGTGCTTGCACAATGATGGCGTGGGCCATCTGAAGCAGTGCCGCCGTTACTTCTTCATCCTTCATCACAACTAAGTTGGCAGGCACTTGTGCTTTAACGGCTGGGGCTTGAGGAGGAGCTTGATTGCCTCCAGCAGCTACTTCTTCGACTTTTCTGTTGGTGTTTCTTCTTGTGTTCATTTTCTACACGTATATACAATAAGGAAGTTAGATACTAAAATGACACAAAATGTCAAAGCTCTAGACAGCACGATAAATAGTAGAAGAAGGGAAAATTCCTAACATCACAGAGTCTGGAAGTCATGATTGTGGTGCACTTCACAACCATAAGTTAGAAACTACACAACGTGGTTGTGTTGAGCCCTACTTCCTAAGTTATTTAACCTCATGCTCTGATACCAAGTTTGTTACACCCAGATTCTGGAATCCGAACACGACCGGCGTCGTTAACCTCTATGAGGTCGCATGCAAGCCTCTTTTTAGCTTTGATCACAATCATATAGTTAAATTTGCGGAAAATTTAAAACTTTTTAATACTTAGCGAAGTATACATAGACTTCATATAATATTGCATAAGAGTGATATTCTAATAGCTCAAACTCAACAACCATCTATCAATAGATTAAACAAATGAAATAAATGATTGTAATAGTAATAATAATAATAGTTTGTCAATTGTCGTTATTATAAACGTTTGAATGAATACTAGAAAAGAAACACTAGGGACAGTAGACACTAGCTATATATAATGTACTAAGGTATAATAATAAAGTGTAGCATCCTCGAACTAAAGAGGACCTAAAAAAGTCTGGAGATCGCTATTCCAAACCGCTTCGTCGAACTTCAAACTTCTTGAGAACCTGCGACTATAAATAGTAAAAATTAATGGGGTTAGTACAGACTTGTACTAAGTATGGGTGTATGAACATAAACACATAAGGATTATGCATGAACAAGGAAAGCTCTTCCTAGGAAACATGTCGTTTTCTGGAAAGTTACGTTACTTTCTTTCTTAATTCTTTAATCGTGATTTATTATATGTATATGACACGTTCTGATGCAATTAAGGCACACAACTCATTTTCTATATAAACATAATACCTTGGAATCATGAACATAATTTTAGAACGACTTAAACAAACATTTATTAATTTGCACCTTACGCCAATAGTTTCCTTTCTCATACCTAGATTATTTTTCAGTCTTTTCTTCTTTCGAGTGTGTAGTGCAATGATCTCCTTTGATCTTATGTTTTCCTTACAAGTTCAATGATTCATTGTAGTCCCATACCTACAATGAATCGAGTAAGCAACTCACAAGACTAAGGAAATGATTTGGCTACATTACTTACAAGTTAGATTTCTTTACTCAAGTTGAGTGTGGCTAAATATATTATAAGCCAATCTTTATTGGTTATGCCCATTAAATGTTTATTTACATAATATATAGATCTTAGGACATAATCCATACTCCATTATTGGCTCAAGCCACTAACTTGTTAAGACCCTATTCTTATCAAACACTTGGGATTGATGTTCTTCAGCTCTTACTTTACATAGTTCACTATGAACTTATAATTCTACTTCTTTGCTCGATTGTTCACTTTGAACATGCTACTTTATTCTTTCTTACTCTCTTAAAGAATTTTCTTAGCATTAACAGAAGTAGATCATGCGAGCTAACATGAAATCCAGTGTCCCCCCCACACCGAAATGAGGTGATTCCCCGGTCAAGGTGAACCAAGTTCTGTGTCTACCCCACACCGAAAAGTGGGTTCACCGACTAAGGTGATACTGTGTAAGTGTCTTCCCCACACCGAAAAGGGGGGTTCTTTGTTGAAGTGAACCACATACTTTCCTGAGCTATAACCGACAAAGATAATGTGAGCTAAACATGAAATACGGTGTCTCCCCAACACCAAAAAGAGGTGTAATCACCGGCTAAGGTGAAACTGGACTTGCTAGCGTTCTTAGTGGGAGGCATCCACTAGCTAGGTGCCTCTATGATGGCAGCATAGTTCGAAGACTAGGATACGTACGGAGACCCTGGTCCACCGGGGTGGTGATCTCATCTAATGTGACTTAAATGTGCTCGCACAAGATCATTGATAGTCTATCGATGCTAAGTTCAGATTTTATCTTATTATCTTTTAGAGTTGACTCAAACATTATGGAATCTTGCTTCTAGTTATGAGGTTTACATAACTCTATGGATTACTGGTCATCCCTCTCTTTAATTGATGAATATGATCTTAAATCTTTACATTATCATCATGGTGCGAGTGAGGCTTGTCTCACGAATCCAACACCCTCTTATGTGAGTATTATTGACATAATTGATTAGCTGTATTTGAGACTTGTCTCACTTCTTGTAACACTCTATATTAGGTCAATTTCATAATTTAAGCTTTTAATTATTTCTTTACTCACCTTAACTTGTTCACGTTAATTGCTAGTCTTGAATCATTCTTTATGATAATTATAACTTCTTATACAATGCTATTACGTTCACAAGTTCATGTGCTTACTGTATGTTGGGACTTGTCCCATTGATTGGCATACCCAATGTTATGAGTTCATTGAGTTAATATTGGTATGACTTCACATATTTTGGGAGATAATATTATTAAGTCATTTGTTGGCATAAATCAAACTATGATATTATCACAAGCCAATTCAATCATTCATGAATACATTATAGTAATCTAACATGTTAAACAAACCAACTTTTAACCTTTGATTAACATATAAAATAGTTTAATGAATAACTCATAACACTTTAATCTTCTCGAACACAAGTAGGCATTATAACAATCAACGTTCATGTAAATAACACCCTAAGTATGCGGATCTAACATGTATATTTCATTAGACATATAATTCACTAAAACATACACATAATGATCAGTTAATACCACATACAAATAACATGCATTTGAGAATTACACTATAGATAATACAAGAATTGGAAATTGGGAGAACTAGGGAGATGAACATGCGATTCATTGGGAATAACCCTAGTTTCGATCATATTGAAGTAAAAATGTTTGAAAAGCCTCTTGGAGAAAGAATTTGAGGAGAGAAAACCCATACCTTATTGTAGAACTAAATCTACGAAGTTCACCTTGAACTTTGCACGAAAAACCTTTAAGAATGCGTTAATGGTGATTAATTTGAGTCTAAGTCTTTTAATAACTGAATGTTAACTAATTCAACTTAGACTATATACTTAACTAAAATAATTTAAGTAGCTATTTACGAAAACGCCCCTTCTAGATTGACAAGAATTAGAAGACTTTTTGACTTAACCAAAATCTGGAAAATGCTATGTGGTTTCGGTTTTGTCAAATTAATTTAATTAATTAAGTTGCTAAATTAATCAATTAAGTAATCTAAGGTAATTACGAAAGTACCCCTAAGTTGTTAGGACCTTAACCAACCCTTTGGACCATCCTAGGTTAGGTAGTAGGTTGTCTCTTAGTTAGTTACACGGTTAGGTGACGCCCGGTTTAGTCTTAGGTTGTCCGGTCCCTTACTTAGCTATTTTTGGTTTGTCCTAGGTTAGTTAGTTAGTTAGGTCAGTTATCTAGGGCTTAGTACCGGTTAGGTGGCTTGGCCACACGTGGGTTGACCTGGATGCGTGCCTGTCCCCAACCGCCCTAACCGAATCGGTTAGAGTGGTCCCCTTGGCTGATTGCACGTGTGTTTGTACATGTGCTTGCACATGTGTTGCATGCACTTTCCCAACTACATATTTTGAAAGGTTCATTTGGAATGTTTACTTACTGTCCCAAGGATCCTCACTATGTCCTTGGGCACTACTTAAGCTACATGATCATTTTAAATGGTTATGTGCTATGGTACTAGGCTTGACACTTGGATGCCTAGTACCTAATGTGTATAAATGAGAATCAATGTTATTAGATTAGGGTATTCATTGCAGGCACAATTCTTAACAAGCTTGGATTATATTATGCTTATTTGGGTATATATAGAAATTGGCTAAGACCTCTAAGCCAATTTTCTATACTATGCCCAATATTTCTCAATATTGGGCATTAGGATGCCTATGTACCCCCAATACGCATTCCTAAAGACCTACTAGGCTCCTCACTAGGCATGTAATTTTCTTGATTGTTACATAAATAATCCTTAAGACTTCCTAGGTTTAGATCATGTCAAACATATCAAACAAATTCCCTAACTAGAGTTATTCTCAAGAATCCCAAAGATAAGAGATGAAGAGATCATCCTTTATGCCCTCTTCATACTTTAACTAAGGAATCCTTAAGTCACTTTAGATTAGGTACTCATTCATTTATATGCTTTATATCATTAAGTCATTACATTACTTAGTTCATTTAAGACACATTCATCACATAAAGGACATTCAAATAATGATCTTGGAGAAGACCTAGGGACTCTTATTAACATCTTCAAAGCCTATTGTGCAATGTCTAGATAGCGTCCCTTACCACCACCTAAACCTCATAGAACTTCTCTAATACTAATAGGTATCCCGTATGATGAGAATAGGCAATAACCGACATAGACCATGGTAACAAAGCATGGAATCCGGAGTTGTAACCTACCCCGATGGAGGGTGTTCTACTTTCCAATGGTAGAACTTATACACATCCTATGTAGGCACATGGTTAAGGAAATATGAAGGGATTCTTTGTATTCAAGTCTCACTCTTTTAACTAGAACTACTTCCCTTACCATACTCACTCGGTTCTAGCCTTTGTTCTCATAGACTAAATCACATCAAGGTTCATACAAATGGGTCCCATATCTAGTTCATGACCCAATTACATTTACCCTACCAAAGCAAGGTCCACTAGGGCTATATAACTATCGCGTCAAGAAGCTCATCATGACTTTCCTAAGGATTGTTGTCATTCCGTTCAAGCCAATCAACCTCAAGTCCATCATTCATTACATGAATGATACCTTTACGACTTTTCACTTCAAGTTTCATAGCCTTACCACTTGGTTCAAGATTTCACATAAAGGACCCTCTTATCATCATTCAAGGTCTCACTTAACATTCATTCATTTATGACTAAGACTCTTTAAGTTCCTAAGTCAAGACATCACATTATATTCAAAGTCATACAAGAATCAAGTAAGGGACACAAGTCTACCTAAACAAGACACCATATACTTCTATTTAAGACATATAGCCTATCTTTCTTTAGACGCTTAGGAATAAACCTTAACCTTATTTAGTTAACCTATTCATTACCTTAACATCATTAATATAAAAATCTTAGACTCCAATAGCCATGTTAGGGACAACCATGTATCAACTCTTAGACTACACACTTAACACATAGTCATAGCATAACATGATTACCTAAATAACATCAATAGAATAGCACATACTTTCACATATAGGTAGATATCATCATACATCACATAATCAACTACACAAATAGTCATATTAATTCAAGTAGTGCCGACAAGGCCATAATCATCAATATACTTAAAATAACGCCGACAAGGCCACATCAATTCACATAACACCGCCACCAAAGGTGGAACAAACCAATCATAACATAATTGAAGTATAATTAACATTAAAATAAAGGAATTAGGTCAGCGTACCACCTATTCATCCTCAACACTTCAAGCCAATACCAAATCACCCAATTCAACATCATAAGGCCCTTACCCATGTCCATGAACACCAATTCAATACACAATTATGAAAATCAATGAAATCTAAACCAATTCAACATAGATTCAACAATCTAATATCAATTAGATAACAACTGAATACAATTCTTACACCATTAGAAAGTCATAAGAAACTACACATGAATTCATAAACGTTAGACCAATATCAAGTAACCCATAAGTTAATCAAAATATAGGGTTCATCAATTTCATGGATTCATAGGTTAATTGAGTTTAAATCACATTAATAACCACAATTCAATCACTAAACAATGATTAAAAACCATTTATGAAAGAACCTATGGTAGATCATGAAAAAGGTCAATTCATCTTTAGAAAACATTAGAAAACATCTTTGAATGTTGGGCTCCTTGATGAAACGAGTTTCAAGGATCAAAAGCCATACCTCAATGAAGCTAATTCTTCACTTTGATGAAGAATCTCCACTCAATTCGTCACACCAAGCTCTTCCTTGACTTTGGACTTCAATGGAGTCTTGGGGAATTTCTAAGGTATTTTTGGATTTTGATTTTGAAGAATGAAATCTTGTAAGTGTTAAAGTCTTATAACCACCTTTAAAATATCCAAAAGACCCTTAGGGAACCGCCAATACTCTTATTTGGAAGTGGGGTGAATTTACAAGTTCACCCCTCACTTGGCAGTGAAACTGCACGCAGGGACAGCACCATCGACGGTGGCAGTCGACGGACCGTTTGTCCACAAATTGACCGTCATGTCCTCCCATCGATTGTTTCCGAGGCTGGATGTGGTTGAAATCCTTTACCAGCCTAATTTCCAACCTACGGGACCGTCGATGGACCGTCCCTTGACCTACGGACCATCCTTTTGTCCATGTTTTGGGACAACGTCTTGCCATCGATGGTTTGCCCATCGACGAGACGTAGGTCCACTAACGGGCCGTCCTGTCTTCCGTCGATGGGTTCAGAGACTTGGGACAGGTATCTTAGCCACCCAGCCTAAGTACCTACCAACTCCCATCACCCACGGACCGTCGACCTGCCCACTGGCCGTCGATTGGCTTCCGTAGGTGAGGCTGCCTTGGGCAGTCTTGGCCACCGGTATGAGTCCTTCCTCAAGGACCCTTGGTTGGTCCTTGGGAATGTTTGCCCGGACAGTTCCAACCCAAACATGACCGTATACGAGTTTAAGACCTCTCACATGAATTTCACTCAAAACGAACACATAAAAGACGAAACATGCCTAGACACACAAAGTCATTTCAAGGCACATCTTTCGAATGTCATAGACGTTCTTGAGTGTTTGACTTCCAAACTTCTCAAAACTTTACACACTACCTATACAGATCATATTAAACTAATTTAAGACCTTAAAACCACATGAGACACGCATAAACACATAGACCCCCGTACGAAGCACTTAGGTGACTTAGTCGTCGAACGTCTTGGTTGACCCTTGACGTTTGACTTCCAATGCACCTAATACTTTAGCTACTGCCTCCACACAACATTATATATATATTTAGGACCTTATACCACCTTGACAACAATGTTAGGCTCTAGTTAACCGATGTCATTTTTGGGACCTTACATTCTCCCTCACTTGGACAACATTCGTCCTCGAATGACACTTGCCACTCTCCGAACACTTCCAAGATTAGAGAATCAACTTAACAGCACTTAACCAAACCATATAACTCACAATCAATGAGAAAACATCAATTTCACAAAGTCAAGAGATCCATAACACAACAAGAAACTAGAATACAATTCTATAACTCATTATGCTACAAAACTCACATTCTTCATTTCAAATCGCAAAAACTCATTTATATTCATTAATATACTCATACACATCAGTTGTAACCACATAAAAACAATTTTACACCAAAGAATCAATTAGCCAAAATTTCAAAATTAACACAGTGAACAGTGATCCATGCTACAGTAATTTTTGGCAATTTTTTTGAAAAATGCATTTTTAGGCAATTCATGATATAGACATGCTAATATGCAAAGTAACATCATATAAACACCTTTTACAACATGCTCATATCTTACTAGAACACACAATGCAAGAAGTCAATGAAATTCAATTTCTACCAAACTCCTAAACATCATGCAACTTCTAGCACATCTATCTAGCCATACTCCCCCACTTAAAAGGAACTCATACCATAACAAGAGAAACAAGGACTTACCGACATCATCATCACTCTCATACGGCTTCTCACCACTACTCCGGAGTACATATATGTCACACCCGGGTCCTAGACCCTAGATGAGACCGGCGTCGTTAACCTCTCACAGCTCGCAGACAAGCCTCTTCTTAGCTTTCATCACAATCATACAGTTAAATTTAGCGGAAAATTTAAAACTTTTTAAATTTACTGAAGTGTACTTAGACTTCATATAATTCTTGCATAAGAGTGATATACGAACAACACAAAATAAACAACCATCTATTAACATATTAAACAATTAAAATGAAGAATTCATAATATTATTAATAGTTGCCAAACCGGCCTTAATACAAAAGCATGAACAAATGTTTGAAAGGAAACGCTAGGGAAAACATCCACTAGCTATGTCTAATCTACTAAATCTAGAAAATAAAGCGTAGGCATCCTCAAACTCAAGAGGACCTACCAAAGTCTGGAGGTACTAGTCCAAAGAGCTTCAACTGATCTTCAATCTTCTTCAAGGACCTTCACCTATATAAATAGTAATTTTATATGGATTAGTACATACTTGTACTAGGTATGTGTGTATGCACATAAACACATAAGGACTATGCATGATCAAGGAAAGCTCTTCCTATTGCAACATGCCATTTTTGGAAAGTGAAGTCACTTCACTTTCCTAATTCGTTATTTATGAATCATGCTATGAATATGACATATTTTCATAAGTTTAAAGCACCAAACACATTTTCTATATGAAAATAAGACGATGGAGCCATGAACATAATCTTAGAACAACTCAAGCAAAATTTAATATTTTTGCTCCCCTTAGTCCGAGAGCTCCCTCTCTCGGACTTAGTTTATTTTCAGTCTTTTCTTCTTTTTGTTGTGTAGTTCAATGATCTCCTTTACTTACGAGTGCAATGATTCATTATAGTCCCATTGCTACAATGAATCAAGTAAGTAATCCAAAAGACTAAGGAAATGATTTGACTACCCTACTCACAAGTTGTTCTTTCCATTATTATTAAATTGGGCATGAAGTCTTTATAAGCCACTCTTTATTGGCTATGTCCATTATTTGATCATTTGAATAATATAAAGATGTTGGGGCATATATTCATACTCCAATTGATGAGTCATTATGTTTTGCTCCCTTTTTTGGAATAAACCAATAACTGTTAAAACTTCATTCTTATCAAACGCTCATGATTTGATATTCTTATGCTTTTGCTTACTTAGTTCACTTTGAACTTACATTTCTTCTTCTTTGATCTCATGTTCACTTTGAACATGCTAGGTTGACTTAGGATATTCTTTTAAGACTTCCATTGGGATCTTTCTGTGCAATGACTAAGAATGACTTACATCATTACTTAGTCTAACCTCACCCTTTGGTCATCCTATCCGAACACCCCTCATCTTCCTAGTTCTTTCTTTATTTCTTTCTTGATTTCTTAAAGAAATCTTTAGAATTTAACCGACATAGATCATGTGAGCTAACATGAAATCCAGTGTCTTCCCCACACTGCAAAGAGGTGGTTCACCGGCCAAAGTGAAACCGAATACTTCCTAGCTTTCTTAGGTGGATCCACTAGCTAGTAACCTATGTTGGCGACATAGTTCAAAGACTAGGAGAATTTGGAGACCCTTATCCACCTTGGTGGTAGTATCATCTAATGAGGCTTACATGTGTTTGCACAAGCTCATTAATAGTCTATGGGTGCTTAACTCAATTATTATACTTTACAACTTTTAGAGTTGACTCATACACTATGGAAACTTTCTTCTAGTATGAGGTATGCTTAGCTCAATGGATGACTTGTCATCCCTTTCTATACTTGATGAATATAAACTTAAATCTTACATTATCATCATGGTTTTAATGAGACTTGTCTCATGATTTCTAACACCCTCTTATGTGAGTATCTTTAACATAATTGTTTAGGTGCAAGTGAGACTTGTCTCACTTCCTTTAACACCCCATTCTAGGTCAATTTCATAACTCATAAGCTTTTATTTATTTCATTACTCACCTTATCTTGTTCAATGTTATTTGGAAGTGTTGTACCATTCTTTATCAAAGTTATAAGGACGTATTCAATGTTCTACTATGTTCACAAGTTCATTTGGATAGGGTATGTTGGGACTTGTCCCAATCATTGGCATACCCTAGGTTATGAGTTAATTGAGTTACATCTTGTCAAGTCAATATTTAACATGTATTTGGCCTTACAAGAAACATCATAATTTACATTGGCCTTATAAGATTGGTATGACTTAGTCATTGACCAATTCTATTGCATATTTTGGAAATAATATTGCTGGACAATTTATTGGCATAAACCAAACTTTCACTAAACACTTGTCACTAGTCAAGTCAATTAACTTCATGTATATATTATAGTAATCTCATCATTTTAAGCAAGCCAACTTTTAACATTTGATTAGCTTATAAGAACAATTCAGTGCCCTAACTAGAGTCAATCTTATGACTTCCAAAGATAATATATGAATAGATCATCCTTTATGCCCTCTTCATACTTTAACTAACGAATCCTTAAGTCACTTTAGATTAGGTACTCATTCATTTGTATGCTTTATATCATTAAGTCATTACGTTACTTAGTTCATTTAAGACACATACATCACGTAAACGACATTCAAGTAATGGTCTTGGAGAATACCTAGGGACTCTTATTAACATCTTCAAAGCCTATTTTGCAATGTCTAGATAGCGTCCCACACCACCACCTAAACCTCATAGAAATTCTCTTATACTAATAGGTATCCCGTATGATGAGAATAGGCAATAACCGACATAGAACATGGTAGCAAAGCATGGAATCCGGAGTTGTAACCTACCCCGATGGAGGGTGTTCTACTTGCCAATGGTAGAACTTATACACATCCCACGTAGGCACATGGTAGGAAATATGAAGGGCTTCTTTGTATTCTAGTCTCACACTTTTAACTAGAACTACTTCCCTTACCATACTCACTTGGTGCTAGCCTTTGTTCTCATATATTAAACACATCAAGGTTCATACAAATGGGTCCCATATCTAGTTCATGACACAATTACATTTACCCTAATAAAGCAAGGTCCACTAGGGCTATCTTACTATGGCGTCAAGAATCTCATCATGATTTTCCTAAGGATTGAAGTGATGTTGTTCCAGCCAATCAACCTTACATCCATCATTCATTACATGAAGGATACCATTACGACTTTCGACTTCAGGTTTCATAACCTTACCACTTGGTTCAAGTTTTCACATAAAGGACCCTCTTGTCATTATTCAAGGTCTCACTTAACATTCATTCATTTATGACTAAGACTCTTTAAGTTCCTAATTCAAGACATCACATTATATTCATAGTCATACAAGCATCAAATAAGGGACACAAGTCTACCTAAACAAGACACCATATACTTCCATTTAACACATATAGCCTATCTTTCTTTAGACGCTTAGGAATAAACCTTAACCTTATTTAGTTAACCTATTCATTACCTTAATATCATTAATATAAAAATCTTAGACTCCAATAGCCATGTTAGGGACAACCATGTATCAACTCTTAGACTACACACTTAACACATAGTCATAGCATAACATGATTACCTAAATAACATCAATAGAATAGCAGATACTTTCACATATAGGTAGATATCATCATACATCACATAATCAACTACACAAATAGTCATATTAATTCAAGTAGTGCCGACAAGGCCATAATCATCAATATACTTAAAATAACGCCGACAAGGCCACATCAATTCACATAACACCGCCACCAAAGGTGGAACAAACCAATCATAACATAATTGAAGTATAATTAACATTAAAATAAAGGAATTAGGTCAGCGTACCACCTATTCATCCTCAACACTTCAAGCCAATACCAAATCACCCAATTCAACATCATAAGGCCCTTACCCATGTCCATGAACACCAATTCAATACACAATTATGAAAATCAATGAAATCTAAACCAATTCAACATAGATTCAACAATCTAATATCAATTAGATAACAACTGAATACAATTCTTACACCATTAGAAAGTCATAAGAAACTACACATGAATTCATAAACATTAGACCAATATCAAGTAACCCATAAGTTAGTCAAAATCTAGGGTTCATCAATTTCATGGATTCATAGGTTAATTGAGTTAAGATCATATTAATAACCACAATTCAATCACTAAACAATGATTAAAAACCATTTATGCAAGAACCCATGGTAGATCATGAAAAAGGTCAATTCATCTTTAGAAAGCTTTAGAAAACATCTTTGAAAGTTGGGTTCCTTGATGAAAAGAGTTTCAAGGATCAAAATACATACCTCAATGAAGCTAATTCTTCACTTTTATGAAGAATCTCCACTCAATTCGTCACACCAAGGACTTCAACGGAGTCTTGGAGAATTTCTAAGGTATTTTGGGGGTTTGATTTTGAAGAATGAAATCTTCTAAGTGTTAAAGCCTTATAACCACCTTTAAAATACCCAAAAAACCCTTAGGGAACCTCCAATACTCTTATTTTGAAGTGGGTTGGATTTACAAGTTCACCCCTCACTTGGCAGTGAAACTGCACGCAGGGACAGCACCATCGACGGACCGTTTATGATATGATTGTCTTGCTTTATTATGATATGATTAACTCTTATTCATGCTTGTGATGTTATTACTTGATGATAGGGTTGTATTAGATTATGGGTTAAAGTATGTTGATATGCATGTTTCTTGTTTTGACTTAATGAACATGCTTTACTAATTGTTATGGTTACTTGAATATGCAGAAGGCTTTCAAAAGGTAAAATAACATGTTTTAATGAAATGTCCCTTTTTAGCATGATTTGATCTTATATGTGCATATGGTCTCATACTTAGTACAAGTGGTGTACAAATCCCATTTTCTCCCTTTACTCCCAACATTTTAGGTTCCGGTCATTGAAGGCTTTTGAGACGACTTTGAAGAACACTTGGAATTTCTCAATCATCTAAGTGGGTAGGTCCTCACTTTCCGAGGGCGATGACAATATCGCGCTTATGAATTTGTTTTAGTTTTAAGACTCTTATGTTCCTTATCTTTTTCATTTGAGTACGAATTGTATAGCCTATATGTGGCTCTTTTTCATTGATGTATGGGCTAGGCCCAAATTGTTATAATCTCTTTAGATGGTTATGAGATGAGACATCCATTTTAGACTATGTTATATATTATCTATACTTATGTGCAATAAAATTAGAAGACTAAGTAATCTTCTTATACGAAGGGTCTATGTATACTCGAAATAAATATGTATTATGTGTATGTAAAGTTCTATGTAAACCTCAATGTAGTAGTAATGAAAAGATTTAAATTTTTCGCATTTTTAACCAATGAATGTAATGATGTATTCTTAGAGGCTAGACTTAGTCCTCAATGAGGACGACGATGCCGGTTACGTCTAGGGGTTCTATCCGGATGTGACAAATTAACTCCTTAATGATATGTTGAGCTCATGTTGTTGTGAGGAGAAAATTTCTCATGTTGTAATGTTGAATCTCTTTTGTGTAGTAATTGATGTTTTAAATTACTAAATGAAATCTCGTGATTGGGTTATAACTCATGTAATAATGTATTGTTGTTTGTTGGGCTGCTAGTCTTGAGTCTATTCCTTCCTTCCAAAAGATTTAGTGTCATTCGGGGACATATGTTCCTAAGGGCGGGGGGATAATGTAACACTCCAAAAGTCTAAGATGTGTTCGAGAGCCTAACATTAGTGTCTACAGGTTGTGTCACTGTTTAATGTCAATAATAGTGTATAGTGTATATAAGTATTTTAGGAAGTTTGAGAACTAAAATGTCAAGGAACGTCCACAACGTCTGGTGAACTTATTACTTGGGCTAGTGCGGTGTCTTGATGGGTTGAAGAATGTATCTAAGGGTTTTACCTTGGTGAGATGATGAGGGTTTATATAAGTGCCAAAGAAGTGATTAAGGATGCTAGGCCAAGTGAGGAGTGCCAACCATGAAGGGCAAGCCAAATCCAAGAGGCCAAGGCTGCCCAAGAAGGGAGGCTACTGCCTCACTTTTCACGAGCATGACCACGACCAAGGTGGAGATCTCGTGAAGGGGCCTTAGCCATGGGGGAATATGCCAAGGTAGCTGTTACGACCCAAAGTACCCCCTAGGAGTAACCGGCATCGGTGTCCTCTAAGAAGACTATGACAAGCCCTTAGCATATATCATAGCACATCATTGGTCAAAAATGCGGATAAATTTAAAACTTTACGTTGTGAAGTATACTTAGACTTCTCACATATTAAATATGGAGTTTACATAGACTCCTACATACGAAGTGTACATAGACTTCTCTTTTAGCATAAAAATTATATAGGAGTCTAAAGTCTCATCTCACATATAAACCATCTACAAGAGGATGAATTACAATAGTTTGTCCATAGCCCTTAGTCTATTACAATATGACATATAGGCTATAGGCTACAATGAAGACTCAACATGATAATGGAATAATTGTCTCAAAACATAGAAGAAACTAATAAGGCTTGATGAGTGGCTCTATCCTCAGAACTCAAGAGGACTCACCAATTGACATAGGAAAGATCCAAGTCTTCTATTCCAATGACCACGAATCTCCTCAATGGCCCGAACCTAAAAATGTTTGGGAAAAAGGGATAAATATGGGTTAGTACAAACCACATGTACTAAGTATGGCTCCTATGCACAAAAATCAGCAATGTGTGAGAAAAGGCAAAATTTAGTCAAAATCATGCATAATGTTAAACAATTCAATATACACATATAAGTAACATCATAATCATATTAACATATAAGTACTCAAGCACTACTTGCGCAATGCCAAGGATAAAGTCCCATAAACCTATCAAAAGCTAAGTATCACATCAAGAAACCCACTTCATACTTACAACATATTCTAATATTTAACATGATCATACATCCACACTACTCATAACTTATAAACATAATCATAATCATAAAAGAACACTACTCGAACCATCCCTTAGGATCCCACATGTGCAATAAGAAAGAGAAGTCTCATACCCTCCCTTACCTTATGTAGTGTCCTTCAAGACCACGCTAATAAGAGTTCACATACTTGACTTATTCATTTACTTTTACGTTAGGTAAAGAAGTGCAATAACTGACATGAGGGCATGTGAGCTACATGGAATTGGGTGTTCTACTCCCACACCGAAAAGAGAGGGTTAACACTTTACTAAGGTGTAACCATTTGTATGTAGCTATGTAGTTGGATCCACTAAGCTAGATTCCTATGTGGGAACATAGACAAGGGTCAAGGAGAATTTTGCAGGAAACCTTTACATCCTAACGTGGAAGTTTCCATCTTATGAGACAACACATATTTTGGGAATGCGGACTTACTAACGTGAGGAACCCATGTGGGAGGCCGGATTTACTAACGTGAGACTTCCATCTCATTAACATGCCCTTTCGGTGCTAAGCAATTATTCCATTTAGTAAACATATCATCTCATCATAGAAGTTCACATTAGTCTTTTCTAGAGCCCTATGTACACATCTTATCATATATAGCTCATATGTCATCACAAGTGAGAACAATCCTTTCACTTTAGAAACCACTTCATAAGTGAGTAAACCTTTCACTTAACACTTTATTGTAATAATAAGAACTACTTTCAATCATACAATAATTGTATCATTAAATGCATACATAGCTGATGCCTAATTCAATGTCTTAGGGTTAGGATGAGGAATACTTAGCATCAATATCACAACCACATTATATCTAGGAGCATTACTATCTAAGTAACTAATAATTCATAATTATATCAAAGAAGAACCAATCAACATACCTCTTTGTCCCTTCCAAGAGCATTCATACTTCCATTACCAAGAATACATAACCAATTACATAAACAAGGTAAATTCAAGAAGCAATTACATAATTAACAACAATGTAGTCAATCTATATATTCATAATCTTCATAATTCACCATATCAATTCAAGGTTTTCCTGAAATTGGGGGAATTAAATGGGTCTAAAGAATTCTCAAATGAAATCATCAATTAACCATCAATATATACTCAAACAAAATTAATACACCATAATTAACCACAATTGATTCATAATTTTGATTTTTAAAGAAGTCCCATGTGTAGAAGAAAACCTAGATTTTGGGGGATTTAGAAATAATCCTTTGGAGGGACCTTTTGGGGAAAAGAATCACAACATAGAAAAAAAAATACCTTAGAGATGTTTAATTCACGAAATTGGGTTGAAAACTTGAAGGCTTGATCGTTTTCTTGGAGCTCTAATGGTCTTCATTGGAGGTTTGGAGGAGGAAAGGAATTGAGAGGGATATGGGTGATTTTTAATTTCCAATTCTGAGACTTGATTTGGGTGTTAAAATTGACCTAAAACTGACCCTAAGACCTTATATAGCCACCCATTAAATTACCCAAAATACCCATCACTTAAATAGGTCTTTTTGTGAAGTAAAAATGCTTAAAATTCGATATTTACGAATCTTGGAAGTCGCTACGCATCGCGTGTTTAGTATCACAATTTATTTTTGAAATCCGGGTTGAGGCAGTGGACCTCGTGTATGCCCTGCGTTGCGAAGTCAAGTTGAGATCCTTGCGTTATGGCTGCGCATCGCGCAGAAGCCACCAAATTCCTGCTGCACGCAGGCTACTTTGGCAGCCTGCTCGCCCATGTTCGGGTCCTCCCCAAGAACCCTTCCGGTGATCCTTGGGGTTTCGTGACTGTAATTTTTGACCCTCTATATTAAATTTTACCTATTTAAAGTATTTTTATAAGTTTTGGACTTCATATTACCCTCCTAAACCTTCACCAAACATAGGGACGTTAACTAGATTAATTCACTAGTTTCTGGACGTTAAAGCCTTTCATTAATGATATGGTTCCAATACATCTCAAACAAGTTATTTACACTTATTTAGGTCAAAAATCATCATTAATCAACATATAAGGATTTAGTATATGTAATGGAATTTCCGGGGTGTGTCAATACTCCCGTCCTTAGGAACATTCATCCGCGAATGACACTCTAGACCCTTATAAGAGGAAGAGACTCCAGGCCAGGAGCCCAACAAACAACAATATAATGAAATGAGTAACAACTCAGTGGAGGAATCATTCAATCCTTTCAACATATTATCATACAAATAACACATGAGAACTTAATCCACAATATATCATATACATAACTTAACTTTTTCATATCATATAAGGAGGAACTACCTTTTCCATTTCAACATGAGCTTAACATGAACAATAAGAGTTTAAATGCTGATTTAATATCAAAACAATACCAATCATGCTCACCGTAATTTCCATGAGTACTGACAGCACACTACAACATTAAGTGAAAGCCAACCATAAGAAATATGTTTCTTGGAAAGAAAAGAATTCAACTTAGGCATGAATTTCTATCATAATATGCACATATTGGAAAAACATTAAATGTTCAACAGTATTCATAATAGACATGTAAGGATCTACTAACTTCAATAATGGATAGCAGTAAGGGAAAAAAGATGAGGATAGAGGGACTTCATGTCAGCCTCGGCCTCCCATGTTGCACCCTCAAAAAGATGGTTCCTCCATAGAACTTTTATAGAGGCAACCTCCTTATTCCTCAATTTCTTAACTTGTCTATCAAAGATCTCCACCGGGACCTCTTCATAAGAGAGGTCCCATTTAACCCCTAAACCTTCTAGAGGAAGAATGGATACTGGATAACATATACACTTCTTAAGCATAGAAACATGGAACACCGGATGAATCATGGCAAACTCATTTGGCAACTTAAACTCATAAGCAAAACTCCCAACCCACTTCAAAATTTTAGACGGGCCCACATAACGAGGACTAAGTTTCCCCTTCTTTCAAAATCTCATCACCCCTTTCATGAGTGAAATTTCAAATAGACCCAATCTCCTACTTCAAATTAGAGGTCCCTCTTTCTATTGTCGCCATAAGATCTTTGCTGACTTTGAGTCGTTTTTAGTCCATATCTAATCACCCAAAACTTCTTGAGGGCTTCATAGACTAAGTTGGGACCAAGTAGAGATAACTCACTACCTCATACCATACAACCGGGGATCTACACTATCTCCCATTAAGTGCCTTGAAGGGTGACATAGAGATAGTCGAATAGTAGATATTGTTGTAGGAGAACTCTATCAAAGGTAGGTGGTAATCTCAATTACCTTGGAAGTCAATGACACACGCCCTCAACATATCTTAAGGAGTTTGAATAGTGCGTTATGCTTGACCATCCGTCTTGAAATGAAAAGCGGTACTAAGCTTCACCTTCGTACCAATCCCAGTTTGGAAATCTTTCCAAAATTAGGAGGTAAATTGAGTACCTCTATCCGAAATAATGGACAAAGAGGCTCCATGTAACTTCACTATCTCTTTGATGTATAATTTGTCATAGTCTTCCACCGAATATTTGACTTTAACGGGAAGAAAATGTGCGGACTCGGTTAGCCAATCCATGATGACCCATATCGAGTCATGTTGTCTTCTAGCACGAGGCAACCCTACTACGAAGGACATGTAAATATATTCCCATTTCCATGTAGGAATATCTATATTTTGAGTCAAGCCACCCAGCCTTTGATGCTCCGCCTTTACTTGTTAGCAGTTTGGACACTTATCGACAAAATTTGCTATGTCCTCAACTCCATCGATAGAGGGTCAAGGTGTTTCTTGGATTTAACCACAACCACTAAAGATGACTCAAAGTTGTTGTGAACTGCGAAACCGCTCTTTGGAGAGTCTTCTAATCGAACCCCCAAACAATCCAGCCTATGAACCTTTTTCACCAACTCTTTACTATCATCAACCACATGAGCCACACTACCCATGGACACTCTATTCAAGGCATCCACTACAACATTTGCTCTTCCGAGATGGTAAAGAACACTCATGTCATAGTCATTTAAAAGTACTAACCATCTTCTTTGACGTAGGTTTTAATCTTTTTGGGTTAATACATATTGACGATTCTTATAATCGGTGAACACATCGACATGTACCCCATTGAGATAGTGTCTCTAAATTTTGAAGGCAAATACTACAGACGCAATGTCAATGTCATTAGTTGGGTAATTGTTCTCATGTGGCTTGAGTTGCCTAGAGGCATACGCTATGACTTTCCCATGTGGCTTGAGCATACATTCTTGACTCACTCAGAAGGCATCACAATAAACCACAAACCCTTCGGTACCCTCCGGTAAGGTCAATACCAAAGCGGAGGTGAGTCTATCTTTCAATAATTGGAAGCTCTTTTCACATGATTCCGACCATTTGAATTTGGACTTCTTTTGGGTTAAGGTCATTAATGGAGATGCGATAGACAAAAATCCCTCAACAAACCTCCTATAATAATCGGCCAAACCTAGAAAACTTTGGATGTCGGTAGGAATCAATTTTCTAGGAAAACTTTTGACCACTTCCGTCTTCCTTGGATCAACCTCTACCCCTTCACTAGAGACAATGTGACCAAAAAATGCAACCGATATCAACCAAAACTCACACTTGTAAAACATAGCAAAAAGTTGGTTATCCTTGAGAACTTGCAAAACTATCACATAATGTCTCATATGCTCATCTCACTCCTAGAGTATATAAAAAATGTCATCAATGAAGATAATGACAAACAAATAAAGATATTTTCTAAAAACTCAATTCATAAGGTACATGAATGCCGCCGGGGAATTTTTTAGACCAAATGACATCACTAGGAATTCAAAGTGACCATATCTTGTTCAAAATGTCGTTTTTGGAATATCAACCTCCCCCGCTCTAAGTTGATGATAACCCGAACTCAAGTCAATCTTTGAAAAGTAACTCGCTCCTTGGAGTTGATCGAGCAAGTCATCAATCCTAGGGAGCGGGTACTTATTCTGTTAAGTGACTTTATTCAATTGAAGATAGTCGATACACATTCTCAAAGACCCATCCATCTCTTCACAAACAATATCGGGGCACCCCATGGAGATATGCTTTGTTGAATAAAATCCTTATCTAGCAAATCTTTGAGTTGATCCTTTAGTTCTTTCAACTCAGCCGATGCCACCCGATAAGGAGGATTGAAATAGGTTGTGTATCCAACAATAAATCTATGCCGAAGTCAATCTCCCGTTCAGGAGGAATTCCAGGAAAATGATCGAGAATGACCTCTGGAAATTCCCTCACCACAGGTCCTGACTCTATGGGAGGGACATCGGATTCAAGATCCCTAACTCTCACTATGTGGTAGAGACAACCCCTTGCAATAAATTTGGAAGCTTTTAAACATGATATGATCTTTCCCTAGGATTTAAGTTTCCTCCCTCCCACTCATAAATGGGTTCATTTGGGGATTTGAATTTGACTACCCTTGTCCTACAACCAATAGAGGCAAAGCAATCATGCAACCAATCCATTCCCAATATGACATCAAAATCAAGCATATCAAGTTCTATAAAGTAAACTAATGTAGCTCTATTGGGCAAGAAAATTGGACAACCTTTATAGACTCTACTAACCACCACGGAATCACCCACCACGGTAGAAGCTGAAAAATGTTCGTCTAGAATGTTGGGTAGTATTTCAAATTTCATGCCTGCAATAGGGGTAACAAATGGAAATGTAGCTCCCGAATCTAACAAAGCATATACATCAAAAGAAAATAATTGTAACATACCGGTAACCACATCCGGTGAGCTTTCTTGATCACCTCAGGATTAGAGAGCAGAAAAGTGATTCTTTTTAGGAGCATACGGATTTGGGGCATTTGCTTGTGCTTGAGCAGTTTCCCTTCCTTGAGTCTTCATCATAAGGAAATCTCTCTTCATGAGACCACTCTTGCAGCAACCATAGCAATTTCCTGTGCAAACTAGGCACTTACCATCATGCTTTTTACCATATTTTGAATAAAAAGGCTTCTTAAGATAAGAACAACCACCTTTTCCATCTTAGGGCTTGGGAGTAGACACCTTACTCTTGTTGAACCTTGGAGCATTAGGAGGGCCTTGGTTGGAAAAACTCCTTTTGAACCTTGGTTTGTCTTAAACCTCAAACCTATTCCTAGAAGAATTCCCCTCTTCAGTTCTCACCTTCTTCAACTTCCTACTAACTTGCTTAAAATTTTGCTTCTCAATTTGTTCGGCATGAACCATGAGACGAGAGATGTCCATGCTAGGAATAAACATAGCCGACCTACATTCATTAACCATAAGATCGGACATCCCCATGATAAATTTGTTCATCTTGGCCCTAGAGTCTGCAACCATAGTATGAGTATGCTTTGATAGTTAAGTGAACTTGAGACTATAATCCTTCACCCTCATACCCCATTGATGAAGGTTGATGAATTCTTGCATTTTCCTCTCCCTTAGTTCCAAGGGAAAGAACCTATCAAGGAAAGACGTTTTGAAAGCTCCCCAAATAATTCAGCCTTCTATGACCGGCCTCTCATCCTTCCATTTCTCATACCGCACTTGAGCTACATCTTTGAGTTGGTTGGCGGCTATTTGCGCCTTTTCTTGAGAAGAAACACCCACAGAATTAAGAAATTTGAACATTTCATCAATGAACCATTGTGGGTCCTCCTCCACCATAGAACCATTGAAAGTAGTGGGATTCATACTTGTGAAATCCCTAATCGTTGAAGCAGTGTTATTAGCAGTGGGGTTCACTTGCACCCTTGAATCCCTAGCAACTTGGGTAGCCAACACTTCAGTCAAGCTATGAATAGCCGACCTTATCTCAATATTATACATAGCCCCTTCTTCAATAGGGACTTAAGGGTTTTGAGGATCTTAAGGGTGAACCACCTCATTCAAATTCTCCTCTATGGCCCTTCGAGCATCGTTCCTCCTTATATTCATTGCCTATAAGCACAATAAAATGATTAGAAGAAAGGAACAGATAGAGTTAAGACTCTTAGGCACAACTAAGGTATAACACGAGAGTGAAAGTTCCTAAGCATCACGTAGTCTCTCATTCATAAGTGTGGGGCACTTTACAATTATTAATAAGACCCTACATAGATGTGGTTTAGTGAGACATCAATCCTAAGATTTATTAACCTTATGATATGATACCAAGTTTTTTACGATCCAAAGTACCCCTAGGCGTTACCAGCGTTATCGTCCTCTAAGAGGATTAAGACAAGCCCTTAACATAGATCATATCACATTATTGATCAAAAATGCGGAAAAATTTAAAACATTACACCTAAGGGGTACTTACCTCAATCTCATTCACAAGCCATCATTAAGGTCTTACCATCAACCATACAATTCAACCCAACATTGGGTATAATATAATCACACAATAGTAAACAACATAATAATGAAGTTAATTGATTTACTACAGAAAAATACATTATTAGTTTAAAGCCTAAGGTTAGAGACTTAGGTCAAATTCATGATCTACTTCAAAATATAGGTCAATTACTCAAGAACTAGCATGATAGGAATACAATAGAACTCAATCTATTAATAAAATAGGCATAATAACAACATAGGATACTAATTCACGCATTATCAGAGCCAATTTCATCAATACTAGATAATTCAATACATGATCACAACCTAGGGTTAAGGGAAAAAGGTTATCTTCTACAAATTAGACCAATACATCAAGAAGTAGTATAATGAAATCATAATTCATGTTAATCTACTTATAATATCCAAAAAGAAATCATAAACAAAGCAATTCACAATATCAATTTCGTATTGGAAGAAAACCCACTTGAATTTCATCTTTTTGAAAACTATTTGAAGGTACCCTTTGGGGAAAGAGATCTCAAAGGTGAAAGGAATACGATACCTTGTTTATTGATGAAGTTTAATGGAGAAACTTGACCTTTAGCATCCCTAGAACCCTTGAACTTGGTTATATATTTTGTTCTTCTACTTGGGAGAGAGAAAGAAGAGAGAAGGAAGAGCAATTGGGTTTTGGGAATTATGAGGGCTTAGGTTAGTTTAATTACGTTAGGGTCATTATATAGGACATTAACTAACTTAATTAGGCCTCCCTTAACCCCCTAACTAATTAAATAACCACCTAATTTATTAATTTAGCAAGTCTTAAAACGTGCAGAAAATGAGTGACTCAACAAACGAAGCCCAAACCAACAGCCCGTTTGTCAAACGACGGCCAAGGGACCAACTGTCCTGTTGGTAAGTCATTTGAGATAGAGACTTTCCAAAACAGTCCTTTCTCGAATTTGGCTAAGGGACCATCGACGGTGTCCATCGTCACCCCATCGATTGGCCCACGCCTCGCGCGTTGGCAACCATCGATGGAATAGTGTTTTGATAGCTTTTTGCCAAACATGAAGGGTCCTCTTTAAGGACCCTTTGGTTGGTCCTTGGGAGGTCGTACCTGGACGTTTTGACTATAAACTAACTCTAATACGTGTTATACACCTTTTCACCAAATTTCATCATTTTCCGACTCCTAAAAGTTTGTGAAATAGGCTAACGCACATTAGCACCTCTTGAGCTAGTTACTGGACTTCATGGACGTTATTTGACGTTTGGATTTCTAGACTGCCTAAATGACTTATATACACTATTATTGAACTTAAAACAGTGGCACAACTAGTGGTGGCAAATGGGAGGGTTTTGTCAAATGTGGGCGAGTTGAAAATGGGTAAACATAAAATGGGTAATCATTCAACCCGCCCATATTTGATATGGGTAAAAATGGGCTGGGTAAAATACTAGTTTACCCATATTTTACCCATATTTCATGAATAAATAGTTCTTTACTTAATAATTCAATATGCAAAAAATATTTCAGTCTTTTTTTTTAGATGAAATCTATTGAAAATATTTCATTTAGTTTTATTTTATTATAAATGTTAAAAAAAAATATTGTAAAAAATTTCGGGGTTGGGGGAGGGGGTCAGGGTAGGGTGAAAGAAATTTGAAGTTAAAAATATTTTTTTTAAAAACTTAATATTTTTGAAGGGTGGGGGTTGGTTGGGGGTAGGGGGTGGATGTGCGGGGGACGATGGCTGGGGTGGGGTGGGTCAAGGGTAGGGTGAAAAAATAAATATTTGAAGTTGAAAATATTTTTTTAAAACAAAATTTTTTTTTTGGTTGGGGGTGGGGGCTTGAAGGGGGGACGATGGTAGGGATGAAAAAATAAAAATTTGAAGTTGAAAATATTTTTTAAAAATAAACTTAAATTTTTATCCTTTTGGGGTGGGGGATGAGGGGCCTGATGTGGGGGTGGGTTGGGGGTCGAGGGTAGGGGTGAAAAAATAAAATTCTGAAATTCAAAATATTTTTTAATAATAAACTTTAATTTTTTGGGGGGAAGTGTGGGGTGAAGGTCAAGAGTTGAAATATTAATAGGGACCCATACATAAAAGTTCTGAAAAATCACTTCTAAAACTTGGTAACATAAGGTTTTTTAAAAATTTAGAGAAAACTCGCAATACCCATATGTGACCCATAGTTTACCCGTAATATACCCATATTTTAATCGGTAAAATATGGGTATAATCCAAAATATTACCCATATATAAAATCACTCTTTCAACCCACATTTGAAGGGCTATTTGGGAGGGTCAGTGAATTATGGGCTTAAATTGCCAGCACTACACACAACCATTAAACACTAATTTTAGGCTCTACAACACGTCTTAGACTTTCAGAGTGTTACAACAACTTTGAAGCAATTAAGCAATATCATTAGCTACAACTTCAAATGAGAAATATAGATTAACTAAAAATTTACTCATGTAATCATAATATCATCAACAGCATGCAAAACATGATACCATAAAAGGAAGTCATAACAGAAAGAGAAATGCAACTCATACTAATATGCAAGACTCCATCACCAAACTAGTAAGAATTTTTGTCTCAAGCTTGAATAAGAATAGAAGGAAAGATATGGAAATCTACAACCTTTCTATTAAACTTATTCTCCCCCACTCAGGGTAAATTAATCTAAAGCAAAACAAAACAGCCATAAAGAGCTTAGGACTTACCAAGCCCTTCACTCCGGATTAGCTCCTTTGTTAGCTTGAAGTGCATAATAATGATTCTTCTTTTGTACATTAGGATCCGGGCCATCATGATGAGCTTTATTGACCTCTTTCCATTTTTGCCTTGATGTTAGGTCAATCTCTCATCTTATGACATCTATTACCACATCCAAAGAAATAATCCATAACGACAAGAAACTTACCCAATTGTTGCTTCCCACAAGTAGCACACTTAGGCCTCTCATATGCATAACCACCACCACTTCCTCCTTAAAGAGTTTTGGTTGCAACCCTTACCTTTGTTTCCAATGGAGGAATCTTGATCATAGAACATCTTCTTCGACCTAGGTTTACTTGATTCATCCAACCTAGTCCTATTCCCATCACTAGTCAACTTTCTAAGCGTGCACTCCTCAATTACTCGAGCATACACCATAAGTCTAGATATATCTATATCGTTATGGAGCATCACTGTATGACACTCTTCTTTAACTAAACTAGACACTCCCGTCACAAACTTAGTCATTCGAGCCATAGAGTTGGCTATAGTAGTTGGAGAATACTTTGAGAGTTGGGTTGCATTAAATAAAGAAGTTATGTGCATTGACAAATATTAGAGATTGCCTTGGAGGTTTCTACATAGTGTGAGCGAGGGTATGTGAGTTCTCTTGCACATTGCACTTGTGGGATCCTAAGTGATGGTTCTAGTAGTGTTCTTTTATGATTATGATAATGATTATTATTATGATTGTTATTATGTTAATAAGCTATGGGTAGTATTGATGTATTAAGCATGTCATGATGAATTATTAGATTATGTTGTAGGTATGAAGTGGGTTGATCTAATGTGACACTTAGCTTTAGATAGGGTTATGGGACTCTATCTTTGCATTGCACAAGGTTTCTTGGGTTGTCTACATGTTGGGTGGCTATTATGTTAATTGACTTACTATTCTTACTATATGTGCATGTGGAGTTAAATTGTTATAAAACATGATTTTGACTAAAATGTCATTTTCTCATGCATTGATGATTTTTGTGCATAGAAGTCATACTTAGTACGTGTGGTGTACTAACCCATATTTCTTTCTTTTTTCCAAATGAGGTTTGGGACATTGTAGAGTTTGTGGCCACTTGCAAGGAAGAAATGGATCATTTCCCAAGACAATGGTAATTCCTCAAGTTCGGGGATAATATCATGTTCCACTCTATCTATGATGTAAGACAATAATGACATATTGTTCTTCTATTAGCTATGTCAAAAAGTTTTTACTCTTGTAGATGGTTTATATGTGAGATGAGACTTTAGACTCTTATATGATTTTCTTATGGTAAAAGAGACGTCTGTGTAAACTTCATATGCCAGGAGTCCATGTATACTCCATATATAATATGCCAGAAGTCTATGTAAAGTTCACTACGTAACGTTATAAATTTTTTCTTTTGATATGATATGCTAAGGGCTTGTCTAAGTCTTCTTCGAGGACAAGGATGTCGGTTACGCCTAGGGTGTACTCTGGGTCATAACAATTTTGTTTAGTTTCTTTTTTTAAGACATGTATAAGACTTAAAATGTATTACTTTCAATGTAAAGGGCCGTGACCCAAAGATATTCAAGATGTTTCTTTAAGTTTGATTGTGACGATGAGACTTGTTCTTTAGTCTTCTATAAAAGAGTTTCTTATTTATATTATGGTGAAAAGATTTAGTTTCGCACTACTTTTCATACTTATGTAGTGAATGATAGCTAAGAGGCTTGTGCAAGAACTCCATTAGGTCAAGTACGCCGTGTGGCAACTCAAGAGTGCTCCTTTTTTCAAGGGTGTGCTCTCGGGTCGTTACATTGGTTTTGTAAAAGAACTTGAAGATTCAAAGGGTTTCATCTCCTAGGATTTGGACTTGGGTCTCGTGGATTTTTCACTCTTGGACTGTAACAAGACTTAAATATTCATAACCGAATGCAAGCTCATTTTTGTATAAATTTCTATCTCTTGTACATGGTTAGCTAAAACCCCAATTCTTGGGGTGTGATTTTTTTAATATGGGTTAATTAGTTGTTGGGTCATGCATTTTGATAGTTATTTCATAGTTTAAATTTCCGTTTGTCTATCAGTTGTGGATGAATCAAAAGAGGTTGTAGTTGCAAACATAATCTTATATATATGTTTTTGGCTTACTCCATAGAGAGGTCGTGAAAGTAAGACTACTAAACTAATGGACGTTGTGAGTGGGTCGAAATGAGGTTCAGCTCGCGAGAGTTAGTCTCATTCCCACACACTCAACTCGAGAGAGTGAGTGAGTTAAGGTGGAGGTTCTTCTTCATGCATCAAGTGGGTGTCTAAGAGAAACCCATTTGAAAATGGGTAAGTTGCTCCACACAGAGCTTATGACCTTAAAGTCTAGCCTAGCAACAATTACTCTATGAATTTTTTATTAAAATCATATACCCAGTAATCTCGTTTATCTAGTATTTCTATCACATTCAAAGTATTCGCCTCTCTTCTATTACAACTTTCTGTTTGTTTTGTTATTTTACTTTTTATCGCAAAAACCCATTTGAGAATTGACGTTTGCACCACCCCTAAAAATTTAATATGCTTTTATTCGATAATGTCTTTACCTATGACTGGTTAGAACAAGATTTTACTTTTCTATTAATTATCACAACAACTCCCTATGGAAATGACTCCAACCCTTAGTTGGTTACTATACTACGGAATGATCGTTGATATCAAAGGTTAGTCTCTAATACCCAAAATTGCAATGATAGTATTAAGATGACGTGAGGTGGGCCTCTCTGATAGAAATAGATAGTGGATATGTTATTTATAGTTCGTAAACTTTTTCTTTTATGATTAAAAGGGTTAATACCTTAATGTTGGTACGTTGAATTGATTGATTTTCAAATGGGTGTTGCATGCTCATTGATTGGGTTGGTTTGGTGAAGTCTAAGTAACCCACATTTGTGCAAAATAACAAAAAATACTCTATGAAGGAATGCGTGAAAACATTCTTAATGTTAGTCGTAGTTCAATGGAAATTTTTTGTAAAACCGAAAGAAGTCTGAGTATTTTGGGGTGACCAGAAGTTCGATTTTTAAGTTAATTTCTTTATTGAAGGCCTTGATTCATTTTGCAGATAACTAGGGTGGTTTTGAGAATATGTTTGAAAGACAGGCACATTGTGTCATTCGGCGAGCTGGGTCGAGCTCGCAGAGCGACTCGGCGGTTTTCTTAAAGGTCATAGGCCCTTAATTCATGTCCTTAGCACCGTTTATTCATTTAAATTTTGGAAGATACATTCTTTATCGCCAAAAGTAGTCGATGATTCACGGATAGGAATTTAGATCACCCTATGCAAGCTCATGTATCCATCCTTTACTATAACGTTTGGCGGAAAATTTCACCAACGACGAAAGTGATCGCCGACTCGCTGAGTAGAACTTTTCATCGCCAATGATCCCAGACATTAAGCAAAATCCCTTTAGTGAACTGACCTAGTTAACCCAAGTACTTTGGCAGATTTCCAAGATGAACAGCGAACATGTCTGCAACTATTTCTTGTGCTTTAACTTGTCTATTTCGCCTAATAGTAGATTATAGAAGATATGCTATGGCCAATAACGATACTCCACTCCAAAAGAAAGCAGCACCAGATATACACATTATTGAAGGGACTTTAAACTCTCCAAAGAGATGAAGGGGTGAATTCCCCAAAGAAAAAGGCTAAAAGAAGAAACATATAACACGACAAGGAGTAGTTTTTGAGGCCAATGTTTAGTGGAGCGAGCCTGAATATGACCAACTGTTAGTTCATCAATAGAGTAGGCTTAGAAACATGTCCTAATCATCAGTAACAAAGATTAAATCAGATACAACAAATTCCACCAAGGACACATCACCTACAACTTCTCCTCAGATAGCTCAAGAAACAATATAAACACTTCTAGTAGATTGAAGAGCGAGGAGGAGCGAAACATCATTGAGCAATAATTTTTGTCTATGGAAGGCTTGGAAGGCAAGTTCACTGACGTCCTGCAGACTCTACGCTTCCATTAACTTGAGCAATTCACTAGGCCACGAGGACCATACATTCTTTCTTCAGTCATAGAGTTTTACACAACTTATGGAGCACTGGTGACCATGAATAGGATGCTTGCGAGTGAGTTCAGACCAATGAGGTCTATTAAAGTCTGAGGCACGGAAGTAGAGTGTTATACTAAGCATATAAATGTAGTATTTAGAAAGGTGCTGCATTTTGTTCTCCCTTATAAGGGACTTCACTGCCACATCTCTAGACCATCTGAAAGGGTGGTTGGGTTTGGCCATTTTCGGACGACCTATCAAAACTAGGGACCTGAACGTCCCCGCCAGATTCTACTTTGGCTTCATCTTGTTTTTCTCCTTCCAAAGGCAACCTGCCTTGGATTTATTATGCATAGGAGTACTATCGAACTTGGGTTGATAATGTCACCTTAGATGTCCATGAGGGAAAAACAAACACGTACTTCCTTGCTATTTCATGTCATGATCACAAAGCTATGCCTCATACCTGGAGTGCCAAGGCACCCTACTTGGGATATAAAGGTCACCTCCTTATTGTCTACCCAGATCAGGTGTTTTAGGGCAGTATACATACGCGAGGAAGTTAATAGGAGGAGAGGAATTTCAGAAGATGCCTCTCAAGAAATTAATGTTGAGTTGTTACATCCAAAGGCATTTATACACAACGTAGTCCCTAGCATTAGGTACATCAGCTACACCTCATCCTTCTTTACAAGATCAAGGTACTTACTCCTCTGTCTAGCCGATTATGTTCACTTGAAATATGATCTTGAAGTTGGAGTGTTTGGCCCAATCAGCAGAGGCATGAGCCACTAGATGACAGAGATCAATCCCACGGATTATTGAGAGAGTCATAACTGCTGCACTAGTCCCACTCCATTCCTCTATCCATGGCCTTACATTGCGAGAGTAGACAGGGGATCCCATCCGAGATTCCTGATATGAAAGACGACATCGCAGGTGTGCGCCGGGACATTTATTATTTAAAGGTCGTCGACTTTGATGATCTGATGAGAATGGTTGATGATTGAGGTTCCCTACAAACATCAGACATTCCTCTAGCTACCAGTGGATATGACAAGGCAAGATATCCAGTATCCACAAATGCAGATGTAGATAGTGAGGAGGAGTTAGTGGTAGCACAAGAGAGGGAGACGAGAGTTCGATAGGTTGAGAAGTGCATCTTTGGAAATTTGAAAAATCTGGTAGGGATAGTGGTGCAGTCAGCAACCCTAACATCACATGATGAGATTCCCAGAGCATCCCCCACATGACCTAGCACTACTGCTCTTGCTGGGGCTACTCCGTGCACTGATGCCCAAGCACATGTCGCTGCTCAAAATGTTGATACCCATAAATATAGAAAGGGTTCATACACAGGATCGTTCTCTACCTCTATCTCTTACTTTGATTTAACTTTTTGATACTATTAGTTGTATTTGTGGACAAAAGCATTTATTTTGTGGTCGGGTGAGGCCCACAACTTTTGTGTTGATAATTTTGTGATTAATGCTTGTGTTTTTGTGTATATATACTTTGATCATATATTTTAATTTTGTTTTAAAATTGCTTTGCGATTTTTTGATCTTATGGAACTTATATGTGTCACGACCTGGTAGCACCCCCAAATCGCTACACGGAGTACTCGACCTCTTGGAGGTATTATACAATCCCTTAGAGTTCATTCATCCCAATGAAATAAATTAGTGCAGAGATTTACAACATTTTAAAGAAAATCGTAAGGCTTGAAGAGAACAACACTTTTAAAAGAAATCTTTATAAGCAAGTAGGAATCTAGTCTCACATAAGATAACATAAACAGAAACTTTAAGAAAATTAAACCTAGGGACAAGGCCCTTACATTGAAATGAAACTTATATCTAATACAAAGTCTTTAATGAAAGGAAACTAGAAAGAACATCCATGTCCTCGAACATATGAGGACATAACAAATCTTCAGAGAATTCTACTTCTAAGCACCAACTGTAGGAATCCTCACTTGCCACCACCTATACTTATAGACATAGAGAAAAGTATGGAATTAATACAATATACAATTAAACACCAAGTATGATGACCATGAATGAAATCATGTGAAAAGGGACAATTTAGTTTACATATACTTTTCACGCTTTTTTAACAAAATCTAATAAACAAAATATAAAAGACATCATACATGTAAATCATCAACATACAAGATAATACTCCGATAAATCAAATGATATGACCATATTGATTGACTAACCCATTTAGCCATTTAGACCCTCTAACTGAAGTTATCAAAAGACACACTTAAGTATGACATGAAAAGACCCCCCATACAATCTCTCCAATACACACCTAAGATCTCCTTAAGACTAAAAAAATAAGGATATTACCGTTATAACACAACCACAACAAGTCGACAATCATTACTAGAGATACTAAAGAAGACATTCATACATTCAAGGGAACTTCAAATAATGGTCTTGGAATACCTAGGGAACCAACTGAAGTACCTTCAAAGCCTACTCGTGCCATGTGTAGATAGAATCCCATTCTACTACCTACATGTTGTAGAATCTCTCCAATAGATAAAGTGTACATCCCACACGATGAGAATAGGCATTTACAGAGATAGACCATACTAGAGAGGTATGGAATCCAGTGTCATAAGACCTTACCCTGTGGAAGGTGTTCTACATGAAAAAGGAAGAACTCAGGACACATTCAATGTAGTCACATGGTTTAGGGGATATCAAAAGGTTTCGTTGTACTCTAGTCTCACACTTCAAGTAGATATACTACCTTAAGCATATTAACTTGGTTCTTTGCCTTGTTTCTCGCTGATTAAGTTCATTCACATAAGAGTATTTTAGAAGGTACCATCACTAAGCCTTACCAACTCATAATACCACTACAAAGAAGGGATCCATAAGGTTCTATCGATCAAGGTTAATAAGGATAGCTCATTCATAAAACGGGTACAATTCTAGGTCTATTTGATTCACTTCCTTATAAACCTTATCTTCATGTTCAACATTGCACATTCACTTAGGGTTCTAGACTTATCAAGAAGGGGAACTATTCTTTGGTCTACCAGTTCCAGACATACTCTAGAATACCTCATTTATCATTCATGTATCAAGTAGGGATAACTAGTTATACCTAAAAAATACATCATATCAACATATAAAGACACTTAATTGTCTATAATCATAACATACCAACATTTAGAGGAAAAATGCTTTCATTCACATTGTCACCTACCTATATAATAGATCATCTTAACATCATATAGCAACTTTACAATGTTTCTTTCTACAATATAACAACAATACATACCTTTACTTCACCTCATAGAACCACTAAGATCATAATAATAATAAGAACAAGAAGTAAGAACCTCAACTAGAATGGGATCAAACCATACAAAATCAATCCTACAATACTAAACCATTGGATCAACATACCATTATCCAATATCTCCATTAACCATTATCGAACTTCCAATTCAACAAGAGAATTTACCCGTCATCATACCCATAAGAAAAAGATCACCAACTCATCCTTATATATAGAATTCATCATATATATAGATGGATAAAAATAAGAACCAATACTATAAAGCAATATAAATACAATTCCATCTATAATCAATCACAATTATCAAACCCACTTTACAAACAAAATTATGGAATTTGAGGGATCATGAATTCATAGAGGTTTTCACTGAAAACCATCGGTTAAACCATAATACAATCATAAAAATTCGTTTGAAACAATTTAATGCAAGAACATATGAGTTTGAGGAAGAATTGGGGTTTTGATCAACTTTTGGAATCATAAGAACTATATGATGATTGGCTCTAAAGAGAAATATAACTCTAGATAAATAGTCACCATACCTTAGAGTTTAGAATCCCACTAAATTTTGATTAAAAACTTGGTGAATTGACCTTCTTCTTTAAAGCTTGAAAGCTCTTCAATGGAGGATTTGGATAGAGAGAGAATTTAGAGAGAAGGGAGAGCTTTTGATTTTCAATTTGAAGGTTTTGTTTTTGATTGGTGAAGTGGGGCAAAATTTACTCCAAACCGTTTATAAAGAATCCCCAAAGTCCATTGACCTTGGGCGTCAACTGGAACTTCAAGGCAAGCAAGCCTTAACAAAATAGAGGCCAACTCCCAACCAACAAACCACCACCAACGGGCCGTTGATGATCAAATGGTTTGTAGGTTGGAGCGGTTTGTCAAGATGCCCAAAAAGATGTCACTTTCCCGTGTTGACTTGGGTTGTTTGGTAAATTCACCCCAAGTCATTTATAAACATAGGCTGACATTTTTAGGGTCTTTTAGGTATATTAAAGTGTTTCAAACCATAAGACCTAATTTTATACTTCATTTCCTAAAACCCCAAACCCCTCTTTCTTAAAAGAATCTCTCAAACTCCATAGAAACTAGAAGTCATGAAGGATCTAGGAGGTCTTTTGGTCATCAAGTTCTTCATAAAAATCATTGGGGTTTCTTCTATTTGAGGTATGGTAGTCATCCTTGTACTATCTTCCATTCAAGGAGTCCTTTCTAATAGATTTTTAAAAAGGGTTTTCAACCCCAACTTCTTCTATCTTTATCTTTAAATATGGGTCTTGTATGAAAACATTTTAAATGATTCAGAATGATGTTTCTAATGTTAGTTGGTGATTTTAATGCTAAACAATCAATGAAAACATGTTAAAGCTTTTTTTAAATCAATTTTTGGCTTAAGGAATGGGTTGAATGAGCATGATTTTTGGTAGTCTTTGAGCTTTAGTTTCTTGTGTTGATATGGATATTTAGCTACAACCCTAAGGGCTATATTATGATGAATTGTTGAAGAAATTATTATAGATGAAGGAATCTTGAATAAATGGTAATTTGGTTATGTTGCTTAGCTTTATTTATGAAATTCTCTTGTGTAGTATGGTCCACCTTCTTGGTGGCGATGTTTACTTGATGAATTTGGATATACTTGTATGTGTTGTATGTGTTGATTTGAAGGCCTGATGTGTGAAATGAAGTGATAACGAAGATGGTTCTTGTAATGTGTATTATGAATCTTGAATTGCATGTCTTGCTTAGATTATGCCTAAATGAAGTAACTGTATACGTTGAGCATGTTTAAGTGTGTAATGTGACTAATGAAGTTCTAAGCATGTATAGAAGTTAATGTAAAAGAATTGATGCTTATGTGCAAGGTGTGTTCACATGTACACACACACTTGAATGAATGAATGAAGCTAAGTTAAGTCAAAAGAGGAGTTTTGGGGTAAAAACTCTTCGTGAGTTGAGATGAAGTTTTTAGTAGCAACCTTACTAAATCCTAAGAGCTTTCTAAGATAGGTCGGAGGATGAATGCCCTTCGTTAGTTGAGATGTGGTTTACACTAGTTATCCTTAACCTATAATATATAATGTTGAGAATCCGTGGGGAGTTATGCTTAGCACCGAGATGTTATGACGAAGGGGTGGTTGCACTTCGTGAGTTGAGATGTTGTATTCCAATGTACCTCTTGAGATGAGTACTCCTCATTAATAAAGAATGAGTTACTTAGTAGCAATATACTTATCCCTTAACTATGCGCCTAGATATGTGTAGCTATTGGGAAAGCCATGTAAAACCTAAGAGAATGACCTTATTCTAGGAAAGGGAGGATCCCTCATCCGATAGGGGTTAATATCGGGATTCCATGTCTAGCTCTCATGGTCTATGTCGGTTAAGCTAATGTAACACCTAAAATGAAATAAGGTGAACTAGACCTCCGTGAATATTTCTTGAGTTAATTTTTTGTTAAATTGAGTAATAAAGATGTTCTTAGGCAGTGTGTGAAGTTTGGTTAAGTTTGGAGGTCAAACGTCCAAGAACGTCCATGACGTTCGGAAGGTGTGTCTTTGAAAGTGTTCATGTGTCTTGATATGTTTTAGTGAGTTTTACATGTTCTTTTTAATCAAAATCGATTTGGGGTGTTACTAAGACCGAGACGACTAAGTTTGGGGGTTTAACGTTTGGGTAGGAGCCCACCTAGGACCCACAAGGGGCCCTAGAAGAGACCCCATCTCTTGGCTAAAAGCTGCCAAGCAGTGACCAAATGATGATGTCACAACCCAAAACCACACCCTAGAAGTTAGGGTGCAATCTTGGATTGAGACCGGCGTATTCGACCTCTCAGATGTCTTATACAAGCCTATCATATCGTTCATCGCATATACATAACGAAAAGTAGTGCGGAATTAATACTATTCGTAAAACATTATATAAGTCTTAAACTCTTTCATATATGGAAATAGGAAAACACTAAGTCTCGATCATCATCTTAAAAAATGATAATACTTGGGACACGGCCCATACGAATTGAAAACATACTACTAATAGTCTATTACAAACTTCATAAAAGGAACATAAAATGACATATATGCCCTCAAGTCAAGTGAGGACATACTTCAACTCTTCTTGAACGATCTCCTTGTCCAAGTCTTCATACCAAATCCCTTCACCTACCAAGAACTATATACATAGAAAATAAAGCATGGAATTAGTACAACCACATGTACTAAGTATGGCATTATGCATTAAAAAATCATGAAAACGGACTTTATTGGAAATATGCATCTTTTCTTTAAAACATAATAATATCATCATAAGAATAACATTTCGAAATTTAGAATCACATAAGAAAACACTTAAACTGAAATCATAAATTTAGAGCTCACTTTACAGTGAGTTCACTTCACTGTACAGTGAAATCCATTTAGTGTTACAGTGAAGTCCTAGCCTTCCGTTTTGAACATCTTCTAGCATGTAGTCTTCTCACCAAAGCCATCCTAAGATTCACTTAAGTCACACAAAGAGATGCCTCCCATACCCCTCTCTAGATGTTCCTAAACAATCCTCAAGATTACTCATGATGAGACACACACACATACAATACACCACCATACAAGACATACATAATATGACAATCTCCCCTACCAAGGCTATCAAAAGACTTAATCAAGTACTCCTAGAAGAGAACGCCCATACATTCACTTCAAGGCAACCAAAATAATCCATAAGACTTCCTAGGTTTAGATCATGTCAAACATATCAAACAATTTCCCTAACTAGAGTCGTTCTCAAGACTCCAAAGATAAGACATGAAGAGATCATCCTTTATGCCCTCTTCACATTTTAACTAAGAAATCCTTAAGTCACTTGAGATTAGGTACTTATCCATTACATACTCATTATCATTGAGTCATTAGTTCATTAGTTCATTTAAGAGACATACATCACATAAAGGACATTTAAATAATGGTCTTATACAAGACCTAGGGACTCTTATTAAAATCTTCAAAGCCTATTGTTCAATGTATAAGTATCATCAAATACCACCACCTAAACTTCATAGGAACTTCTCTTGTAACATCCGTAAAAATGAATATGCTAAGTAATGTTTAGTGTGTTTAAAATGCCTACGATTAGACCGGGTTCACACGGATTGATGCGCGTAGAACCAGACCTCTGAACCTTTGCGACATCCAAGCCAACTAACTTTGGGATTTAGTTGATCTAGGAAGGTTGGGTCCATCCATGTAGGACTCTCAAATATGAAGATTTACTCGGATTAGTCTTTACCAAACTTAAAAAAGAAAATGTTAAGTTTGGAGGGTCTAAGGGTAAAATGGTATTTTTCCAGGCTAAGGGTAGTATCGTAATTACCCTAAATATATAATTAATTATATAATTAATAAGGTGGAGGGGCATTTTGGGGAGAGAGGGCCGAAAATTGGCCTTTGAGTGAAGTCTTGCTCTACCCGAGTTCGAACCTAGGTGGAAGCAATGATTTAAATTGTTTTTATTTAAATTGGTAAATTAATTTAATTAATTAATATTCATTAGCTGATTTAAGAAAAAGTAAAATCAGATAAAGTGTTTGAAAGAGTCCTAGTTTGACTAAGTCTTTACCTAAGCCTAAACAACCTTTCACATTTAACTCTCTCTGTCACGCTCATCTCTCTCACATTTCTCACACTTGAAGAACTCACACGAAAAATATAATCTAAACATAACCAAAACGTTAGGCAAAAGGGAGGGGTTTCCGTCGAGTGGTGTTGAAGTTGAGGGGATTTGGACGTGTGTTTGGAGAATCTTTGGGCAGCAAGTTCAAGGTTTGAACGTCAAAATAAGGTATGGGTTTTCTTACTCTTGGTCCCTTTCCCAAGAGACCCTTAAGTCTCAGATGAATCTACTCCAAAAACTAGGGTTGTTCCCCATTACATGTTCCCTGTCACTAGCTCACAATGATCTTAGGTTGGTATGTTTGCTGCTAGAATTTAGGGACACTGTGTGTGGTGATGATCTCGTTGCGAGTATGTATTCATGATTATGTGCTTATGTTTTTGTATCTTTCAAAAATATGAATGTAGATATGAATGTATGTGTGTAAGATTGTTGTTATGACTTTGAGTCTCAGTTTTAGCATGCTAATAGCATACAACTACTCGTGTTTTATGTGTTATTAAATGTCCCTAAATCGTGATATTCACATGATTGAAATGCTATCAATTCTAGTTAAAACAAATGACTAAATCATTCCTCTAACTTGTCTTAAGAACCCTAACGAACGACTAAGAAACAAATGCTCAAAGGACCTGCAAAATGCTACAAAAAAATCGTGGAATAAATTTCCAGAACCTGGAAATAGGCTGTATATAGTTTCTGGAAATTTTGGACATCAAAAAAAATAAAATAAAAAATAGGTGAGGTCTGCAGGGATCGAACCCAAGGCCTCACTAAGGCTTACCTTAATAAATAAACAAAAAAGAATGTGTTAGGCGGGGCTCGAACTGGGGGCTGGGGTCAGCGAAATTTGCAAGAAAAAGGGGATAAAAAAATTGCTATTTATGACTATCACCAAGTTCCTTGCCTTACCTCATAAAGCAACTTCACAATTAGCATATTAAAATGCAAGTCAACAAGAGAAAAACATGGATTTATAAAAACTTTCCTCTCATGCTTATTTGGAAAATTCAACATGTCTCCAAAATGATGTCAATCAATTCATACCAATCATATATAGATCATGCAATTCTCACTTTATGCAAGACTATTTTCATGAACAAGCTTACTAAGAATTCATATTTTCCAATTCAAGTAAAAATAGAAAAACAATGTAGACAATTTCTACAATATCACTACTCAAACACTATCCCCCACTTAGGGTAAACCCAATTAAGAGTAACTTAACCCAACATATAGAGGATCTCAAATACACAACCTTCATATCCATCACTTAAAGTGATTTCTACTTTAGAGGGAATTTCCATTAATTCAATTTAGCAACACTAAGGCATTCTAAACCTTATCATTTTAGGCAAATCATCCTCAACCATCAATTTTTGATCATACTATTCAATTCACATAAGGTCTTCTTACAATGCAATAGACACTAAGGTCATACATCATTAGTGGAAAACAACAAGGAAGGTCATAACACAACAAGAAGTTTAGAAATAACTGTACGAATCATCATGTCATAAGATTCTCATCCTTCAATCCAAATAGCGGAAATTCTTTTCCACATTCCTTATCATGTTCATATTCATAAACTCTACACATATTTCAACAACATCCAATCAAATGACAATTTAGTAGGTTCTCCAAACATGTTACAATAAGTTTCCTAGCCTTTACAGTGAGCATGCTTCCAAATACCCAAAAGTGCAACATTTAGACATTTGATGGAACAAGTATGGAATTATAAGATACAAAGCTCTACCAACTCATTCTTCATAAGCATGCATACTATATTTACAACTCAAGTCTCTACGAAAGACTCCAATTTATACTAGCAACTCATCAAGTACCACTTATATATGCAAAGGAAAACAATGTAAACTTTTAATCACCATAACTTCTAGCATGCTTCAACTATATCATGACATACATCATTCGACATCACTTGCTATTTCACAAAGACTTCATATATTGCCATAATTGACATCACATCGTCAAATAAGAGTTAGTTCATACATAGTAAGGTAAAATAACCAATCATAATCCCCATAGAGTTAACATGTGCAATGATCAAGTAAAGCTCCATAACTTCACTAAACCAAGTAACCCAACAAGAACTACAATTAGCACCATACTCCACTCATCTATAACCTTCATGCATGGATAACCCCATATCTTTAGCACACTAGGCTATTCACATATTTACAAACATAGAGATCATCTCATAAAGACATTCACATTTATCATCATACACATACATAGTATTAACCTCCTAAGGTCTCCATCAAGGCCAGCTAGTGCAAGACGTAGCTAGAGTCCCATACCCCTACCTAAGTCTAGTTAACCCTTCAAGTCGCCTTAGTTAGTATATACATCATCAAATAAGGGCTAGTGTCACCTTCACACATACTCATTCAAATCATAAAACAAGATAATCATTTTAAATTCACCTTTTATCCCTCAAGCATAGAGCAATCTCATCCAAGCAATCACTTCTAAAGGACTACCGGACAAGAAAACATATGAGAGAGATCTTATAGAATTTAGTTCTATGGCACGATATGAGATTGATGAAGAAGGGAAACTCTATCATCCTATAGCCTATCATACCATTTGATGTGTCGCGACTCACCACAAATTATACAAGACTCTACTAGACGTGGCAATATGAGACTTCTTAGAACCTAAAACCGCTACATAAACCTCATGCTCTGATACCAAGTTTGTCACAACCCGAAACCATACCCTAGAATATAAGATACAATCTTAGATTGTAACAAGCGTCGTCGACCTCTCGGAGGTCTAAGACAAGCCTCTCATATCATTAATTGCATTGGCATAGTAAATTTAGCGGAAAATTTAAAACTTTTCATAGCACATCATATGCTAGAAACATCACATCATATATATATAAAACATAAGTCATAATACATATTTAGACTCTAAGACTCTTTTCCATCTTAGACTCTATAACTTTAGAGTACATTATGGACACGGCCCATAAGACACATTACATAACTATACAATATTTATTGACTTTGCATTAAAGACATAAGTAGCATATCCTTGAACTTTAAGGATTCCTTTCATTGAGCTTGGGAATCATCTATCAAGCTCTTGACCATTCAAGACATCCTTTAAGCATCAATGACCTACACTTTGTCTAAAAAGAAGAGAAGAATGGAATTAGTACAAGAATGCACTAAGTATGACAACGATGCAAAACCATGCATTTAAAAGAGACATTTCCTTTGAAATCATACTTCATGGCATTTTGAGTAAATCATCATAAAAACTTTTATCAATAGCATTTATATCATTCACATACTTCATAGAAACACAATCAAAGGCCAAAAATCATAGAAAAGCACATATAGAATTTACACCCCATTTGAGGTCACTTTACAGTGAACTCACTCTCCTAAACATTTACTCTTTCTTTTAATTCATTAGTCTTCCAAGTAATCCTTTAAGGATACTTTGTGCAATGCATCACTTTAGGAACACAAGAGAAGACCATACATAGCATCTACACAAGACAACACATGCCATCATATAAGTATAGTACTAAACATAGTCAAACCAAGACTACAATATCATACATAAAGGACACATACATAATCATATGCATTAGGGTACCTTCCTAAGACTTCCTAAGGAGTCACTTGTGCAATGTCTAGATGGGTTCGTTACTTCCACCTATCCTAAGTAACTTACCTTAAGTCCTCCTAGTTAGGATCTTATTCAATTACTTCCATTGTCCATTTTACCTTTAGGGAACTATAACCTCAACCGACATAGACCATGTGATGCTAAACATGGAATCCGGTGTCATCAAGCCTTACAACGATAGAAGGTGGTCTACCGGCTAAAGTAGAACCAAATACAAACATAGCTATCGAGGTAGAATCCTCTAGCTAGTATCCTATGGTGGCAACATAATTCAAGAACTAAGAGGTAGATATCCCTATTCATATCATTTGGTAAAGTGGGTCGCTCCTCATGGAATCCCTTAAATGACATATCTCATAAACAAGGGAGTTAACATCACATGGGCAACTTTAGGATGAATCTTTCCTTCTATGGATAAGTCATCACCTCCCATTGTCAAGTTCGCTCGGTGCTAAGTTAAGTTCCCTTTATTGAAAAGACTTTATTATGTTTATTTATAAAACATAAGCTTAGGATAATCATTCCTCATATGCTTATAGCATATTCAAGCATCTATCTAGTTTTATAGCATTATTGGGCACCCCTCTCAAGGCCCCTCTATTAAAGATCCTCATTCATGTGTGTGAGTGTATACGTAGATGTGAACAAACCTTTCACATAATACATTAAGTCACACATGTTCATACCTTACATATTCATACCTCATCATATCATATAAATCATATTCATAACATGTTCATATAATCAGCCTTCATATACATAAGAACCAAAACTAGGAACTATCCTATCAAGATACACATATACAATGCATAGACAAGGTTCCATACCCTTGTCCATACTAGTACACCTATCAAGTCATCCTAGTAAGGGATTACAAATCATACTTTCATAAACATCACCTTAATATACATAGTAGTAGACACTAGTGAAGGTGAGAACTACCTCTCATTTAGACACAATGACTTATACTACTTGTAACATGCATGCAAGTGAGTGTGTGTGTACATTGACCAACATGATCATATAATGGCTATCAATAACTTCTTGAGTCATCACCCTCTTAGACCACATTACACTTCCAAGCACATAGCACACAACACATAATAGCATAGGAGACAAGACAATATATACAATGTAATCAAGACTCCAAACTTTAGCTATTTACACTTTCATATAAGGGGTACATAGGTAAGGGGTTATTAACCATTTGCACACATCAAGTGCAGCACCTATACTTTACCTAACATGAATATACACATGCTCATACAATAGCCACACAACCTAATTCACAACTAGAATAGGAAAATAGGCATAAGCTTCTCATAGTATCATCTTAAGCACATGCTCATAAGTTCATCAATTTTCCTTCAAAGCCATGGTCAATAGATATATAATGACAATAAGGTAAATACCGCCACCATAAGTGGACCATACCACACAATGCCATGCAAGGCTTTATCAACATTACTATAAAGGAATATAGAAGTAGAAGAGTAGAGGAAATAAGCATTCTTACCAATTTCTCACCCTTTGATCATCATTGATCAATACACCTATTCATCGATAAAACACATATATGGAAGTAGCTAAATATACTTTAAACATATAAGCAACCATGTACAAGTCGCTACAAGATTATACCATAACATAATACAACATATCAACATACTAGGAAAGAAGGATAACATAGATCATTAGCTAACTTCACTTACATTGATTTTAGATCATAGTTCATACATGCATAAGTCTAAGGCAGTAGCTAAACCTACATTTAACCATATTGAAATCATGATTATATACCTTCAAGATTAGGGTTACAACATAGGCATTTAGACTTATCGATTTGCTAGAGTGTAGAAGACTTTACCAATATTATGAACTATCTAAGGTTTTGATCATCATTCATATTTCATCAACAATGCACTCATTAGGAAGTATTTAATTAGATAAGAAATCAAGACTAAATCATGCTTCATCAAATCACAATTCGAGATGCATCACAACTTAGCTTCTTGACTTCATAGCCTAAGGGAATCTATATTAATTCATGCAAACATTTATTAATTTGAACATTTAGGATTTATACATACAAAATTAATCCATAACATCACCCTAAAACAGTAACTACAGCAGTTCATACATAATCAAAAGTCTACATAACCGATCTCACAATCGACTTCAAGACAACATGTAGAAACATAGGCTATTCATGCTCAAATCTTCATATATTTATCATCATGGACTGATCATCATCCATTCACCATCAATTAATGTAAATAACAATAAACACAAGCAATTCAACTTAAGAGAATCACCAATTAATCAAGAACAAGTCATAATCACAAAGCCCATGCAAGAGCTAAACCAATTTTTTGGAAGGAACATGGGTTCATCATGCAATTGGAATGAAATCACTGTATTAACTTCAATTCATCATGATTTAATCATTAAAAATGTTTTGAGAAAGAACACATGGCTAGATTGGAAGATTGGAAACTTGATCATAAGATTTCTTTGAAAAACATTGAGAAGAACTCTCCAAGTGGAAGGTAACTTAAAGATGAAGGATTGCCATACCTTTATCTACATGAAAACCTCTAAAACTTCATGATTCATCCATAGAAAATCCATCTCCAAGCAGATCTTGAGCTTCACCAACAAATGGTGGTTTTAGAGAGAACATTTTTGGGAGGGAAAGGTTTTAAACATGTGAGAGGATTTATGAATGAGTTGATCACGTTTTGGAAGACTTATATACACCTAAAATTAACTAAATAAACCTATTATAGTCAGGTTAGGATGTGGGGTGAATTTCCCATACACCCCTTTAATTACCAGAACGCAGGCTGCCAACTTGCAGTCACTCACGACGAAGGCAGTGACGGGGCGTCAAGGCCATGACGGGGCGTCATGGCCTCCGTCGTCTGAGACTTGGACAAAATATTGGATTAAGACATGACCAAGGAAAATACCCATCGACTAGACCTTCTCGACGGGCCGTTGGGGGACCAACGATCCGTCGTTGGGTCCGTCAAGGGACACTGCCCAGGCAGTGTCTTAGGAAGCCTTGGGTCCTTCTTTTGGGGCCTCTTATGGGGTCCTTTAGAAGTCATACCCGGACGTTTCGGACGCGATTACAAACGTTAACATGTTATAGACCTTCCACATAAATTTCTTCCAAAACAAACACCTACAAGACGTCCAAATATCCTTGACCCCAACATGACATACGCTGAACGTCTTAGGGGCTATCTTTCGAACGCCTTGGACGTTCTTGGGCGTTTGACCTTCGAACTTCACGAAACTTCAAATAACAAAATTAAACATCATTTAAAACCATTTCAAGACTCATTAGACTCAGTTCATTCAATTTAGGTATGCATACACACATGAGGCACATAAGCGACTATTCGTCGAACGTTTTGGACGTCCCTTGACGTTCGACTTCCAAATCGCTTCAAACTTTTAACACTGCCTCTATACCACATAATAAGGCATTTTAGGACCTTATAACATTAAGACGAACAGGCTAGGCTCTAGACACCTTATCTCATTTTCGGGGTCTTACAATATCCCCCACTTGGGAACATTCGTCCTCGAATGACACTTAGGACTCTTAAATCACAACAAGGACGTCAATGCATATAAGAGAAGTTCATCACATTTAAAATATCATCAAATCATTTTTAGCACTCAATACACACAAGAAAGCAAAAACCATTACTCACTTACTCAGACACAAAGATCTTCAGTAGTTAGACCTAGTACCATGAAGGTCATACTCAACCATACCATGCTTAGTGGTGTACATGGAGGAATATCTTGCTCCTCAACACATTACATGTATCATGAGTTCACACCTTAGCAAAGCACAAGCTCAATTTCTTTTAAAAATGAGAAATCCCAACTTTCAAGCCAAGACATGCATACAACTTTTATTCTTAGTGAAGTCTAAATGGCAAGTCACACCAAGTACATCACAAAAAAATAGGAAGTCATTCCACAAATTTCTTTTCTTAACATAATACTCACCCTTATAGTAAGCTTCATTTTGGAAAAATAGCACAAATCATAGGCACACACAGGAACACTTAGCTAACCATGCTTTCACCTTTCAAGAAAGAGCCTAAAATTTTGCATTACGAATCATCAAGTCACTAAATTTTCAAGAGAGTCAACATATTTCATTGTAAAAGAGACTCAACTGCCATTACAAGGCTAAACAATTTAATTTACAAATGACTATCACCAAGTTCCTTGCCTTGCCTCATGAAGTCAACTTCACAATTAGCACATTAAAATGCAAGTCAACAAGAGAAAAACATGGATTTTATCAAAACTTTCCTCTCATGCTTATTTGGAAAATTCACCATGTCTCCAAAATGATGTCAATCAATTCATACCGATCATATATAGATCATTCAATTCTCACTTTATGCAAGACTATTTTCATGAACAAGATTACTAAGAATTCAAATTTTCCAATTCAAGTAAAAATAGAAAAACAATGTAGACAATTTCTACAATATCACTACTCAAACACCATCCCCCACTTAGGGTAAACCCAATTAAGAGTAACTTAACCCAACAAATAGAGGATCTCTAATACACAACCTTCATATTCATCACTTAAAGTGCTTTCTACTTTAGAGGGAATTTCCATTAATTCAATTTAGCAACACTAAGGCATTCTAAACCTTATCATTTTAGGCAAATCATCCTCAACCATCAATTTTTTATCATACTATTCAATTCACATAAGGTCTTCCTACAATGCAATAGACACTAAGGTCATACATCATTAGTGGAAAACAACAAGGAAGGTCATAACATAACAAGAAGTTTAGAAATAACTCTACGACTCATCATTTCATAAGATTCTCATCCTTCAATCTAAATAGCGAAAATTCTTTTCCACATTCCTTATCATGTTCATATTCATAAATTATACACATATTTCAACAACATCCAATCAAATGACAATTTAGTAGGTTCTCCAAACATGTTACAATAAGTTGCCTAGCCTTTACAGTGAGCATGCTTCCAAATACCCAAAAGGGCAACATTTAGACATTTGATGGAACAAGTATGGAATTATAAGATACAAAGCTCTACCAACTCATTCTTCATAAGCATTCATACTATATTTTCAACTCAAGTCTCTACGAAAGACTCCAATTTATACTAGCAACTCATCAAGTACCACTTATATATGCAAAGGAAAATAATGTACACTTTTAATCACCATAACTTCTAGCATGCTTCAACTATATCATGACATACATCATTTGACATCACTTGCTATTTCACAAAGACTTCATATATTGCCATAATTGGCATCACATCTTCAAATAAGAGATAGTTCATACATAGTAAGGTAAGATAACCAATCATAATCCCCATAGAGTTAACATGTGCAATAATCATGTAAAGCTCCATAACTTCACTAAACCAAGTAACCCAACAAGAACTACAATTAGCACCATACTCCACTCATCTATAACCTTCATGCATGGATAACCCCATATCTTTAGCACACTAGTCTATTTACATGTTTACAAACATAGAGATCATCTTATAAAGACATTCACATTTATCATCATACACATACATAGTATTAACCTCCTAAGGTCTCCATCAAGGCAAACTAGTGCAAGACGTAGGTAGAGTCCCATACCCCTACCTAAGTCTAGTTAACCCTTCAAGTCGCCTTAGTTAGTATATATATCATCAAATAAGGGCAAGTGTCACCTTCACACATACTCATTCAAACCATAAAACAAGATAAGCATTTTAAATTCACCTTTTCTACCTCAAGCATAGAGCAATCTCATCCAAGCAATCACTTCTAAAAGACTACCGGACAAGAAAACAAATGAGCGAGATCTTATAGAATTAAGTTCTATGGCATGATACGAGATTGATGAAGAAGGGAAACTCTATCGTCCTATAGACTCTCGTACCATTTGATGTGTCGCGACTCACCACCAATGATACAAGACTCTACTAGACGTTGCAATATGAGACTTCTTAGAACCTAAAACCGCTACATAAACCTCATGCTATGATACCAAGTTTGTCACAACCCGAAACCATACCCTAGAAGATAAGATACAATCTTGGATTGTAACCGGCGTCGTCGACCTCTCGGAGGTCTAAGACAAGCCTCTCATATCATTCATTGCATTGGCATAGTAAATTTAGCAGAAAATTTAAAGCATTTCATTGCACATCATATGGTAGAAACATCACATCATATATATATAAAACATAAGTCATAATACATATTTAGACTCTAAGTCTCTTTGCCATATTAGACTCAATAACTTTAGAGTACATTAAGGACACGGCCCATAAGACACATTACATAACTATACACTATTTATTGACTTTACATTAAAGACATAAGTAGGACATCCTTTAACTTTAAGGATTCCTTTCATTGAGCTTGAGAATAATCTATCAATCTCTTGACCATTCAAGACATCCTTTGAGCATCCATGACCTACACTTTGTATAAAAAGTAGAGAAGAATGGAATTAGTACAAGAATGCACTAAGTATGACAACCATACAAAAACATACATTTAAAAGGGACATTTCCTTCGAAATCATATTTCATGGCATTTTGAGTAAATCATCATAAAAACCTTTATCAATAGCATTTATATCATTCACATACTTCATAGAAACACAATCAAAGGCCAAACATCATAGAAAAGCACATATAGAATTTACTCCCTATTTGAGGTCACTTTACAGTGAACTCACTCTCCTAAACGTTAACTCTTTCTTTTAATTCATTAGTCTTCCAAGTAATCCTTTAAGGAAACTTGGTGCAATGCATCACTTTAGGAACACAAGAGAAGACCATACATAGCATCTACACAAGACAACACATGCCATCATATAAGTATAGTACAAGATGAACATAGTCAAACCAAGACTACAATATCATACATAAAGGACACAAACATAATCATATGCATTAGGGTACCTTCCTAAGACTTCCTAAAGAGTCACATATGCAATGTCTAGATGGGTTCATTACTTGCACCTATCCTAAGTAACTTACCTTAAGTCCTCCTAGTTAGGATCTTATTCAATTACTTCCATTGTCCATTTTACCTTTAGGAAACTATAACCTCAACCGACATAGACCATGTGATTCTAAACATGGAATCCGGTGTCATCAAGCCTTACACCGATGGAAGGTGGTCTACCGGCCAAAGTAGAACCAAATATAAACATAGCTATCGAGGTATAATCCTCTAGCTAGTATCCTATGGTGGCAACATGGTTCAAGAACTAAGCGGTAGATATCCCTATTCATACCATTTGGTAAAGTGGTCCGCTCATCATGGGAATCCCTTAGATGACATATCCCATAAACAAGGGAGTTAACATCACATGGGCAACTTTAGGATGAATATTTCCTTCTATGGATAAGTCATCACCTCCCATTGTAAAGTTCGCTCGGTGCTAAGTTAAGTTTCCTTTATTGAAAAGCCTTTATTACGTTTATTTATAAAACATAAGCTTAGGATAATCATTCCTCATATGCTTATAGCATATTCAAGCATCTATCTAGTTTTATAGCATTCTTGGGCACCCCTCTCAAGGCCCCTCTATTAACTAGATCCTCATTCATGTGTGTGAGTGTTTACATAGATGTGAACAAACCTTTCACATAATACATTAAGTCACACATGTTCATACCTTACATATTCATACCTCATCATATCATATACATCATATTCATAACATGTTCATATAATCATCGTTCATATACATAAGAACCAAAACTAGGAACTATCCTATCAAGATACACATGTGCAATGCATAGACAAGGTTCCATACCCTTGTCCATACTAGTACACCTATCAAGTCATCCTAGTAAGGGAATACAAATCATACTTTCATAAACATCACCTTAATATACATAGTAGTAGACACTAGTGAAGGTGAGAATTACCTCTCATTTAGACACAACGACTTATACTACTTGTAACATGCATGAAAGTGAATGTGTGTGTACATTGACCAACATGATCATATAATGGCTATCAATAACTTCTTGAGACAGACACCCTCTTAGACCACATTACACTTCCAAGCACATAGCAGACAACACATAATAGCATAGGAGACAAGACAATATATACAATGTAATCAAGACTCCAAACATTAGCTATTTACACTTTCATATAAGGGGTACATAGGTAAGGGGTTATTAACCATTTGCACACATCTAGGGCAGCACCTATACTTTACCTAACATGAATATTCACATGCTCATACAATACCCACACAACCTAATTCACAACTAGAATAGGAAAATAGGCATAAGCTTCTTATAGTATCATCTTAAGCACATGCTCATAAGTTCATCAATTTTCGTTCAAGGCCATGGTCAACACATATATAATGACTATAAGGTAAACACCGCCACCATAAGTGGACCATACCACACAATGCCATGCAAGGCTTCATCAACATTACTATAAAGGAATATAAAAGTAGAATAGTAGAGGAAATAAGCATTCTTACCAATTTCTCACCCTTTGATCATCATTGATCAATACACCTATTCATCGATAAAACACATATATGGCAGTAGCTAAATATACTTTAAACATATAAGAAACCATGTACAAGTCGCTATAAGATTATACCATAACATAATACAACATATCAACATACTAGGAAAGTAGGATAACATAGATCCTTAGCAAACTTCCCTTACATTGATTTTAGATCATAGTTCATACATGCATAAGTCTAAGGCGGTAGCTAAACCTACATTTAACCATATTGGAATCATGATTACATACCTTCAAGATTAGGGTTACAACATAGGCATTTAGACTTATCGATTTGCTAGAGTGTAGAAGACTTTACCAATATTATGAACTATCTAAGGTTTTGATCATCATTCATATTTCATCGACAATACACTCATTAGGCAGTAGTTAATTAGATATGAAATCAAGACTAAATCATGCTTCATCAAATCACAATTCGAGATCCATCACAACTTAGCTTATTGACTTCATAGCCTAAGGGAATCTATATCAATTCATGCAAACCTTTCTTAATTTGAACATTTAGGATTTATACATACAAAATTCATCCATTACATCACCCTAAAACAGTAACTACAGCAGTTCATACATAATCAAAAGTCTACACAACCGATCTCACAATCGACTTCAAGACAACATGTAGAAACATAGGCTATTCATGCTCAAATCTTCATATATTTATCATCATGGACTGATCATCATCCATTCACCATCCATTAATGTAAATAACAATAAACACAAGCAATTCAACGTAAGAGAATCACCAATTAATCAAGAACAAGTCATAATCACAAAGCCCATGCAAGAGCTAAACCAATTTTTTGGAAGGAACATGGGTTCATCATGCAATTGGAGTGAATTCACATTCAAATCACTGTATTAACTTCAATTCATCATGATTTAATCATTAAAAACGTTTTGAGAAAGAACCCATGGCTAGATTGGAAGATTGGAAACTTGATCATAAGATTTCTTTGAAAAACATTGAGAAGAACTCTCCAAGTGGAAGGTTACTTGAATATGAAGGATTGACATACCTTTATATACATGAAATCCTATAAAACTTCATGATTCACCCATAGAAAATCCATCTCCAAGCAGCTCTTGAGCTTCACCAACAAATGGTGGTTTTAGAGAGAACATTTTTGGGAGGGAAAGGCTTTAAACATTTGAGAGGATTTATGAATGAGTTGATCACGTATTGGAATACTTATATGCACCTAAAATTAACTAAATAAACCTATTATAGTCAGGTTATGAAGTAGGGTGAATTTCCCATTCACCCCTTTAATTACCAGAACGTAGGCTGCCAACTTGCAGGCACCCACGACGAAGGCAGTGACGGGGCGTCATGGCCTCCGTCGTCGGAGACTTGGCCAAAATCTTGGATTAAGACCTGCCCAAGGAAAATCCCCATCGACGAGACCTGCTCAACGGGCCGTTGGGGACCAACAATCCGTTGTTGGGTCCGTCAAGGGACACTGCCCAGGCAGTGTCTTACGCAGCCTTGGGTCCTTCTTTTAGGGCCTCTTATGGGGTCCTTTAGAAGTTGTACCCCGACGTTTCCAATGCGATTACAAACCTTAACATGTTATAGACCTTCCACATAAATTTCGTCTAAAACAAACACCTACAAGACGTCCAAACAGCCTTGACCGCAACATGACATACGATGAACGGCTTAGGGGCTATCTTTCGAACGCCTTGGACGTTCTTAGGTGTTTGACCTCCGAACTTCATGAAACTTCATATAACAACATTAAACCTCAATTAAAACCATTTCAAGACTCATTAGACTCAGTTCATACAATTTAGGCATGCATACACACATGAGGCACATAAGCGACTATTCGTCGAACGTTTTGGACGTCCCTTGACGTTCGACTTCATAATCGCTTCAAACATTGAACACTGCCTCTATACCACATAATAAGGCATTTTAGGACCTTATAACATTAAGACGAACATGCTAGGCTCTAGACACATTATATCATTTTTGGGGTCTTACAACACCTCTCTTCAAAGCACACCAAAGCGACCCTTAAAACCACCAAATCTTAGGCTTACTTCGTTGGATATCAAATCCACGCCCTTGGCTAACATATGCAAAACACTCATGGAAATATAAGTCACACTAAGTGCAATGTGAGAGTAGAATCCCATACTACCACTCCCACTTAGTGCTCCTAATGGATTCCATTTACTCAAGTACTCCACAATAATCATCCAGAACACCACACCATAGTACTCATTCACACGGATTTCATGAAAGTACTCTTCTCCCATAGTAGGTATAGGTCACACCAAGTTCAATGTGAGAATAGCATCCCATACCACTACTCCCACTTAGTGCTCCTACTAGGTAACAAATGTCGATCGAGCACTTCACGACATACATCACAATATCAACAATATACAAGTTAACTAGTTTCAAATAATTTTTTTTGTGGGAGTTAGCTTAACCGACAAAGACCATGAGAGCTAGACATGGAATCCCGATATTAACCCCTATTGGATGAGGGATCCTTACTTGCGTAGTGTAAGGTCATGCTTCTTAGCGTTTACATGGCTTTTCCAATAGCTACACCTATGCGGGCACATAGTTAAGGGATAAAGGATTGCAACTAAGTACCTCACTCTCTACTAACGAGGAGTACTCATCTCAAGAGGTACTTTGGATTACAACATCTCAACTCACGAAGTGTAATCCACCTCCCCTTCATATCCTCTCGGTGCTAGGCATAACTCCCCACGGTTTTCTCAACATAATAGTCTATCTTAGAAAGCTCACTAGGAATGGAGAGGTGTCTACTAGACACTACATCTCAACTCACGAAGTGTGTCCACCTCAAGATTCCCCTTTTTACTCAACTTGGCATAATTCATTCTTTAAAGTGTGTTTGTGTACACCTTACATATAAGCATCATTTCATTCTCATCAAGTTCTACACATACTTTAACCTTGATTCATCAAGTTACACACTCTACATGCTTCTCATAATCATAGACTTCATTTAGACATAAACTAGGTCAAACATGCAATTCAAGCTACACCAAACACAATACAAGACCCATTTCCAATATCTCTTCATTTCACATATTAGACCTTCAAGATTACATATTCAAAACATACTAAATAAATCAAGTTCATCAATTAGCACCGCCACCCATAAGGTGGACCATACCACTCAAATAGCAATTCATAATAAGAACTATACAATGAGAGCAACTCATCAACAAATAAAACCATCATCACCTATAAGAAACTTATCAATATTTCACCATATTAAGGACCTTAGTGCAGTAGCTACACCAACATGACAAATACAAGAAGACCCAAGTTCATACCCTACTCAAATCATGCTCACATAACCCATTTTCAAGCCAAAAGTTGAAGTATGCATAAACAAGAGTTTCATGGAGTTTTAACATCAAAATCATCAATTAAAACAAAGATAAATACACTTAAACCATTAGAACTTAAATACAAGAAGACCCATACTAGAAAGAATTTAGAAACCCTTTTGAAAACCTTTTTGGAAGTTGGCTTCTTGAATGAAAAGATATTCAAGAATGGATACCATACCTTTAAGAGAAGGAAACCCACTAACTTTTATGAAGAAACAAGTCCAAAGCAGCCCTCCTTTCCCTCCTTGAGCCTTGGCTTCAATGGTGACTTTGAGAGGGTTTTCTTTTTAGAAAGAGAGTTTGAATGTTGAAGTGAGGGTCTTGTGTAGGTCTAGGGTTTAAAACTAATTTAATATAACCTAAAAACACTAAAATTATACACCTAGGGTCTTAAAAGACTTGGGGTGTATTTACATAAAACACCCCAAGTTGGCAGCCACTTAACAGGCTTGGCAGGTCTCACAGACGAGACCTTCACCAACGGACCGTCAGGGGCCAACGGACCGTTGGTAGGGTCTCGTTGGTTGATACTTAGCTCCAAATGGAGCATGGCCAATCTGAACTCACTGGTCCAATAGACGGACCGTTGAGGGACCAACGGACCGTCCTTAGGGTCGTCGATGGCCACTGCTTTTTGGACGATTTTGCCCAAGTCTTGGGCCCTTCATCTAGGGACCCTTGTAGGTCCTAGGTGGGGTCGTGCCCGGACTTTAAACCCCTAAACTAAGTCGTCTAGGTATTAGTAACATCCAATGCATGTTTCAAGTAAAACGAACACGTAAAACTCATCCAAACACACCAAGACACACGAATACATTCTAAGGCATACCATCCGAACGTCATGGACGTTCTTGGTTGATTGAACTCCAAACTTAACAAAACTTCACACACTGCATAAGGACACTGAACTACAGTTTAACTTTAAATAAACCCAAGAAATAACCATGAGGCTCTAGTTCACCTTAGTTCATTTTGGGGCGTTATATTCTCCCCCACTTGGAATAACATTCATCCTCGAATGACACTTAAATTTTTAAGAACAACAAGGACTCACTTACATCATATAATACACTTAGATCATGATCAAAACATCAACAACCAAAGCATCAACTAGCAAGGAACATCATTTCTCACTTTCAACACTTAGCAACATAGGCAACTTTTGCCAAACTTCACAAAGTCAAAAGTCAACCTTAAACCTCTTTTATGGAGGAACTACCTTATCCAATATTAAACATGCTCATATACAATACTTTTACACACATTGAAACTAAAATTCAAGACAAAACAATTTTCTTCAAAATGTCAAAATTCTTCACTGTGTTCACTGCCAAGGTACCAACTTTTTTTTCTTCGAAAATTCATTCTTTAAGCAATTCATCAAGATGACATAATAATATGAACTATAAAACCATATAAACTCATTTCATAACACAAAAGAAACAATAACAAAGAGTTAAGACTTACCAAAACCATCAATCCGGATTAATTATCCTTTCTAGCCCCCATCCCATAGGAAGGGTTCTTCTTGGGAGCATTAGGATCTAGGGAAGATTGATTGAAATCTCTCCCCCTTTATTTAAGGTTTGGTTAGTCCCTCTGTAACAACCCTAAAAAAATAGATATGCTAAGTAATGCTTAATGTGCCAAGAATGCCTACGATTAGACCAGGGTTCACACAGATTGATGCGCGTAGAACCAGACCTCGGAACCCTTGGTATAGCCAAGCCAACTAACTTTGGGAGTTAGTTGAGCTAGGAAAGGTTGGGACCAACCATGTAGGACTCTCGAATAAAAATATTTACTCGAAGGAGTTTCTACCGGACTTAAAAAGAAGGAATTTTAAGTTTTGAGGGTCTAGGGGTAAAATCGTCTTTTACCAGGCTAAGGGTAATATCATAATTACCCTAAATATATATATATTTAATTATTTAATAATATGGAGGGGCAATTTTTGGAGAGAGAGCCGAATTTGAGCTCTAGGAGTGGAGTCTTGCTCCACCCGGGTTCGAACCTAGGTGGAAGCAATGATTTAACTTATTTTTATTTAAATTGATAAATTAATTTAATTAATTAATAATTATTAGCTGATTTAAGAAAAAGGAAAATCAGATTATTATTATTAACTATTTATTAATTAACATGTCTTATTTTGACTAAGTCTCAACTAGAGTCCTAATCCTAAGGAACCTCTCTCTCTCTTTCACGTTTCATCCACTTCTCCCATTTTGTTTTTGTTTTCACGTTTTTATGTTAACAAAGCAGCAACAAAAAATTAGAAATAACAACAAAACAGTTGAAGAACTCATAAGAATTCAAACGCCAAAAACAATCCATAAAAGTAAAGCAAAACGTGACATTCTCGACGGGTAAGGTGGGAATTTCTGTGTTGGACATTGGGTTGGTGGTGATTCTGGGCAGCAACTTTGTGTGTTGAACAACACCAAGAACAGGTATGGGTTTTCTTACTCTTGGTCCCTTTCCCAAGATACCCCTAGGATTCAGTCGATTCTAATCCGAAAACTAGGATTGTTTCCCCGTTTCATGTCCCTGTCACTAGCTCCTATTGATGGTTGTAGGTTGGTATGTCTGCTGGTAGATATTAGGCATGTAATGTGTTTTTTCGTGATGAATATGTTCATGAATGTGTATTTGTAATCGTACAAATGATAACCTATGCTTTCCAAAATATGTGATTATGTGTGTACAATGTGTAGTTGTGACTTTGAACACGGATTGAAGTATGAAAATGACTTGTTTTATGGTTGTATTTCACGTGCACAAACTTGTATTAATCATGATGTTCATATGAAGTATAAAGTGGCTGATTTGAGTGAAAAACTATTAGCCAAATGATTCACGAAATGCCTTAAGAATTAACTCTAAATGTTGATGAAAAGAAACTGAAAAATGTATCTCAAATTTCCAGCACATTGTTGGTTAATTTCAGCAAAGTAAAGTTCTTTAATAAGCTATGAAAAATGAAGAAAAATAAGTGAGGTAATTGAGGATCGAACCCGTGACCTCACCATGTTAAAAATCAGTGAAATAAGGTGAGAAAAAGGAAATGTGGAGAGTGGGGATTGAACCCCCAACCTCTTGAATGGATGAGAAAGTTAGGAGAAAAATAAAGGAGAAAATTAATGTGGAGAGTAGGGATTGAACCCCCAACCTCTTGAATGGATGAGAAAGTTAGGAGAAAAATAAAGGAGAAAAATAAATGAGGAGAGTGGGGATTGAACCCCCAACCTCTTGAATGGATGAGAAAGTTAGGAGAAAAATAAAGGAGAAAAATAAATGAGGAGAGTGGGGATTGAACCCCCAACCTCTTGAATGGATGAGAGAGTTAGGAGAAAAATAAAGGAGAAAATAAATGTGGAGAGTGGGGATTGAACCCGCAACCGCTTGGATAGGTGAGAAAGTTAAGAGATAAATTAAAATAAAAATAATGAGCTTGTGGGGGATTGAACCCACAACCTCCTTAACTTAAACGAAAAAAAAGAGGAGAAAAAGAAAGGAAATATTATGGGGTTGATGGGAATCAAACTAGGGTCTCCCAAATCTGAAAAATATAATTATCAAGTTTAAAATAAGATTAAGTGTTGTCCACAGGATTCGAAATAGGATTCCCTTGCCCAAATTCCGTATTGATACATAAGTCATACGTGAATTAAATGTTCAAGAATAATGCCACCTACTTAGATCGAAATCGAGATCTTGGCATACATACAAGATGCATAAGTCATGTATGACATAATCTTAGGAAGATATGAATCACTTAGACGTATATGAATGAAGCCTCATGGCTTTTATGTATGGACACATAAGACTAACATACGTTTAAAAGTAAGTGATCCTAAGATGTATGTAATGAAATGAGGAAACCCTAAAAGGGTTAAGTATGAGTGTAAATACACTAAATGGCCAAGTACATTGACATATGATGAAATGAACAATGAAATGATGAAATGAACAATGATATGATGAAATGAACAATGATATGATGAAATGAACAATGAAATGATGAAATGAACAATGAAATGACGAAATGAACAATGATATGATGAAATGAACAATGAAATGACGAAATGAACAATGAAATGATGAAATGAACAATGAAATGATGAAATGAGAAATGAAATGATGACACCCTATAAGGGTTAAGTAAGGGTGTGAAACACACCAAATGGCCAAGTGCATTGGCATATGATGAAATGAACATTTACGTAATAAGAGGTGAATAAGTATGTAAAGCAAAGGTGCTAATGATGATGAATGTGGTGACAACATGATATGATGCTAATGTAAATGATGAGAGCAATCTCAAATGAGCCTAAGTAAATGTTACCAATACGTACTCACCTATGAGAGTGTAAGATAATGAAGAGACCAGTCTCTATGAACACTTTAATGAGAGTATTGAGCATAACACACTCAATACGAATGATGAGATGAGAAATCATCTAATGAGCTATGATGTCCTCATACTAGAAGCCAGCTTCCATGATGTATGAGATGAATGTAATGGAACTTTATACTAAGCACCGATAGACTAGCTATGAGCGGTGATGCCTTCTTTTGGGAAGGGCTGAGGTTCACGTAACTCTCATGAGATGAGACTGTCCGGCTTGCCGGGTATGGGTCTCCTTATATCTCCTAGTCTTCAAACCTATACTGCAAATATAGGGATCTAGCGGGGTTAAATTCCTATGTACGCTAGCATGTTTTTGGTTCACTTTGGCCGGTGATTCCACCTCTTTTCGGTGTGGGGGAGACACTGGATTTCATGATGCTCACATGATCTATGTCGGTTAAAGTTAAAGTTCCCAATGAATGAATGAGGCCAGCCTCAAATGATGCACATAATGAAATGAATGATACCAAAGGTGTTAGGATAGGATAATCAAAAGGTGAGTTAGATTCAAGTAATGACATTAGGTCATTCTTGGTCATTGCACAACGAACCTAATGAAAATCTTAAACTACATCCTAGGTATAACTGGTGGTTACACTGGACTATGAACGAAATGAAATGAAGTACGTATGAATGAATGAAGCAGACTCTGTGTTTGCTAATGAAGACTCCCTAGTTGAGGTCCCATATGTTGAGCCTTCATTTCTGGGATATCTTAATGTCAAGTCCATGATTCCAAGGTCTCATGGCATACGAATGAATGATATGAAAGAAGTTATGTTCTACATGTAAAATGTACTGTATGCTATATGATATGTGTTATGTGTAAATGTTATGTGCTGTGTGCAAATGTGAAAAGTATGATTATGTATGTTATTCTCATGGAATAACTTTCCTATTCCAAATTTGGAAAGCTCCCTGACTTTCCTAATCCAAATTTGGAAAGATCATTTACTTTCTTAATCCAAATTAGAAAACTTTCCTAATCTCAATTTGGCAAGTCCACTGACTTGGCTTCCAAAAATCATGTTGTTAGGAAAGAGCTATTCTTTCTCATGCATGTCCTTGGTGTGTGCTTGTATATACCCATACTTAGTACAAGTGTGTACTAACCCTATACAAACTCTACTATTTTAGGTGCAGGCACAGGTGGACGGTAGAGCTACAGAATCATCGCTGCAGTTATCCGGACGTTCAGCATTCATCCGGCTTTGGTAGGTCCTCATGCTTTCGAGGATGCTACTATTTTATGTTCTAACTTAGTTTAGAAGTTGAGCTAGTGGAGTATGTTCCACTAGCGTTTCTTTCTTATTTCATTCAGACTATGTATTGGACCATTTTGGCAATTATACAATTATGTTTAATGAACTATTCCTTTCATTTGTTTATCTCTTAATGTTTAGATGGTTGATGTTGAACGAATTACGAATGTATTAGAAATGTTTAGTAAGTAATGTTTAGAAACAAAAAGTTTCAAATTTTCCGCTAAAATTAACCTATGTAAAGTAAGAATGACGTAAGTAGGCTTGTCTGCAACCTCTGAGAGGTCAACGACGCCGGTCTCATCTGGGGTCTAGATTCCAGTCGTGACAAAGTTGGTATCAGAGCACTAGGTTAAATTATGAAAATAAGAAGTTCACATCAACCACATTGAGTAGTTTCTAAGTCATGGTAGTGAAGTGCACCACTATATTGGATTAGGGACTGCATGATGCGTAGGAAAATTTCCCTTCTTCTACTCTTTATCGTGCTATCTAGAGCCTTGACACTTTGTGTCATTTTAAATATCTAACTTCGTTCTTGTGTGCGCGCTTAGAAGAATACACACAAGAATTAGGATGACCAAGTGGTGTAAGGTGCTAGACTCAAGATCTGGCCTTCCCAAGAAGGGGCAGTGATAGAAATGCCTGCGTGAACGAAAGACGTTTGATAAGAGTGGTTGTTCGCATGAAGGTGATTGCATGGTAGGTTCTAAAGCCTACTATGAGTATTGATGAAGAGGAGAAGGATAAGTTTGCTGCTTACTAGCTCAAGAAGATGGCTCAGGTATGGATTACTTCAGAAATGCTAGACTACCATAGTCTATCAAAACAGGGTAGTAAGGTTAACTTTCCAAATAAGTTAGAGTTAAAATGAATTCATGCTTGCAGGTCATGTTGATGTTTTGTATAGCGTGGACATGATTTTTGTGTTGCATGAGTTGTGAGGTGCATCAAGTTAAGTGCGATTGAGAAGGAAGTTCCTCAATCTCAAATATGAAGCTTCAGATAAGATTGTGTAATATACATTATCCAGAGTAAGTGTGAAACACAAATTCACAAAGAGTAAAGTCTCAAGTATGTTTAGATATCTTCGAAAATCGCCCTCTTTATTTAAAATGATGTGTAGTGTCATTCGGGGACGAATGTTCCTAAGGGGGGGATAATGTAACAACCCTAAAAAAAATAGATATGCTAAGTAATGCTTAATGTGCCAAGAATGCCTACGATTAGACCAGGGTTCACACAGATTGATGCGCGTAGAACCAGACCTCGGAACCCTTGGTATAGCCAAGCCAACTAACTTTGGGAGTTAGTTGAGCTAGGAAAGGTTGGGACCAACCATGTAGGGCTCTCGAATACAAAGATTTATTCGTAGGAGTTTTTACCGGACTTAAAAAGAAGGAATTTTAAGTTTTGAGGGTCTAGGGGTAAAATGGTCTTTTACCAGGCTAAGGGTAATATCATAATTACCCTAAATATATATTTAATTATTTAATAATATGGAGGGGCAATTTTTGGAGAGAAAGCCGAATTTGAGCTCTAGGAGTGGAGTCTTGCTCCACCCGGGTTCGAACCCAGGTGGAAGCAATGATTTAACTTATTTTTATTTAAATTGATAAATTAATTTAATGAATTAATAATTATTAGCTGATTTAAGAAAAAGGAAAATCAGATTTTTATTATTAATTATTTATTAATTAACATGTCTTATTTTTACTAAGTCTCAACTAGAGTCCTAATCCTAAGGAACCTGTCTCTCTCTTTCACGTTTCATCCACTTCTCCCATTTTGTTTTTGTTTTCACGTTTTTCAGTTAACAAAGTAGCAAAAAAAATTAGAAATAACAACAAAACAGTTGAAGAACTCATAAGAATTCAAACGCCAAAAACAATCCATAAAAGTAAAGCAAAACGTGACATTCTCGACGGGTAAGGTGGGAATTTCTGTGTTGGACGTTGGGTTGGTGGTGATTCTGGGCAGCAACTTTGTGTGTTGAACAACACCAAGAACAGGTATGGGTTTTCTTACTCTTGGTCCCTTTCCCAAGAGACCCCTAGGATTCAGTCGATTCTAATCCGAAAACTAGGATTGTTTCCCCGTTTCATGTCCCTGTCACTAGCTCCTATTGATGGTTGTAGGTTGGTATGTCTGCTGGTAGATATTAGGCATGTAATGTGTTTTTTCGTGATGAATATGTTCATGAATGTGTATTTGTAATCGTACAAATGATAACCTATGCTTTCCGAAATATGTGTTTATGTGTGTGCAATGTGTAGTTGTGACTTTGAACACGGATTGAAGTATGAAAATGACTTGTTTTATGGTTGTATTTCACGTGCACAAACTTGTATTAATCGTGATGTTCATATGAAGTATAAAGTGGCTGATTTGAGTGAAAAACTATTAGCTAAATGATTCACGAAATGCCCTAAGAATTAACTCTAAATGTTGATGAAAAGAAGCTGAAAAATGTATCTCAAATTTCCAGCACATTGTTGGTTAATTTCAGCAAAGTAAAGTTCTTTAATAAGCTATGAAAAATGAAGAAAAATAAGTGAGGTAATTGAGGATCGAACCCGTGACCTCACCATGTTAAAAATCAGTGAAATAAGGTGAGAAAAAGGAAATGTGGAGAGTGGGGATTGAACCCCCAACCTCTTGAATGGATGAGAAAGTTAGGAGAAAAATAAAGGAGAAAATTAATGTGGAGAGTAGGGATTGAACCCCCAACCTCTTGAATGGATGAGAAAGTTAGGAGAAAAATAAAGGAGAAAAATAAATTAGGAGAGTGGGGATTGAACCCCCAACCTCTTGAATGGATGAGAAAGTTAGGAGAAAAATAAAGGAGAAAAATAAATGAGAAGAGTGGGGATTGAACCCCCAACCTCTTGAATGGATGAGAAAGTTAGGAGAAAAACAAAGGAGAAAAATAAATGAGGAGAGTGGGGATTGAACCCCCAACCTCTTGAATGGATGAGAGAGTTAGGAGAAAAATAAAGGAGAAAATAAATGTGGAGAGTGGGGATTGAACCCGCAACCGCTTGGATAGGTGAGAAAGTTAAGAGATAAATTAAAATAAAAATAATGAGCTTGTGGGGGATTGAACCCACAACCTCCTTAACTTAAACGAAAAAAAAGAGGAGAAAAAGAAAGGAAATATTATGGGGTTGATGGGAATCGAACTAGGGTCTCCCAAATCTGAAAAATGTAATTATCAAGTTTAAAATAAGATTAAGTGTTGTCCACAGGATTCGAAATAGGATTCCCTTGCCCAAATTCCGTATTGATACATAAGTCATACGTGAATTAAATGTTCAAGAATAATGCCACCTACTTATATCGAAATTGAGATCTTGGCATACATACAAGATGCATAAGTCTTGTATGGCATAATCTTAGGAAGATATGAATCACTTAGACGTATATGAATGAAGCCTCATGGCTTGTATGTATGGACACATAAGTCTAACATACGTTTAAAAGTAAGTGATCCTAAGATGTATGTATTGAAATGATGAAACCCTAGAAGGGTTAAGTATGAGTGTAAATACACTAAATGGCCAAGTGCATTGGCATATGATGAAATGAACAATGAAATGATGAAATGAACAATGATATGATGAAATGAACAATGATATGATGAAATGAACAATGAAATGATGAAATGAACAATGATATGATGAAATCAACAATGATATGATGAAATAAACAATGAAATGACGAAATGAACAATGAAATGATGAAATGAACAATGAAATGATGAAATGAGAAATGAAATGATGACACCCTATAAGGGTTAAGTAAGGGTGTGAAACACACCAAATGGCCAAGTGCATTGGCATATGATGAAATGAACATTTACGTAATAAGAGGTGAATAAGTATGAAAAGCAAAGGTGCTAATGATGATGAATGTGGTGACAACATGATATGAGGCTAATGTAAATGATGAGAGCAATCTCAAATGAGCCTAAGCAAATGTTACCAATACGTACTCACCTATGAGAGTGTAAGATAATGAAGAGAGGCCGTCTCTATGCAAAACTCTAATGAGTAGTATTGAGCCTTAACACACTCCATACGAAATGCTGAGATGAGAAATCATCTAATGAGCTATGATGTCCTATACTAGAAGCCAGGCTTCCATGCGTATGAGATAAAATGTAAATGGAACTTTATATAAGCACCGATTTTTTTTTAGAATATCTATTGAGCGGTGATGCCTCTTTCGGGAAGGGCGTCGAGGTTCACGTAACTTCATGAGATAGATGAGGACTGTCGGCTTGCTGGTATGGCGTCTCCTTAACTCCTAGTCTTTTAACCTTATACTGCCACTATAGGGATCTGGCGGGGTTAAATTCCTATTCCGCTTCGCATGTTATTGGATCACTTTGGCCGTGATTCCACTTCTTTTCGGTGTGGGGGAGACACTGGATTTCATTGATGTCACATGATTCTATGTCGGTTAAAGTTTAAAGTTCCCAAAAGAATGAATGAGGCACCTCAATGCGCCCATAATGACTGAATGCCTACCCAAGGTGTTAGGATCGGATAATCAAAAGGGTGATTCTATTCATCGTCATTACATTAGGTCATTTTCTTGTTCTTGTTCCACACGAACCTCATTAAAGTCTTAACCTACTCCTATGTATCACTGTTGTTACACTGGACTATGAACGAAATGAAATGAAGTACGTATGAATGAATGAAGCAGACTCTGTGTTTGCTAATGAAGACTCCCTAGTTGAGGTCCCATATGTTGAGCCTTCATTTCTGGGATGTCTTAATGTCAAGTCCATGATTCCAAGGTCTCATGGCATACGAATGAATGATATGAAAGAAGTTATGTTCTACATGTAAAATGTACTGTATGCTATATGATATGTGTTATGTGTAAATGTTATGTGCTGTGTGCAAATGTGAAAAGTATGATTATGTATGTTATTCTCATGGAATAACTTTCCTATTCCAAATTTGGAAAGCTCCCTGACTTTCCTAATCCAAATTTGGAAAGATCATTTACTTTCTTAATCCAAATTAGGAAACTTTCCTAATCTCAATTTGGCAAGTCCACTGACTTGGCTTCCAAAAATCATATTGTTAGGAAAGAGCTATTCTTTCTCATGCATGTCCTTGGTGTGTGCTTGTATATACCCATACTTAGTACAAGTGTGTACTAACCCTATACAAACTCTACTATTTTAGGTGCAGGCACAGGTGGACGGTAGAGCTACAGAATCATCGCTGCAGTTATCCGGACGTTCAGCATTCATCCGGCTTTGGTAGGTCCTCATGCTTTCGAGGATGCTACTATTTTATGTTCTAGCTTAGTTTAGGAGTTGAGCTAGTGGAGTATGTTCCACTAGCGTTTCTTTTTTATTTCATTCAGACTATGTATTGGACCATTTTGGCAATTATACAATTATGTTTAATGAACTATTCCTTTCATTTGTTATCTCTTAATGTTTAGATGGTTGATGTTGAACAAATTACGAATGTATTAGAAATGTTTAGTAAGTAATGTTTAGAAACAAAAAGTTTCAAATTTTCCGCTAAAATTAACCTATGTAAAGTAAGAATGACGTAAGTAGGCTTGTCTGCGACCTCTGAGAGGTCAACGACGCCGGTCTCATCTGGGGTCTAGATTCCAGTCGTGACAAAGTTGGTATTAGAGCACTAGGTTAAATTACGAAAATAAGAAGTTCACATCAACCACATTGAGTAGTTTCTAAGTCATGGTAGTGAAGTGCACCACTATATTGGATTAGGGACTGCATGATGCGTAGGAAAATTTCCCTTCTTCTACTCTTTATCGTGCTATCTAGAGCCTTGACACTTTGTGTCATTTTAAATATCTAACTTCGTTCTTGTGTGCGCGCTTAGAAGAATACACACAAGAATTAGGATGACCAAGTGGTGTAAGGTGCTAGACTCAAGATCTGGCCTTCCCAAGAAGGGGCAGTGATAGAAATGCCTGCGTGAACGAAAGACGTTTGATAAGAGTGGTTGTTCGCATAAAGGTGATTCCATGGTAGGTTCTAAAGCCTGCTATGAGTATTGATGAAGAGGAGAAGGATAAGTTTGCTGCTTACTAGCTCAAGAAGATGGCTCAGGTATGGATTACTTCAGAAATGCTAGACTACCATAGTCTATCAAAACAGGGTAGTAAGGTTAACTTTCCAAATAAGTTAGAGTTAAAATGAATTCATGCTTGCAAGTCATGTTGATGTTTTGTATAGCGTGGACATGATTTTTGTGTTGCATGAGTTGTGAGGTGCATCAAGTTAAGTGCGATTGAGAAGGAAGTTCCTCAATCTCAAATATGAAGCTTCAGATAAGATTGTGTAATATACATTATCCAGAGTAAGTGTGAAACACAAATTCACAAAGAGTAAAGTCTCAAGTATGTTTAGATATCTTCGAAAATCGCCCTCTTTATTTAAAATGATGTGTAGTGTCATTCGGGGACGAATGTTCCTAAGGGGGGATAATGTAACAACCCTAAAAAAAATAGATATGCTAAGTAATGCTTAATGTGCCAAGAATGCCTACGATTAGACCAGGGTTCACACAGATTGATGCGCGTAGAACCAGACCTCGGAACCCTTGGTATAGCCAAGCCAACTAACTTTGGGAGTTAGTTGAGCTAGGAAAGGTTGGGACCAACCATGTAGGGCTCTCGAATACAAAGATTTATTCGTAGGAGTTTTTACCGGACTTAAAAAGAAGGAATTTTAAGTTTTGAGGGTCTAGGGGTAAAATGGTCTTTTACCAGGCTAAGGGTAATATCATAATTACCCTAAATATATATTTAATTATTTAATAATATGGAGGGGCAATTTTTGGAGAGAAAGCCGAATTTGAGCTCTAGGAGTGGAGTCTTGCTCCACCCGGGTTCGAACCCAGGTGGAAGCAATGATTTAACTTATTTTTATTTAAATTGATAAATTAATTTAATGAATTAATAATTATTAGCTGATTTAAGAAAAAGGAAAATCAGATTTTTATTATTAATTATTTATTAATTAACATGTCTTATTTTTACTAAGTCTCAACTAGAGTCCTAATCCTAAGGAACCTGTCTCTCTCTTTCACGTTTCATCCACTTCTCCCATTTTGTTTTTGTTTTCACGTTTTTCTGTTAACAAAGTAGCAAAAAAATTAGAAATAACAACAAAACAGTTGAAGAACTCATAAGAATTCAAACGCCAAAAACAATCCATAAAAGTAAAGCAAAACGTGACATTCTCGACGGGTAAGGTGGGAATTTCTGTGTTGGACGTTGGGTTGGTGGTGATTCTGGGCAGCAACTTTGTGTGTTGAACAACACCAAGAACAGGTATGGGTTTTCTTACTCTTGGTCCCTTTCCCAAGATACCCCTAGGATTCAGTCGATTCTAATCCGAAAACTAGGATTGTTTCCCCGTTTCATGTCCCTGTCACTAGCTCCTATTGATGGTTGTAGGTTGGTATGTTTGCTGGTAGATATTAGGCATGTAATGTGTTTTTTCGTGATGAATATGTTCATGAATGTGTATTTGTAATCGTACAAATGATAACCTATGCTTTCCGAAATATGTGTTTATGTGTGTGCAATGTGTAGTTGTGACTTTGAACACGGATTGAAGTATGAAAATGACTTGTTTTATGGTTGTATTTCACGTGCACAAACTTGTATTAATCGTGATGTTCATATGAAGTATAAAGTGGCTGATTTGAGTGAAAAACTATTAGCTAAATGATTCACGAAATGCCCTAAGAATTAACTCTAAATGTTGATGAAAAGAAGCTCAAAAATGTATCTCAAATTTCCAGCACATTGTTGGTTAATTTCAGCAAAGTAAAGTTCTTTAATAAGCTATGAAAAATGAAGAAAAATAAGTGAGGTAATTGAGGATCGAACCCCCAACCTCTTGAATGGATGAGAAAGTTAGGAGAAAAATAAAGGAGAAAATTAATGTGGAGAGTGGGGATTGAACCCCCAACCTCTTGAATGGATGAGAAAGTTAGGAGAAAAATAAAGGAGAAAAATAAATTAGGAGAGTGGGGATTGAACCCCCAACCTCTTGAATGGATGAGAAAGTTAGGAGAAAAATAAAGGAGAAAAATAAATGAGGAGAGTGGAGATTGAACCCCCAACCTCTTGAATGGATGAGAAAGTTAGGAGAAAAATAAAGGAGAAAAATAAATGAGGATAGTGGGGATTGAACCCCCAACCTCTTGAATGGATGAGAGAGTTAGGAGAAAAATAAAGGAGAAAATAAATGTGGAGAGTGGGGATTGAACCCACAACCACTTGGATAGGTGAGAAAGTTAAGAGATAAATTAAAATAAAAATAATGAGCTTGTGGGGGATTGAACCCACAACCTCCTTAACTTAAACGAAAAAAATAGGAGAAAAAGAAAGGAAATATTATGGGGTTGATGGGAATCGAACTAGGGTCTCCCAAATCTGAAAAATGTAATTATCAAGTTTAAAATAAGATTATGTGTTGTCCACAAGATTCGAAATAGGATTCCCTTGCCCAAATTCCGTATTGATACATAAGTCATACGTGAATTAAACGTTCAAGAATAATGCCACCTACTTAGATCGAAATCGAGATCTTGGCACATACAAGATGCATAAGTCTTGTATGACATAATCTTAGGAAGATATGAATCACTTAGACGTATATGAATGAAGCCTCATGGCTTGTATGTATGGACACATAAGTCTAACATACGTTTAAAAGTAAGTGATCCTAAGGTGTATGTAATGAAATGATGAAACCCTAGAAGGGTTAAGTATGAGTGTAAATACACTAAATGGCCAAGTGCATTGGCATATGATGAAATGAACAATGAAATGATGAAATGAACAATGATATGATGAAATGAACAATGAAATGATGAAATGAACAATGAAATGATGAAATGAACAATGAACTGAGAAATGAAATGATGACACCCTATAAGGGTTAAGTAAGGGTGTGAAACACACCAAATGGCCAAGTGCATTGGCATATGATGAA